>JAPXFQ010001578.1:0-677521 GCA_028564705.1 Apricaphanius iberus
TGGGATACCAGAGCAGGCTGAGGAAGATGCTGAAGTAGCCGTGCGTAAGTTCATTCAACACCAGCTGAAACTGCCAGGCGACACGGTTAAAAACATAACCTTCCATCAGGTTCACCGGCTCGGAGGTAAGAAACCCAACAACACCCGCCCGCGACCAATTGTTGCAAAATTTGAACATTTTACACAAAAATAACATGTCAAAGGACGCGGGAGAGAGCTACGGGGGACGAATTACAGCGTTAATGATCAGTTTCCGAAAGAAATCCTGGACAGAAGACGCGTGTTATTACCAATTAGAAAAAAACATATTAGTGAGGGCAGTAGGGCTACGGTTAGTGTGGATAAACTGTATGTTAACGGTCAGCTGTTTAGGGACCCTCAGGTTACTCCTTGGCTTTATTAGTCATATTTAACAGAACCAAGACAGAATTAGCTTCATCAGACAACTATAGTTTAAAAAAAAAGCACAGCTCAGCAGGCTGTTTTTGTTTGTAAATGTGGGTAGGGGCAGGGCTGTGCACTAGATTGCTTTGTTCTCTTTTTTCTTTCTCACATTTGTACCACCAAATCTCTTTATCACCTTTTTTCCTTTTTCTCTCACACACACAGACTTTTATCATGGCATATTCATGTTTTTCCATCATACTTTCATTCTGTACACACCTGTATGGTGCATTATTTGCCTCGCTTTATCTTTGATTCTGTTTTTTTTAATGTGGCAACTCCATGGATAAACCAAAATTACACCTATATTCATCCTTGGCGATAGTACATATCTAAGGTTTATCTTAGCTCTATGAATCCTGTAAAATTAATAACATGGAATATTCGCGGCGCTAGCTCCAGAGATAAAACGATTAAGATTTTCAACCATCTTACAAGATTGAAGGCAGATGTCGTCTTACTACAGGAGACTCATAAATCAAGTTCAACAGCTAATGATTTAAAAACACCAGAGTATCCTAATATATTTTCTTAATGCTATAACTCTAGACAACGAGGAGTAGCAATATTAATAAATAGAAATACTAATTTTAAAGTAATAGACACAGCTACAGATCCAGAAGGTAGATTTATAATATTAAAACTATTTATAAATAATCAAAAGTTATGTATAGTTAGTATATATGGTCCAAATGTTGACGACCCCTCATTCTTTCATACTTTCTTCTCGGTTTTTGGCTAATCACATGGATTGCTCACTTGTTCTTGGGGGAGATTTCAACTTTGGACTAAATGAAGAAATAGACAGGCTCAGTACAGCAGGGACTCAGCGCAGATGGCAATCCATAGATATAGTTAAACAGTACATGAGCGATTATGGACTCTGCGATGCATGGCGATCGCTTCATCCCAACGACAGAAAATACATTTTTTACTCAAACGTACATCATTCTTATTCTAGATTGGACTATTTGTTAGTCAGCAGCTCACTGTTGAATGACATTTCAGACACTGAGATACATCCTATAGTGATCAGCGATCACGCTCCTGTTTCTTTAAATTTAGCAAATAAAATTGCAACCCATCAATATAAAAATTGGAGATTTAATACATCATTACTTAAGGATAAAGAATTTATTAAATATATTGAAAAAGAATGGGCTTCATACATGGAATTTAATGATCTCCCTGGTATGTCGCCATCCACTCTATGGGAAGCAGGGAAAGCTGTGATTAGAGGTAAAATAATTTCATTCTCATCAAATAAAAAGAGAACAGAAAATAAACATGTTCAGGAATTAGAAGAAACTATTAAATCATTAAAAGCTTCCCTGGATAAAGAGAGCTCAAGTAAAATAAGGAAAGCAAAATTAGAATTAAATGAAATTAGTAATAAAAGGACGCAGTTTTTAATCCAAAGACTAGAATAGAAAACTTTGAACATAGTAATAAATCAGGTAGCTTCTTAGCTAATCAGTTAAAAATAAATAAAGAAAAAACAACTATTTCTGCAATCAAAGACAAAATTGGGAATATAATATATGACCCTGAAAAAATAAACAACACTTTCAAAGAATTTTATGAGACTTTATACACACCAGAGATAAACCCTTCAAATAATGATATTGTACAATTTCTGGATAAAATAACTCTTCCTAAACTTTCAGACAGTCAAGAAAAAGGCCCTGGATTCACCGCTAACAGTGTCTGAACTCCAGGAGGCCCTCCAATCTATGCCTAATAATAAAGCTCCAGGTCCAGATGGATTTCCAGTAGAGTTCTATAAAGAATTCTGGAATATTCTGGCACCAACATTTTACAAAATGTTGCAGGAAACAAAGGAAAATGGTCGAATACCACCAAAGATGAATTCTGCCTACATCAATCTTCTATTAAAACCAGGAAAAGACCCTATGTCTCCTACCAGTTATCGTCCCATTTCTCTTATCAATGTGGATCTGAAAATAATTTGCAAAGCTCTTGCAAGAAGGATAGAGAAAATAACACCTCTAATAATCCACCCTGATCAAACAGGTTTTATAAAAGGTAGGCTCTCTTCAACAAATTCACATAGATTAATAGATTTAATAGATTATTCCTACTGTAAAAACGTCCAAACCAATATATTATCTTTAGATGCAGAAAAAGCATTTGATAGAGTTAACTGGAAATTTTTATTTGGAGCCTTAAATAAATTCGGATTCAGTAATTCTTTTGTACACTGGTTAAAAATATTATACAGCTCACCAACAGCATGTATTAGGACCAATAATCAAACATCATCAAGGTTCTTTCTTCAGAGAGGTACCAGGCAGGGATGTCCACTTTCTCCCTCCCTCTTTGCTATTTTTATTGAACCATTAGCAGCAGCAATCAGGCAAAATAATAATGTTAAAGGTATACAATGCAACAAAATAGAACATAAAATCAGTTTATACGCAGATGATGTACTACTATTTCTACAGCATTCACAAACTTCCTTGTCTCAGGTAATTGAGTTAATAAAATCTTACTCAAGAGTTTCAGACTATTCCATAAATTGGTTAAAATCTACAGTCCTTCCAATCAACTGTTCTTACCAGAGTCCTGTTGCTTTACAGCTCCGGTCGGGAAATATTACATATCTAGGTATCCATATCTCACCAAAACTGGCAGACTTATTTAAGCTAAACTACGTCCCACTTTTAAAAAAAGTGGAAGATGATCTGGCAAGATGGAAATCCCTTCCAATATCACTTATTGGAAGGGTAGCTACAATAAAAATGATGGTTTTGCCTAGAATCAATTATTTATTCTCAATGATCCCAAGCAAACCATCACCTGATTGGTTTAGATCTCTGGACTCTTCTGTTTCTAAATTCCTTTGGAAAGATAAACCCCCCACGTATCAGCTTAAAAACACTACAGAAGTCCAAAGATAAAGGAGGTCTAGACCTACCAAACTTTCGTCATTATTTCTTAGCCAACAGACTCCAATACACATCAAGATGGGTAAAACACAGTTATATCGATGAGTGCTGGGTAGATGTTGAACAGACACTATGCAATAAGATAAAACTTTCAGATCTACCATTTATTAGCTCAAATATAAAACAAAATGAATGTTTTAAAAGTATTAGTATCAGCTCCTCTCTGACAGCTTGGTGGGAATTTCTTAAAATGACAGAGACCTTACTAGTCCCATGCAGGCGTACACCCATCTGGAACAACCCGGATATCTTTCAAAAAAAATGCATGATCAACTTTCCAAACGAGTTGTAAAGGAATTGAATACCTGGAGCATATGTTTGATGGAACAGACTTCATCCCATTTAATACATTGGTTACACAATACGGAATTAACAAGAATAAATTCTTAGAATATTAACAAATTAAATCAATTATAAAAAATAAATTTAGGCTCAATACAGTTGATTTACAAATTCCAGGAAAGGTTTTAGACTTTCTTAATCTTAACCCTCCCAAACTGCTATCTAAAATATACAAAACATTAAATAGAATAGATGAATCAATAGCCCTTCCTATTTCAAAATGGGAGATGGACTTGTCCATCTCAATTGACCAAAACCTCTGGTCTCAAATTTCATTAAGAACCTTTAAATTTCTTAAAAATCCTAATCTACGATTAATAAAATATAAAATCCTTCATAGAGTGCATTATACAGGGCAACGGATGTTCAAGATGGGTTATACGCCGTCTGATACCTGTTTACAATGTACAAGCAATCTACCAGACAATTATATTCATGCTCTTTGGTTCTGCCCACCTGTTAAGAAATATTGGTACCAAATATGTGAAGACCTATCAAAGTGTCTGAAATGTAATATCACACCTACTCCCACAGTTTGCTTGCTGGGAAATTTAGATGAAGTTACCATGGATACAACGTCTATGCAATTATTTCACATCGCCTTATGCATCGCTAAGAAAAATATCCTCTTGAACTGGAAAAATAAAAATACTCTCAATATTAATCAATATAGAGATCTCCTTCTGGATTACATTGGTCTAGAAACGGCATCTGCCTCCACATCTGATCAATCTTTCTGGTCACCCTTGATCAGTTCCATCACCTAGTGGGGACGGGCCCTTGATTCCATTCTGTGGGACACGGTTGCCGATGTGGAGCTTAAGGGTTGGTGGTGACTGCAGGGAGGTCCTTGGGGGTGGGTCCGCTTGCGGTTGGGGCGGTAGGTGCCGTGACTCTCGCCTGGGGTGGGACTTTGGGGGCTTTGTGTGGTGACTCCTAGTGGCTGCATGCGGCACCTTAGAGGGTTCGTGCTGGCGGACACGGGTTACTGGCCTGGTGCTGTGCTGCTCTGGGAGGGTCTGGGCTGGGCCTGGGGCTCGGGGTTCTGGGGCGGCGTGCCCCCCGGCTGGGGCCCTGGCTGGGGCTTAGCCGGAGGGGGGCCGCTGCCGTCGGTGCCGACTGGGGGTGGGCTTTGGTCGGCCGGTGGTTGGCGGGCGCTGCTGCGTTTTCCATCTCCCCGGGCGGGTTCTTGTCGCTTGCTCCCCGGTGGCCCCTTGCCGCGTCCTGGCGTCGGCAAGAGGCCGCGGCGGGTGGCCGGCGTCTCCGGGCCCGATCGGCTATATTGACACTGGACATGGCTCCTGGGTCTTGGTCTTAGCGCTCGCGGGGTTGCTGAGGTGGGGACCTCTGGCCGGTGTTGGTCGGCCTCCACGGTGACTGACCGGTTGGTGGGGTGTGGGCTGGTGGGTGGAGGTGCTGGGTTCTGTTGCCTCCCGGCCATCGGGCGGTAGTAGCAAGGCTGGAGGATGTCGGCCTGGGGGTTGGCCGCCCGGGACTTCGGTCTGCTCACGGGCCTGGCGCGACATGTCCGGGGTACCCGAATCGGTGGTGCGCCGGGTTCCGGCCTCGGCGCGGGGGCCCTCGGACGCTGGCGGTGCCTGGGCGTCTCTGATTAGCGGGGAGGCTTTTTACCATCTAGCACAGGCGCTCTTTTTAACGGGGTGCGCTTGGGACGGGAGGGCGTTGAGGGGGAGGGGGGGCTAAACTCAACCTGGATGTCTAGTGACATGTGTTTTGTTAGCAGTGTGAATGTTGGGAAGGATTAGGTATGCCCCTGGCATGGGGGCTGGTGGATTGCCGGGGCCCCCATGGGGCTCGGGGGTGCCGCTGCCGTGGGCCCCGACTTGACGTGCTGGGGCCTCCCACCCCTGGTGGATCGGGCTGAACAGGGGTGCCTATTGGAGTCAGCAGGGGAGCTGGCTCCCTGGGGTTGGCAATGGTCACCCCAGTTAGTTTCTCCCCATCCCCATGCCTCTGTCCACCTGCTCCTTCATTCTACCATTCACAAGGCCTTGGTACATGGGCACGTCTTCGCTACCCGGTGGCTGCCTGGGTCCCGATTTTATTGAGCAACTTAGACACTCACACTTGCAACATTTACATGGAACGCACATGTAGGGACCTGGCGGTGTGGCGCATTGGCGCTGGGGGCGGGACCCCTCATGGGGGGCCCCCTATAGGGGCCCGTTGTGGGGCCTCGCCTGTGGTGCCGGCACCCACTGTTTAAACGCATCTAGACACTGAGGGCCCGGGGGGGAGATGGGGGTACCCGGCAGTATTCCCATGTCCCACCCCTCTGTTTTAAGTGCACATTAGAACAACACGCAACAACACCACATTGAGCGGGGGGAGAGAGGCTGGGGGGTCTTTCCACACCCCTGTTCATTGGACCATCAGGGGTCGGAGCCCGGGTAGAACATCAGGCCGTCTGGTCGGGGTCCTGGGCTGGTGGGCTGTTCTTGCCGGTGTGGGGGCCTTGGCGGTCTGCTTGGCTCCGTCCTGGTGGGCAAAGAGGTCTGTCTCCCGGGTGCAGGGGCAGGGTGCTCTATTGGGGCGTCTGTCCCTGGGCCTGGGAGTATGGAGTATAGTGTACGTATGGGGGGTATGAATGAGTGTATAGCGTCCTTTTTTCGTATGTCCTGTATTTGTAAGAATGTGTACGCATGAGAGGGAGGGTACGTATGAGTGTCTCTGTCTGTCTATGTCTACCTGTCAGGTTGGGTGTTTGGCTTCCCTCTGGCCTTATGCGTCTTCTTCCCCTCAGTTACTCCCCGTCGGTGGTGGATGCTCCTGCCCGCTGGTTGATGATGGCTCTTGATGCCTGGGGCCGGGGGTCCCGGTTGCGGCCCGGCTCGGTCCTGGTGCATGTCTGGCAGGTCCTGGGTGGTCCGGTGTGTCGGGCAGCCGCTGTTTCGGGCCGACGTCCTCCTTGGATTGACTGGGGCACCTTTTATTGGGGTGCCGGGGTTGTAGAGTAGGTTGGTGCCGTCCGGTGGATCGGTGGGGACCGTGCCTGGCGCCCAGGCCTCCTGCCGGTTCCAGAACTTCTGCTGGCTGGTCGGTTCATCTGGGGGGGGCTATCCGGCATTGGCTGGGCCCCTGATCTTGGCGCCCTGCGTGGGGCAGGATCTGGACCAAGGAGCTGGAAGATCAGGATGTCCAGGTGCCGGCTGGGTGCGGCCTGGGGAGGGCGTACATCCGTTGTGGCTCTTGGTGTGGCTCCCTGGCGTGTGGGTGTGTGGGGGTGGGCCGGGTTGTTGGCGGTGGGTATTGGTCCGGGATGGCGGCGGCGTGTGTTGTCCGTCAGTTGGCTGCGGATCCCCCTTGGGCCCTTGTCGGCTGGTCCCTGGTTGGGGCCCTGCTGGGGGGCGGGGTGCCCCTGGTCCCCGTGGCCTCCGGGTCCTGATCCGGGCCCGCCCTGGCGTAGCCGGTTTCCGGCGGAGCCCGTGGGCTCGTCACTGCGATCTCTCGGGCCCCAGCATTGCGGCTGGTGGGTGTTCCCCTGGGGCTTCCATCTGTTCCTCTCTTGGTGGGTGATCGACCCTGCGCTGATCCGCCTGTGGCCTCTGTACTCTGTGGGACCCTGGATGCATACATCTCTTGCCTCCTCCATGTCTGTGCCGATTCCTGTAGGACGGATTGACGGTTCATTACACCAGCTATATATCACTTGCATGGGGAAACCTTATTCAGACCTCTATGCTCGCATACACATAGGTGTGGGGACATTGGTGTGGACGGACATATCTTAAGCTGAGGTTATCATCATTAGTTAGTTGTTCAAAGGAGCTTACCAGAAACATTTGTATTATGTTCATTAATCCATGTTTGTGTGTAGTGAATGTGTAATTCTTAGTTTATTCTACTAGATCCGAACTATTGGTTTGGTTCTGTACAGTTTGTTGTTTTTGTTTTGTATTACTGTTTCTATGCCGTCCGGCAGAGGTGGAGGACTGGGATGTTTTCTTGTGTTCTTTGTTTGCCTCCCTATCTTGTGTCGTCGGTTCGAGCCTCTGCTGGTCCGGTTTGTTTTCTTCACCTTCTTCCTTTCTCCCTTCTTGTCTCGGTTTAGTGTCCATGACGTCAGGAAATTGAACCCACAGTAATCACTAATAAAGATTTTTCATACATATACATCAAGTGGCGTACTACAGCGAAGCTATAATACTCTGCTTGGGAAAGTAAAACTGCTGGGCTGGTACTCAGACACCAATTCTGAGTAGCATACTGCTAGACAGGACACGAAAAAAAAAAATAGATGCTCACATACTTGGTTAGGAACTATTTTCTCAAGAATTCTGGATAAGACAGGAAGGTTAGATATAGGTCTGTAGTTAGCTAAATCATCTTGATCTAGGGAGGGTTTCTTAAGTAAAGGTTTAATTACAGCAACCTTAAATTCCTGAGGCACATATCCATTTATTAAAGATAGATTCATCATGTCTAGAATAGGGCCAGTAACCAGAGGGAACACTAACTTAAATAATTTGGTTGGTATTGGGTCTAACATACAAGTTGAGGGTTTAGATGAATCTAATATTTCTGATAATTCAGAAAGTTCAACAGAATCAAAAAGGTACAGACATAGATATGGTTCTACAGTTCTCTCTGATACTGCCTCAGTTACTGATAGAGAGAGTTAGTCATGTTTGGGAGAATGCCAATTAATTTATTTTTAATAGAATTTCTTTTATTTATGAAGAATCCCATAAAGTCATCACTACTGAGAGAAGGGGGAATAGTTGGCTCAACAGAGCAATGACTCTGTGTAAGTTTGGCAACTGTACTAAAAAGAAACCTAGGATTGTTTTTATTTACCTCTATTAATACAGAAAGCTTTATTAATCCCCAAAGGGCAATTTAGTTTCTGCAGTCCACCATCTGGACAGACAACCATTCACACAGCAATAGTGTATAACCAGAGTAATGTGATAGGAGTCCAAGTACAAGTCATTATATAAAAAACATCAGGAGCACAATAAACTGATAAAAGAATACAAGTAACCGCTTGTCCTGATAAAGAGAAATAAAATATAGAAATAAAATAGAATAATAACAATAGCAGACCAGAATAAAACATAACGCGTGCTTATTAAAAACACAGTAATAAATAGCAAAATTTAAAAATGAACAAATTAATAAAAATGCAATAAATAATTTAATTAATTAGTAAGTGGAAGATGAATTGCACATATCCCTAGCTCCTAAAGTGCATTGTGCCACAAACAGTTTAATATGTCTTTATTTCCTCAGCTTAGTATTTAATAATGTAATTGCTGAAGGAATAAACAATCTTGCATAATGGTTTGTCTTTTTGGGGGGGTGCAAGTAACGCCAACCTGAAGGCATAAGAACAAATTCATCTCCCAGATTATGATATTGGTTCATCAGACTTGTTGCTTTTTGGAGGAAACGTTTCTCCCAAAGAGAATTCAAGTTGCACATTTGGATTCCAATCATTTTGGAGCAGACTTTCACAATATTATTTAAGCATCTTCGGTGTTTCACTGTAATGTTGCCAAAAGAAAAAGTAAGAAGGCTCTCTATATACGACAAATACACAGTGCACAATATAGATCTGGAGATCCTAAAGGAATTAATCCTGCGCTGTAAACAGACTCTCTGTTGGGCACGTTTGATCACTGATTCAGAGTTCATTTCAAACTTTAGTTGCCAATTAAAAACCGTACCCAGATATTTATAAGAATTTACGATCTCCACATCCTCATCATGGATCCTGCCAGCTGAGGTATTTGACCCTTTTTTCCTAAAATCGATGATGAGTTCCTTAGTTTTAAGAACATTGAGGTCGAGAAGGCTGTCGTTACACCAATTTACAAAATCAGCAAGTGTCCGTCCGTGATCTGACTCTGCATCATGTAGGTGTGACAGCAGAGCAGTATCATCATAGAATTTAACAAGAAAACTATCTTCTTTAAGAGACCTGCAGCTATCCGTATATAAAATGAACAGCAGCCGTGTGGGGAACATGTGCTGGAGACTTGGGTTGTTGAAATAACCCCATTTACCTAAACCCTCTGTGTCCTATCAGTCAGAAAGTTTGAAAACAACGCTAAACGCTGGTCGGGCAGATTAAAATGAGAAGCAGGCCTCTCAATCAAAATGTGAGGCTGCATTTTGTTAAAAGCTGATGAGAAATCAGCAAATAAAGCCTGGAGTGAGATTTGGGTTTCTCCAGATTCTTATAAATTTTGTCCAAGATAAAAAGCTCAGCATCATCCACTCCTTTATTTCTCTGATAGGCAAACTGAAGTGGATCAAGTTTGTCCTTGACTAAGTTGAGAGCCTCTTCCTTTAGGATTTTCTTAAGGTTTTTTACTACATGAAAAGTAAGCGCCAAAGGTCTGAAATCTTATAATTCCATTGGTCTATTGATTTTAGGGATTGGGATAACAGTGGAAGATTTTCAAATTGTTGGGAACTTACAGATGTTGAAAAAAACCCACTGAGTTGTCCAGCACAGTGGTGTAGTGTGTGACCACAGATAAGGTCCAAGACTGAAGCTTTCCTGTTTTTGTTTTCTTAAATAGAACCTCCACTTGTTCTTCAGATATCTGAATGTCTCTACATGGTGTCAAAGAGTTCCTCAACTTGGAGACATCATGTATGAAATCAGACCTTTCAAAACGTAAAAAGAAAGTGTTAAAAGCACCAGGCAAACAGTCGTCCTGAACACTGTTAAGACTGATCAGTTGTTTGTGCTCATTGCTGATATAGCAGCCATAGATTTAATCCCTCTCCATGCTGACCTAAGGTCACCATTTACATTTTGTTTTTCTATTTTCTCCCTATACTTACTTTTGGCTTGAACTATTTCAGCCCTAACCTGTCTGGACACAGACTTTCTCTCCAGTAAATCGCCAGTAAAAGAGGTCTTTTTCTTCTTATTAATAACTGTTTTTAGATCTTTGGTTACCCATGCTTTGTTGTTAGGGAAAGTAACAATAGTTTAGGCTGGGATAACGGAGTCCACACAAAAGGTGACGTAGGACGAGACAGTGTCTGAAAGTCCATCAATATTTTCCCCACAACCATTGAAATAACATTTCCAGTTGGTAGACTCAAAACAAGCCTGGAGGGAGGACATACTGTCCTCTGTCCTGAGCTTAACAGTTTTTGATTCTCCCACCCGACGTCTAATAAAAGGTTCATACGTTGGCACAAGAAAGATGCTGTTGTGGTATGAAGCCTCCAAACCTGGCATGAGAAGAGACTCATATCCTTCCTTAACGTTGCCAAAACGTGAGGCGTTTCTTTGCGTGCTTGGACAAGTCACATATTGTTCATATGTCCGCAAAACTTTGTTTAAACGGACATGTTTCATTTCCTCCATGTAACATTTGGGAGCCTCACTGCAAATAGTATCCAGCCGCTGAGATAAATCCGAGATCACTTGTGTAGCTGCAGTAGCGTTTGCCCGGGGATGACAGTACATCAGTGAGAAAAACAGCTGAGGGAACTCACGTGGTAAATAGAAGTGTCGTAAAGAGAGGGTGATTAACTCAATGTCAGGCGTACAGATTTTACAGTACCTCTGATTTACATAGAAGCAGATGCCTCCTCCACAGCTCTTCCCTGGAGCAGTCCAGTCTGATGGAACAGCAAAACCAGTGAGCGCCAGCCCGTTGTCCAGGTCACTCTCATTCAGCCAAGTCTCGATGATCCCTAACAAGCAGCACTCCTTAAGCTCTTGTCTTAATTTTACCAGGCTCTCCAGCTCGTCAATATTGCGCCTCAAGGACTGAGCGTTAGATAAAAAGACTGAAGGTAGAGTGGGCAACGGGCTTCAGTCATCGAGGCAGAACTTTTTAACTCTGCACTTGATGCCACCCCTCCTACCTCTTCGCCTCTACGGTGGCCGCCCTGGGGGGTTTCGGTTAATGTGGAGAGGCACAAAGATGTCTGTCAGTCTTGTGATCGGTATCTCACCCACCGTTGAAGAACGTAGTGACAGGAGAAGCTCTCTGGTAAACAAAAGTCAGTATCCATGTTGCTGTACAGCCGCCGCCCCTCAGGTGCAACAAACCAGCGTAACAATAAAAACAAGTGCAAACATTTGCGAAGAAGGCCCCAGGTTCCACATCACTGATACAGACATGCACACAACATTCACAATCACAGTAAAACACAGATATCACATGAAAAAACACTCAAAGACGGTGTTGGTCGTAGTGGGTCACACTAGCGCCCCGCAAGTGACAAGAAATATGCTGTTCTAGCTTGTCAAAGTGTTTTTATAAAGAAGTAGACTATTTTTCCAGGTTGGAAAAGGAATCATTTAATTCAATTCAGTTTATTTATATAGCACCGTTTCACAACAGATGTCATCTCAAGGCACTTTACAAGTAGAGTTATTACAATATAATGTTTAATTAAGGAATTAGAGAACCATAGAAGATTGCGTTGTGAATTCTCAGCAATCCCTCACACTGAGCAAGCATGAAGCGACAGTGGAAAGGAAAAACTCCCTTATAACAGGAAGAAACCTCCGGCAGAACCAGGCTCAGCATAAGTGGTCATCTGCCGAGACCGTCTGTGGCTTGGAGAAGACAGAACAGAGACACAGAAAGAGCAACAGAACTGATGCAGAAGCAGAAGTTTGTTGCAGGACGTGGAGAACTTTCCGTCACTGCAATGCCATCTTAGTCAGGTTCATCAAGCAGGGCGGGTCAGGAGCACCTACTATAGGAAGAGACTAAGGCCACGTCCACACTAAGCCGGATAATGCCTTAAACGTATAATTATTTAGTCTACACCCCCCTATCATCCACACTAACCCGCGTCGTTTAAGGTCTGTGGCCGGATAACTATTAGCCGGATAAGAGAGCCGTATAAATCTTAATTCAACGGCTAAGCGATCTAGTGTGGACAGCTTCCCCGGATAATGAAAGGAAGTGGCGTCAATGAATGCTGCGTCAATAACAATACGACACTACAGACAAAGACAACAGCGAAGAGTAATAAATCGATCTCGTCGTCTGTCCACACCAAAAACTCTCTCTTCTTCTGAGCAGCTATTGTTCTCTTCGGTTAACGGGACAAGCAGATATGAACTGTGCTGTAGAGCTTCTTGTATATATTATGTAGGCGCTGGCGTCACGTAGATTATACGCGTCTTTTTGCGCTCTCTCTACCTGGCTTACATTAATCTATCTCTACCTAGCTACTCTACCTGACTACTAACATTAACCTGTCTCTTCATAGTTACCTGTTAACCTGTCTCTAACTACCTGTTAACTAGTCTCTAACTGTAAGCTTTGTCAAAGAGTTAAAGAAGTTGGATGTTTCCAAAGTGCCCAATGGACTGAGGTGAGTTAGTGCTTCAAGAGCAAACCAAACATAGACAGATCCTGAACATGGGCTTCACATGTCTGGAGGAAGATTAAAGAGGAACAAAATCCAAGATGGCTGAAGTCCAGAGTGAAATTTCCACAGCCTGTGTTGATTTGGGGAACCATGTCATCTGGTGTTGGTCCACTGGGCTTTGTTAAGTCCAATCATCCAGTTATCCAGAGAGTGTCTGTCTGTGATTGGTCAGTTTAGCAACAGCCAGAGATCTCTTTACTAGAACGGGGCTCTATAGTCGCTGTAATCAGTAGTTAATGCAGCGTTTGGCCACTACATGCTTTATATTGAAAGTCTAGTTTATCTAATACGGTCTTTTAGTGATTTTGAACACAAGAAGGTGCACAGAAACACCAAAAACAGGCTTCTGTGTTTGTTTTTCTCTGTCAGTCATTGCTCCATGAGGGGGGAATGAGTTCAAAAGCTAAAGAAAAAAAAAAACTATAGTTAACCAGAAACGACACTACAATGGTAGGCAGATCCGTCACGAGAAGTCAGCACCCCCTCACTTGTACTGACATACGGCATTGAGTGTGAGGAGGTAACAGTCCTCCCACATAACCCAGTCCTATCTGACCATTTTTTGATAACCTTTGAATTTACTTTACTCAACGTTCCAAAATCTGAAAGAAAATTTCAGTACAGTAGAACTTTATCAGACAATACTGTAACACTGTTAAAGAATCTGTTCCATTCTTGCTTCCCTATCCGTCTCAGAATACTACAGTGGATGGCAGTAATTCCAACATTTACCCTTCAGAAATTGATGGTCTGATTCAAAGTATTACTTCCTCACTGCTTTTGGTACTAGACAGTGTAGCCCCCTTAAAACAGAAGGTAATCAGCCATAGGAGGTTGGCTCCCTGGTTTATTGCACAGTTGCGTACTTTACAATAGCTCTGTCCTCCAACAGAGGAGAGTCATAGCTCTGTTGAGCCAAATATTCCCCCTTCTCTCAGTAGTGATGACTTTATGGGCTTCTTCATAAGTAAAATAAATTCTATAAAGAATAAAATCATTGGCATTCTCCCAAACATGACTAACTCTCTCTGAGTAACTGAGGCAGTATCAGATGGAACTGTAGAACCATGTTTATGTCTGTACCTTTTTGATTCTGTTGAACTTTATGAATTATCACAAATATTAGTTTAATCTAAACCCTCATCTTGTATGTTAGACCCAATACCAACCAAATTATTTAAGGAAGTGTTCCCTCTGGTTACTGGCCCTATTCTAGACATGATGAATCTATATTTAATAAATGGATATGTGCCTCAGGAATTTAAGGTTGCTGTAATTAAACCTTTACTTAAAAAAACCCTTCTTCAATCAAAATGACTTAAGCCTAGTTCATACTTCTCTGTATTCATCGAAACTGATTGATGCAACACCATTATGTGTCAATACAAGGGCTCCCCGCCACCTGCACAAGGATGGACGGAGTAGAGCCCAATTTTCTAACTATTCGTCAACAGAGAGCATATTCCTGTGATTGGTCAGCTCTACAATATCTACAGAACATTTAACCAGTAGTTGCTGTAATCAGTAATTAATGCAGCGTTTAGGCACTACATGCTTTATATTGAAAGGATAATTTATCTAATCTGGTTTTTTCGCGATTCTGAAAACAAGGAGGTGTAGATAACAAAAAAGACTGCCATGTTTGCTTACATGCGCTCTTAAGAGTATTCTATGAGCTGCACTTCTACTAAAAAGCTTTACAGCTCCATCAAAATTTTCTAGATTACAGGCTTGTCTTGATAAGATAAAAACCTTGATGACTCTGAATTTTCTACTTTTAAATTCAGAAAAGACAGAAGTTGTTGTCTTTGGACCAGAACCTTTAAAAAGGAAATTCCTAAATCAATCACTTCATATGGGTGAAATTAATATGGTCTCTGGTAATAATGTAAAGAACCTCGGTGTAATTTTTGACCAAGAAATTACATTTAAATCCCATATTAAACAGGTTTCTAAGATTTCTTTCTTTCACCTCCTGAATATTGCTAAAATTAGAAACATCCTGTCCAGGAGTGATGCAGAGAAACTAGTCCATGCATTTGTTACTTCAAGGCTGGACTACTGTAATTTCTTATTATCAGGAAGTCCACAAAATGCAATTAAAAGCTTTTAGTTGATCCAAAATGCTGCAGCAAGAGTTCTGATGAATATTAAAAAGAGAGATCACATTTCTCCTGTTTTGGCTTCTCTTCATTGGCTCCCTGTTAAATCCAGAATAGAGTTTAAGATCCTCATCCTTACGTATAAAAACCCCTTAATAATCAACATCATGCATCAGAGATCTTATTGTTCGAGACCGGCCCACGTCAGACAGAGCAGTAACCGAAACCGACCCGGACCTGACAGGCATTAAGATATTTATATCAGAGTCCGACCTTGGCCCGACACAGGTGTGCATGGTTTAATAAACCGAGGGTATGGATTTTTACACCTGAAAATACTTTCTACACCTTACCCCGGCTGGGCTCCTCTGGTCCAGATGTGGAATTTTTCCCCTACAGAAAAATTTGTAGAGCTGTGGGTCTGAGAGGGCGGACAAGGTGCTGCTGACACATGGAGCTTAATACGCATTACGCATGTCTTTCGTTGTCCTGGCTAGTTTAATCATTTTTCTGCACACAGGAAGACAGATTTGGAGTAATATTTTGGATTTATTTTAATCACAAAAACTGCACTTGCGTTTTATAAAACAGAATTTTAGCATTGTTTTACTATAGCCTATATTTATGAATTTTTTCTATTTAATTTTTTATGTATTTATATTTTTATTTCTATTAGTTCCTGTTTATTTTCTATTTTAACTTCTTTTAATCTCCTTCTCCTGTGTACGAGCCCTCGGGATTGGGGGGGGGGGGGGGGGGGGGGGGGGCGGCTGTGGCTGCTCTCGTAGAGCCTGGATGGATGTGGAGGTTTTCGCCCTCCCTCTTCTGATATGACCGAGCCCGACCCAAACCAGAGTATCCTTTCTAAACATCTGACTGAACCCGGCCCGACCCCTTGGGTCCCCTCTGGCCCGGGTCGGGTATACATGTTCTACTCCATATGTCCTGTTGTCAAGTTTTTACTTTCTTTAATATAGAAAGTATTCTTACATAATTTCCTTTTGTTCTGTGTCTCTTCTCTGTCTTCTCAAACCCCCAGACGGTCGTGCCAGATGGCCACTTGTAACGAGGCAGGTTCTGGTTCTGGTGGAGTTTTCTTCCTGTAAAGGGGAGTTTTTCCTCTCCACTGTCGCTATATGCTTGCTCAGTATGAGGGTTTGCTGTGGTTGGAGTCTGCATGTACGGGGCACAACCTCACATCAGTGACTTGATGCAATCTTTTTTTGTAAATTATTTTTATTGCTTTTCAATTAATATTATTATAAGACAGTGATTAAATCAAAGCACACATTATTATACAAAATACACTTACACCCATATAAACACATATAGACCATACATATTACACTTAAAAACTCACAGTTTTCCTCGCAAAGCAACCGTTACGCCAATAAACTAACGTGAACGAAGCGGCACAATGGAGCTCGAAATTTTAATAAATTATATTATATTTTATTTAATGCTGGATGGAGTACAGGAGCTGTATCGCCGTCGCAGGCATATTTTATTTCTAAGGGTTAGAAATAACACGCAGGTATGTGCTTTCTACAAGCTATAAGGCAATACAAATCGTCTTTAGCTAGTTTGATGGATAATTTTAGCAACGTAATTACAAGGTTGTAGAATTAACTATTCCTATAGTAAGTAAAAAGTAGCCAACCAAGAAATTAATCCAATAAGACTCAAAAGGAATTTCGTATAAAGGCTTTTGTATCTTTTATATATCTCACAAAACATGCAAAAATATTAAGCTATGGGCAAATTATTTAATTTATAAGACAAAATGAAAAAAAAAAAATTAACAAAACATATTGTAAGCAGGAGCACTTTCCCAAAGATTAGTGATACTTAATAATATTCTTTGTATATTGTGATATTATTGTAATATTAAAAGTATGGCAAAACTACTGTATGGTGTAATTGTATCTTTCTCACCAGTAACTAGTAAATGTAACTAATTTATGTAGTTACTATTCCCTAGGGGCATAAAAGCTGTATATAAAATTGGAAACTGCTATAAAATAAAAGTAAAAAAAAAAAATCTGAACACATTAATTGATCTTATGACTCATTTGATGTGCATAATTGAGAAAAGTAAGAAAAAACAGCTATGAAAAACAGTTTATTAATATTTATTATCATTCAACTTGAAAATAATGTTTTAATGTCTCATAGAAACAAAAAGCAAACCTTTAAAAATAAAAATGTGTTTCCTCTGTATTTCTCCTTAACCAGACTAGGCCTCTATACTGCAGGATTAACCTGAGTGTCCCAGTCCTGGACCGATTCTTTAATCAGGAAGATCCAAGACCAGACTTCCGTTTAAGCAGGGAGTCTCTTGCAGTGCTGCTGAATCTCCTGAACCAGGATCGACGACATGGTCGGGGTGCAACAATTGAGACCCTGGTGTTCCTTTTCTGGTTGGCAAGTGGAGCATCCTACAGGGTGGTCTCCAGAGTATTTGGCATACCTCGTTCGACTGTCCACTGCATCGTCCATAGAGTCACAGAGGAGGTGGTGGCCATTCGCCACCTGGTCATCCACCTTCCGAAGACACCTGAAGACCTGGAGGTGGTGTCCCATGGGTTTGCAGGGTTGGCACAGCACAGAGCTTTCCAGAAAGCTGCAGGTGCCATCGACGGCTGCCATGTCCAGATCAAGCCTCCAAGCGGCCCTGATGGTCAGTGCTACAGAAACAGGAAACTGTTTCCATCAATCATTCTGCAGGATGTTTGTGACCATCAGGGCCGCTTCATTGACACCTACATGGGCTGGCCTGGATCGGTGCATGACTCCAGGGTGCTCCGCCACAGCCCACTATACAGGCAGTCAGTCTATCCTCCTCCAGGGCACTTCATCCTTGCAGATGGTGGATACCCATGCCTACAAAGCCCCCTCCCTCTCATCACTTCTTACAAGCGTGTAAATCAAGGCGTGGGAGCCCAGCGCTTTAACAGACATCATTCCAAAAGCACACTGCATCATAGAGCGTGCTTTTGGAATGATAAAGACCAGGTTTAGAGCAATCTTCCTGCAAGCGCTGGAGGTGCACCACACTTTTGTACCTCACGTAAGTTAAAATATAGTGGCTTTTCAAATATCTTTTTAATATATTATAATAATTTCATTTTACATTACAGGTTGTTACCGCTTGTGCCATCCTCCACAACATCTGCCTCACTGCTGGTGATGCTGTGGCCCCGGAGGATGAGCCTGAGGATGATGCAGGAGATGATGAGGGGGAGGCTGCTTTGGAGGATGTTAGCGGTGCTCTCTGGCGGGACCAACTGTGTTCAGAGGTTTCTGCCCTGGAGGAGGTACCACCGGACCATGACTACTTGTAACAGGTAACTAATTTAGTAGAAACATTTTTTTGAAAGCAATACGTTTTAACAGTAGTATCATGATTTTGTATTTGTTATCTCCCATTTGTCTACTTATGAATAAGCCATGGTCACCCAGCAGCCGTCGAACGCCAGCCCTGCCAACCCTATTGATGGGCGATGCAGTGGACAGCGAAGATCTCTGCAGACCACCCAGTAGGGTGTTCTCATCGTCAACCAAGAAGGGCCAGCCACGCGTCTTAGTTGCACCACTCCAACCATGCGGCTCATCTTTGTTCAGCAGATCCAGCTACACTGCTAAGAGACTTCCTGCTTAAAATGACTTCCAAAAAGGACACTTAGGTTAATCCTGCAAAAATGTTCAGTGTTATATTTTAAAGGGACAAAATGTTTTATTTTACTTCTTAACAATTAAATTGAGTTTATATATGTTCAATAAAGTTATTAAAAATGTAAAATGAATTCATGACCAGTTTTAATTTCAAACATTTATTGTATATCCAAAAACATATTTAATATTTCACTTTTTAACTACTTTTTCCAGAAGCGAAAACAGCCTCTCAAAGGTTTCCCTTCTCTCCTGTGCTCTTCTCTCCTCTGCCTCTCTCTGCAGCCTCATGTCTTCTCTTATGAGCTCATGAAACTCCTCATCACTTTCCCTCCTCCTTTTTCTTCCTGCAGTTCCCCCACTCCTTCCTGGCTCACTCCTCCCTCTCTCACTTGTGCCTGGCTCGTTTTCCTCCTCGTCTTCTTCTTCTCTTTCATCCACTGCCGAACTCGGCCTTGGAGTTCCCTCATGGATAGAGGCAATTAGGACAGGAGGACAAGTCGAAGGCCTCTGTCCTAATACCTCATCCATGAGGTCAAACCAGGGCGAAGGAGCAGCAGTGGGCTTACCACTAACCCCCTCTCCTGAACCGGGATACTTGCAATCCTGAACAAATAGAATAGAACTTTATAACCATTTGTACAAGCACCAGATAGTACAGGTGCATAGTAATTCTCTGTTTTCTCTCAAGGTCAGACAAGTCAAATAAAATGTTTTTAAAAATCAATAGAGGTAAACAAAAAATAAGGAGGCGTATTACAAAAAAAATGTTAAACACCGATAGAAAATAGTAAGTTAAATGTAATCAAATGTCAGATGACAAAATTAGTTATAGGTTTTTAGATGGCAATGGTGTTAATCCCTCCCGCAAAAAAAAAAAAATATTTTCATAGCAAAACACAACAGGAACTAAACTCTAAGATGTATAGACGTTCCTTTACTTCCATGCCACAGCCGGCGAAAACTTTGTCCCCGTAAAGAGATGGTCCATCTCGGCCCTCAGCCTTATAAAAGCCGCCGTCTTCTCCTTTGTCCCTAAAACATTGTTTGTCGTTGTAATGAAAAATAAAAACCCCGAAGAGGCATAAAGGGTCACATACCTGTCATACGAACGGAGACTGCTATACTTGTGCTGACATTTCAGACTACAAAAACGACAGATTGTCCTAATACTAACAGTTTTTAACAGTTTGAAAGGTTACTTACATTTATAAACTGTATCATCTCCCGTTCCAACTCCCGCTTCTTTACTGTACGCCATCTTTACTACTGTTCGACCGCAATGGATCTTGGGATATGTAGACCAGCGAAGGATACACCGCAACGGTCCTTCAAATCGGGGAGAAGTCGGCCGAATTCGTCGGCCGCATTTGAAGCAGTCTTTGAATTTGTACAGTCCTAGTCGCGGCGCTGTGACGTAACCGGCCGACGAATCCGGCCTTCGAAGGATCCAGCTGACTAAAGACAGGAAGCTTCTGTGGAGGATGCGAGCAGACCTGGGTTTTTTTTACTAAAATGTACTAAAATACCAAAAATAATGGCCAGACATGTAGACAGCAGTATTATGCTGCGTTCAGACCGCAGGCTTTGTCAGAGTCAGGCAACGTTCATAAAGCGACTAGTTTGACGCATAAACACAGAAGATCAATTTTAAGCTGAAGCTAGCAGGCGGGTCTTTCTCTGCTGGAAGTTTGAAACACTAGCGGATCGTGCTTGGCTAGGCAGCGTCGACATCAGGCAACGTTACTACAGTGAGACGCTCTGATTGGTTGCCGTCCTGCGTCAATAGGTTTAGGACTGTCGAAAGTTCAACTAGCGGAACTTCTGCGTTGCTAGCGTTATGAGTTTTGAAGATTAAAATGCAGGAAAAACTTGAAGAGTTGTCGGAGCCAACACTCATAAAGCGCCGCAGAGACCGAGACGCTCCTCCACCGGCCTCAACTGAAGACTTAGCATGTAATCTTGACGTTGCGGACGCTGACAAAGCCTGCGGTCTGAACGCAGCATAAGACATTCATTTATAGAGTTGATCAGAAAAAAAAAAAAAAGATTTTGGGGTGAGGTGCACTTTAAATAGAAAACTTAACTGATAGGAATGTTTGTATAGTTGTATTAAACAAACTTTTCTTGTAGAGTGCCTTGATATGACCTCTGTTTTGAACTGACACTATATAAATACACTGAAATTAATCAAAATACAGGCTTGAAATATTTCACATATGTATGCATGTAATGAGTCTATGTCAAATATAAATTTGAACTTTTAAAACGAATTACTAGCATGAATGAACTTAGGCACCATATTCTAATTTCTCTAGTTTCACTTGTATGTTCAGGCCTGTTGTCAGGTGTTTTGGGTCACTTACCATGTCCGGTCGGAGTCTGAACACCAGGGGGAGGGAAAATCTGAGCGCGTTCATGGTGCTGACCACAGAGGAGCTCCATGACTGGGCCACCTCTCTGCTCCGTGGGATCCGGCTGATGGTGAACTAAACAAAGTGGGAGAATTTTCTTTAACTCATTAATACATTGTCCCAGTAAATTTCTCCATTAGAATGAATAAAGTACAGGTACTGATGAATGAGATGGGACTTAGACCTGCTTTAGGGTCTAAGCTCAGTAAGAAGGTGGTTATTATAGATACTGGATATGGGTGTGTTACTCCCTGTGGAGGGATCAGCCTGCTCTTCAATGCATAATTGTTTTTATTAGTAGATTTTCATCATAAACCTCCTTTTTAACATCATTTAATAGTATCTCAATCTGTAAGGCCAGACTTTAACTAGGCCAATCCTAAATGTTCCTGCTTTTTGCTGAGCCAATCAGAGGTCGATCTGCTGGTATAAAAAACGGAAGGTCGCAAACTGATGGTCAAACATAGGGATGTAAGAAAATATAAATATGCTGATATGTTGCAATATTTCCGGTCACAATATTGTTTTGCTATTCAGAAGAAATGTTTCGATATTACTTTTTTACCATTTGAATGGAACTATTAATTATGACAATAATTCTAGTAGTAAAATTAAAAGTATTATTTGCAGCTGGTGGCCATTTTCACCTTCTTCTTTTCAGTGGATCAACTAGTAAAAAATATCAAATAAGCCACACAAGTTTTCCATCTCTAAATATTTTGTCCTTTACCTATTGTTTTATTGATGGTTTTTATTTACATTAATTTGACAGTTAATTTAGCACTATGGTCATGTTAAAACCAGTTGTAAATAAAACTGTTGATAAAATAAATTAATGAGAATCACTAGTTGTTTCAGTAAGTTTATTCATATCAAATGTAAAACTAAACAACAAATAAGACAAGAATAAGCAGAAAAATGTTTTTCCATCCTGTCTCTCATCTCACCTTTGCCATCTATTGTCTGAAACAGAAGAAATAAAGAAACGGACTATGAAAAGCAGCCCAAAACATTTAAGGAAATGTACATTATCTTGAGTCGTTATATATATATATATATATATACACACACACATATATATTAGGGATGCAACGGGACATGGTAAAGTACCGGACCGTTCGGTACGCCCTGCACGGGACAATCCGTCCTTTGATTGCCATTGATTTTCTGATGGTTATTAGTTACTGCCGGCCCGACGTTACCAAACTGTGCCGCGCTCCCAGACACAGGTGCAACAACCAGCTCGCTGTTCCCCGCTCCAGCAGCTGGTTGGCATAGAGACACGCCCTCCTCTCCACAATGCGCGCATCACGGAGCAGTGAGCAGCGAAAAAATGTACACGGGTCGGTTGAGCTTTTTTCGGAAATCAGCCCTGGTGTGAGGTGCTGCTAAAATTTCTCCCATACTTGAGCGCTTTCTGCCCAGGCGGGCTCCAGCATTCAGGGGCGCCTGGTTGCGCTGTGTTCATCTCCTCTTTGCGGTGCGCCGGAGCGCAAAGCTAAGAGGAGATGTGCTGCGCTCCATTCATTGATGCACACACAAATGCCCTTTGAGCAGCGGGCACAAGTAGAATATTCGCCACCTGTGTCAGTGTGGTCAGATGCGCTCTTGTTTAAAGAACATATAAAATACAGAAAGCATTCTGTTACTGCGGCCCTGTGTGTGAACCATAATCCCAGAGAGACGTACAGCACGTTTATGTTGTATTCTCATGGCTTTCACCCGCCCACACCTGTAACTGTGGGCGGGTTAAGTTAACTGTGACATTCTGTTTTTTTGTTCCTAAAAAAAGAAAATATATGTTTTGGGATTTACAAAAGCAGTCTCTTTTTGCACAAAACATGTACCGAACTGTACCGTGGACCGTGGCCCAGGTACCGAGGTAGGGACCGTACCGTGGGCTACCTCTACCATTGCACCCCTAATATATATATATATATATATATATATATATATATAGTACACGTGTGGAATTCTTTTTTTATTCAGGTCTTTTGGTTTTGACCTTTCCCTGGAGCAGCTCTCTCTGAGTTCTCCTGATCGCTCTGATTTTTGCATTATTTCCGCCCTGTTTAGATTCTGTTTTTTAGTTTTCCTCATAATTTAAGTGACGAGCCTCTGGAAGTATACTATCAGACTGGATCACTTTTCTTTGTGGATTACTTTTGAAAGACCTCTGTAAGACTATGGATCAACAACATGGCGTTTTGCTCAGTCGAAGACTTTGCTAAACTGGTCCTGAGACAGAAAGCCCTTGAAAAACAGCTACTAAGTATGGAAGCAAAATTAAGTCTCCTGGAAATACACCTGGAATTAACGCTGGATATGGGAACGAGATACCGCTACCGATTAAACGGAAGGAAGAGCCTCGCACCCATGTGATCACTCGGTCCAGTCTCCAGAATCAGAACAACACTATCCCATCACCAAGGTGTGGAACAGGGAGAACACCTAACTCAACCTGTGACAAAAGCTGGACAGTTCTAAAAAGACACTCCTCAACACCTGGTCCAAGAACGAATAAATCAGGCAAATTCAACCACTCTCCTGGAATTTCCCTGAATAACAGATTTGCAGCTCTTAGCTCCCTGAATCATGATTGACCTCCGGCATTGAAATGCAAATGAGGGTTCCAGCTTCACTTAATGACAAAACACTCTGAGGAAGCCCCGAGAAGAAGAACCACGGCACAATAAACCACAAAAGAATGTAAGGAAGTCCCTAGCGAACGTTCTGATTATCCATGATGATTCAATAAATGGCACTGAAAGTTTCTGTCGCCACAACACTAATATGGTCAGTTTTACCCAGGACTCTGTGGACTAAATCAATGAAAAGATTTTGATGATTATAAATCAACACCAAAAACCTCTAAAGCTCAACTTACATGCTAGATCTACAGACACAAGAAAAAGACAGTCAGAGATAATGAAACAGGATATGTCCGATTTATTAGATAACCTACAGGTGCTTGACATGCCAATCTACCTTTCTGGGCCCCAACAGGATCTGATATGTAATTTTCACGACTCCGAAAGCTCCACAGGTTCTTAAAGAACACCTGTGCTGATTGATCAATGAAATTTATCTAAAATTTTTAAATATTCTGTGGAGCCAAACAGCTCTTCATACAAAACCAGCGTTATCTGAACAAAATTCGACGAAGACTTCTGATCTCCAATCTGCTCAGCTATCTAAATCAAACAGCCCTGAATGTTAAAAAACCCAGACAAACAGAGCCGAACAAATCAAAACAAACGTCTTCAAGCATTGCCCCAGCAGCTCAAGGACAGAGTACAATCAGACAAAACACACTTGACTCACAACCAGCCAGAGATATATACAAGCAGAGAAAACTAAACCCGGACAAAAAGTATTCACACAAGCAAAAGCTGTAAGCAGAGCAGCAGGATCAAGCAGAGACATACAGCATTCAACCCGCTCACCTGACTCAACCCATTTACCTGCTTCTACACCAAATGCCTCACCCTTTAGGACATTCTCTGAAAAGGAGGCCTGGCTGCAATCTTCCATAACTCCCTGAAAAGGTATTACTAGGTAAATTTGAGTCTTTCAAATACCTGGCTGCTGAGACAAATGAGCCAAACAAAGTCCTATTTCTAAACATATACAGACAACCAAAACCAAACACAAACTTTAGTAACGATTTCAATGACCTTTGCTCTGTAATATATATAGTCCATGACCAGTGAATAATTGTAGGAGATTTCAACATTCATATTGACAACCCCCAAGATAGCGGAACAAATGCATTAAATGATACCCTTCATAACTTTGGCAAGGCAAGGCAATTTTATTTGTATAGCACACTTTCAACACAAGGCAATTCAAGGTGCTTTACATGATTCAGTGATAATGAAACCACATGATTACAAACAAAACATATAAGTCAAATTTATTTAATTAATACACAATCACTTAAAAAAGAAATAAAAAAGTAAGAATAGAAATTAAACCACAACAATAAAAAATAATTTAAGGAACAAATGTATGCAATTAAAACAGATTAAAATAGATAAAACACAATCGGGTAAACAAAAAAAAAAAAAAAGTTATCAGAAAGCGCAATTTAAGATTCAAATGCAGCTCTGAATAGTAGAGTTTTTATCTTTGATTTAAAAGAGCCTAGCAATTCAGCGTTTTTGCATTCTTCTGGAAGTTTGTTTTAGATTTGTGGAGCATTGAAGCTGAAAGCTGCCTCTCCCTGTTTACTTCTGATTCTAGGGATGATTAGTAGGCTAGAGTTGGAGAACCTGATTGGTCTACTGGGTTGATGTAGTGACAGCATATCTTCAGTGTACTTTGGTGCTAAACCCTTCAATGATTTATAAACAAGTAGAAGTATTTTAAAGTCTATACTATGAGCTACAGGGAGCCAGTGGAAGGACTTTGGAACTGGGGTGATGTGTTCTAATTTCCTGGTTCTAGTGAGAACATGAGCAGCAGCGTTCTGGATCAGCTGCAGCTATCTGATTGACTTTTTAGGTAGATCTGTGAGGACGCTGTTGCAGTAATCGATCCGACTAAAGATAAACACATGGATCAGTTTTTCACAGTCCTTCTGTGACATCAGTCCTTTAATCCTTTAAATGTTCCTCAGGTGATAGAAAGCTGACCTTGTTATTGCCTTTATGTGAGCCTGGAGGTTCAGGTCTGAGTCCATTATCACACCTAGATTACGAGCCTGATGAGTAGTTTTTAGTTGTATTAGCTGAAGCTGTGTGCTGACTTTGGATCGTTCCTCCTTAAGTCCAAAAATATTTGTTCCTGTTTAGCTGGAGAAAGTTATGGGACATCCAGTCGTTGATTTGTTCAATGCATTCATTTAAGGTCTGAGTAGAACATAAGTCACCTGGTGACAATGTAATGTATAGCTGTGTATCATTTGCATAGTTATGCTAGCTAATCTGATTGGCTGCTATAATCTTGGTTAGTGGGAACATGTAAATATTGAACAGGAGGGGACCCAGGATGGAGCCCTGGGGGACCCCACATGTGATTTCTGTTTGTTCTGATGAGAAATTTCCGATGGACACAAAGAACTTCCTATTTTTGAGGTAAGATTCGAACCATTGAAGAGCTGTACCAGTGAGTCCGACCCAGCTCTCTAATCGTTCAAGTAATATTGTATGATCAACAGTGTCAAACGCTGCACTGAGGTCCAACAGAACCAACACTGTAGTTTTACTGCTGTCTGTATTTATGCGGATGTCATTGAAAACTTTGACAAGGGCAGTCTCAGTGCTGTAATGAGCACGGAAACCAGATTGAAAATGGTCTAAGGAGTTGTTCGTTGTCAGGAATGTGTTCAACTGTTGAGATACAGCTTTTTCAATAATCTTACTGATGAATGGGAGATTAGAGATTGGCCTATAATTCTGCATCAAGATATTGTCTAGGTTGTTTTATTTAATAGGGGTTTGATAACTGCTGTTTTGAGGGCCTGGGGGAAGACAACTGACTCGAGGGATGTGCTAACTATTTGCATCAGATCCAACTTAATGACAGGGAGAACTTTCTTTAAAAAAGCTGTGGGTAAGATATCAAGGCAGCAAGAGGAGGAGTTGAGTTGTTTAATATTTACCAACGCGATAGGAGACGTATCGCGTTGGTAAGACGTATCGCGTCATTTCCTGTTTTGTGACTAACTCGTTTGTAGCAAGTCGGTGTTTCTCTCTCTCTTGAACTGATCTAACTTTCTCTGTCAATAAGTTTTTTCTGAGTTGCTTAACACACAAACACATTAAAACGTTAATTTTCTTCACGGTTTAGGACTCTTTAAGCGTTTTACTGGGTTAATTACTTTGTTTTTAGGTAAGGTAAGGTACCGCTTGGTTAGCTTAGCTTTACGGCTAGCATGGCTTCGGCAGCTTTCTCTCTTGTCCCTCCATCTCTCTCTACACCTCCTCCTCTTTCCTGCTCTCTCTGTCAGATGTTTAGTTACTCCTCCGCCTCATTTAGTGAAGTTGGTAGGTGTAATAAGTGCAGCATTTTTGTAGCTTTGGAGGCGAGGGTTTCTGAGCTAGAGGCCCGGCTCCGCGCTGTAGAACAGCCAGGCCCAGCAGTAGCTAGCGCGGAGTCAACTAGGACAGGACCTAGCCGTCCTCCAACAGCTCCCGTGCAGCCGGGACCTCAGGCGAGCTGGGTGACGGTTCGTAGGAAGATTAGCGCCAGACCCCAGTCCGCGGCCAACCTCCAGCCCCTTTCTCTGAACAATAGGTTCGCCCCGCTCAGCGACGCACCCGCCGAGCAGGAGAGGCCGATTCTTGTAATTGGCAGCTCCATAGTTAGGAATGTGGCTCCAGAGACACGAAAGACCACCGTCAAATGCCTTCCAGGGGCCAGGGCTGCGGACATTAGGTCCCATCTGAAGCTTTTGGCCAAGGACAAACGGCGGTATAGCAGGATCGTTATCCATGCTGGTGGCAACGACACCCGGCGACGGCAGTCGGAGGTCACTAAAATTAGCGTAGCTTCGGTGTGTAGGGCTGCCAAAAAGATGTCTGACTCTGTAATTTTTTCTGGTCCCCTGCCTGATCGTACTAGCGATGACATGTACAGCCGTATGCTTTCGTTCCACCTTTGGTTGTCAAGGTGGTGTCCAGAAAACGATGTGGGCTACATTGATAACTGGGGGGCCTTCTGGGGAAAACCTGGACTGTTACGTAGAGACGGCATCCATCCCACCGAGGACGGAGCTTCGCTTCTTTCCAGGAACATTGATAGGGTTATCTCTAGTTCCCCAAAGCCGTGACAACCCAGAGTCCAGCTCAGGGAACCCAGAGTCCAGGTCAAGGAACAGGGACTGCCACCCACCCACTACCCTATAGAGATAGTTTCCCGTCCACTACCCAAAACTAATGAATTAAAAGTTAATGCTACTAGAGCAAAGTATAAAAATCTCATAAAGATAAATACAACTCCGACTGAACATTTTCTCTCTAGTTTTCTAACATTCTGCTTTAGGGTACGTAGCTCTAAATTAAACCAGGGAGTTAATCTTCTATGGCTAGCCACCTTCCTTTTCAAGGGGGCAACTTTGTCTATTGCCCGACGCAGGGAGGAATTAACGCTATGAACTAAAATGTCAAGTTGTGAGGGGTCACGAGTTAAATCACTGTTTTCTGTTCTGCATTTATAAACTGAGGAAATTAAAGTTGGAAGAGCTTCTTTAAAATTTGCTACAGCGTTGTCTGATAACGTTCTGGTATAATGAAGTTTTCTTTCAGGTTTGATATGATCCATTAGAGTAAGTTTAAAAGTGATAAGGAAATGATCAGACAGGATAGGGTTATGTGGAAAGACTGTTATTTCTTCACAGTCAATGCCATAAGTCAGCACAAGATCTAAAGTGTGGTGACAAGAATGTGTTGGTCCCTGCACATTTTGAGTAAAGCCTATTGAGTCTAGGATAGTGTGAAAAGCTGTATTTAGACTATCACTTTCATTATCAACATGAATATTGAAGTCTCCGACTATAATGACTTTATCAGTGTTTAAAACTAAGTCAGATAGAAAATCTGAAATCTGATCTAAAAATTGAGAATAAGGTCCTGGTGGACGATATAAGACCACAAACAAAAGTGGCTTTACTGCTTTGTTATGTGTATGAGGAAAGCTAAAAACTAGATGCTCAAAGGAACTGTAACTATTATTTTTTTGGAGATTAATTAGTAAATCGGAATGAAAGATAGTTGCTACTCCACCTCCTCGACCAGTACTTCGAGGGACACTAAAGTTTAAGTAGCTAGGGGGAGTTGACTCATTTATTGTGACATGGTCCTCTTCCTGCAACCATGTCTCTGCAAGACAAAACAAATCAATATTATTTTCACAAATTAAGTCATTTAGCAAGAGTGTTTTTGAGGGGAGAGATCTTATGTTTAGTAAACCACATTTAATTGATTTGTTTTTATGTTCAGTCGGAGTTGTATTTATCTTTATGAGATTTTTATACTTTGCTCTAGTAGCATTAACTTTTAATTCATTAGTTTTGGGTAGTGGACGGGAAACTATCTCTATAGGGTAGTGGGTGGGTGGCAGTCCCTGTTCCTTGACCTGGACTGCTTAATGCAGCCGAACTTTGTGATGTACTAAAATTATTAGCTTCATCTAAACCTTCAACTTGCGTTTTAGACCCAATCCCAACTAAACTCTTAAAATAAGTTTTCCCTCTGATCGCTGCTCCAATTTTAAATATAATGAATCTATCCTTAGTCAATGGATATGTACCACAGGAGTTTAAGATTGCTGTAATTAAACCTCTACTTAAGAAACCCTCTCTTGATCAAAACGACTTAATTAACTATAGACCGATATCTAATCTTCCCTTCTTATCTAAAATTCTTGAGAAAATAGTTGCACACCAGATATGTGAGCATTTAAACAATAATGAGCTGTTTGAGAAGTTTCAGTCAGGCTTTAGAGCTCATCACAGCACTGAAACAGCTCTGGTGAAGGTTACTAATGATATTCTCATAGCCTCAGACAATGGACTGGTGACCATTCTGGTCCTGTTAGATCTCAGTGCTGCCTTTGACACTGTTGACCACAATATTCTCATAGAAAGGCTTCAAAGTGTCGGTATAATAGGAACAGCACTAGGTTGGTTTAAATCTTATTTGTCTAACAGATTTCAGTTTGTTCAGGTAAACAATAGATCTTCCTCAACCTCAATAGTTACTTGCGGAGTACCACAGGGTTCAGTGCTTGGGCCGATTCTCTTTACTATATATATGCTTCCTATTGGTAAAATAATTAGGCAGCATGGGATAAAATTCCATAGTTACGCAGATGATACACAGCTATATCTATCCATTAATCCTGATGAATCCAATCAGTTAGGTAGACTACAGGCATGTCTGGAAGACATAAAAACTTGGATGACTCTAAACTTCTTGCTTCTAAATTCTGATAAAACAGAAGTTGTCGTCTTTGGACCAGAAGCTCTGAAAAAGAAACTACTTAGTCAGCCCCTTCACCTGGACGGCATTAAATTAGCCTCCAGTAATAAAGCAAAAAACCTCGGTGTCATTTTTGACCAAGATATGTCATTTAGAACTCACATTAAAGAAGTCTGTAGGATTTCCTTTTTTCACCTTAGGAATATTGCAAAAATTAGAACCATCCTGTCCAGGACTGATGCTGAAAAACTAGTCCATGCATTTGTTACTTCAAGGCTGGATTACTGTAACTGTCTATTATCAGGTAGTCCACAGAATACAATTAAAAGTCTACAGTTAGTTCAAAATGCTGCTGCTAGGATTCTGATGAATATTAAAAGAAGAGATCACATTTCCCCTGTTTTAGCTTCTCTTCACTGGCTCCCAGTAAAATCTAGAATAGAATTCAAGATCCTCCTTCTGACATATAAAGCCCTTAATAATCTAGCTCCATCATACATAAGAGACCTGATTGTTCCATATGTTCCTAACAGAGACCTTCGCTCTCAGACTGCAGGTTTACTGGTAGTTCCTAGGATTTCTAAAAGTAGAATGGGTGGCAGATCTTTCAGCTATCAGGCTCCCCTCCTATGGAACCGGCTCCCAGGGTTGGTTCGTGAAGCAGACAATTTGTCTATCTTTAAAACTAGGCTAAAAACTTTCCTCTTTGACAAAGCTTACAGTTAGAGATATGTTTATAGGTAGTTAGAGTCAGGTCAGACAGGTAGATAGGAAGAGACAGGTTAATGTTAGTAGTCAGGCAGAGTGTCAAAAGTTAGGAAGAGATAGGAAGAGGTAGAGTAGCTAGGTAGAGATAGATTAATGTAAGCCAGGTAAAGATCCGGAGCCGGTCGCGGCTTACCGCCGCGGAAGAAATGTGCCCCACAGGGGCCAGCCTGCGCCGGAGAGAGGTCCCTCAAGGGGATCCTCCCGCACAGTGCGGCCGCCCATTACCTGCCGGGTTGAATCCCCCGGGCAGACTGTGCGGACCCCACCCGTTTATCTCTTAAACGTTTCTCGCCCTCTTCAACTCTGTCCTCTCAGTTCTGTCTATTTTTCCTTAAGATAGTTGTCGACTATCGGTCTCGTGCCGGTATTTAGCCTTAGATGGAGTTTACCACCCACTTTGGGCTGCATTCTCAAACAACCCGACTCCGAGAAGACCCCGGCATGACGGGGGCCGTTACCGGCCCTACACCGTCCACGGGTCAGGAGGACTCAGACAGAGTGTTGGTAGCCAGGTCTCCTAGTAGCTAGGAGACAGGTTAATGTTAGTAGCTATGCTGCTTTAGGCTAGGCTGTTGGAGGACATTATTAGGGTCTGTTCCTACTTTCTCTCCTACTTCTCCCCAACTGCATGATGTGCTGTCAATTCAAGCACTAACCTGTTTTCTATTATAGTAGGTGCTCCGGATTAGCCCTGCTTGACGACCCTGACTAAGATGGCATTGCAGTGACGGAAAATTCTCCACGTCCTGCAACAAACTTGTGCATCAGTTCTATTGCTCTTTCTGTGTCTCTGTTATGTATTCTCCAAGCCACAGACGGTCGCGGCAGATAACCGCTTGTGCTGAGCCTGGTTCTGCCGGAGGTTTCTTCCTGTTAAAAGGGAGTTTTTCCTTCCCACTGTCGCTGCATGCTTGCTCAGTATGAGGGATTGCTGAGAATTCCACGACGCAATCTTCTGTGGTTCTGTAATTTCTACACTTAACATTGTATTGTAATAACTCTTTTTGTAAAGTGCCTTGAGATGACATCTGTTGTGAAATGGCACTATATAAATAAACTGAATTGAATTGAATATTTTCATCAAGATGTGATTGATTCAGTTTTTTTAAATCAGACATTTTATCTGCATTATTTTTAAGTGGGAATGATAATGTTGGTGGGTTGGTTGCTGCTTTACAGATTGATCTTCTAATTTCTAGAATCTTTTCAGTGAAGAAGTTGGCAAATTCACTACAGGCCCTAGTGGAGTGTAGCTAAGGAGCTGCTGTCACTGGGGGATTGGTTAGTCTTTCAACTGTTGCGAATAAGGTCCGAGCGTTATTAATGTTTTTTTTAATGATTTCAGAGAAGAATGATTCCCTTGCAGTTTTCAAGGTTAAATTAAATTTGTTCAACCTGTTTTTGTAGATCTCATAGTGAACCTGGAGTTGAGTTTTCCTCCATTTTCTTTCCGCCTGATGGCACTCCCTTTTTCCGCTGCGTACAAGAGGATTGCTGGTCCATGGAGACTTGTATCTACCTGAGACTACTTTTACTTTAATTGGAGCAATGGTATTAATGATATCTGAGACTTTAGAGAAAAAGTTATCTACCAGGTTGTTAACAGAGAGTGTGTTGGGTAGTGGGGGTGGTGGGTCTTGGGTGGGTGAGGTAGAGCAATAAATTTGTTTAAAGATTTCAGCAGAGCTGTCAACAAAAGGTCGTTTTCTTACTATGGTGTCATTTTGATGAGATAGTTTAGCAGGGACAATGCTTTCAAAGAAGATGCAGAAGTGGTCAGATAATACAACATCCAATACAGAGATGTTAGAGATTTTCAGTCCTTTGCCAATGATTAAGTCTAAGATGTGACCTTGTTTGTGTGTCGGCTGTTTGACATGCTGGGTTAGACCAAAGCTTAGGAGTGTATCACTTAGTATTTTAGTCTGTCTATCCTGGGGATTGTCAGTATGAATGTTCAGATCCCCCACAATACCCAGTTTGTCACATTCAATACATATTAAAGAAAGGTAATTGAGATCGCTAAGAACGTTTCAGTTCGCTTTGGGTGGTTTGTACATATTTATGACTAAGACCTTGGTCTGTTCTTTTATCTCTGTAGCAAGGTATTCGAAGGAGTGAAATGTACCCAAAAGTATCTTTTTAAAGTTCAGTGTATTTTAAAAAAATAGTTCCTAGACCGCCCCCCCTTTCTTTGTTGCCTTTGTTCATTTAGAAACCTGTAGTTAGGTGGTGTGGCTTCTAGCATTAAGGTTCTTTCATTATTTGCATCCAACCAAGTTTCAGACAAAAACATAGCCTTTACATTGTGATTGGTAATAAGGTCATTAATTAAAAAAGATTTATTTGATAGGGAACAGACATTGAGTAATGCCAGTTTAAGAGATTCATTGGTAGTTTTCATTAAACACATCAGTCATCTGCAATGGTGGGAGGGCAGAATCGTTGTGTCCAGTCAATCTAAGTGAGAACCTTGGGGTCATCTGCGTTCCTTTAATAATCTGATCCTGTAGTTTTTTGCAGAATTCTATCGGTGAGCCTAGTTTTGCTGAGTCATCATTATAGTTTTTAGAGGTCTGTGATAGGCTGAATGCCCCGTCTAATGGTCTATTATTATCAGCACGCTGAGCTGAGGCGCTGACCTTCGGGGAACTTTGAGAGATTGTAGGAGTCTGTGTGAAGCTTGAGGCGCCGGCGTCATGCAGCTTATCTGTGGGAATTGAGGTTCTGACCTTGGTTGAATTTTGAGCATTGCTGTTCAAATGTGCAAATATATTAGCAGCCAGCAGTTTAATTCCAGCCTTTTTGAGATAGAGTTGATTGTCTTTGAATAAGTGATTCGCCGACCTAAAGATCTTCAAGTTGTTTACATATCCGACAGAAGTTTCCAAAGATTTGGTTTTCATCGATTTATGAAGAGATTTGATTCTAGAGAAACGTTCATCCCTACCTTCTGGAACTGGGTCAGAAATGTTTGAGATATTGAGTTGGCTCAACATTACCAGCAGTTGTGACACATCAGCTCTTAATAATTCACTCTGATGTAGCGTGATGTCATAAGATCCAGCATGTATGATCAGTGAGTGAATTGCAGGGTGAAGTGCAACAATTGAGGGGATTTTTTCCATAATTTGTCTTATATTGTTTTTAGGTAAGCAGTGAATGCTGATGTGATTACTAAGGAAGTGATGAATCCCACTTATGGAGCCGTCATGAATAATCAGAACCTTAGCTCGGGGGGTTACTTTAAAATGTGTACGCTCTTATTCTTCGTTCCTTTTTGCCTTTTTTCCATCCATAGCGGTGTTCCTCAATTTCTCCTGCTGGCCTTGACCGGTAGGAGGGCTTGTGTCCTGCAGACAGTATAAGGCTGTAAATCTGTTCTTTAAGGGAATTCCAGGGGGAGAGAGTGATGCCTGGAGCTTCCTCCTCTGCCTGTTGTGTCTCCTGGGGAGTGGTGTCGATGTATTTCCAGAGTTTTGTTTCAGAGGTGGCCAGTTCTCCTCGAAATTTGAGTTTGGCGTTCTGCCCATTCCACGTCTCGGTGAGGGAACGGTACTTGTCTGTGCTGCCTGATTGAGGCTGGAGCGAAGCACGGGGCTGTCAAATTTCTGTTGTTGTTGCTCCTTCGTCAGTATTGTTTCTTCTCATTGTTATATCCAGCATTGATGTCACAGTTTATCTCCAAACGGTGTCGTTTTTCTTCCATATTCCGGAGCTTTTCCTCCAGGGCATTCTGTCTTTGGAGTAGATTATCAAAGTTTCTCGGCTGAGCAGTGTGCCATGTTGTTAATCCACAGTTTTTCCCAGTCTTTTCAGAGGTGTCCGGAAAAAGGTTATCTGGTTTAGTAGGTAGCTAGGCACAAAAGATGAATTCCAAACTCTTAACCTTACAATTAGCTCAAGCTAACTGTATGCTTTGACCTAACCCAGCATATTAATGAACTAATGCAAAACTGAGGAACACTCTAGACCTACTTATTAGCAAAGACTTGAATATCTCCAACATCACGGTCACTGATACTGCATTATCTACCATTTCTGCATCTCATTTGAAAGCACCATCTTAGCTAAAATTTCTAATCACAGTAAGAGCACTTCCTCAAAGAAAGCTCAACTGAAAACATTAAGGGGGGGGGGGGTTACATTATGCAAATTTGACTTTTTGACGTGTAACATCATGATAACATTTAATTTCCTAATTAAAAACATGCCTGAAGTGTTGCTTTGACTCATCCACTTATGTTTGCATAATTTATGCGTCTCTGCTGGTAGTTATTGGAGGTTCTGAAACGCCTGCTGCCACCTATCTGCCCTTTTCCACCCATCTCCTACGACTACCTGACGTAGCTCACTCAACAGCCGAGCTACTGCGCCTGCAGCCCTCCCGCTCCCCTCCCCACTCAGCTCCTGTAGAGCAGCTAGCAGCTGCTACAGTTAGCTTAAGCTAATTGTAAGGCTAAGAGTTTGGACTCCATCTTTGGAAACAATCCTAGACTGAAAAAGATCTGTTATCTTTGCGCAAATCACTTCACAGAGGACAGAGGAGGTTTATGACATTCTGCAGGGGGAGTTTGACAAAGGGTAGGAAAGCTTAAAGACGCTCAGGTGAATATCAACACATCAAATAAGGAAGTGATAAGAAGGCAAATTTCTTTAAGGTGGATTTTTATATATATATAATTTAAATAATTATTTAGAATAACATTTTCAATTCAATGTGCTATAGAATGGTACTGTGTGCCTGGAAGAAGCACAATACCCCCCATTTAAGATTATCCCCAACATCCACCAACACACATTCAGTAAACCAACTGACAGATGATTTTCTATCCAAAATCTCAGACATGGTTAAAACTGTCATGAGTAGAAAGAAGTCTCAGTAGGGAAGACATCCACTGGTATGTAATGAAAAAACGGAGGGACGACACGCCGAGAGAAAATGGTGGAAAACTCAACTCCAGGTTCGTTATGAGATATACAAAAAGAGACTGATCAAATATCTATTAACCTTAAAGGATGCAAGGGAATCATTCTTCTCTGAGAGTACTCACAGAAACAACAATAATGCTAGGACATTATTTGCAACAGTGGAGAGATTAACTACACTAGCTATTACTAATCTTCTACTTTAAGAACAGGAAATTATTTTTTTTCGATTAGCCAATTCCCATAACAAAAGACAGGAATCACATACAGGCGTTGGCCCTGAATATATGAAACCAGTGGTGTCTTCCTGCTGTTATCAGAACGGAATGTCGCTCTGATAGAAGCCTCTTCGGCCGGATTACGCCGCAGCACCTTGATCGAACGAGAGCGGCCGCTCTCTCTATGGAAGGATGGATACTGATAAGTCCCTCCACATCGGTTTGTCAAAACACCACTCAATCAGCCTTAACGCAGTCTTCCTCCAACCTGACTGGACAATGGGAATGCGGGAGGAGACTCGCAATATTTATCCAGGTCGTGATTAAAGTAAGAAAATCTCTGATCTTTCTCTCTCTAGTCACCGGCAGTTCCCAGTCATAATCCAAGGAAAGAAGTTCCCTGACCCCTCTCAGATAGGTGCGCTGATCATCAAGTATCTCTCAGAACCCCGCTCATTGCTAGCAAAACCTCATCCGAGTGCTTGTCAGCTGCCAGGCTCTCTCTTTTTCGCACTCCAAACCAGTGGATTGACTTTTCCTTTTTCCTATCGTTTTTGCATTGCCCTTGAAAAACCATTATCACAGATTTTCTTCAAGTAAGAGCGTTCCATTTATTATTATGATCTGGGTTGGAGCAAGATCTAGAATATTTCTAAGCATGCATGCTTCTTTGAAGGCTTGCTAATTGGTGTAGTGTTGAAATTTCTTTATTGGTAATCAAGCAGTGTGTTGATTCTGTGTGTTGAAGTTTGGTCCAATCTCTGTGTTAAACCACAGACCGGAGAATTTCCGAGAGACGAGCGAAGCTGAACGTAGATTGGCCTCATCCTTTTGTTCAATCCATAGTCTCTTTGTTAGTAAAAAGCTAAGATAGTTATAAGAAACGTGGTCTCTTTGTTCAGAGAGACACACGGTCTAAATTGCCCTGATCAATAAACACCCCCATCATTGTTACATTTGGTCGCCCATGTGCGTACACCGCGTACATATGCGCGTATGTATTACTGTGTAAGTACGTCCAGGAAGTTCCCCGTGACGTGGTCATTGTAGCTTCCGGTGGTCCACCATCTTTGCAGTCCTTAGCTTTGTTTTTAAACGGCAGTTAGCTTAGCATCTAGTTTAGCATCTTATCAAAGCATTAGTAATACTGTTTGCTGTGTGATAGAATTTAGTGAATACATTTCTTAAAATAAGCAACTCTCTCTCAACAACACCACATTGAGCGGGGGGAGAGAGGGTGGGGGGTCTTTCCACACCCCTGTTCGTTGGACCATCAGGGGTCGGAGCCCGGATTGAACATCAGGCCGTCTGGTCGGGGTCCTGGGCTGGTGGGCTGCTCTTGCCGGTGTGGGGGCCTTGGCGGTCTGCTTGTCCCCATCCTGGTGGGCAAAGGGGTCTGTCTCCTGGGTGCAGGGGCAGGGTGCTCTATTGGGGCGTCTGTCCCTGGGCCTGGGAGTATGGAGTATAGTGTACGTATGGGGGGTATGAATGAGTGTATAGCGTCCTTTTTTCGTATGTCCTGTATTTGTAAGAATGTGTACGCATGAGAGGGAGGGTACGTATGAGTGTCTCTGTCTGTCTATGTCTACCTGTCAGGTTGGGTGTTTGGCTGCTCTCTGGCCTGATGCATCTTCTTCCCCTCCGTCACTCCCCGTCGGTGATGGATGCTCCTGCCCGCTGGTTGATGATGGCTCTCGATGCCTGGGGCCGGGGGTCCCGGTTGCGGCCCGGCTCGGTCCTGGTGCATGTCTGGCGGGTCCTGGGTAGTCCGGTGTGTCGGGCGGCCGCTGTTTCGGGCCGACGTCCTCCTTGGATTGACTGGGGCACCTCTTATGGGGGTGCCGGGGTTGTAGAGTAGGTTGGTGCCGTCCGGTGGATCGGTGGGGACCGTGCCTGGTGCCCAGGCCTCTTGCCGGTTCCAGGACTTCTGCTGGCTGGTCTGTTCACCTGGGGGGGTTGTCCGGCATTGGCTGGGCCCCTGATCTTGGCGCCCTGCGTGGGGCGGGATCTGGACCCAGGAGCTGGAAGATCAGGATGTCCAGGTGCCGGCTGGGTGCGGCCTGGGGAGGGCGTACATCCGCTGTGGCTCTTGGTGTGGCTCCATGGCGTGTGGGTGTGTGGGAGCGGGCCGGATTGTTGGTGATGGGTATTGGTCCGGGGTGGCGGCGGCGTGTGTTGTTCGTCGGTTGGCTGCGGATCCCCCTTGCCTGCGGCGGCGGGGGGGGGGCCCTTGTCGGCTGGTCGCTGGTTGGGGCCCCGCTGGGGGGCGGGGTGCCCCTGGTCCCCGTGGCCTCCGGGTCCTGATCCGGGCCCGCCCTGGCGTAGTCGGTTTCCGGCGGAGCCCGTGGGCTCGTCACTGCGATCTCTCGGGCCCCAGCATTGCGGCTGGTGGGTGTTCCCCTGGGGCTTCCATCTGTTCCTCTCTTGGTGGGTGATCGACCCTGCGCTGATCCGCCTGTGGCCTCTGTACTCTGTGGGACCCTGGATGCATACATCTCTTGCCTCCTCCATGTCTGTGTTGATTCCTGTAGGACGGATTGACGGTTCCTTACACCAGCTATCAATCACTTGCATGGGGAAACCTTATTCCGACCTGCATGCTCGCACACACACATAGGTGTGGGGACATTGGTGTGGACGGACATATCTTAAGCTGAGGTTATCATCATTAGTTAGTTGTTCACAGGAGCTTACCAGAAACATTTGTATTATGTTCATTAATCCATGTTTGTGTGTAGTGAATGTGTAATTCTTAGTTTATTCTACTAGATCCGAACTATTGTTTTGGTTCTGTACAGTTTGTTGTTTTTGTTTTGTATTACTGTTTCTCTGCCGTCCGGCAGAGGTGGAGGACTGGGATGTTTTCTTGTGTTCTTTGTTTGCCTCCCTGTCTTGTGTCGTCGGTTCGCGCCTCTGTTCGTCCGGTTTCTTTTCTTCACCTCATCAAAGATTTTTCATACATATACATCAAGTGGCGTACTAAAGCGAAGCTGTAATACTCTGCTTGGGAAAGTAAAACTGTAGGGCTTGTACTTGGTACTCAGACACCAATTCTGAGTAGCATACTGCTAGACAGGACACGTAAAAAAAAACAAACAAAAAAACTAAGCAACTCTCTCTGCTTACATTAATGAGTGTGTTTTATTCATTGCTAAAGGGTTCACCCTTCAGATAAATTGGATGTCTGGTAACCATAGCAAACTTATATATGACAAGTAGAATATAATTCTGTGAAATACATATATTCACCGGGTTAATTCCCGATGGTGCCCCGATAAATAAATACTTTGAAGGAATAATAGATGAATAATTAATGAATTATTAAATTAATATTCCTTATATAGCCAGATAGACAATAACCTTTAAATCCACAACACGAGGTCCCCCAGGCCTCCGTCCAAGGGCCCCTCCTATTTAGCATTTACATGCTCCAACTTGCCCTGCTTGACGACCCTGACTAAGATGGCATTGCAGTGACGGAAAATTCTCCACGTCCTGCAACAAACTTCTGCATCAGTTCTATTGCTCTTTCTGTGTCTCTGTTATGTATTCTCCAAGCCACAGACGGTCGCGGCAGATAACCGCTTGTGCTGAGCCTGGTTCTGCCGGAGGTTTCTTCCTGTTAAAAGGGAGTTTTTCCTTCCCACTGTCGCTGCATGCTTGCTCAGTATGAGGGATTGCTGAGAATTCCACGACGCAATCTTCTGTGGTTCTGTAATTTCTACACTTAACATTGTATTGTAATAACTCTTTTTGTAAAGTGCCTTGAGATGACATCTGTTGTGAAATGGCGCTATATAAATAAACTGAATTGAATTGAATTGAATTGAACTAACCGACATTATAACAACAAATACAGTGCTCTGCATAAATGAGTACACCCCACTCCGTTTGTCAGAAAACCTTTAGCTTCCTTTCAGAATCAACATTTTGTATGATATTAGGGATGGGAATCTTACAACATCTCACGATTCAATTCGATTCCGATTCTTGGGGTGACGATTCGATTCAGAAACGATTCTCGATTCAGAAGCGATTCTCGATTCAAATCAATTTTTTTTTCTTAATCAATACTCTTTCATTCATCATTTGTGTTTGTAATACACACAACTTGATCTGCCAAGTGTCTGTGATGAAGTGAGCCATGAATGTAATAGGGCATCAACACAAAATGGATTTTACAATCTATGTTGAGAGAAGGGAACTGGTTCAAAAGTAACAAGACATGAAATTGCAACTGGACATCCAAGACCTTTTAAACACAATTTCTAGTCTTGAAAAAAAAAAAAGCTGATATATTTTGTTCTTTGGTACGTAGTAGAAAATACATTGAAAAATATTTAGTATGCACCAAATGTTGCTTATAAACCATCATTAAACAGAAATTTATGGCTTATGTTATTATTTTAATTGTTTTTGTTAGAAATTTTAAAAGTCCTAACGTTATTGAACTCAGCATATATTTCAGACTTCCTTGAAAGCGCCACAGGTGTGCAGCGCTGCTGGATGTTTATGTGTAGTTTATAAAGAAAGATCGCTCTTATATACTTGCAGATTTATAAAAATAAAATAAAACTTTAGCCAAGGTTGTCATTAGTATGGAGAAGACCTTTTAGACGGCCCAAACATTTACCTTCAACAAAGACGGGACGGGCTGGATTTCTCTTTCGTCTTTCATGCTGAAATTTTAGCCTGGCGGCTACAGCTAGCAGCTGGCGCTAGCTAGCCAACAGCACATCAGACCTGTCAATGCGACGGTGGCCGTTGCATGACAAACTCTACGCGAAGCAAAAATGTAAAAAGGTTCAGAAAAATTTTTTTTTGAGAATCGATTCTCAAACATTTCGGATCGATTCTGAATCTTGTTGAATAGGAATCGAGATTCAGACGTGAATCAATTTTTCCTCACACCCCTACATGATATACTATACTACAAAATACTCCCACAAATGTGGGCCACTGATTGCAAACAAGATTTGTTCATATGCACACACAAAAAGTGATCTGCCTAACAAATTCATTCAAGCCCATGTTGCAAAAATGAGTACACCCAAATTATAGTCCTAGGAGAAAAGCCACACTTAATACTCCAAACTTCTAATTAACAGACATTTAACCACAGGGGAGTCAAATGATTCATTTAATAGGTGTCCAGCAGACAGGTGACAATAAAAGGGCATAACTTAAAGGACAACTAAGCCACCAAATCAACTTTTTGTAGCTTATAAACTGCATACACATGCTTCTTATAGTGCTCTCTACATGTCCTGCTCCCTTTTTTGACATTTTGTGCAAATTAGATAAAATCTCACTTTTGAGCCTAAAACCGTCTGTCTGGCGCCATCTGTGCATTTTCAGTTGCACTACATTTGAATTTCATTCCTGTCCTCCCCATTTGCTCAGCAATTTGTGTGACGTGATTTGGTGGTGTTTGACGTCCGTCGCTCTGCCGCTTGGGGTATAAAAGCAGTCAAGGCTCGCCCCAGTAGCGAATTGGAGTTGGAATAGTCAGCGAGCGTTTTACATCGATTTTCAGGTTGGCAAGTTCTCATTAGCATAGTGTTTAGTTATTTCTTTAGCGTAGCGTTTCTAGTGTAGTCACTTTTCTTTTTACTACGGCTCTGAATAAGAGAGGGGAACTCGGCCACACCTCCGTAGCGAGGCGCTATGAACTGCTTGCAGCACAAAACCTGAGTGCTGATGATACACAGTTGTACATCTCCATGTCTCCTGATGACACACGGCCAATGGATACACTTTTTAACTGCATTTTAGACATTAAATCCTGGATGGTAGAAAACTTTCTCCAGCTCAACCAGGACAAAACTGAGGTTTTAGTTATCGGTCCTGAAGCTCAGAGAGAGAAACTTTTACCAAAACTACAATTACTGTCTTTTAATCCTCCTTTACAAGTAAAGAATCTGTGTAGGATTTTTGACTCTGAGCTGATTTTTATCCCCCACATTAAAAATATTACTAAAATAGGTTTTTATCTCAAGTAGAATTGATTATTGTAATGTCCTGCTTTTGGGTCTTCCCAAACAGACTACCTCTGGTTTACAGCTTTTACAGAATTCAGCAGCTCGTGTCCTGATGAAGACCAGGAGGAAGGAGCACATTACACCGGTCTTAGAATCACTGCATTGGCTCCCCGTATGTTTTAGGATCCATTTTAAGGTTCTTTGAATGGTTTTTAAGTGTCTTAATGGTCTTGGGCCTTCTTATCTCTCAGAAATGCTTTTACCGTATGAACCCTCGCGGTCTCTGCGCTCCTCTGGCAGCCGTCTCCTTATCATCCCCAAAGTCATGACACAAACTCATGGTGAGGCGTCTTTCCATTATTATGGCCCTCACCTCTGGAACAGGCTGATAGAGGACCTCAGAGAACGTTCATGTTTTTAAGAGCAGGCTCAACACTCACCTTTTTAGCTTAGCTTTTAAATGATTATTATTTACTAATATCTATTTTAATTGCTCTGCATGTTTATTTGATTGAATTTTTAGTGTAGCTTTTAACTGTTTATTTATTAATCTGCTTGCAGATGGCTCCCATGATGGCATTTCCTGGCTCATATGTACTCAGCCCACTGTTTTTGTTTGTGTGTGTGGATGGTTGATGGGTTGGGAGGGGAGGGAGGTGTAGTTGAGGTAATGATTTTTTGGTTTTTGAGGGAGGGAGGGAGGGGTGGGGGGGTCATTTTAAATCTGTAAAACACTTTGAGAAGCTGCGTTTGAAAAGCGCTTTATAAATAAAGTTTGATTTGATTAGATCTTAATCGGAAGAGACAAGTTGAGAATCCCTCTCCATCCAGCATCCAGGCTCAAAAATAGGTTATTCTTGAAGAATGGAAAAAGATAGATGTTGCCTAGATTGCCTAGACCATGCCTAGAAGACTTGGTGCTGTCCTTAAAAATCATGGTGTTCATACAAAATACTAGATGTAATAGTTTTTGTTGCAGGGTGTATTCATTTTTGCTTCAACCAATTTGAGTACAACTGAAGATTTTGTGATCTAAATTAGATTATTAACCTTAATTTCATGTTATGGAGTTATATAAGTGTTAAATGAGCTATTGATTAAATTCATACTTTTTAAAGGGGGTGTACTCATTTATGCAGAGCACTGTATATAAATACCACAACTATGCTGATGACACTCAGCTTTATATCTCAAAGTCACCAAGTGATGTTCAACCCATCCAAACCATTAATAAATGCATTGAGCAAATTAACAGCTGGATGTCCCATAATTTCCTCCAACTGAACAAAAACAAAACTGAAGTACTTCTCTTTGGACCCAAATAAGATCAACTAAATATCAGTAATCAGCTTAAACAGGTCCAACTAGAAACTTCTAACCAGGCCAGAAATCTAGGTGTAATAATGGCCTCAGACTTGAACCTCCAGGGTCACATAAAGGCAATAACAAGGTCAGCTTTCTATCACCTGAGGAACATTTCTAGGATTAAAGGAATGATGACACAAGGAGACCTAGAAAAAACTAATCCATGCATTTATGATTAATGTAACAGTATCTTCACAGGTCTACCTAAAAAGTCCCTCAGACAGCTGCATCTGATCCAGAACGCTGCTGCTCATGTTCTCACTAGAACCAGGAAAGTAGAACACATCACCCCAGTTCTACAGTCCTTCCACTGGCTCACTGTAGAATAGACTTCTAAGTGATTTTATTAGTTTATAAATCATTGTATGGGTTAGTACCAGAGTACATTAGAGATCTGCTATCATGGTACAAACCAACCAGATCAATCAGGTCCTCCAGCTCTAGTTTACTGATTGTCCCTAGAACCAGAACAGAGCATGGAGAAGCAGCTTTTAGTTTTTATGCTCTCCACATCTGGAAATAACTGCCAGATGAATGCAAAGCTGGAGAGTCTATAAACTCTTTTAAAACTAAAAAAACGTTTTCTTTTTCAATTCACTTTTATTTATATAGTGCCAGTTCACAGCAAATGTAATCTCAAGGTATTTTACAGCAAAAGTAATTTCAATACAGTTATACAAACATTCCAATCAGTTAAAAGTTTTCTATGTAAGGAATCCCAGCAGATTGCGTTGAGTCATTGAAGTGAGGTTGTGCCCGGATCATGCAGACTCCAACCACAGCTATTCCTCAGCTTCCCTCATACTGAGCAAGCATGTAGCAACAGTGGAGAGGAAAAACTCCCCTTAAACAGGAAGAAACCTCCAGCAGAACCAGAACCTGGCTCAGTACAAGCGGTCATCTACCACGACCGTCTGGGGGTCTGAGAAGACAGAGAACAGACAGCAATGAGGATGCTTGGTGACTTTGAGCATCATCTGGACCGATGTTCCCCATCCAGCAGGGGGCGCTGTAGCTGAGCAGGATACCAGACCGTGGTACAACAACTTATCTATTTAGACTAGCTTATTAGTAAATGATGACTTTTGTATTCATTAATTTTTATAATTTTACATAAATATTCTCTCATGCTCTAATCACTAAATGTTTTCTTTTCTTTTAATTACTGTAATTGATAAATGTTTTAATTGATTTTTGTGTTAAGTTTTTAAAATGTTCATAATTTTACATAAATTGTCTTTTATAAATATATATATATATTTTTTTTGTGATTCTATGTTTTAATTGTCATATTTGTGTAATCATGTAAAGCACCTTGAATTGCCTTGTGTTGAAAGTGTACTATATTAGTAAAATTGCCTTGCCTTTTTATCAAAAGTAACTCAAAAAGTCCTTTTTCCGTGTGTACTGAGGGCAGCACAAGCCGTGTCTCCAATTATTCTTGGCCACACATGAGTTAGATATGATGAACGGAGCACCCTCTGTATTTGATCTGGCCCAACTGTGTGCTGAGGAACATTTTACTGTATTTGACATTTTGATATCAAACCATTTATTCCTTTATTTCCAACAGGAACGTCTCCACTGTCCCGACCGCATTTACTGCCTCTGTCACTTTCTCCCAGTTGGAGTTATTTTTTTATTGGTTTTCTCTGAGCTGATAGAACCAAACAGTGATGTGTATTCACTTATTTAATTTGTTAAAAGAAGTTAGGTATATTTACAGAAGTTAATATCAGCAAATGGAATGATCAATTATCATATTTTGTATGTCTACTCGGCAGCAGAAAAATAATGGCTGTGTGCTGGGGGAATGAAGCAGAATAACAGCTGATGGCAAAAACTATCTGTAGTGAAATTAATCTGTATTAGCTGACACTTTTTTTTAAAGTCTGTTAATCATGAATACTTTTTCTATTGCCCCTTTTAGGTTTCACCTCGATTGCCGTCTCACTGAAATTCCTTTTTTTCACTTTCTTGGCCATTATTTTAAGGAAGAATACATGGACTTAATGGTAAATGGACTGAACTTATATAGCACTTTTCTAGTCATACTGACCACTCAAGGTGAGGGCATGTGACTGGAGGAAGCTGGAATTGAACCTACGACCCTCAGATTGCAAGCTAACTCTACTCTACCACTGAGCCACAGTCGAATCCATGGAACTAGACAGGGTTTTTGAATGGGGAGGGAGGTGTGGGAAGACATGTGGCAAGGGTCGCCTGGGAGAGGACCCGAACCAAGGATGGCCATGTTGAGGACTGAAGCCTCTGCACATGGGGCGCCCGCTCTAACCACTATGCCACGCAACGCTCCTGTTTAATCTCTTAAAAGACAAATCCCTATCTGTTTTTATTTCTGGCCCGACTCCCACCATCGACAGAGGAATAAGTCATTTCAGCAGGCTCCTGTCTCTTAACACTTGGCTTTCCTCTGCCACCACGATGCACAACATTGGTTTTATAGACAATTTTTACATTTTCTGGGGCAGGAGTCAATTGTTTGGGGCTGATGGACTACATCTGTACAGGCAAGGTACCCGCATGCTGGCATTAAGCCTGGCATACCATTAACTTCATTATTTATTTTTAACAGAGACATGGCTGAGTGCAGATGCCCCTGCTGTTCTCACAGAGGCCTCTCCACCTAATTATAACTTTTCTTATTCTACGAGGAGTAGCCAGAGGGGAGGCGGAACTGCTTTTATTAGTTCATCAACTCTTTCTACCAAACCTGTTTTATTTAATAATTTTACCACGTTTGAATACACTGCCTCTGTTTTTAGCACTCCTCAGATTTTATGTGTCACAGTTTATAGGACTCTGAAAAGGAATGTACTTTTTATTCAAAAATTTTTCAGAGTTTTTATCAATTTTGCACAACTGCTATGAAAGGATAAGTTTAGCTGGTGATTTTAATCTACATATACAGTGAGGATCTAAAGTTTGGGCACCCCAGGTAAACATTTGTTTTAATGTGCATAAAGAACCCATGGAAAGATGGAAACGTTTCCAAAAGGCATTAAAAAACAGATGAGACAATCTTATAATGTGTCAAAAAAATTTGATTTTATTTTCATCATTTACACTTTCAAAATAATAGCGTCTGCAAAAGTTTGGTCCTGTCCACCAGTGTGTCCTCAGTGAGAACTGACAGGAAGCGTCATCTAACCCCTGAAGTGGCTGCAGGTTTCCTTGAAGTTTTTAAAAAATTCCCTCCTGTACCTTTACCTGCCCCTGTGATTTTATCGTTAATGATTTTAACAGTAGGATTAAATCTGCTCTTGACCTGCTGGCTCCACTTAAAGTTGTAAACATATATTAAAAACGTACAATACCATGGAGAAGTGAAGATCTTAAAAAAGTAAAGAGAAGTTGCAGGGTGGCAGAAAGGAAATGGAGGAAAAATAAAATCAAAATAAATCATCATATATACATAGAACATCTCAGATCATACTATAGTGCTTTAAGAAATTCCTGAAATACATACTTTTCCAGAAATATCTCAGAACTAGGGCTAGATGATATAGAAAAAGAGCATATCGATAAAGGAATAGTCATATTGATTGATATCGATAATTGTCAATAAATATCACAAAATGTAAAATATATATTTTAAGTGCCTCCCTGGTCATTTTGTTATTCTTCAGTGAAATTTTTTTAACTAAGATATAAATTGATAAATTTTTCAAACACTTATTTTTATCATAACTAAATTTGTAAGACAGAAACAAACCAACAGACCTGAGCAACATCAGTAAATACAAAGAAAAGTAATATTATGAACTATTATATTATACATATATTTTAATCATGTTAGTAATTTAAATTAAAGGCTTAGCTTGATGCTTTTAATCTTTTAAACATTTTATGACACTTTATAATATTAAAGGTTTAGTTTGTCAATAAAGCTTATTCTAATTCACTTTAGCTCTTCAGCTGTAGGCTAAAGCTAAAGCTAACTAGCTACTCACCAGTGTTGATGGGCTCCATCACTGCAGCTCAGTCACTAAGAGCTGAAGCCACCAGGTCAATCCAACCCCTGTTGTTTTTTAAAGCGTTTTTTGATTCTGAGGACCAGGAGTAGAACCGAGGGGAGATTTTAAAAGCCACAGATGTTAGCAACGCGACGCGACCTGGGTACGTTTCCTGTGTCTCTGTAAGAGCTTTGCAGTGCAGCGAGCCGGTGGAAGAGAGTCCTGCTTAAGATAGCTAGTTTTATATTTTGTTTATTATTGCTACGTTTAGTGTTTTAGTGCGTCGGGGACGTAACCTTTACCCGAACCACTGAAACATTTATCCAGAACAACGTCCTCCGCTGCTGCCTTGTTACGTCTGAGCGCGGCGAAGTTACAGCGATGGTTCGCTTAGGGACTATTAAAAAATTCTGTTTCATCCTTTTTGTGGTTTGAAAGGAGAGAGTGGCTGACAGAGCTGCGTGGGTCATTGTTAATGATTCGTTTGGAGGAAGTAACGATGGTTGTATTAAGCTGCCTGATAGGGAATGATTAAAAAAATGAGGGGAAACTTTTTTTTGTTCTATTGAAATTTTATTATTGATCCGTCAATCAATCGATATATGCTGCTATCAAATTATTGTCCAGCCCAACTCAGAACATAAAAATAACCCCAAAATTCTGTTTTCCACCATTGACAACATTCTTAATGATTCCTCTAATACTTTCAGAAAACCCCCTCAAACACTCTGTGAGGAGTTGTAGACCACTTCAGAGGGAAGGTAGACACCATCAGATGTAATATTTTATCCTCTCTAACAAACATGGTTTTAGACAAATCTGAGTGTCTGCCTTCACCAGAGGAAACATTGGACACTTTTGTCCTGGTAGAAGCTGGGACCCTTGATAAAGTTTTCTCCTCAGTGAGGCCCACCACAAGCGCTTTGGACCCGATTCCCACCAGGTTTTTTTAAGCAATTTTATGGTTCTTTTTAGGGCTGTCCCCGAATAATCGAAGATACGATGCATCGATATGCGGAGCCTGATTGGACCACCGATCTCACAGTCGAATCTTCACGGGTGAATGAGCATCATACCATTTTTGCAATATGGGGGTGCTCAATGTCTAACTGGATACAGAACTACTGGTTTTGTACGGTTATATTAAGTTATATACAGCCTTTAATTATGATAATGGAATTCTGTCTATCTTATGCTCGCTCGCCTGTTAGAACAAAGGGGAACAGTTTCAGCTGTGCTGAAGGATTCAACTGTCAGCAAACGGTCCGATCGCGATCTAGAGCTCACAACATCCCAGTGGAGAATGTCAGAGGACATAATCAATCTTCTCAAGCCAATGATCAAACTGACAGAGCTTTTGTTACAAGATGTGAACACATCTCTGTCTGCCACTGTTCCGATGCTTATGAACATTAAGAAATGACACTTGGTGGTACATGAAGACGACAGCGCTGTTACTAAGACCCTCAAGATTACCCTGACCGAAGAGATTGACAGACGATGGGAGCTTAAACGGCGTCTTTTGGAGAAAAGTATTTATATCAAGGCTGCAATTCTTGACCCATGTTTTAAAAAGCTTTCTTTTTTTACTGATGATGAGCAAAGGAATGAGGCATATACTGTGGTGGAAAATCTGGCTGAGAGTTTAGGAGGTAGGTGATGACAGTGAATTGGTGGAGGAGCGTGATACTGCAGCAGGCCCTTCAAGACAAGAAAAAGAGAAAGACCAAGTGATGTCGATGCTGTTGTCCAGTGATGAAGAGGAGCAACAGCCAGGGGACAGTTAGATGAAGGCTTATTTAAAGGACACTACAAAAAGCAGTACAGGACCACTGGAATGGAGGCAAAGGAACGAGGAGAGATACCCAAAGCTGTCCATGGCTGCAAAGCGATTCCACAGCATCAGAAAGAATTTTCTCCAAGGCTGGATTTATTATGAGTAAAACCAGGAGCGCACTGCCAACGTTGACAAGTTGGTTTTCCTTGCACACAATTTGAAAAGATGAAACGCACACAAGCAGAGTGAAAGACTGGATTTTTTTCAATCGGGTAGGCTACAATTGTTTTCAAACATTTCAGCCGTTTTCTCATTTTAATTGGCTGTGAGTGTCAACATATTTAGCTAAAAAACTGCCAGTTTGTGGTTATTGTTGTTTCTGCAGTTAAAAAGAAAGCGTTCACAATTCTGGCTAAACTTTCGTTGTTTTAATCATTTATTTCGTTTTATTTTATTTATTGATCACTCAGGGTTACCTAATTTAACTGTGGTTTGTGGTTTTTCTCCCCAAATATATATATATATATATATATATATATATATATATATATATATTCCCTGCACTTTGGCATTTTGCACACATTTGTTATGCTCACTGTGACTTGATTCTGACTTTATTTTTATTTTTTATTTATTAGAAATGTATAATCTGTTCTAATTTCATTTTTTAAATGAATGCTTTTTTTGTGTCAATGTTGCGCTGCTCTGAAAGCATGCTGGCACAGGCAATTTTGACGATTTAATTTAATTTCGCACAATGTGAAATGCAAATCCTTTGCAGGTTTTTTTTTTTGGTTCATTTATCAAAATGTTCTTTTATTATTTGTCTGATGTTCTGTATTTCGACCGCGGCTTTAGAATATTATGAGAAAAGGTTTACAAATGTTTATCCACCACATTACCCTTTTTATTTAAACCTAAGTAAGTTCTGTCAGTTGGCAGGCAGTTTTGGTCGCTTTATTAAAAGTTGTTGCCGTGTGCAGTGTGTAAAATAAAATAAAAATAGTTTCACCCTCCTGCTGACTATAATGTCGTGCCCCTCCATTCACACACACACACATAGGCCTAGATAATTCGACTATTGGTCGACTATAGAAAGATTCGAAAATTCTGATTCGACTAATAAAATTCATAGTCGGGGACAGCCCTAGTTCTTTCAAAGACGGGATTTTAAACTTTATGAATTGCTCCCTTCAGACGTTTTTTTTTCCTGCTGCCTTTAAAGCGGCGGTATTGAGGCCCCTGCTGAAGAAGAGCAATTTAGATTTTAATGATTTAAACAACTACCGACCGGTATCTAATTTACCATTTTTAAGCAAAGTTTTAGAAAAACTGTTTTTTATTCAACTTAATGATTTTATTAATGCTCATAATGTCCTAGAGAAATTTTTGTCTGGTTTTAGGATAAACCACAGCACAGAGACGGTACTTTTAAAGATTTTAGACTAAACTATGATGCTAAAAACGTGACAGTGTTGGTTCTACTGGATCTAAGCGCTTCAGTAGACCACGCTATTCTTTTAACTCGTTTAAAACAGATCAGCCTCTCTGGTGCTGTTCATAAATGGTTCACATCCTACCTCACAGACACTTTTACGGTAAATTTAGATACCTGTTCCTCTAAGGTCCATAAGATCACATGTGGTGTTCCCCAGGGTTCAGTTTTAGGCCCAGTGCTTTTTAACCTGTATATGCTCCCTCTTGCCAGTGTTATCAGAAGACATGGAGTTAACTTTCACATACCTTAAATGGGCAGCCGGATGCTTTGTTTCTACTTGCTGTTGACATTGTTGATGTGCGGCGTAGCTTATTGAGTCCCGCGAGCAAAAGTTTACACAAAAATGTACGAATTTTCCCACTTGGATCATCCCTAACCTTTGCTTAAATATTTTAGGTGGTAATACGAATATGCAGCTTCATTAATTGATACCAAATCACAGCTGGTCCATCAATCGCTGCAGTTTGCCTGCATACTTTACAGCTTGACACCAGAAGCATAAGCGGTGCGACTCGATGACTGGTGTTGCCAGATTTGATATTTTCCCTCGTTTTAACCTCCATGGCTTTAGTCAGGTTTTAGTTGAATGAAATCTGGCATCACTTGGAAAAAATGAACTGCGAGAGAGTGCCATTGAATGCATCATTTCCTTCACTGCTAGTAGGTTGATTTGGCTGCTGATATTTTGCTTAAATATTTATTAGTAGAATTTTAATTATGCAGTTTTTCAGCACTGAATTCTCTTTTTACTTGTTGTACCCCAATTTTTTTTTTTATTTGTAAAAATATTTTTTATCTACTTGTTCTTGTTCTACCTCAACTATGTTTACTATTACTAAATATTGTTCTAAAGTTCAATAAATGTTAAATTGGGACTTGGAACATTTGTTATCATCACTTTTTTTATGATGTAAATTGAGGGAGCAGAATCAGTATCGGCTCCAAATATCGGCTTAAGAAAATGGGCAGCCTGTATCGGTCGTATCGGTATTGACACTGAAAAATCCATATCAGTCCATCCCTTATTGTTGTAGTAGGCTACATTTTAGGTGGTTAATAAAAGATCTGGACAGCAGCATAGTCTGATATGATTGAATAGTTTAAAGAACTATTTGTTTTATGTTTATGATGCTGAATGATTTTTTTTCTTGTGCACTTTTGGCGCTGTCATGAATTCTTTACAGTACAGTACAGTATTAGTACTAGTGACGCCCCTGGCTTATCCTCATTGTTTAAAGAGACAGTAATCATTCTGGATGATCATATTCTGTCTCTCATTATTTCATTTAGCAAAAGGAAATAAGTGAGGTCATTGTGATCTGAAGCAGGAGAACTTTAACTTCCTTCCTGTAAATGGTTTGATTGGGTGGATGGAAACTTCAGCAGCTGCTCGCTTCTGTTTGCTTCCGTGTGTTCTAGACCAAATGGCCATCTGAAAGCGAGGATGGGTGATGAGGTGCTGTACCTGGACGTCAGAGTGGAGCTGACAGCTGATCTTCTCCTCACTCATCCGGTCAGTGTCAGCGATGACGTAGTGACGCGGTGTGTAGGCAGCAGACAGGCTCTCCATCAGGCGCATCATCTCCGTGGTGTGACCACCTAGGATATTAATATCATAAGAATACCAGAATTCTGCTGGGAACACCTCAGCGTGTCACTGGGCCGAAGGAACGAGCACAGCCTGGCGCTCCATGTTGGATCTTCTTACCTGATCCTGCAACGACCAGAACCGCAACATGGCGTCTGGTTCCGGGCGGATGGCTGGATCCAGACTTTAGTACTAAAAACAGCCGAACCAGAAAGAATAAAGCAGACAGGAAAAAGGCAAACACAACTAACAACAACATCACGCCAGCTACGGAAGCTGCCTAGGGCCAAAACAGACGGGACTTATTGTTTATTGCATTAGCGCCTCCCTGTGGCGTAGTACTGTTTCTGGTGCGTTCTAGTTCCCTCGGAATCCGGCGCTGGATTTGAACCCGACCCGGATAAACAGCTTTCCAGTTCAAGTAGTCGGGATCCTGTGCCCTGATTTTTATCTGCTACTTAAGTTTCTCCTTTGGCAGAGTTGATAACACCAATGTCCGGCACTCAGGCGTAGGTGGATCAAATCCTGCCCTCAGAATCTACTTTTCTCTCAAAGAGTTTGTTGATCCCACAGGGAACGTATGTATATTGTTTCGGGTCCCTGCAAGAAAGAATGCTATAAACGTGTCATATTTATAAATAACAGTTTTGTAGCCACCTATGCAGCCTGGCAGGGTCCATGCACGTGTTTCATCGCTGAAAAACGGCCAAGAAATGGGCCATAAATCATAAAGAGTATGCCCATCTTGTCCCCTGGAATACAGACACAGATGCATAATAGATGGACGTAACCTGAAGAATGCTAGAACATTCGCACATAAACAAACTGGTTTTTATGTGGTGGGGACAAAACTATAATTCATGAATAGGCTACTGCCAGGGAAATGTGCCTGGTTTTAATGCTTATGTGACAACGTGAAAATTGATTTCATGAGCAGGATTCAAACCACTGTGAGCTGGGTATTAATCCTGCATGTTAACCACTCTGCCACAGCAGCAATTTGTGTTAAAAACAACCAGGGAACATTAACAAGCAGACAGGACCCCCCAGACAGTTATAGTTTTATAAACCGAGGGAATGGATTCTTGTCCCTCAAATATTATCTCTGCACCTGACCCCTGCCGGGCCCCGTAGATTTTTATACTAATAATAATAACGCTAATAAAGTTAGTGGAGTTGGATACGTTGAGATTCCATACTTGTAGGCCCAGATAGAACCTGTTTTAAACACTGTTACAGGCTATAGTTTCTAGATATGACCAGATCAATTTTAGAGCAAACATGGTTCATTACTCCAGCCTTTCTAAAACACGCTAATAAATGCTTTACTGATTTTAAAGCAGCTGAGTCTGGAATCTGTTATCAGCAGCCCAGACAATCATCCATGAGAATCCTACAATTGCTCATAACTGATTCAGTTTTGTGAATTTAAGGATAACCTTGCATAAAGTCATCTGATCCCACGTCACTGTGATGCCTTTAGTTTTATTGATGTGGGAGTAGAAACGTAACGTGTTCTATTTGAACAACAGGGCTTCACTGGCTCAATAATAGGCCCAGTGAGCAACATTTTCAAACAGTATCTAGAACTAATACATCCTGCTTCAGATTCTCATAAAACATACATCATCTTCTCCATGTTAGATTCCTTGTCTTTATCAGGGAGGAGCAGCTGGATTGAAACCAACTGGAAGGTTAGAGATGATGATGGCTCCAGATTTTTCTCTTAATGCCTGATTACATTCTACAAAGCTCGATGAATACCTTGTTCTTCTCAACATCCTGCTCTTATTTTAGCTCAAAGACAACAAGAGCATATCACTGGTTCAGGTCAGCTGAAAAAGTTGAAAGCAGAGATTGGAGCTCTTCTGCCCCCTGCTGGTAAGAAGGTTTAAGCACAATTATTATTATTATTTTTTTATACATACAGAAAGAAGTGAATCGCTAAATGATTACGTTTCATTTGTTTCTTTCTCAGTAGGTTCATATTTTGAATTATTTTGAATGAGCTGAACATGATTGCTTTGCATGTATGTGTTCCTCCTCCTTATTGGCCGCTGGACCGTCAGCTGGTAGGCTGTGTGTTGTGCTGCTGTGCAGTGGGTTTAATAATAATTCATGTAAAGCTGACACAGATGGGATGATGAGGAATATGAACTTCAGTTCATATGGACTAGCTGAATTCACTAATTATAATAAAGCTGCACTATTTATTTGCTCATGGTTGGCTTTCCTCTGCTGCCATAAAGCAAGTGACAAACTTCCACACACTGAACAGAAAACAGCCCATTACTGTTATTAATTTAGCTGCAAATGCTTGACTATTTTTATGTTAGAAATGTGGACTGGACCACAGGAGACTGTACAGAAATGACTTTGTTACAGTAAATGATCTAATCTCTCTGGAGTTTTTCTTTTAGAACTCAGTACTTATGACTCCTTATATCTTTTATATCACTGATGATTTGATGAGACTGATTTTTTTAATCTCTGATTTCCTTGCACATGTACAGTAGCTGCTTGTACAAATGTCGTACATGAAGTAACTCTGATGTCCAGCTTCTCTGATCTGCACACTAAGCTATTCTACAGTTTCAAAAGAAACTACGGTTTTTCTACGGTTTTAAAAGAAACTTTAACAGATGTTTTTGTGTTCATTTGATCACAGATTTATGGTTTTCAATTACTTTTCTTAAATAGCTTCTTTCATTTGGTTATGCATCTTTTTATTTTGCAGAGATGCAATCAACATTTAGCAGACTGCTTAGTATTGTCGTATGAGGTATTCATGCTGGACCAAAGTGCTCTAGAAATAAAAATCCAATTGTTCATGGCTACTTTTTAATAGCTGACTCCAGCTGTCATCTACTGCAATGATCCATAGTAAGAGTTAGAGAACTCTCCTGGTGGCAGCAGGTTGGAGCAGCTCTGAGTTCTGATTATATTATCATTATTATTTTTTTATTATATTATTTTTTGTTTCTTTTGAGGCGTCCCGCTTCTGGACAATAATGTATTCCCTCAGTATTTCCATTTTCCAAAAGTTGTTTAAGATGATGCGTAACCGTGGCAACAACATCTTTTCATAGCTAGGAGAGGCTGATGAGCATTTCAAAACGTCATTTAATTCCTGAACAGAGAGAGAAGGAAGGTCAAACTATCTCCTCCATCCGTGATAACTGGCAGGATCATCTCCCCTACTCCAACATCTCTCTGACCAAACAGAAATAAAGACAAAAATGAAAGAGTTGTGGCAAAAGGAAGTGAGGTGGATGAGCAGATCTCACCTACAGCTGATGGTGTCATCCTGGGCATGTTACTGGGGAGTATCGTCTCTGATGATTGGATATGGAGTTGTTTGCATCTCATGATGGTCATGAGGCTGTTACACAGAAACACTCTTCTGTCAGATGCCTCTTCAGAGTGGTTGGAACATTGACTGCTACTGGAGATCCTTCCTGCCCTCAACATCCCTATCAACAGCCACTCTGACAGAGGTGATGACAATATTTTATTTCTCTTTGGGATGAATGAAATAGCTTTGAACTATATTTGATCTGTTCCCAGATCAGTTCCTCATAGCCTACTGCGCATGGCAGAGAATCAGCAGCTGATCAGTAAGAGAAGTCCAAAGTACCTACCTTTGTTCTATAGTAGCCTGCTTCAATGACGTTCTGTAGACTTAGAACAATATTATAATAGGCTACTCTGCAATATTATTTTCATTCCTCTATAGATATATTCTCAAGTCATTTTACAGTATGAAAGGAACAATCATGCTCCATCACATCTACCTCCATCCGCTCTCAGTGCATACTCCCTGTATAGTGAACGTTCACTGCGGTGGAAGCTAGCAGGAAAACTGAAATGTCCCAGTAAACGTGAAGGCGCCACGTAGGCTGCAGCAGCATGAGGAGCGAACAGCTGCGTGGACAGCATCCTCCTCCTCATCAGCATCATGGTGGAGTCTCCGGGACAGGTGGGTGAAGGATCATTGCTCCTCCACTCTATCCCTCTCTGCCAGGACTGGAGGTTTCTGTTTCTGTGGGTTCACTTTGCTGCACAGTGATTGCACTGCGGCTTCTGGGCTGCGCATATCAGCCATGCGTTAGCGCTACAGGTGCACAGATAGACTGCGGCTGCGTCCTTTAGAAGATGGAGGTAGGAGGATGTGTTTGAGCTGAACTAGCCTCCAGGCTGAGTAGTTCAGCTTGCATCGTGCTGCAGCTGCAGGAGGAGAGGAGGAGATGTGTTTGTAACCCCGCTGGTGCTGCTGTGACACTGGCTGCCATGGAGCATGCTGCTCCGCATGTAGCCTACTCCACTGGGCTGCAGATGTTCCCTAAGCTTCCAGGGATCATGCAACCGATACCATACTGATACTTACATGTGACTACTTGCTGATACCAATACCGATAATTCTACCACACAAACAAATGCAATGAATTGGGAGACAGGTTTTATTTTCTTCTTTGCTTGTTACAACAAATGGTGGTGCATTAGATAAAAAACCAAATCTTAACAAAAATGATCACAAAACAAAAAATTGAAAATGAAAAAGAAACATTTTCTGTGAAATGATTGCAGTTTCCTCATTTTAAGCATCAGTTCGTGGTATTGGTTACTGTTAATCGATACTGATACAGTACATAAGAACGGTATCGGCCCTGATACAAATATGGGTATGGGACATCCCTACTCCACCATGAATGCTTCCATGTAGAGATAATTGGGTCCAGTACGGTGATTGGACATGGAAGATGCAGGCAGATCTAGAGCCACACCTCACGCCTCAAAGAGGAGACCTCCAACAGGTTGTGGTGATGCTGTCCAGTAGGTCTATCAGGCATTCTTTGTTTTGTGCTGAAGTTCACTCCTTCCAACAGCCACACACGGCTTCTCAGCATGTCAGCAGCTACAGTCTGGTATCGGCTCTAGACATGCCTGCAACTTCCCATTCAAACCATGGAAGCATTACTGGTCTACATCTACACCAGCATATGTCTAAAGGAGACCCTTCCAGGAACCAGCTGTGGTTTCTGGAGTTTTGGCTAAGGATTCTCAGTTGGGTTTGTAAATAAAGATTTCATTTTGAAGCTATGATAAGGAGCTGCTACTGCTCAGTAAAGGAAGGGAGGGTATCTACTGTGCAGGATGATGTTTGAGATGGGGATACAGGCAGTGAACTGTTACCTTTGTGTACCTGGTTATATTCTTCTGCTTTAATTCCACTCTGCCCTAATCTTTGTCTGCAGAGACAGACAGGAACCCAGAGAGTGGGTCTGTCTTGAAAAGATGTGTGCACTCCAAACTAACAACAAAAAAATATGTCTGTAGTCTATCCATTATATAAACTGGATGCATAGGATGGTGTGTCACATTAGTTAATCGGAGAAAACAATCTGGTGATTCTTTTATTCTCTTGGTCCACTGACAGCTTGATTCCCTGGAAAACAGTTTTTTCAACAGTTTATAAAATCCTCCTGCAGTGATTCAGATTGCTCATTTAGAACGTCAGTTGTTCCTGTATGAAATGGTTTTGTGTTGTCGACCACAATCCTCCTATTAGTCTCCCTCCAGCGGAGTGTATGATCAGTCAGACAGCTCTGTGGCCTGCCTGAACAGGTTTCCAACAGTGCTGTTCCTGGCATTCAGCTGTCTGGGAAAGCTGCAGACCTGCAGCTTCAGGTTGGCTTCTCTGTGGTGATGTAGGACTTCTCTCTGTCATCAGATGGAGGTACAGAGTTTTATACAAGTATTGGACAGCCTCACTGGCTGTTTGATGGCAGGTCTGTAGCTGTTTTCTGATCTAACAATCACCCACTTTGACAGGTGAGTGAAAAATCAGTTTGAAATTCTTCCTGGCCACTTGATTCCATGCAAAATCTCTGTGTGGATGGTGGTATCTGTTATTAGGTCTCTTTTTTGGCTTTACCCACAGACAACTCCAGAATGAGCCAGTGGCACCCCTTAAGATGTTCAGAGAGGTCCAGTGAAGGTCCAGTAAAATTACCCTCAGGTTCAGATAGTGGCCTAATATTCATCCAACACGTTAAACTTTCAGAAGAAAGAAGACATCTTAAACTGTTGTTTCAATGTTTTATTGTTCAGTATTTATTGAGGTTTAATTTGCACTAGTTCCTTTAGGTTTAACAGTTAAAAAGATGGTGTATCAGTCAGGATACAGGAAGGAGGACAACGGCTGTACTCAGCTGGTTTATTCAAACAGTGAAGCTCAGTGTTCTCAGCAGTCTGAAATAACAAACAATTTCCATCAAATTAAATATATATATATATATATATATATATATATATATATATATATATATGACAGTAGCAAGGATTTAAACAGTACAAAACTATATTATATTGCTGAGATAATCCTAAAAACTTATCTATGCAAGTAAATATTCACTACACAGCATACAAAACTCAAATGAGTAAAATATCACAGCACTGGTATCAAACATACAGATTATTCAGTAGCAGTTTGCTGAGACTAAGCTCTCCAAACGGGAAAAAGGAACTTTGGCGCCATCGTATAACGGTGCCATGCTTCACATATAACGTGCAGCATGCATCGCTACAACTTGAGAGAAAGCACTAACAATGCAACACCAGTCCAAATCCCAACTAAACAGACTTAAAGTAACTTAAGAAGGCTGACGAAGCTTATCTATATTTAAAAAGATCTATGAATGTCACATTCTATCAGTTTGTATACACCTCAGTTTTAACAACAATAGATTAACATCTTATCCAACTTGGAAACTTACGTTCAGTCATTAACTCAGACACTCAAAGCATCACCATCCAACGTTGCAGGAGGAAAAGCAGTGCAGCAAAGATATGGTTTTCCTTCCTACCTACAAAAATGAACCTACGAAAAGATAGAAATATTGAAGCCTTTTGTACAGTATTTTAGTCCTGAAGAGTCCTGGCCAGAGCGTTGTGGCCCTGTTTTTATTGAGATACATCTTGGACATAAAGAGACAAAATCATACCACTTGATTTTTGAATAAGGCAAGGCAGTTTTTTTTTTTTTTTGTATAGCACACTTTAAACACAAGGCAATTCAAGGTGCTTTACATGATTAAAATTAGAACACAGAAAATCAATTTGATGATTAAAATACAAGAAAGCAATTACAATAAGACAATAGTCAAGACAATACAACAATGTAAGGAAAAGCAGGTAAATAAAAAACACTGACATAATGCTTGCAATGATTAATAATTATTCATGCAAATAGTGACCGATTTAGTGTCCTCCACTTGTAATGCTGGCCTGTGAACATTCAGAATAATCTCTACATCATATTCTGATAATGGTGCATCATAGCTGATTTATATGAATAACATGAAGAGAAGTCTGTAATTTTCATCATAAGTACCAGGGTTGGCCAATATAAGCATTTCACCTCGATAACGATAATTGAAAGATAACAAGGACAACATAAGCCCCCCTTCTTTTTTGTAGTCAATGTCCGGTAGTGGCCAAATTTACATAATGTTCTTTAAAATATGAAAACTGTGTAAAATAAGTGTGGGTTCTTGCTATCGAACGGCATCAAATGAGCTTTTTAATTCAGTGTTTGATTCCCACTCTTTTCTGTAGCTCTTAGAGTCCAGTTTAAACGCAGAAGTGATCATACAGATGCAATGAGGTGAGGAAGTGACGGGGGCTAAAGGAAATCACTGATTTTAGTGTGCAGTCGTTTATTTTAGACAGAAAATATTTAACACTACAGGTGGAGGCGTCTGCTTCTACATCAATAGGGGCTGGGGTACAGATGTGATTGTGATTGCTCAGGAACTTCCCAAATCTAAGCCAAAAAATAAATGCCCGACCACAGAGGATAGGAACCTGGATCCCTGTTACGGCATGATAAGTGGGGCCTATTGTGCTGCACTTGGACTCAGAAACGGAGCTGCATTTGAACCACAGCGTTTCTAGGCCCCCATGCTGCAGCTGGGCCAGCCCAGGTCTTGTTGAGTCGGAGTAGATATTAACTCAGCTTAATCCAGAATGTTGATTCACCAATTGAAGCTTCCGCTGCATGATCTACCTGTGCTCTGATGTAAATGCTAAATATTTTTCTGTCTAAATTAAATGACTGCACACTAGAATCTCTTTTTTCACTCACAGCCCCTGTCAGTTCCTCACCTGGTCTTTGTGGTCACTTCTCTGATTCTAAACTGGACTCTAAGAAATACAGAAAGGAGTGGGAATCAAACCCTGAATTAAAAGGCTGTTTGAAGCCATTCAGTAGTAGAACCCAGAACCCATCACATTTTCAAGCACATTATGTAAATTAGACTACTACCGAATATGGAATACAGAAGGGGGGGGGGGTGTTGTAATTGTTATCGTCCACTTACTGTTATCGCGGTGAATTGCTCACTATACCGTCATATTGAGTTGCCCTACTATTCATCCATCCATCCTGTTACTTTACACACATTAGTCCAGTGTTTCCTCTATGGGAGCCCTCTGCCTTGGGAGCAGTGGTCATCTGTGGCTGCCTGGGTGCTCTCCAGGTAGTGACTGGGTGGAGGTGGAGGTCCCAGCCTCCCCTTCTCTGGACGCCCTGGGTCAGTGCCTCAGCTGCTACTGTTGATCTGCTGCTGCTGGTGCAGATGGCTCCTTTGATTGCATTTCCTTAAAGGGACTATATCATGCTATTTTATAGCTTTCAACTTCTGGGATAGACATATATATGTTAAAATGTTACCGTTGGTGTTATACAGTATTAATTTGTCCTAACATTTATCTTGTATCCAGTCGTTAATGTTGGACCAAGAAGTAAAACGGCTCGTTTCTCTATAAAGCCGCCTCCTGCCCCCCACAACCTTCACCCCCGCGTGCTTCTCTCCTCTCCCGCAGAGCCGCAAAAGCTTGGACTGAGAGAAACACTGCTGAGCTTCATCTCAAACAGTATTCTGACAGTGAATCTGAAAAGCACGAATTACGTTTGGTTTATTTTATTCTTTTTGTAAAAGAAAGGAGTCAATAATGCCTATTTCAGTTGCTAAATTTCAAGGCTTTAGACAGAGCCGAAACCAACACAGCTGCGTCCATTAAGCAGATCTTTTCAGCCAATTATATAAAAAAGCCATGGGTGTTGTTTGCACCCGTTTACTCAACATTCTGAGAAGCTAGAGATCAATGAATTAACCACAAAATGCTGTTATAAGATCACATAAGCAGCTTCATAAATGGCAACACACACATATATGGGGATAATTTTTACTCTGGAAAGAACTATGAACTGCATTTTTTTGTTTTGAAATGTGCTTTATAAATAAAGTTTGATTTGATTAGAGTGGTGCAGGACAGGTATGTGAGTTGTGAGAAAGCAGTGAGGTGTGCTGTAGGAGTGAAAGAGGAGTTCAAGGTTGAGGTGGGACTCCATCAAGGATAGGCTCTGAGCCCGTTCTTTTTTCCTTTGGTGATGGACAGGCTGACAGATGATGATAGACAAGAGTCTCCATGGACTATGATATTTACAGATGACATTATGATCTGCAGTGAGAGCAGGGTGGAGGTGGAGGAAAAGCTAGTGGGATGGAGGTATGCAGTGGAAAAGTGAGGAATGAAGATTAGTCATAGCAAGACAGAATACATGAGTGTAAATGAGAAAGACACAAATGGAATGGGGAAGCTACAGAAAGTGGAAGTGAAGAAAGTAGAGGACTTTAAGTACGTAGGTCCAATGCAATGGAGAGTATGGAAAAGAGGTGACGAAGCGTGTGCAAGCTGGTTGGAATGGGTGGAGAAAAGTATTAGGTATGATTTGTGATAAAAGGGTTTCAGCAAGAATGAAAGGAAAGTTGTACAAGACCGCAGTGATACCAGTGATGTTGTACGTAGGGATGGGTATCGTTTAGGCTTTATCCGATACCGGTGCGAAACTGGTACTTTTGAAATGATGCCTGTGCTTAAACGGTGCTTCAAGAATAGAAAACATACAAACATTGTCCAAAAAACCTTCTTATTTTTAAATTTTTTGTTTTAGTAGTGCTGTCAAACAAAAACAAATTTGATCTAATCAATCACAAGATAGATATGAATTAATCACCATTACTAAATATGACCAAAAAAATTTTTGTGCAAATAAAAGGATAAATCTAGATGCAATTGCTCTTTAAAAAAAATGAATATAGAAGAAATCAATTAAGTTTTTGTTTTGAATTCCACAATCACATTCACAATTTACTGTATGTGTGGTCTCATATGAAAAATAATAACAAATAGAGGTAGAACTAATCAAAATATATGAATAAACTTAACATTTGGATATCAGGAGACTGTATTAAATATCACATAAATCAAATGTAATATAGACTAATCTAATGTCACAATGGACCATTTTCCAAAAGTAAACACTCAGCAGGTTCTCCAGTTCATCACAACAGGAAATAAACGCTCTTATTGTGAAGATGTACACAGCTACTTCTTCTAATATTTAGCACTCATTTAAGTCAGAAAACATCACTTGAACTGAATCATTTCATATTTTTAACAAAGTGACTACTCACTGTGAAATGTACTGTAGCTATAGAGAGAGCCAACAGGCATAAATACGGAGCATTTAAACTCTTCACCGCACACAACAAGCTGACATCCAAAGCAGACGGATAATTCCCACAGACAATTTATGAACTTATCAAATCACCACAAAGCCAATATGCCAATAATAATAATATACTCACATGTCATTTAGGATCACAAACACATCAGAATCAGAATCAGCTTTAATGGCCAAGTATGACACATACAAGTATGACGCCTACAAGGAATTTACAGATACAGTACAACCTGTCCAAGATCATTACAAACAACAACAACAACAAACAGATCCAGGTCACTGTTGGGCATGCAGCCACCGAGCGGCGCTCCCGTTTATGAAACATAGAGAAGTACACATCTGGTAGGGGAGGGTTCCACGGTGAGGGGGAAAAAAAGCTCAACTGTGTTGTGGGTCCGTACAGCACTCACAATGCAGGTAAAAGAAAAAACCACACCAAAAAACATTTAAGCACATATTCAGACAATAACAATGACACATCAGGAAGGATGGGCAGGTATGAGCTCCAGTCCACAGGTTAACTCGCTGCCATCAAGGCGCGCTGTTATCCAGCTTCCTGTTGCAGGAGAGAAAAATGAGGATACAGCAAGACGGTGTGTGTGAATGTGAGTGTGTGTAACCATGTCAGTGTGTGCGTCAGTAGATGCAGGTGTACGGGGGAGAGGAGACTCTGTTGACATTCTTTTCAGGGACATTTGATTAGGACCAGGTTGAAGGTCTTCATGGGAGCCAAAATATAAAATTGTTTGGATTTCAGGGAGAGATCAAATATTCTTCTCTGCCCTTTCAGTCTGTCAGTGGTTTCTTTTATAGTCTAATTCAGCCAAATTGTAGTTCAAATTAAAGTTCCAAATCCAAATTAATTCCCAGATTAATAGTTCCAAATCCAATTAATTTCCAGTTGCCCCAATCCGCACCAACAGTTTCTCCAAGTCCGATGACAAATTGCGGATGAGTCCCAGAGCGCCGGCCAGATCGCCTCTTACAGCGTCTGTTCTGCGTCCCAGCTCCCCCAGCATTTGGTTCTGAGTCCCATCAGTACGAATCAACGCATCCAGCTGTTCCTTCAGCCGTCCAATCGCTTCCAGAACAGTGACCAATCTCGACCGTGTTTCAGATCTTTGTTGCTCCATTTTTCGGTAGTTCCAGTAACTGCCCATTCCAATCAGCAGAAACCCGATCACCATGATTGACACCCCGGTTGACCCTTACCGGTGCTTCGTAGAGTTGAGTAGATTTTATCAATAGCATTCAGAGACCAGCTGACCATTTCCATCTTCGCTTATTCAGTTTGGTTTCGGAGAAAATTGCCAAAAGATACTCCAGATAGAGGCACAGGAGACAGAGAGCTGTGGGATAAGACACAGGATGAGGAGGAAGGGAAAAAAGCGACCGTCCTCGCTGAGAGCTGAGCAGGCTGAGGAGGAACACATGCTGCGGCACAACAATCTGCAGTTTGGCTGGTTAGGAAGGAGAGCTGATGTGGTGTGGGCTGAATTATAAACAGGGCGATGTTTTTGTTTTTTGCGTTTGTCATTGCATAAAAAAATGGGAAAAAAGAAAGAGTTAATTAATCGATTCGCGTTGGTGTGTTAAATTCAACAGTGCTAACTTATAGCAGTTTTTTGCACAAAGATAACCATGTTTATATTTTCTGGTGATATAGGGAATCACTCCTGGCTGATGGCACGCCCAGAATCCATAGTGTTTGACATCTCTGGGAAAACAAGAACCGAAATAAGGCACCGAATTGTGTGCTGCTTTTTGGTCTGGTTACTACCGTTTATGCCAGAACATGACGCCAGACATCGGTACCCATTCCTAGTTGGACGGTCTAGAGACAGTACCAATGAGGAAAAGACAGGAAGCAGAACTGGAGGTTTCACAACTCAAGATGTTAAGATTATCTTTGGGAGTAACGAAGATGAATAGGATCAGGAATAAGTAGTACATCAGAGGGGCAGCTCATGATAGATGTTTTGAATATGAAGTCGGGAGGCCAGATTGAGGTTGTTTGGACATGTTCAGAGAAGAGATGAAAACTTTATTGGTAGAAGGATACTGAGGATGGAGCCACCAGGCAGGAGGCAGAGAGGAAGACCAAATATCAGATTTATGGTTGTGGTGAAGGAGGACATGAAGTTAGTTGGTTCGAGGGCAGAGGATGCAGAGGACAGGACTAAATAAAGACGGATGATTCACAGTGGCAACCCCTGAAGGGAAAGCTGAAAGAGAAGTAGACTTAGAAACCATCTGAAAAGTATAAAAAACAGAAAGTCCAGAAAAGAAAACTTCTCACCTCTCTGTTCTTCTCCATAGGTCCACTGATTTGCTGCTTAACAGAAAAGACAAAGAAAGGATGGACTCTATCTCTATGAAGGGATGTACCAGGAGTCCCATGTTTCTCACTGCCTCTTCCTCATCTGCCTGTATGTTCCACTGCAACACACCTGCAGGTCCTTCCTGCCGGGTCCCTACCACCGTGGCTGTCCTTGGATCAGGGGACTTCTCCAAAGGCATCACCACGCGCCTACTGCGATGTGGCTTCAGGGTGGTGGTGGGCAGTCGGCGTCCAAAACTAGCCTCACATTCCTTTCCCCATGTGGTGGACGTGTCGCACTATGAAGACGCCATTAGAAAATCTAACATTGTGTTCCTGGCTATTCATCGGGAGCACTACTCTGGGTTATGGGACCTCAAGCATCTAATGGCAGGTACTAACCCACATACACTTAGTCTATACAGATCGTAGCTTTTTAACTAAACTTGCATATTTCCTTTGGGTATGCTCAAGGTATTAATTAAAGACATTTCAGGCTTTTCACAGGTTTTTATTAGCAAATATATCAAATTTATGTGAAGAGTCTGTATTTGCAGTGTTATTAAACAGATGAAATCCTGGAGGTCATGTTGTAGACCAGATCCTGATTGATTTGACTCATTACCACTTGAAGTAAATCAGTTGTTTTTTCTGAACTTTTCAACTTAACAGACAGTCAAAGCCTCCTTTAAATGCACATAGAAGTCTTGACAATAAATAACGGCAGTCATCCAACTAAAGAAACTCTGCAGGATAACAGGAAAGAGTACCAGCAATCGGTTATTTCATATAGCGGTTGACGGAAGCTTTTCCCCAATGCAGTGTTCATCTTACCAATATATTTTTTTCCTTTTCATTGACGGATTGAAAATATTGTGCATACTTCCACAATGTAAAAGCTTTAGGCTACTCTCTTCCATCTTACCAGGAGTTCAAAAACACTCACACACACACACAGGGTCGAAGAGCAGGGCACAGACACTTACAGCGCTTCATCTCCACTGATACATCCGCAAGTGGCACACAGGCACATCGGCGGGTCCTACTGTTTGATAAAAAGCAGGCTGCATTCAGGATTTTCCTTTTCCTTACTGAGAGAAATTCTTAAAATAACAGATTACTTGAAAAAAAAATTACTTTGTCTCATGTTACCCAAAAAAATTGCTCTTGACCCAGAGCCAGCTGCAGGAATGGTCTTCAAGACGCCTGAAAAGAAAAGTGTCTTCTGCTGCATTTTATTATCACCAAACATCATGGATGTTTCCCTTAAAAATGTGGTTAGAGTAATAGAGTAACATTGAACTTACATTTGGCATTACAAGCCGTTGGTCTTAAGTTAAGAGTGAGTATTTACTATTTGTTTGTTTTTTTACAATGAAAATAAGCTGCTCTTTGTAATGAGTATTTTCTGGCAGAATTCATCGTCTTTCGACTGCAGTCACTGATGCCCATTATGATTTTCCTCTAAATAATTCTGTTAAAGTAAATAGAGTAACATCGACCACTGAGAAAATTGTTGTGACTTAGGAAATACTTTAATGTAAATAACTAAGTTAAAACAACATGCACACATGCAATCATTTCAAAACTAGGATTCACAAAAAAAGTAAAAAATTGTCAGTTTCTCAAATGACTTGAAAGACAAATGAGGAGAAAAGTCTAGTCAATGGATTGCAAAACTATTGCAGGACTACAGATTGTAGTAGTGGCCATTTGCAGAGGTGCTTGGGTGGGTATCTGGTGGTGGAGATGGGGATCTTGGGTATGATGGGTGTGGAGGAGGGGATCGCAGGTGCGGAGGAGGGGATACCAGGTGTGATGGGTGCGGAGGAGGGGATGCAACATCTGGAGTGCTATACATTTTGTCCATCATCTTCTCCAGGAGCCTGAAGTGCTCCAGCTGGTCCCGTCTCCGCTCCTGCAGCATGCTCTCCATGTGCTCCCTGTCACGTTGTTCACTCCGCTCCTCCAGTTCCAGAAAGTGTCTGTACTGCTGCTTTTGCGTCTCAGTGAAGGAGTACATAGGCTCTGTGAGGTCTGTTATACTTTTCCTTTTGCTGCTTGCTGGGGAAATGTAGCTCACCTCTGCCACACTGTCTGAATGAAAAATAGCAAACTGAAATTAATAGAGGAACATGCAACATGACACAATTTATATTTATATATATATTTCATCCTGCTAGACATGGGGTGTATAGCTGAGCCACATACGACTTAATAGGGGAAAACCAGCATTTGGCTATTCAAACAAAGTTGAATAATCCCTCAGTTAAAGCACCACGGAGACATGTAAGCATTGTAAATTGTGTAACAAACTTTTTCTGTTGAGTTTATATGATAGAAGCAGGTACTCAGGCCTACATTTATTTGCCACCGTAATAGGTCATAGGTCAACAGGTCTCGCTTCTTCTGTGAAAGTTCATTTAAAACTTTTCACAGCGAAAAAGACTATTCACCACAGGGGTCTATCTTTTAATGTGTAAATATAATCTAGAATTTTATCATTGACTTACCATTTGGAGGTACGTTGTCCACCGAGTTGCCTTCCAACTCTGTAGCCGAGGATGACGTTGGCGTGGAGGAGTCAGACTCCAAAACAACCGGCTGTGTGGATGGCTTCATGCCGATTGTCCTGTCGACAATGTCGTACCATGGGTAGTTCTCCCTTTCGTCCGCAGAGCTTCCCCACCTTCCCAGCCTGTCACGAACTTTGAGGTACTGCAGCCTCACTTTCTTCACTTTGTCGCGACACTGTTCTGAGTTCCGGTGGAACCCACGCTCATTTAACTGGCGGCTGATTTTGGAGAAAACCTCCGCATTCCTGTGAGTGCTGTTTAATTGTTTCTGAATGTTGTCCTCCGCCCACGTGTCCATTAACACTGCCACCTCTTCATCAGTCCATATGGATCCTTTTGCGGAAGTCATCGTCAAACTTTGTTGCTGTGAGATGCTTTACAGCTTGTTTTGGTCTCTTTATGGTCGAGTAGCGATTCCGTAACTTCCTATTAGCGGTGTCGTCACCTCCGTCTGGAGCGCGTCTATTGGCTTGAGTACGGCCAGAGTACGGGTTGTGTTCACATGATACGTGGCCACTCGTACCTGGACTCGGATACTACCTCCAAGGCTGGTCTCTCTGGCTGTATCCTGGCACGGTCCAGTCTGTGTTCTCATGGTACGAAATAAGAGGATTTTGACCAAATACGATATCCGAGTACGGACTACCATACCATGTGAAAATGCCCTTAATCTTGTGTCTCCTTGCATATTGTTTTAATCTGGGCAATTCAGTGCATGCGTACAACATTGGAGGGCAAAAAGCTTCAAGACCTGCTACGCAAAGCCGTGTGGTTGCAGTTGAACAATTAGACCAACAAAATAAAACCTAAACCATCTTTGTGTAAATGATTGAAAAAGACCCATAACAAAGCTAACTGTATGTGGCGCAAAGTTTCCAGACTGTTTATGATAGTAACGAGCTACAGGATGAAAATCCTCAGATATGACCACCACAAGTTCATTATGGGGATGTCTACAATTACTTGATCTTCATGCCTCAACTTTACACAGCAGACACAAAGAGGAATATAATCATTAGGACGATTCCCAGTGTTTGACTCTTCATACACATTTTATACCGATTGATCATCAACATGGCAGTTGGATGAGGTACAACGACACGAAACGAAAGTTACCATTCAGCCAGCTTAACCCCCAACAAGCCACTCTTTATAACTTCACCAGATTACTGACATGTCGTAGACATATTCACAACCCAAAGAAAACGACACATTACAGAGTTATTACAGAGCAATGGCATGGCGAACTGAACGCTTATGGTGCGTTGAAACAGGTCAGTCCATAATCAGGAGGCAGAGCCCTGGAGGCTCGGACAAACATTGAGACCAGCTCTGATAATTTTATTAAAAATGTCAATAAAATTACAGCTCAATTCATAAAACAGGGTAAATTCAAACATAGAAAAAAATCTTCCTCGATTGAAAGATGATAAGAAATTAATGAAAGAGACAGACAGAGCTTTAAAGAAATCTTTAAATACTGGCACTACATTTGACTGTCAGATTTTCACATCACTTAGAAATAAGGTTTTTGAACAGATCTGTAAGGCTAAAGCTGATTTATTAATTAAGACAATAGAGTAAGTAAATGGTAATGAAAACTATGGTAATTTTTCATGAGCTATAACGAAAAAACAAAAATGTAATATCTAGAGAACTACCGGTCAAGGTAAATGGCATTGCCACTGACAATCTGGACAATATTGTGCAAATTTAATGTGGTTTTCATTCAATCAGTTGAGGAATGGACAGCAAATCTTAAATGTCCAGATATCTCATACTCACCTTTGGATTATTTTAAACCAATATTTTGTATACAGAAGATAACAGTCCCAGAGGTTTTAAAAGTCATTTCATCCTTACAGGGCTCTAAGGCCAGATATGCATTTGGCCTTACACCAAACCTTTTAAAATTTCATATAGAGGCTCTTGTCCTATCACACACCTGATAAGTTTGTCATTAAATCAATGTGCAGATTTAATGGTGGACATACCCCTCTCAACCTAATGACATTCAAATTTCGTAAATACTAATCGACAAAACAGCCACCTGCTACCTTCTTCAGAATGTAAAGCCCTTTAGATCAGAGTGGGGTCATAAGTGCTTTTATTTTAGACTTAAAATATGCTTTCAAAACCATAAATCATGACTTGCTGATTGGAAAAATAACAAATTACAGTTTTTCCAAAAGTGTTCACTCCTGGATGAGATCATATCTGGAAGAAGGATGAAAAAGCTGTACGAATAGGAAATCAACAGTCAACTTATCTTACTCACGGTGCTGGAGTTCTGCACGGCTAAATGCTGGGACCAATTTTGTTCAGTCTTCAATATGCAAAGTGAAGTGGAGACATGCATAATGGGGAAGTTTTAGTAAAATTACCCTGAAAGTTCTGTGGTAGAAATGTGCTTATAGTCCCTCTATCTACAGTAGAGGGTGACACGGGAATTAATTGTCGCTCCCGTCCCGATCTCAAAAAAAATACTCCCGTCACGTCCCGATCACGTGACAGCCCCCCCTTCCAAAATCTTGTCCCGAAAAAATCCAGAGATAAAGACTCCCGTCCCGACCCGAATCCCGTAGATTAGTAATTTACCTCCTATGGCGCTCGCTCCCCACCCTGCCCCCCTTTAAACCATAGCCTAGCACAGGATCAAAGATAATTTCTTTAGCTTTATCTGCCATCTTTAACCATATCCTGCATTCTCGTTTGGCCACCTTACCACGTCATGAATGGACTCGACTCGTCTGACTACCAAACTATTAATGCTGGATTCAAGAGCCCATCCAAACCAGTGGGACGTTGGACTTCTCCTACCTGAAATGTACTAGCTCCCACTTCTAAGCGTTCGAGGTAATTGAAGTGGAATGTAAACAGAACAGAAAACATGGACGACCGCTGCGCTAAACAGATAGTCGCTTTGTTTATGAAGAGGCATGCTAACAGATAATAACGACATTCACACCATAATATGAAAAACAAGTTGTGTTAAAATTACAGTGTCTAAAACAACACTACAAGCAGAGAAGTACAGTTTATAGCCTATTCGTTCAAGTTTTACCTCTCAGGACGGGAGACTCCATGGGCGCCGCCATTATCCTCTGACCTAATTTTGGTGAAGTCGGGGTACGTCAAACAACCCAGAGTTCGGAGGTAGGAGGTTCCACTTCGACAGGAATTCCAGTGCACTTTTCCTATTTGGAGGTAGGATAAGTCCCATGTCCCACTGTTTTGATTGGGCTCTCGAACGCAGCATAAGATACACGCATTTTCAGTCGGATATCATATGCTTACAAGTTTATCCAGGTGGTGTAGCAACAACGTAGCAGTTCCAGTTTTGGTGCGTGCGGTGTAGTAGACCCGATGGAATTAGACTAAAGATAGATGTAAAAAAAGAATATTCTAATTTCCGGTTTCCGGTCCAATCCCGTGGATCATTTCCTGTCCCGTCCCGATCATGTTACCAACAGTGAAATTGACTCCCGTCCCGCGGGAATCCTGCAGGAATCCCGTGACCCGTGGGAATCCCGATAAATTATCACCCTCTAATCTACAGGTGTCCACCAATACCATGCACAGCCCCGCCCTCCAGAGGAAAATTGCAGCTCCACAGACAAGAAAGAAACCACAGACACAGACGTACAACCCAGCTCCCTAACAGGTTTAGTCCACACAAGTAACTGGTCGACTCCACTGAGCCACATAACAAGCTCAGACCTATGATGGAGGAACTTCCAGGTCAGCATTCCTACATGTCAACAATGTTATCATGTAGAAGTATGAGTTAAAGTCATGTAACAACATCAGCTTGTACATCCATAACAGGATATTATAACGAAACCAGTCAGGTATCTCACTGGGATTGAAAAATGAGAATGCTAATACCTAATGTACACCGGGTGTAGAATGGATGGAGTACTGCTTCGTCAAAGATGAAAAATGTTGAGTACAATCAGAGCATTCACATCAGCTACACTGAGCTTCATAAACCTTCCGCATGAAATCCCTTTTTTTCCAGACGATGGAAAAAAGCTACTCTCTATATACATCGTTGTTATCGCGTGAACCACAGAGATTTGGTGCTCTCACTGGAGGAAATTTCCAGAGAAGCTATGCACACAAACCACAGTCAATGTGAATCGCCGTCTGTACGGAAACCATAAGGAGACCAGACAGCATCCGTACTGTCCCTGGTGTGAGAAGATCTAATGGCACATTAAAACATTTTCATCACCTATTCCTGATGAAAAATCCTCCCAGCAAATCCAGTTATAATACGTTATCTTGGAAGTTTTTTATATTTCCTTGGAAGTTTAGCAAGAATAGCTTTCACCAGGTCACCATGTCATTACATGTAAGTAGTAATGACACCAAAATCCCGATGAAATTGTCCACAAACATTTAGCTTAGAGACTACAGCTTCATTACACAAATTGAAACGTAGCAGTCCTAGGATCTGGTCTTTCATTAACACAAGTAGAGAAATAAGCAACCGGGTTTTGTGCTCTCTTTACATTCATTCAAGTACCAAATATGAAAGTTGAACTGATCTGGAGTTATCAGGTGGGAGCTAGTTGAGCGATTAGCATAGCTTTCTGTTTTAAATAACTGGAAATATGTGTGCGGTTGTTTTCCAGGGAAGGTCCTTGTTGATGTGAGCAACAATCGGAGAGTTAACCAGTATCCAGAATCTAACGCTGAGTATTTGGCATCACTGCTGCCAGACTCTGTCGTGGTTAAAGGCTTTAATGTCATCTCAGCCTGGGCCATGCAGCAGAGCTACCCCAAAGATGCCAGCACCCAGGTACAACATTCTCAATCTACACTTTATTAAGTCTGAATGCTGTTTTTTTTTTACTAGGAAACACTTAAGGCCCGTCTAATGTATCCCTTACAGTTTGTACAGTTTGTGACAACTTCACTTTTCTGGTTTTTAATATTCACCACTGTCTCTGTCCTTCTAAAGATAAACAGGCCAAAGTAGAGTCTGAAGGAGTCTGTCCAGTCTGGGAAAAAAGACGACATTTTCAACCTAACGCCTAATTCGCACTGGTGTGGAACAGATGCAGAGCTCCTTTAACACTCTGTATAAACTCTATTTTTCCCAGACTCTGTATGCAGCTTTTTAATGAAGTTAAAGAATTATAAACATATTTAGCAGTATTGGAAGTGCTATGGACAATTTATATTAAGAAATACAGTATATTAAGAATGATGTGTTCTGTGTATTCAACTGTGATCATAGTTACTGTGTGCTGGAGCCTGTATTATTTATGTTTAGTCTTAACGAATGATGCTCCAGGCACATATTTTAACTCCATTGCTAAAGTTAGAACGATTTGAATATTTAAAAAGAGAAAAAAAACAACTTGAGTATTTAAAACTTAACATTAAACCTTATAAAAAGCTGAATGTACTTACCCACTGTAGAACAATCCAAGTAAATAAATACAGTGGGGCAAAAAAGTATGTATATACTTATATCTGTACCTCCTGTATATATTTATGCCGATTTTGCAAATAAAAAAATGTATTTGTCGAATGGTGCAGAAAATATATATTTAGTCACCTCCAAACATTCTGGTCCTCACTGATCTGTTACTTCTCTAAGAAGCTCTTCTATCCCCCACTCGTTATCTTTACTGGCTCCTGTTTGAACTGATTATCTGTATAAAAGAGACCTGGAGGGTACCAACGCGTCCTGGAAAACCTGAAAATTGATAGACCAATTTTCCAGTCATGGAAAACACATGTAAAATGGGAAAAAAGTCCGAGAAACGTTTGAGTAGTCCTGGAAAATAATTTTCCCTCCTTATGGATGAACATAAAGGGATTAAACATTTTACACATGAATGTGTTTTCAGCTGCCTTCAACGGCCTATATTGGGCTGTCGCCCTTTTCCGCTTTCATTTCTACATCTAGCCAGCACTGCGCCCCATGTGACGCATGTACCGACCATTCAGATTGCATTTTCCCTTAGAACAGTTCTGCTTCCCAGTGTTTCTGTTGTTGTTGCTAGATTTACCGATGTTTCTGATCCAAGTAAGGATTTATTCCTCCGAAGAAAGGCCAAAACTGGTGACTTTCATTTCCAGAGTGTTGCCGTATTGCTATATATTTATGGGAATATCATGGACATAGTTACAAAAACAGAGTACTGTACAGTTATTTAGATTAAATACAAATAAAGTGGTAAAATACAGGATCTAATGTGCAACAGAGTAGGTAGCTGAAAGATGTATATTAAATATATTTAGAAATGACGACCACTCGTAGATAGCGACGGGTAGCAGGTAGTCTTACCACGTTCCACTCAGTATTTCATGCTTGTTGTATTGTCCGACAGCAGAAACATAAAGGGATTTTAATGCGATAAACGTCATGAATTCAGCTCTATCAAAAGTACTGTGTATGAGTACAAAGAGCAGACCCTCAACTGTTCAGCGTGTTTTTAGCTAGATACACACACCGCAGTGAAGAGGCAGCAAGAACTGAAGACTTGCATGTTCATTTGAACAAAGTTGTTAACGTAAATACATTGAATTCAATATGGCTAAATTAATAAACGGAATGATTTAAAGTGGTAACCAGAAAGGTGTCATTGTAATGCTACTTACAAACCAAATGTATAGTATACGGAACAATTGTAGAAAATAACACTTCTCCAATGCTTAGGATGTATGATATATACTGGTATTTTACCCTAGGATGTCAGAGTATTTGACTTAAGATCCATTTCATTCACCAATAGGCTAAATGGATTTTGCATTTAAACACATTTAACTTTACAAAAGGCATATCCATTTCAGCAATAAATTTGACAAAAAACTGTTACAAAGATTTGATGAATCAATATAATTTAGAGTCAAAAACACATAACTCATCAATTTATGTCATCATGTGTACCAGATGCATAATATGCCTTAGTTATGAGCAGATACAATTAATTTACAGGTCCGACACTAGTTAATATTTTTTAACGTTAGTGACTGATTGTGAATACAGTTTAACTGTAAGAGTTTGGACTTTTGAACTGATATCAGCACGTAAAATAGCAGTGTATGAAGTAAAGTAGAGAATAACTTCTGTTTTAGTTGTGTTGCATTAAAAGTAGAGGTCAGTAGGTGGCATTGTGAAAGACAACAATCTTTGCAAAACTATAATAAGGATATAACTGTATAGGTACAAAATCATATTTGTTTCAAAATATATCCTGATATGATAATAACATTGGTATATCACCCAGCCCTAGTTGTGATAACTCTACTCATAGTGTAGCAGCTAAAAAAGACTTCAAAATGTCCTGGAAAAATCCTGGAAAATCATTTCAAGAAAAGAGTGGGAACCCTGTCCTGTCCACACCTTCAACCAGCCAGACTCCCACCTCCACCTTGGCCAAGACCAGAGAGCCGTCCAAAGACAGGCTGGAATGAGCCAGTCTATAATAGGAAAGCGGCTTGGTGGGAAGAGATCAATTGTTGGAGCAACTTTTTTACAAAAAATTGAATAAATAAAAGATCACTGTCACTCTTCATCGTCCTAGGGCTCCATGTCAAAGCTCACCTGGTGGGGAACACATGAGCAGTAAGGAAAGAGCCCAGAACTACACAGGGGGCACTGATAATGAACCTGAAGAGAACTGGAACCACAGTAAATAAAGTTATTGTTAGTAACATATTGTGGGGCTGATTTATCAACGGATTGCGCTTGTTAAAACCCACACAAATTGCATAGCATCGCAAAAACAGGCTAAGGCTGACCTATCAACACGGCGTATAACGTATTGCACCTGTTAAACCTACAGCAAGACGCACGTAGTACATTTAGCGCTTTTGCCCTTGATGAATATGCAATCTGGGCGTTTCTGTAGTAAGACGCAAAATATTGGGAGGAGAACAGGCAAATAAGTAGGCGTTCCAGGAGCGGTGTAATTTACTAAGCATAAACATGTTAGCATCTATTTTTAGCACTTCTGAAAAGCTTGTCTTAATTGTGTGCTGCCACGTTCAACACAAGTTTATTATTGACAAACATTAAAAACAAAATTCTAATTGATTCTAATTGATTGAATTATAATTAATTGATTGTGTTTGCATAGATTTGTTTTTTACACCTTCTCTTTTCATTCTTATGTTTTATCATAAATGGTAAATGGACTGAACTTATATAGCGCTTTTCTAGTTATACTGACCACTCAAAGCGCTTTACATTGAAGCCACATTCACAATCATACCCCGACAGCCAACATGGCTCGGTAGGACAATGTTTTTGGGGTTAAGTGCCTTGCCCAGGGGCACATCGACATATGACTGGAGGAAGCTGGAATCGGACCTACAACCCTCCAATTGCAAGCCAACTCTACTCTACCACTGAGCCACAGTCGCCACAAAAACCGAACGATCATAACTTTTTATAGCCTGATGTAGCCATACTCAATTCTAATAAGAATGTGATTCTGATACTGCTCCATTGGGCTATGATTATGGGGCGTGTTTTAACCGAACCAGGAAAAAAATGCCTCTGCACTCAACTGGATAGACCTATAACTAATCAGAGCAATGGAAGTGTGTGATGTTGCTCTGCAGAGCAACGGACGTTATCTGTTCCTCTCTTAGAATTGCTCTTAAAATTAAGCCGCTCTTTGGTGACGTGGTTGATTACGTTACTGTTGTTCACCTGTCAATCATTGTAAGCCCGATTCTATTGGTCGAACAGATCTTGTTCGGGCATAATTGTTCCTCAACGGAGGAATGCCAGACCGAACTTCCAGACCATTTTGTTGGCGGGACTAAGTTCGGCTGGCACCCAGGCAAATTTTTTATGTTTTATCACTTAAATCTCATTTTTAATGCTTCCGTTACTAAATGCATTTCTTTTAGTAATGATCTGTTTTAATTTTCTTATTTTTATCATGGATTTGGTTGCATTACCACTGAATCATGTAAAGCACCTTGAATTGCCTTTGTGTTGAAAGCATAGACTGTAAAAAAGAATAGACAGCTCCTCCTCACTTCTCCCCGTTTACCAGAATGACACACATTCATGGGGGAATTCATGGCGGATTCACAGACTCCTCCTCCTCAGCTCTGACGAAGCAGTTCCTAAAAAGGGCATAGGGGCGGGATCTTCACTGTAGACTCCGCCCTCACGGGGCGTGTAGTTCGGTCATAATTGCGCTCATTCTACTCCCATGTCTTTAGCTCTGATGCTAAACTTGGCTAACTAAGCTAAAGGCTAATATCGCTAATAGCCCCATGCCTGACTGCTACCGTATCTGCGCTCCTCCGACGATTCTCCTTTTTCTCAAACTTCAGAAGGTAAGAACTAGTAACTTGAAATAATTATTAGAATGTAGTGTTACTATAATTAAATTCAAACGAAACAGCCTGTCAATCAAAGTCCGGCCCCTCATTAATTATGCAAGATTTCAAAAAATTATCTTACAAAAACCAGCCTGGTGCCTATTTTTTTGACAAGCCCAGCGTTATCTCAGGAAGATTATGTAGCCATAGAAAGTTTTTTAAAAATGGGCACCAGGCATTAAAGTTTTTTTAACGTGTCTAAAGTCCAATGCTTTTCAATGGGGGCCTAGCGGCCAAATGGAGGTAGAGTGCTACAGTAATGGAGGAGCAATGGCGGCCTCCATGGTATGCGGTCACAAAGCAGAGCACCCAGCGGCCATTGGTTGAAAGTGTGCTATATAAATAAAATTACCTTACCTTGCCTTGCCTATAAAATGAGGGGGAAAATTCCCGTTCATAAATTGGATTAACTCACAATCTTGCCCCAAAACAGCCGATGCATCACTTCATGCTTTAACATTTCTTGATGTTGTCTTTATAAACAGTGTGACTGGGGTCATGTAAAGCACTTTGAGAAGCTATGGTTTGAAAAGCGCTTTATAAATAAAGTTTGATTGATTGATACAGGATTGAGTGCTTCTCCGCTTCAGAAATCAACCGGTCGTTGTCCATGATGAAACACAAATGAGACCCTCCCGTGAGGTACTGACTTCTCCCTGGACCGCACAGGTAGTGACCCTTTTTTAAGTAAAGCAACAGTTAAGCAGCATATTTCTTTTATTTTGAAAGTTTCCGGATGCCGATCAGTCTGATTTCCTGTCTTACCCTGTCCAAAATGTACACATTTCAGAGGCGTACCGCGTAGAAAATAGGACTGCCGCATATATAGAAAAGCGCAGCAACATGACACTCCTGTGACGGTGCAGACTCGTGCTGCTTTTGCCTCCGGTGGAAAGGATTCTATTGACTACAGCGGTGGCTATCAGCCGCGTATGAGGTACTGCTGCTGTAAAGTGCTGCTGATGCATCCGGTGGAAAGGAGGGGTAAGAAGGTCCCCCTGGTTAAGCCAGCACATGTCCAGGACCTTCTGAAGCTTGCCAGAGACTATAGGGAAAATGTAATAGTGGTCAGATAAGACCAAAATAGAACTCTTTAGTATAAATGCAACTCGCCGTGTTTGGAGGAGGAAGAATGCTGAGTTGCATCCCAAGACCACCGTAGCCACTATGAAGCGTGGGGATGGAAACATCATGCTTTGGGGCTGCACTTTCTGCAAAGGGTACAGGACAACTGATCCGTAATAAGGAAAGGGTGAATGGGGCCACGTTGCTGGATCTTCTAGGATGACAAAGATCCCAAACACACCACCCGGGTAACGAAAATACTGTTTTCTGCTCCATTATACAAATACATTTTTTAATAATTATACAATGAGATTTCCCGGATTATTTCTTATATTTAGTCTCTAACAGCTGAAGTATACATATGAAGAAAATTGCAGACGTCTCATCTTTTTAAGTCGGAAAACTTGCACAGTCAGTATGTTTACATGCACATCTATATCGAGCTTTTGGAGTAATCGGACTAAGGGCTTGCCTTCTATTAGGAGCAGAGTCCACGTTTCCATGTCTCTCTGAAAATCGAATTATTAAATGAAGTACGTTTGACTCCCTGACGATAGATGGTGACATGCATGCCTACATGTTATAGCGGTGTTGGGGATGTTTAATAAAAATTATATTTGGCTATTTATAGTCAAAGATTTCTTATGGCAGTCAATAAAGTTAATAATTTATAGAATATTATTATTATTCGGGGCACCACCTGGATCTACCAGGAACTATTTTAATAGCCAAATTTCTATATTCTGAAGGAATGAATTCTTAACGTGTATTGGTCATAAACCTTGCAATATGTGTGTGTGTTGAACAAGAAATGACAACTGTTACTCTCCAAGTAGAAGATTTATTTACACGAAGGGAAGAATTACATTTAAACACTCAAAGTAGTAATAATAGAAACACTACTGATTAAAATAAATTAGTTAAAATAAAAGACATAAAAAGATGAATATATAATAAGAGGGACCATGAATTATGTTGTGATTCTGCATGCAGATCTGACCCAGGACTCGATTTGCAGATGCTGGAGGGAAAAGATGAATTAGTTTCCCTAATTATAAGAGGAAAATCAAAATATCCTTTGACTAAAGAGATGTTTGTTAAAAATTATCTGGATCAGAGCAATTAACCTTTGGGAAATTACTTCTATTCATGAACTGGTCACCGAAGTAAACCGTTTAGTTCCAGTATTTGATTAAAAAAACAAATTTAAACAAGGTTAATAAGATTAGTTTCTGTTCTTACACAATCTATTTAAACCGAATTCTGTTTGAATAGTTATTAGCAACCTTTGTTATGAAGTGTCGGCCTGGACGAACACGCGAGCTTGTCAGCTTTCAGGTAGCCCTTTGCAACACACGTGGGGCACTTAGCGTGACTCAAACACATTTATTAAACACAAAACGGGAAAACCTTTAAAATGAGTTATTCTAACTAATTGCCTCTGCCCAAACAAACCTTATGAACGTTTAAAGTCCTCCAAGTTGCTGCACGGCGATGAGGGGAAAGGGGGGGTGAGGTGACGTTAGCCTAGCGGCTAACAATGGCTCCGATCTGGTTAGCTGCAGTGAGCTCCTGGCTTGCTTCTCCGTCCAGCTGCGTGCCGATAATGCCCCCGGCATCCACTTTTACAGTACCTTTTTGGCCGCTTTCCAGCGTGGCAATTCTTGTGTGGCTCTGTGGCAGCGAATGAAATGCGACTTCTTCTGGGTCTGGACCTGTGGCACAAGTGGCTCCCACTCATTCAGTCTTGCAGCCCTTCCGGCAGTCTGAAACTTAAAAGGGTTTTCGTCGGGCTCTGGGGATAAACAATGTCTTTCTTTAACAATGTTTAAGATTCACCTGGAGTGGTCTTTGGGTTCAATTGGAGCAAGTCTCTGTCAGAAACTCGGATCTTCCTTCGCCAGCGAAGGACGATGGTTGTAGGGAGTCTCCTCTGGACGAGCTGGCCTGTGCCAGTCGTGAAAGAGGCCGAGCCGGGGGAAGCGGGCTGTATTTATAGGGCAGATTAGCGCCACCTGATGGCTGTGTGTGACCCAACAGCGGTCAGCTTTGAGCTGTACACAGGAAGTAAACAGAGGCTGGTGGGAGTGAAGCAGACAGTGTTATCTCAGGATATTCACTATCAAAATGTCTTTGTCAGTCCAAACAAAAACTGATCAGCCACTGTTGGTTACAGAGAGGTCTGATTACCAATCGCATTATCTGGGTAGCTCCAGTTCGGTTTGATTCAAGCCAGATTAAGGTGTATACATGCATTTAAAAATCTGATTTCAGTCGGACTAAGGTAATAATTCGACTTTCTTTTGCTGCATGTAAACATACTGAATGGCTGCCAAATACTTTTTTCCGCAGTGTGATGTTCAACGAAAGTAAGAGAAGACGAGTGTGGCTTTTCTTTACCGGCTCCTCTCTAAACGTACAGTGACCTGAAAAAGTATTTGAAGCTTTTGGAATTCTCACATTTCTGCATAAAATCACCATCAACTGTGATCTGATCTTTTTCAAAATCACGCGGATGAAAAAAGTGTCCGCTTTAAATAAAAACACACCAAAATTTATAGGTTGCCATATTTTTAATGAGGATAACATGCAAACAATGACAAAAGGGGGAGGAATAAGTAACTGAACCCTCTGCCTTAGGAGACTTTGAGATCAATTAATGGCATTTTCTTTTCTAAAAATGTAAGCCAGGTGTGTTGAATCATTGATGAGTGGCTTAAAGCTGCCCTGCCCACTATAAGCTACGACCAGCTACTAAATGCAATGATTCAGTTACTTATTCCTCTCCCCTTTTGTCATTGTTTGCATGTTATCATTATTAAAAATATGACAACCTATAAATGTTTGGGTGTTTTTAGTTAAAGCAGACACTTTTTTCATCTATGTGATTTTGAAAAAGATCAGATCACATTTGATGGTGATTTCATGCAGAAATGTGAGAAATTCCAAAAGCGTCAGATACTTTTTCAGGTCACTGTAGATGTAGCCTAGTTGTTTTGGCGGAGATTTTCCACATACAAACTGCAGTCGCTGTGAATTGCAGTCCAAACAGAATTAAGACTGTGAATTAATCTGTCTGCTTTCAATTCAATGTAAATTAAAAATACTTTATTGATCCCAGAGGGAAATTAAGTTTTTAAGTTAGAGTTTTTAATTAAGTTTTTTTTAACTTTAAGTTTTCATCAGATTATGTTTTTAGAGCCTCCTTCCTTAAAAATTAACCAGTGTTTTTCATTCTGACCCTGGCTCTGATAGGTCTTCATCTGCAGTGATTCAGTCGAGGCTCGACAGCTGATCATGGAATTGGCACGCCAGCTCAACTTCCAGCCCATGGACATGGGCCCCCTGTCTTTGTCTCGTTACATTGAGAACATTCCCGTCCAATTATTCCCCGGCTGGAAGGGCCCCGTTCTCGCCGCTGTTGCCCTCTCCATCTTCTTTTTTGGTTATTCTTTTTTACGTGACATAATCCACCCATATGCCAAGCACAAGCAGAGTGACTTCTACAAGATACCCATTGAGATCGTTAATCACACCTTGCCCAGCGTTGCCATCACTCTCTTGGCCCTGGTGTACCTGGCTGGCCAGCTGGCGGCTGTGTACCAGCTTTACTATGGAACCAAGTACAAGCTGTTCCCTCATTGGTTGGAAGGCTGGCTGCAGAGCAGAAAACAAATGGGTCTAATCAGTTTTTTCCTGGCTGCTATCCACGTTCTCTACAGCCTCTGTCTGCCCCTGAGAAGATCTGAGAGGTACCTGCTGCTCAACACAGCCTACCAGCAGGTTAGTAATAATAAGATAAATTAACTTTACTTAATAAACTGTCATTTTTGTCTAAGTCCGTTAGATTTAACTAGGCAAAAATTGGGATCAAAGTAAAATGGACCCCTGCCTTTTTTGGTTCAGTATCCTCTACGGGTGCAGAAGGTGCTACAGCACCTCGTTGTGGTGTAGCAAAAAAAAACAAATCCATACTATTAGTTTCAAAAGATGGAAATCTTGGTTTGCCATATTTGATTGCATGTGTGATGTCACACATATGCTTGCATCTATGTTACAAGTGTAGTAAATTAAGAAAATTGCGAGGCGAAGAAAATACTGGATTTATCTTTAACTCCACAAAAATAATTAAAGCGAGAATTCAATGGAAATGCAGCAGATTACAGGAGATGTCCCTGGAACAGATGGAACAAGTCCTGGACCAATGAGAAAAATGTAAATAGAAGTGAGCAGGAGCTGCACAAGAGCACCTTGCTTATTTCCACTTTGTAGGATGATTAACGGATTCTTCTATTCTATTCTATTCTAGTCTATTCTATTGATGCACCAAATAAAACACTGTGCATCACTGGAAAGCCTGCTACTGCCATCGACTTTGACATGAACAGACTGCAGCTTCAGCTGCAAATGTTTGGTGATAATAAAGAGAGCTTTTGGAGTGTCATATGAGTAAGATATTTTTTTCTGTTGCTCTTTATGATTTAATTTATAATTGTTGTTAGATAGATAGTGCTTGTTATGTTGGTTTAACTACTTTATCTGTAATTGTTAATCCACCATTCGCTCATTGTTCCCTAGTGCTGCCACACACTAGTTCTGAGCTGTTGTAAGCCTTTTTTGGTTGTTGCTAAAAGCAGAGTCAAATCCCCTTTGTTTGTCATTCTCTTTCATTCTTTTGACACTGTGCCTAAACCAGGTCGTGTGGTTTCATTTTCTGCAAAAAGCTTATACTATTAGCTCTTTGTTTCCACATCAACCTGAAAACCTGAACTGATAAACATTTACTTTATAGCCCCTTCAAATCAATGCACTTTTATTTATATTGCGCCAGTTCACAACAAATGTAATCTCTATACAATTATACAAACATTCCAATTAGTTACGTTTGCTGTGTAAAGAATCCCAGCAGATTGCATGAAGTTGATAACATGGGGTTGAGCCCCTTTGATGCAGACTCCAACCACAGCAATTCCTCAGCAAACCCTCATACTGAGCAAGCATGTAGCGACAGTGGAGAGGAAAAACTCCCCAGGAAGAAACCTCTGGCAGAACCCTGGCTCAGTACAAGCGGTCATCTGCCACGACCGTCTGGGGGTCTGAGAAGACAGAGAAGAGACAGCATGGAGGATGTTTGGTGACTTTGAGCATCATCTGGACCAACGCTCCCCATCCAGCAGGGGACTTAATAGTTGAGCAGGATACCAGACCATGTGGAGCTTCTATGGGGAGAAAAATACTGAGAGAAAACTGTGTTAACAATCACAATAACAGCAGAAAAAATATATCTGGAGAGTAGTAGAAAAGAAAAGTAGAAGAGGTGAAGAAAAATGGTCAGTCTGTCCTCCAACAGTCTAAGCCTATAGCAGCAACTACAAAAATAACTCAGGATAACCTAAGCCACTGTAACTATAAGCTTTATCAAAAAGGAAGGTATTAAGCCTAGTCTTAAAAACAGACAGAGTATCTGCCTCATGGACTAAAACTGGGAGCTGGTTCCACAGGAGAGGAGCCTGATAACTAAAAGATCTGCCTCCTATTCTACTTTTAGAAATCCTAGGAACTACCAGTAGACCTGCATTCTGAGAACAAAGTGCTCTGTTAGGAACATATGGAATAATCAGATCTCTGATGTACGATGGAGCTGATTATTAAGGGCTTTATAAGTAAGGAGGAGGATCTTAAACTCTATTCTGGATTTAAAAGGGAGCCAATGGAGAGAAGCCAAAACAGGAGAAATGTGATCTCTCTTTTTAATATTCATCAGAACTCTTGCTGCAGCATTTTGGATCAACTTAAGGCTTTTGATTGAATTTTGTGGACTTCCTGATAATAAGGAATTACAGCAGTCCAGCCTTGAGGTAACAAATGCATGGACTAGTTTCTCTGCATCAATCCTGGAGAGGATGTTTCTAATTTTAGCAATATTTTGGAGGTGAAAGAAAGAAATCATAGAAACCTGTTTAATATGGGATTTAAATGTCATGTCTTGGTCAAAAATTACACCAAGGTTCATTACATTATTACCAGAGGCCAAATTAATGCCATCCAGATGAAGTGATTTATTTATGAATTGCCTTTTTAAAGGTTCTGGTTCAAAGACAACAGAAAAGATGATACAGTCCGACATCTTTTTAGCAAACTTACACACTGAAGCAACAATAATTTTAGTGACCTCCGATTAGCGTAATCATTACCACCAGCTTGAATAACAATCTTACTGTACTTACGCTTATCCTTAGCCAGCAGTTTCAAATGGGATTTTGTGTCGCCTGTTCTGCCCCTGGAAAATATTTGACTATGGTCAATGGTGTCTCTAATGCCATGTTTTGGAGTGTGGGACTGCCGATTACCAGAGTCTGTTTCTCAGTGGGTGTATGGCTATTCTTGTCTAGGCATTGTATTGACTTCCATTGATTTTATGATGCCTATCCCAGACACTTTCTCTAACCCTAAACATTTGTGGCATAGGCCTAACCCTAACCTTCATTAATACATAATTTACACCATACCTCTAAACCTAAGTAGTAGAGCACAGTCACTTGTTGAACATTGTGAGGACGAGCAAAATGTCCGCACAACTACAAATGTCTATACAATCATGCATATGTATATGCATGTATACACACACACGCACACAATAGGGGTATCTTTGAAGTGATGCTCTGGTGACTGTTGCTGGGTTTTTTAAAGGAAAATGCATTTACTTCGAATGTTATCAATGCATTAAATGGACGTTATCGGTAATCACTCCCATTGAATGCCTTCAGACTGTGACTCCTCTACCATTGAGATAAGAAGATACGCATCTACCATTCTTATCGCTGATAATGTACATTTGCAGCCAACTACCTGCACGTCTCAAAAACCGGAAGCATAGAAGGTACGCATCTACCATTCTTATCGCTGATTATGTGCCTTTTTGCAACCTATTATCTGCACGTCTAAAAAAATGGAAGCTTCCCTTTCGTTTAATTTATTTAAAATGTTAGTTTACCATCTAAAACTATGATAACAACCTACTGAGCCTGCTAGGAGGTAGAGAGTCTGACGGCATTTAATGGGAGTGATAACTGCTAATAACGGCCATTAAATGGTCTCATCACATTCGAAGCGGGTGGAAAATGCCGCGATTTGGATACTATAGTTAAAGGACTGCTTATGGCAGTCAATAAGATTAATTATTTATGAAAAATGTTTAATATTTGGGGAGCCACCTGTTTCCAGGAACTATTTTAATAGCCTAATAGCCATATATATGTATCAGTCTCTAATAGTCTGGCACCTGCCTAGATAAGGCTGATGTGAAAAGTTTGAAGGAATGAATGAAACATGAAACCATGCCATAAGTATGTGTGCTGAATAAAAGTGACAACAGTGACTTTCCAAATTACAAAAGATTATTTATAAAAGAAGAAAAATAAACATTTAATCACTCAAGCTAATAACCAACACATTACTGATCAAACTAAATGAATACTGTCGGGGTTGAAAGCTTTTACGCTTTACTACTTTTGCTGGATAAACTCCTTCTTCAATCAGGAACTGTTATCTGTATGTTTTAGAGGACCCGACGCTCCTCAGCGGAACCTTTTCAGAAAAAGACTCAGGGACAGAGAGAAACAACACAACCACACAACAGAATTCTGTTTTCAATGCGCACCCGAATAAAGCTGGAGCCAGATCAAAGTCTGACTGAATTCTTGACAGGGAAGCACTCTTTTATTGAAGAACAACACAAAAGGATTCATAGTTGGACACACCCAGTATTTTCACAGTTTAGACTCAGTAACCGACCGTCAATCATTCTTGTATCCTCCCTAAGGAGTATTTTCTCCAAAATGATTTACAAATACCCGCTTTTATGGGGGTCATAACCTAAACTATCTTTTCTTCTTGTTTGAGCACAGTCTGCCGCAATTTATCAATTCCTGATCTAAACAAAACCTGGTATTTATCACCGATGTAAAAACCTGGTACAAATGTAAGATTGTTTTTACTTCAAACCTTGTACTGGTACAATACTTCTCTGTAAGAACAAGTTGTCCTTCACTGTGAAACCAGCTTTGTTCCTTTCTGAAATAATAAGGCAGGTTATATGAAGCTACATATAAAAATGTTTACCCACATATACGTAAAGCAGGTTATACAAAAATGCATATAAAAGTTTTCACAAAGATATGGTGTTCCTCAATACCTAAAAATAAAAGAACACAAATGGATAAAAAGCAATAAAAATTAAGGGGTTTCAAACACGGCTAATAAGATTAGTTTCTGTTTTTAATCTTCTTTGAATCAATCTCTATTCGAACCATCAATAGCAGTCTTTGTTTATTGATATGTAGGCCTAAACCAAATACCTGGTCTAATCGTAGCTATGGCTCCCTGTAACACATGTGGGGCGTTTGGAGCAACTCAAATACATTTATTAAACATTTATTAAACAAAGAAAAGTGAAACTTTTGACGGGTTGAGTAGATCCGATTGCAGGACTTAAAACAACTTTTTGTCAGGAAAGTCTTTAAAACCACTGATTAAAGCTTTAGGCCGGACAGCCTGGATTACCCAAACTTATACAATAACAATAAAAAGGAAATACCTTTTAAAATGTGTTATCCTAACTAATTTGGCAAGACAGACCTTATGAACATTTGAAGTTCTCTAGGTTTTCTATGTAGCAGAAAGGGGGTCAGGCGACATAGCTAACAATGGCGGCAGTAGCGGGTCACAGTGACCCTCCTGGCCATTGGGGGTGCCGTTAGCTAGTCCTGCGATTTGGCTAAGCAGCGATCAACACCAGCTTTTACTGACAGTACATTTTGGCGGTTTCCAACATGGCAATTCTTATCGGCTCTGTGGCGTTGAATGAATGCGGCCTGGGCTGGTTCAGATTCCCACGGCATGCAGCTCTCAGCTCCCGTTTCTTAGTGGTCTGAAACTCAGGGAACCTTTCCTCAGGCTTTGAGGATCACATAATGTTTTGTTTGTCAATGTTTTGGATTTACCTGAAGTGGTCTTTGAGTTCCTTGGAGCGAGTTTCTTGTGGCCTTCCCTGTGTCAACGCTGGCCGTAAAGAAGGAAGAGTGGCTGGCAGCAGGGGTCTACTCATAGACTCTGCTCGACCTCACTTCCTGTGGCGCTAGAATGCAGATTAGTGCCACCCAATGGCTGTGTGTGAGCCAACACTCTGTGAAGTGTGTGAAATGAGACTTGACAAATTCAGGTGGGCGTGGTGATCAGACATCAACTGGCATGTGTTTGGCATGATGAGGACACTGATTATAAAAAGGTAGCAAACCTAACTGAGGGGAGTGTGGTCGATCTATCATTATTGCACCCAGACTTGGGGTTTGGGCGTCGTTCGCAGTTGGTTAGGACTGCCAGCGACCAGTGGCGGGGCTAGACTTTTATACTTGAGGTGGCCAGAGGGTGGCCAAGGTTATTTCATGGGGTCTATAGACTATGAAGAAAAATGTGTTTCTTGAATAATCCATTGCAATCGGAGTCTCTAAATGTTGAAATATATTTCAGTACATAACAGGTACACAGAAGATGAGATTTGTGAATGTAATTTGGAGGTTATTAAAAATATCCAAAATGTAAAAACACAATTTTGGAATAATTTTTCAACAATAGCTGAAATAATGGCGGGATGGATAAATCATATCAAACATCGCCACCCAGCGGTCAATTGAGTTGAGAATAGCCAATAGAACATGGGCCCACCAATGATACAATTTTCACATCAATAGCAAAATCCTGAATCAATAGCAAAAAACTTTTGAGAGAGAAGAAACAAAGTTTCAGGATAAAAAACAAAGAATGAAAAAAAAATGTTTTTATTCTGATAACAAAATATATATATATTTTTTATTTCAAATTTTTCATATATATATTCATTAACAAAATATTTTCCCCAAAAGTTTTTTTGGTCTCAATTATAGTTTTTTTTAATCAATTTGATTTTTTTCCCTCTCAAATGTATATATTTTCCTTTCAAAAATGTTTTCCCTCTCAGATCACTTTTTCGTGCATTTATTGAAAAACATATATAGCTCCATACTGTCTGACCTATAGGTCAAAAGTTACTTTAGGTTTTGTGTAAAAACACTTAGCATACTGTCTGACCATCAAACTACCTTATACAGGTTCATAAAAGCATAATCCTTCGGTTGTGGTGAGAAACAGCAAAATGTTTCACAAACTCATCCATGCTGATGGCACGTGCCCTACTTGACTCAATACTGAGAGTTCCCAGGTGACTTAACCTGTCATCAGCCATTGTTTTCCTGAGGTGAGTCTTGATCAGTTTTAGCAGAGAAGCTTCTCTCACAGGAAGCAGTGCTGACAAGAGTAACAACAGCAATCTTGCAGAGTCTAAATATCTCCTGGAAAACCTCTTTGTAGGGTTCAAGAAACACAATAAAATCAAGCAAAGTAGATTGTCTGTATAATCCATTTTTCAAATGTCTGTGCAAAAACAAAAAGAGGCTCCTCATTTAACAAAGTTGCACTATTTGGGTTCAGAGACTGCATACCTTGCATGATCTCACATTTTTTCTTTGAAAAAACGCCTCTTCAGCTCAGTTATTAGACAGTCAATCACCTGATAAAAGAGTGATCTGGGAAAGCCCTCATCATCACAGTTTCTCTGTCCTATAGTGCTCATCACCAGTGTGTTAAGAAATCTTGATTTTATTCTAGGATCTCTTTTATGTTGTGTTTGTACAACAACTTTGCATTGCTCAGCAAGCTCTTCAACCTCTTTCCATAGTTCACCAAAGGGCCTCTCATTTCTGTAGTCGTGGAAAGTTTCTGTAAGGGTACCTACTAGATCTACAGCCCTTGAGTGCTGGACTGGAGCATATCAGAAAGACATTTGGCATCACCAAGCACTTAACGAAAGGTAACCAAAAGTCCTATGAACTGTAAACCTATCTGAGAAAGAAAACCTCTCGCTTCCACTGATCTTTCGCCATGTCTTTCAAATGCAAGATCCTGCAAAAGTCTCAGAACCACTGAAAGTCTTTCTCTCAGATTACGGCATGCTGTGTATCTGAATGCCCACCTTGTGTCTGAAAGTGAACGTAGCTCACTGGGGGCTGCTGCTGTGGATAGAGCTCTTTCTGAACCGCAAGCCACTTCTGATGCACATATGAACCAGATACAAAGTTATGCAGCTTCTGCAGAAGTGCAAAAAAGTCAACAACCTCAGGCACTGCTTTTGTAGCATCAACTAGAACCAAATTCAAGCAATGTGCGTTACAGTGACAGTAAAATGCAAATCTGGCATCACTTGAATGTTTCCCACTCATGACAGATGCACCATCGTACCCTTGTCCCACAAGGTTATTTTTGTAGTCCAGACTAGAGGATGACAATTTTTCGTGATTCCCACGGGTCACGGGATTCCTGCAGGATTCCTGCGGGACGGGAGTCAATTTCACTTTTGGTAACGTGATTTGGACGGGACAGGAAATAATCCACGGGATCGGACGGGAGACCGTAAATTATAATTTTTTTGTATTTTTTTTTTTACATTTATCTTGTCAGACATCAGGGAATTAGCTTTAAAAAATGACGCTGCGATGCGGTGCCAATGTGTGTGGTTATTAACTCCGCTGCAAAATGCAATCTGACAGATCGCTATTGTCAAGTTTTAGGATTGACTCATAAGCGAGCACAGAAACTCTCAGACACAAGATTAACGTTTTCTTAATAAAAGTTTATTTCCTTATTCGTTAGGAGGATCACAGGAACCAGACTGATGAGGATCTCGGCAGATGGCGGCGCTGGAAGGTAAGACGGGAGGTGAGTATGGGATTGAGACTGTGAGAATATTTTCCTTTTAAGTGAAGGGGATTAGCTTTGACATGGGCACCGGAGCTGGAGGGAGAGGTAAGTGATTCGGTAGAAGATTTTTTGGGGGGGGGCTGTCACGTGATCGGGACGTGACGGGAGTATTTTTTTGGGATCGGGACTGGAGCGACAATTGATTCCCTTGTCACCCTCTAGTCCAGACCATGTCTCTCGAGACAACTAACAATTGTTTTACTAAGACCTGCTGCACCAAGGTTTTCAGCTGCCTGGAAGCATAGGAAGCTTTCGTGGATGGCACCATTGTAATAATACCGTACAACCAAAGACATTTGTTCCTTTTTTGCAAGTCTTTTGTTTCATCTGCAATCACATTGAAAACTTCATTTTCTTTCACTTCTTTTATGATTTCAATTCAATTCAATTCAGTTTATGTATATAGCGCCATTTCACAACAGATGTCATCTCAAGGCACTTTACAAAAAGAGTTATTACAATACAATGGTTAGTGTAGAAATTACAGAACCACAGAAGATTGCGTCGTGGAATTCTCAGCAATCCCTCATACTGAGCAAGCATGAAGCGACAGTGGGAAGGAAAAACTCCCTTTTAACAGGAAGAAACCTCCGGCAGAACCAGGCTCAGCACAAGCAGTTATCTGCCGCGACCGTCTGTGGCTTGGAGAATACACAACAGAGACACAGAAAGAGCAATAGAACTGATGCAGATGTTTGTTGCAGGACGTGGAGAATTTTCCGTCACTGCAATGCCATCTTAGTCAGGGTCGTCAAGCAGGGCTAATCCGGAGCACCTACTATAATAGAAAACAGGTTAGCGCTTGAATTGACAGCACATCATGCAGTTGGGGAGAAGTAGGAGAGAAAATAGGAACAGACCCTAATAATGTCCTCCAACAGCCTAAAGCAGCATAGCTACTAACATTAACCTGTCTCCTTTACTTTTGATCTTGAAATATCTGGAATACAAATAAAACGGCCATGGAAGTTAAGGGCCCAGAAGGTTATTAGACAACAACTGCAGCTAACTAGCAGGTTTTCAGGTAAGCAAACCTACCACTGGGCCCTCTTGGGACAGCAAAGGCAGTGCTGGATACAGTTGGCTCTGGCTCTTCTGACTCTTCATCATCCTCGCCAGAAGCAGAGGTCTCTGTGTTTTCCCTCGATTGCACTGCATTGTATTAAAAATATTAGTGTAATCAAAATAAAAATGCAATCCCTGTTTTTAAAAAAACAACATACATTACCAGTCAAATTTCTACTACTACTATTACTACAGTAGTTTAGCAGACGCTTTTATCCAAAGCGGCTTACATTTGATAGAACACCACAAGCAAGAACTCACATAGGAAGGTTCAGCTTGACTAAGTGCTGGTCAGAGTGCTGGGAGTCCAGTTGGACACATGTGCTACCATGCAAAAAAGAAAAAGTTATCCCCCTAAAATCATCCCATAGTCCCGTTTATCAACAAAACTAAGTCTTAAATTCAACACCATGATGTTTTTCTTGGCAAGAGTGCAAATATCGAAAACTCAACTTAAAATGACTCAACTACTGTAGATGATCTGACCTGGTGATGATGGGCTGGGTTCTGCTCCAAATTCACTTTCCTGACTAGTCACAGGATGGGAGCTAACAGGACTGCTGATGCCGGAGCTGAACTCTGTCTGTCTATCTGTCTGTCTGTCTGTCAGATCTTTTCCTGACGTGCTTCTTTTGACAAAGAAGTCATGTATCTTCTCCCACTGTCTTTTTATTATCTGACCCTATGGAAAAAAATAAGCCGAAGCCAGTCTTGTTACTCCTATCACTTATTTGATTGATTGAATCTTTATTACAAACACAAGCAGGAAAAATAAAACAAAATAAATCAAGAAAAGTCACGAAATAATAAATGTACCTTCGTAAACAAAACAAACAAAAGAAATAGACAAATATTGATAAACATGAATGCCAAATGCGTTCCATGTCATACAGGAAAAGGAGTAGCAACAAATAAAAGACTTTACAACCTACCCCTTGCCTGCATATATATACACATACACACACACATTTATGTCTATATCTATCTATATATAAACACACATACATGCCTATTACTCAAGACACACATACACAAAATATTATTTTTTTCTCTTTTACAATCAAACAATAATACTAAATCCCAACTTCCAGCCAGACTTGCCAACCTTGAGACCTCATAATTAAGGAGACATTCAAAAGGGCCGTGGAAAAATTAAATACTATAATTTTAGAGTATGTATTTATTTGACAAAATAGCAGTCCACAGCAATAATATAAGTTAAGAAATAAAACAATCCCTCCACTTTTTGGTGAAAAACCTTTTGTGAAAAATAGTTGCTATGTTTTTATTTGTGATTTGCTTTTATATTACATCGTCACATAAACCTTAGCTAATTAAAATGACTTTAAATGTAATTTTAACAGATTAAAACTCTAAAATGTAACCAGCTCAGATTGGGTCCCCAATACAAGAACATCTCTGCTTTTATTTTGGTGCTACAGTCCCATCCTGGGCCCTTTTAATCCCTCCTTATTACAGGGTATCAATAAATTAATCACCATTCCTAAATATGAAAAATAAAATAAAAAATACAGTTGTCAGTGTAAATAAAAGGACAAATAAAAATGCATTTGCTCTTTAAAAAATTAAAATATAGGAGAAATCAATTACATTTTTGTTTTGAACTCCACAATCACATTCACAATGTTTGTGTGGTCTCATATGAATAATAAACAGGCAGAACTAAGCCAAATATATGAATAAACTTAGCATTTGGTTATCAGTAGTCTGTGATAAATATCACATAAATAAAATGTAATATAGATTTAGTAATCAAATGTCACAATTGATCATTTTACGAAAGTAAACAGCAGATTCTCCAGGTCAACACAACAGGAAAAAAAAGCTCTTGTGAAGATGAACACAGCTAGGCTACTTCCGCTTGTATATAGCACTAATTTAAGGCAGAAAACATAACCTTAACTGAATAATTTCATATTTTTATTGCAGCGGTATCACACTATGCAATGTACTGGAGCTATACAGTGAGCCAACATGCGTAAATATACATAAATATGACACATTTAAACTTTAGCACTGCACACCCCAAACTAAACTCTGACTGCACTGTACGCAGAGCAAACACTGAAACGCACACACACCTTAGCTGACATCTATTAACTTCATACCGATAGAAAAACGATCTACAATCTGAACACAAAAGTGATTTTAAACAGTCACTCATTAGGAAACCACCACGAAACTTACTTTAGAATCAGGATTTCACAGTGAAAGGCGCTTTTGTCTTCTCCTTTTCTTCTTCTTTCAATCTCGTTGTGTTTAGAGTTCAGGTTCAAACCGGGCGCGAGTATCTTTTTCCTAGGGAAGTATAGTCAGTTCCCGCCTTCCTCCTCTGATTGGATAGAACTTCTCTCGCATGATTGGCTATTTCTTTTAGGGATTAGTCCCGCCTTTTCTCGTCTCTGATTGGCTAGAAGAATTGCCGGCCGTCCCACATTCACCACTTATTTGCATTCTAGCAGACACTTGATAACTGAGCTGATACTTGGACAGAATAAATTCATAGGTTGAGGTTGCAAAACAAGCAAGATGCAAGTTAGGGAAGATCTGTTATTGCTTCAGGAAGCCTTAATGGGCTCTGTGTTGATTTCTGTTAATTGTCCTGCTGCTAGGAACTGACCTGGACAAAGCTGGGTAAAATAGTCCAGTTATCTTATATTTCATGCATCTTGCGTCAAATTAAAGTACGTCTGTTTAGCATTTGTCCTATAATATTGTAACATTTCAGTGTTGAGAGCAAACAGAAACAAACAAAGTAAAATTTTCAATGCAATAAGCGTGTTGACATTTTTATTAGTTTACATTTTTATGATAAAACTCTCCAAAATAGTTTTGATTGCATGGAAAAAGTGACAATATTAAATAAACAGCCTGGATTTGAACTCGTGACTTTTTTACATTTATTAGCAGGGGAGGGACTGATCGCGGGAGTTGGAGGAAATCGAGGTGGCTCATGTTTTGACTTTGCCTATAGCCTACTAAATAAAGCTAAATAACTGTGACTCTCGCCTGCTGGTGGTTATTTGAAGGTTCTGTCTGGGAGGGCAAGAAGTTCTGCTTCTGCAAACCCACTGTTACTTTTATTACATCTCTTTCATTCTGTCAATGTTATTTGTTTGATTTGGTTCCGTTTATCCATTCTTTCACAATAGCTCGGTAGTTTGTAGATTGCGTATATAAAATAGAATATATATATATATATATTGACACATGACTGTAAGGTTAACCTGTTGAGTTAATGAACCCTGTTATATTTGAAAGGGTCTATACCATGCGATTTTACAGCTTTCAACATCTGAGATATACATATATATGATAAAATGTTACCCTTGGTGTTATATAGTATTAATTTGTTTTGAAATTTAAATTGTATTCCGGATTTATTGTTAGACCGGTAAGTAAAACGTCTTCTCCTCTTTGCCCGGTGAAAAGGCAAAGACTGAAGTCCAAAAATCCCAAATAAAGAGTGCATAATTGTGTTCGCTGCAAAAAGTTTGCACCAGTGGGTTGTCCTTCATTTGTCAGAGCAGTGTTTCCTCTAGGATTTTTTTTTTTTTTTTTTGCAGTGGGGGCAGGCCTGCCGAAAGCTTAATTTTAACAAACTCATCTGAAAATAAAGTAATGAATAAAAGCATTGTCATGGTGCGATTTGTGAAAAAAACGGGGGGGGGGGGGGCTGGTCATTTTGAGAAACATTTTCTCCATGGTCTACTGTGTAATAGCTAATGTAATATTGCACATTTCTACATTTCATCCAACTTCATCTAAAGAAACAAGGTTAGGCAACTTAAAGAGACCCCTTCCACTCATAAAATATGTTCTAAATGGCATATACAGGCTAGGCTACTGCCAAATATGTAATGTTAACAACTTCTTGTAAATTGTCAGCTAGGCTATCGTAACCTATAGATTACAACGTTTTGGTCGTGTGGCCTTTGTGCGTGTGTGTAGCCTAATTCATCCATCCATTTTCTGAACCGCTTATTCCTCCAGGGGTCGCAGGGGGGCTGGTGCCTATCTCCAGCTGTCAACGAGCGAGAGGCGGGGTACACCCTGGACAGGTCGCCAGTCCATCATAGGCTTAAAATTAATTAAAACTTACATTTGTCTGTGTAGGCTAATGCAACACAACTTTTTACTTTAACATCATTACGTCTATCACTACATCTATAGACTGTTTGCAATTGGTATTATATTCAGACATGAAAACGGGTCAGGGGTGAAAAAGGTGAGAAGGACATTACCCATCCAGGCAGGTCTGGGGGCACACTCCCCCAGAAGAAAATTTTCATTTGATTTGAACTTTACAAATTCACCCTAGACCAATTATTAACTACAGCTCTTTTGAACATCTAATCCTTAGTTTTCCTCATCCAAGCTGCAAAATATTAAAACCACTTTTGTTAGTGGTTTTGTGTCGTCCACCAGGCCCTTACTTTCAATTCTTGGACAAGATCTCAGATTTTTTATCTGATTTAGTTTTAAACACTGATCAAGTAATTATTCTTTTTTTAATTCTATTTATTTATTTATTTCCAGTAATTTATAATTCATGTACAATGGAATTCACATGATAAATACACATGCAATAAACACATAAACATAATTCCTTGGAAAAGGAAACAGAAAGAAGAAAAAAACATTCTTATATAACCCTTTACAAAATTGATACTTTACCAGCTAAGGTGGTAACGACTAACTATAGACACGTCGAATGTTATTGTTTTCATCCGGGTATTTTCGCGCATGCACAAACCTGGAGAGCAGAAAGACATTCTAACAACATTATCCAGATACGTGACACCACGATTGAAGTACTCCGTAGACAAAATGAATACCAGTAATACAAACATTACGACTTCGGATCATCTAAACCATGTTTGTGCAGATGATCGGAAGGGATACATGGGGAAGTTAACGGTATTTGGTGCAAAGCTTCCGGACCCATTTGAAGTAGCTAACGAGCTCTGGGATAACAGCCCTCAGAAATGGCCACCCGTTCAGTATGGAGATATCTACAATTATTTGATCAACACACTTGGACTTTACACCGCAGAAGCAATGAATGTCTTGCTTGTTTGATACATTTTTTATACCGATCGATTATCAACAGGGCAGTTTGATGAATCACAACAACCGAGTTACCATTCAGCCAGGTTAACCCCTTACAGGCCACTATTTATAACTTCACCAGATTACTGACATGTCATAGACATATTCACAACTCAGAGACAACAACACGTTACGGAGTTATGAAGCAATTTCATGGTGAACCGACAGCTTACACTGTGCAGGCTGCGTTAGCCAGCAACACGGCTTTAAACAGGTGCCCATAAAGGAATAAAATAATGAACTTACGTGTAATCCGGCAGCCGTTTGTACAACCAGTTACATGTAAGAAAGCTGAGATAGCTAAGAGCTAGCCTACATAGTTAGCTTCCAGACCATTTCAAACAGCTGACAAGCTACGGCAGAAACTCCTCAGATATGACCACTGCCAGTTGAGTTTACAGATATCTACATTATTTGATCATCATACCTCAAATTTACCCAGCAGAAGTAAAGAAGACATACATATATATTAACATCGACATACCTCCAGTGTGTGAGATGAGCAGATTCGTTCATCAGCCTGGATCCCTGGATCATCCACTCTAACTCAGCCATACACGGCGGCGTATTTCATCAGCTGGAAGCCTATGAAATATTATTATTGTCCTTTTTTCTTCAATTTTTGCAGTCTACAGCACTGAAAATGTTAACCATGCTGATAGATGTTTCCTTCACCGCCATGTAGCGCCGATCTATTGACAACTGTCATTCAACAACAATGGTAGGCAGTGGGAGCTATTGGTCTTTCTGCCTTCGAGAGAGAGACTGGGGGGCTGGCGCTTGGGTGCGGGACGTCACGTTTCAACGTGTCCATATTCATACCCACACCAGAGTGTGTCACCTAATTATAAACAATAATAATACACATGAATACCAAAATGATTTTAACCTAGATTAATTTGTCCTTGCATTAAGCATAATCTACCAGCATCTTCTCCTTGTATTTTCTTTTAAATATGTCCCTACTTGTCCCACTCTTAAATTCAGTGTTTAAGGAGTTCCACAATTTGACTCCATACACTGAAACATATTTTTGTTTATCAGTAGTACGAGCATACAATGTTTTAAAATGAAATAAACACAGATGACCTTCTTCTTCTGAAACGATCCTAATTAAAGATTGGTGCACATCGGTCACAGATCTTTGTTTAGCTCTCCAATACAATAACGTTTTTAAGTCCACCAAATCTTTTAACTTCAGTTGTCTAGCCTTGATTAACAATTTATTTGAATGATCTATACTGACTGTATTATTAATAATGCACATTGCTCTTTTCTGTAATGAATACAGAGGTTTAATATTAGTAGTATATTCCCCCATACCTCTGAGAAATTCCCAAAATACGGAAGAATAAGCGCAGTGTACAGCTTAAACATTGATTCATAACCAAGGCAATCTTTTACTTTATCTAAAACGCCAGTACTTCTGCTAACTTTATTCCTAATATAATTTAAATGTGTCTTCCAATTTAATTTCTCATCTAAAATAACCCCCCAAAATTTTACTTCTCTAACTCTATTTATATTTGCACCATCTAATGATAAACCAAAATTATCATCTTTTTTTTCCGATTACCAAAAATCACAAAGTTAGTTTAATCCCAGTTTAAACAGAACTTATTGTCCTTGAACCAGTTCTTAAGTTTAACCAATTCCTCTTCCATACATCCCATTACCTCAGTTAATCAAGATCCCGAAAGGAGAATTGTAGTATCATCCGCAAATAGCAAAATAGGCAAAATCTTAGATACCTCACATATATCGTTGATAAATAAAATAAAAAGTAGTGGTCCCAGCACCGACCCTTTTGGGACTCCACCTATAACCTTCGAATATTTTGAGTTTTGACCATTAAAGTACACCCTTTGTTGCCTATTTGAAAAATAACTTATAAGTCATTGGTGTGATGGTTCCCTAATTCAATAATGAGATATATTTGTTAGTAATTATTTATGATTTATACTGTCAAATGTTTTTTGTATGTCATGAAACGCTCCTACTGTTTATTCATTACGTTCTACTGCTGGTGTAATTGTTTCTATTAACTCAATCAATGCCAAATTTGTAGATCTCTGTGGTCTATTTCCATATTGCTTTTCACTAAGTAAGTTATACTTATCTAAAAAATTTTGTAATATCTGAGCAAACCATGTTTCTAGAATCTTTCAAAACTGTGGGAGTAAAGAGATTGGTCTATAATTACCTAACTTATTTCTATCTCCTGTTTTAAATAATGGGATTATCTTTGCCATCTCGTTCTATCTGGAAAAACTCCTGATTGTACAGATAAATTACAAATAAACGTAAATGGTTTAATGATAATGTCAATAGTTTTTTCAAAATATACATATCTAAGCCGTCAATATCCTTGGACGTTTTATTCTGACATTTCCCCACAATAGACAAAATTTCATGCTCCTCAACTTCACCAAGAAACAGAGTTTGCATTATTTGATTTCCCATTCTTCGTTCCTGATTTTGGGACTTCTTATTCATCGAATTAGCTATATTTTCACCAATCTGAATAAAAAAAGAATTAAATCCATTTGCAATATCCTCCCCATTATCAATATTACCTCATTTTGTATGAAGTGATCGGGCGTATTTATGTTTTTAGAATTTGGCCGTATCATTCAATTTAAAATATTCCAAGTAGCTTTCATATTCCTACTATTTTCTTTCAGCTTACTATCATAGTAATCCTTCTTTGCTTTCCTTAAAATCGCTATTAATTTATTTTAATAAGTTTTATATTTATAATCACAATTCAGTGTCCGCTTCCTAATGAACTGTTTATAAAGTTTCTTTTTCTTTTTACATGCCCTTATAAGACCTTTTGTCATCCATGGCTTATCAGTCTTCAGACTCTTTTTTATTTCTACAGGGCAACTAATATCATAAAGAGAATTGTTAATATTCAAAAAAATGTCATATGCTACATTCACATCAGATACAGTAGATATACTCCAGACCAGTCCTGTTGTACAAGCTTTGTCCTAAATTCTTCGATAGTCTTATCTGTTCTAAGTCTGTAGTACTTAAGCGGGTAAACAATCTTATGTTTGATAGGCTTTCTACACAATTTAATAAATACTGGCAAATGGTAACTGATATCATTTATCAGTAAACCACTTTGTACAATTGCTTGAGCGTCATTTGTGATTATATTATGAATAAGTGTAGCCCCAAAACACGTGATTCTACTAGGACAATTAATTACCGGCAGAAAAGCTCTGGTGCACAATGTATCTAAAAAAGCAGATATCCCTGCATCTCAACGGATTTTTACAAAATCTAAATTAAAGTCACGACCTACCAAAAATGATTTGTGGTGATTCTGTGTATCTAGTAACTCATCAGACTTTTCCCTAAAAACGTCCAAAGTAGAGGCTTGTGCTCTGTAAATACAAGCCGCAATCACATTTCTGCCCGTACTCATTTCAATTTCAACACATTCCAAAATACCCTCGATTGCAACTGACTTTTTCTCTCGACAAGTTTACATTTCAAAGTACTCTCCACATATAGCACTACTCCTCCTCCTCTTTTTCCTATCCGGTCTATATGAAAAAAAGTATAACCCTCTAATTCAAAATCTATACCTCTCTCATCATTTAGCCAAGTTTCAGAAAGCGCTATTATATTTAATTTATTATCAAATGTTTCAAGATAATTCTTTAATTTATTATGATTTGCATATATACTGTACTTCTGATATTAAAATGTATAAATGATAAACTTTCCAAAGAAGAAAGTAAATTATATTCTTCTTGAGTATAATATTTACAATATTCACTATAGTTATTTAACATATGAATATCTGGATCCAAATCTTTATCAAAGTCGTACATCTTATGGTGCATTCAGACCGCAGGCTTCATCAGCGTCAGGCAAAGCTCACAACACATCTAGTTTGACACTTCTATGTTGAAGCTTGCAAAATCTGCCAAGTCTGCCACTTCTGAGCAAAAAACAACGCGTGGGCGGGGCTTCTTCTGTTGCTGTACGTCCTGAACTATGGCAGATAGTATTGACAGAGTGGCTTGGCTTTATTTGAATAAATAAAGCTAGACAACGTCGACTTCTGCAACATAAGCGCCGTTTGTGGATACACCCTATTCTATGGATGCGTTCTGAGTTTGGGGAGTTTAACCATTTGCTCCAGGAGCTACGTATGGATGAGGTTCGCTTTCAGCGGTACTTCTGTCTGTCCTGCGTCCAATTTTACGACCTCCTGGGCCGCATCGGAGCTCAAATCTCCTACCAGGACACCAACTACAGGTTCTCTGTTCCTCCCGAAGAGCGCCTGTCCATCTGTCTTCGGTAAGTGTTATTTATGACATTTTTTAAAAAAATCTGTGTTTTCTTGACTACTCACCCTTGAAATTCTCTGAAAAAAAAGAGATAAAAATATAGCAAGGTTAGCAGACAATTTAATTTATGCCGTCCAGATCTCCTTGTTAATTAATTCACACAACATTAATTAAACTACCATGCAGTTTTTAAATTGTTTTATTTCATTATTTGCATACACTAAACATATTATTCAACATCTACTTTGAAATCCATTCTGAAACTTTGATTAACGTTGTATATTTTTATGGCAGAAGCAGTGATGGAGGGATATTGGCCAACTCTGCCTTTGGTCAGGATGGTAAACTTCATCTGCCCCCAGACCAGCACATGCCCAGAGCCCCCCACGGAAGACCCCCAACCGCACGTGTTTGTGACAGACGAAGCCTTTCCTCTGGGCAGGAATTTGATGCACCCCTTACCTGTACGTTTCGGCCTAACCCCTCAGCTGCGGGTCTTCAACTACCGGCTGTCCCGGGCTCAGCTGGTGGTGGAAGATGCCTTTGGGATTTGGTCTTCTCAGTGGAGGATGTTTCGGTGCACGCTGGAAATAAGTCCAGAAGTTGTGGAGAAGTGCGTCAAGGCAACATGCGTTCTTTATAACTTCCTGCAGTGAGGGGAGCAGCTGCTGCTCATGTAGAACCACAACCTCCAGCTGTGGGGCTGATGGGAGCAAACAACGCGACCAAGAATGCAGTGGAGGTCAGAGAAGTGTTCAGTGAGGAGGGAGCAGTGCCATGGCAGCCAGCGAAGTAGTCCAGGAATAGTACAGGACTGACCCACAACCTGTGTCTGTAATGAACAATAGTGTGTCTCCTGTGACTGTACCTTTATTGTGTCTACTTTTAAGCTGCTCACCTGTTTTTCTTCCGATTGCAGGTACTGGCTGCGAGACTGTAAGGTTAATCATTCAGCAACCCAGGCTTGTCAACACGAATGTGAAAATTCATTTAAAAAAAAACTAAAACTTTTTTGCTTATGTTCATTCTTCTCTGATGTACCCCCCCCCCATTTTAATCAAGTCATTTCTCATAAAGGTAATGATAATTATAGAAATCTCACTTTAGAACCAGCAACCATAATATTAAGGACCAAAGCACATAATCCATGGTTAGTAGCAAATATTTAATGTAAAAATTATTTGATTAAAAAAACAAATATACAACAGGAACTTAAAGGAACTTAGTTGGATGAAGTGCAGTGGAAGAGAGAGAGGGACACAGAAAGAAGTCTGATTCCTCCCCTGAAAAACATGTCGCTGTCACTGAGTAAAACTACTCTGTAGGCTCCAATGGTTCCAAATTTTACAGGACATGGCTGTTTTCATACAACAACTTGTGCATTTGAAATTTTATCATCTCTTTTCTGTGGGGTGGAATGTTCTTCAGGAGAGGAAGCAGAGAGAGAAGGAAGAGCTCATCATGGTCCTGGATCCAAGCAGTGGGAGGATCCTGTCTGGCCTTCAGGGCTTCCAGCATCTCCCATTCAAACTCTGATGGTTCGGTGGACAGCTGCGGCCTCTGCCTCGCCCTCTTCCTTGCTGGGCTTTCAAAGAACGAGGAATGAGAATGTTGCTAGATTTATGTTTTACCAAAAAGTTTTAAACTATATTAAATGTTTTGTAAAATTATATAACAAACATTCTAAATACCTTCAGGTAGTGAAAGGTGAATGGTCATGGCATGTGTGGGATACAACAGGACCAGGATGGGCAGGGGCAGCAGCAGAGGAAGGGCCCGGCTGCTCTGAAGAACCTGTCAGAGGAGGTTGTGTTGACTCTGATTCTGGAGGGAATCCTGTATCAGGCTCAATGTCAGCTGGTTTTGTCATGGGAGAGATTAAAATTATTTCACTGCCGCCTGTGTACTTTATGCAAGCTACTGCTATAAACTGATGCAGATAATGAAAATATTCTGGTGCAACCTACAAATTTTTATTTTTTTTTACAATTCTATAGATTTGTCCACGTACTTATCCTAGGCTTTCTTTATGCTTTCAGTGTGATGTGTTAATTACAAAAACATCTAGTAACAATAGACAGTTCCAGAAACGAATTGCAGTTAAGTTGTAATATGTATATGCAGAAATGACATATCTATGGCATACAAATGGGCAGACAAACATATTTCTGCGGATGCCCTGTTGTTAATTCTGCTGGTTAGTGTGCGTTATTTGTTCAAAACCACAAACCTTCTAGCTCTGACAGCCCTGCTGCTGCTTCTTCTGTCTGTGTGGTGTTACCCAACCGCCTGCTCTTCCTCAAAGCTCATGTTGCTGGATGATGGTCTGGGCACAATGAAGGAATCGAGGAAGGACAGGTACTTCCACATCTTCTCTGTCCCCGCTCTTCATCCTCCTCTCTTTTTCCTTTCTGCTCTCCCTTGTGTATCTGTCCCTCAGACTCTTCCACCGCTTTTTGGAAACTTCCCCTGAATAAAAAATGTCAAACTAATGGGGCTGGACATTTTGGAATCTTTTCATGGCCGTGTTTTGCTAGCTAAGGAAATGGTTATGACGTTGAGAAAATATTTGATTATGAACTTACCCAACACCCTGATCTCTTCAGCAATCTTCCACCAACCGAGTTCCTTTGCATTCCTGTTTCTGTACATGTACGAAGACGGGTCGTACAGTTCTCGACGATGCTATGATTAGCTTGTCTTCCATTGTTAAAATATTATGTTTTTCCTGCTGCTCCCGTTTCTTTCAAAATACGTTTAGTGACATCATTATGATAAGAAGCTTTGATAGGGTGACGCGCCCCTTCAGGACCGTCATGACTGTCAAAAATTCAACCAGCTGAACTTCTGCGTTGCTGGCGTTTGGCGCTTTGAAGCTTAAAAGGCGGAAAAGCTTGAAAAGTTGAGGGAGCCAAAGCTCACAAAGCGCCGCAGAGACTGTGACGCTCCTCCAACGGCCTCCGCCATAGACAAAACATGTAATCTTGACGTCACCGACGCTAACAAAGTCCTTGGTCTGAATGCAGCATTAGGATCGAAACAATCAACCTTAACCTCCATCATTGGTCACTCTTTTGATTTAGATCACATATTAGCCATCAACTTGACAACCAAAATAAAGACAACTTACAAACATCAACAACCAGTAGTCAATAATATAAGGCGACATTCTTTTTGTCCCATTTCTTCCCACCCCTCCCTCCATCCCATTCTTAGAGCAATTCCCCATAAGTAATGGGCAGCTTTTCCATTTTCTCTAAACATGACTATTATTATCTTATCTTAACTGTGTCCACCTTTGCCCCACTTTTACCGCCTGACATTTCTAGTTTCCAATAATTATCCAAGGTAGATAAGAAGTTCACAGCCTGACTTACATCTTGAAATATATAGTCCTTGTCCCCTTTAGTGAACTTCATAGTTGCCGGATACAGAAGTAAGGCCTGAAAGCCTTTAATGCGTGCTTCATGCTTCACCTTATAGCAAGTTTTGCAGCGCTTTGCTGTGTCCACACCATAGTCCGAAGCGAATTTGAGCTGATTTTTTGCCACCACTGGGGCGCCTTTCCGAGATTCTCTCAAGATGCGATCTCTGTCAGTGTACCGCAGGCAAGTAGCAATCAGTGGTCGTGGTCGTCGTGGCCTGGCCTCTAAGCCAGACTCCAGCAAACGTCCAAGTCGATGACAGCTCAGCAGCTCCGGGCAGGCATCTGAAAGAGCTGGAAAACAACTGGTAAGATTTCCTGACAAGTACTCCAGCGCATTGGATCCTTCATATCCTTCTTTTAAGTGGAACAAAAGCACTAAATGACGCCCTTCATAACCTTGACCTAATCCAACACATTAATGCGCCAATGCACAACCGAGCACACACTCTGGACCTACTTATTAGCAAAGACTTAAATAATTCTAGCATTGCCGTAACTGATATCACTTTACCGACCACCATCCAAGCCAACATATCTAATCAGAGTAAATCCACTGTTGAAAAACGCTTCCTTAAAGAAAACTCAGCTGAAAACTTTAAACTGATGTACACTTCAACCTTATCTAAATCACCACCATCCCATCAGTAAAAAAAATAACAGATGATTTTCTATCAAAAATCTCAGACATGATGGATAAGATTGCACTCCTTAAGTTTTAAACCATCACTAGTAAAAAGAAGTCTCCGTGGAGAAACAATCCACTGGTTGTGAGGATCTGTGTGTGCGTTTGTGTTTGTTTGTTTGTCTGGCTCACCTTTTTCCTCCATAGGCGCATGTCCTGGTGATCTTTCACAGTTGAGTTCCATCAGCTCATTTCAGGAGCGAAGTTAAAAGGAGAACGCCTACCTGGGCAAGACACTAGATGGTCAACGTTGCTCGGAGTGGTGACAAGCCACGCTCTGCACTCGTTACAATTCAACCAGACTCTCTAAGAAAGAGAACTCACCGCGCTTTTTCCTCCTCCAGCTCGGATCGCTCTCCTGGGCTCCTTAAACCTTAAAGGGTGCAACGGGATCATTCTTTTCTGAGATTATTCACAGAAAAAATAATACCATTACATTATTTGCTACAGTGGAGAGACTAACTACACCTCCAGTGACAGTAGCCCCTGAACTAAGCTCGACCAGGGCCTGTAATGAAATTGCCAGCTTCTTTACTGAAAAGATCTTTAACATCAGAAAATCAATCAGTACATCAGTTGAAAAATCAATCAGCAGCTGATCCAGAACGTTGCTGCTCGTGTTCTCACTAGAACCAAGAAAGTAGAACACATCACCCCAGTTGTAAAGTCCTTACACTGGCTCCCTGTAGCTCAGAGAATAGACTTCAAAGTTCTTTCACTAGCCAGGATTATGCTACGGATGGAATCAACTATTCACGACCAAAGAACAATGCTACAGATTCTGAATTTGAACAGTTTATTGAAGGCGTGGAGGATCGAAAGGTCTGGGGAGACATATCATCGGAGACCCGGAGGAAGACTCAGTGTGGGGGCGCAGTCTTCAGGAAGAAACCGTCTTTCCGAGCCTGCTCAGAACCCCCCCAGACAGGACCTAGAAGAGAGAGATGTTAGAAGGGTGGTACAGGAGTGAACGAAAGCGTGGAACCGCGATTCTGCGAACGGTGGATGCTGCGAAAGAAAGGGGGAGGGGTTAATAGGGACGGGTCGGCAGGACACAGAGAGAGAGTGAGAGAGAGAGAGGGCGGGTCGGCAGGACCCAGAGAGAGAAAGAGAAGGTGGGTCGGCAGGACCCAGAGAGAGAAAGAGAAGGCGGGTCGGCAGGACCAAGAGAGAGAGAGAGAGTGAAAAAGAGGGCGGGTCGGCAGGACCCAGAGAGAGAAAGAGAGGGCGGGTCGGCAGGACCCAGAGAGAGAAAGAGAAGGCGGGTCGGCAGGACCCAGAGAGAGAAAGAGAGGGCGGGTCGGCAGGACCCAGAGAGAGAAAGAGAGGGCGGGTCGGCAGGACCCAGAGAGAGAAAGAGAGGGCGGGTCGGCAGGACCCAGAGAGAGAAAGAGAAAGAGAGGGCGGGTCGGCAGGACCCAGAGAGAAAAGAGAGGGCGGGTCGGCAGGACCCAGAGAGAGAAAGAGGGGGTGGGGAGAGAAAGAGAGGGCGGGTCGGCAGGACCCAGAGAGAGAAAGAGAAAGAGAGGGCGGGTCGGCAGGACCCAGAGAGAGAAAGAGAAAGAGAGGGCGGGTCGGCAGGACCCAGAGAGAGAAAGAGAAAGAGGGCGGGTCGGCAGGACCCAGAGAGAGAAAGAGAAAGAGAGGGTGGGTCGGTAGGACCCAGAGACGCAGAGAGAAACAGAGGGCGGGTCGGCAGGACCCAGAGACAGAGAGAAAGAGAGGGCCGGTCAGCAGGACCCAGAGACAAAGAGAAAGAGAGGGCGGGTCGGCAGGACCAGGCGACCTATAGGGATGGGAAGGGAGGGGCGAAAACGAACGAGACAGAAAGAGAAATTAAGAGATGAAGAGATAAAATAGGCAGGGTTTATATGTGTATCACAGCGTGAATAGAAGCGCAAGGGAGGCCAGTGATGCCAGGTGCGGCAAGTTTAGGGCTGATTAGGACGATCGCAGCGAGTTTGAAGCGGGCCTTGCTCCTGAACTTCAGTTAACTTTGTTAACTACATTTCACTAGCCAGGACCATGCTACGGATGGAATCAACCATTCAAGAGCAAAGAACAATGCTACAGATTCTGAATTTGAACAGTTTATTGAAGGCGTGGAGGATCGAAAGGTCTGGGGAGACATATCATTGGAGACCCGGAGGAAGACTCAGTGTGGGGGCGCAGTCTTCAGGAAGAAACCGTCTTTCCGAGCCTGCTCAGAACCCCCCAAAAGGTCTTGATAACGTGATTAACTAGGAAGCGAATGGACATGGTGTGGATCAGATTATTTTGGATCGATATGCTGAAGAATGCCAGCAGACTAGTATCTGGATTAATGTTGTCAGAGACCCCTGAATGGGTGACTGAGGTAGCTGTACCTATGTGAATGGAATGAATGGAGTAGAATTATGGGGGATATGCCAGACCGGCGGAGAACCAGAACCGGGTAGCTGGGCTGGCCAATGCAGACAGAATTAATGTAAAAGAACTCCGGTGAGATACTGGACTAGCGGAGAATCTGGCGAGAGCAACTAGCAAATCAGGACCTGATAACAGGGCTATTTAATTCACCTTTCTGTATAGCACCGATTCACGAAGTTCTCTATGAAAGGACCTACATAAACTGTAGGTTTATGTAGGTCCCAGTAGGTACCCAGAATAAACTGTTTGTAACAATAAACTATTTACATCAACAAACTACAACAATGAACTACTTGTATCAATAAAGTATTTACATCAGCAAACTACAGCAATAAACTATTTGTACCAATAAAGTATTTACATCAGCAAACTACAGCAATAAACTACTTGTAACAATAAACTATTTACATCAGCGAACCCAACAATAAACTACTTGTATCAATAAACTATTTACATCAACAAACTACAGCAATAAACTGTTTGTAACAATAAACTATTTACATCAACAAACTACAACAATGAACTACTTGTATCAATAAAGTATTTACATCAGCAAACTACAGCAATAAACTACTTGTACCAATAAAGTATTTACATCAGCAAACTACAGCAATAAACTACTTGTAGCAATAAAGTATTTACATCAGCAAACTACAGCAATAAACTACTTGTATCAATAAAGTATTTACATCAGCAAACTACAGCAATAAACTACTTGTATCAATAAAGTATTTACATCAGCAAACTACAGCAATAAACTACTTGTATCAATAAAGTATTTACATCAGCAAACTACAACAATAAACTATTTGAACATAAATGTTGCTCTCTCTCCTTCAGGCAGGCAAACTTTTCAATTACTTCCTGATTGAAATCAGTCGTTTCACAGACAAGTCTCTTTTCCATGGAGAGCATGGCCAGTGCATTCAGCCTCTCCTGGATCATGGTTTCTCAGAAAAGTTTTCACCCTTTTCAAGGTTGAGAAGCACCTGTCTGCTTCCGCTGTGGTCATAGGTGTCGTGATGAGGACCTTTAAAAGAGTGGGAGTTCCTGAAAAGACTTGTCCTGGATTGTTCTCCATTAACAGCTGGAACAGGTCCACTACACCACAACAGACTCTGAACTCTACTTTGCTGTAGATGAGGCCGAGCTCTGTCTTGTCTTTGCTTCCATTCAGCTTTGGGTAGGCCTTCAAGGTGCTTTGCAGCGCCTCTTCAGGAAATGACCCGTGATATTCCTCAAACCTGTCCCCCTGAGACAAGGTGGCACAGACGAGATGGTCGGTGAAATTAATGCGCTCCCTGGTGTGTGTCAGAATGGTGTTGCAGATCTACAGAGAGAAAAATACAAAAATATATAGAGAAAAAGTAGATATGAAATTATTATACTTTTGTTGACACTACTACCCTCTGTTGCTGCATGGTTTTGAAAAAAACATCTTGCTATCATTGACAACTGCAATTGTGATATGATTTTTAATATTTTCGAGGCATTTTAATTAAACATTTAGATTAATTGTGATTAGGAGATAAATTGAATAATCTCTACAACATGATATATTTAAAATGTTATTTTAAATGGTATTTAAATAGCTATTTCATAAACTATGACAGATTTCTACAACATAAACTCACTTCTTCTGCAGCACTCTGATGGTCCTCTGAACTGAGTACCCAGCGCTTTTTTGCTGTCAGAGAGCCGCTGCTTTGCTCACCCATGGAATGGAGAGAATTTCTGTGAAGGAGAAGTCATAATAATAATCAAAAAGGGGAAAAGAGATAACATTTAAAATTGTAATGATCATATTACTGACATATTACCTGATGTTTTGTATGTTCTGTTCAAACTGGTAGATGCTCCCTTTGATGTGGACTGCATCTATATTATTCTTCTGGAGCTGGGCATAGAGGAGGTCCACATGTGGCATGATGTGGTGAAAAAGTTCCAGGAAGAACTTAAAGTCCTGATGCTCCAGCAGCATGGCCATGGTTCCTGCCTCTCTGGTGGTTTTGGAGTTAGTCACCCAAATCGTGTAGGTTCTCAAAACACTGAATAAGATCCTCTCTGTGCTCAACACAGTGTTGATGGCTCGACTGTGAAAGTTTAATCTCTTATTGCTGGATGCTGGCAGTCCACGGGCCACCATTTTTAAGAACAGCCGTACACTTGGGTGATCTTGAAAAAAAGCTGGCAAATCCACCCAGGTCAGAAAAAAAAAAATCACCTTGGACATGTGAGAGGTGTCCTGTTGCATGATCAGGTTGTGTTGGTGTGCATAGCAGTGGATATAGTGGGCATTTGTGTACACATCTTTGATTTTCCTCTGAACACCTGCAGTGGCACCCCTCATCACATTGGCTCCATCATATGCCTGGCAGCTTAGCTTGCTTTTCTGATCCTCAGGAATGATGGCAGCAAGACGCTCTGTTAATGCTGTAGCAATGGAATCAGATGTAGCTGACTGCAGAGGAATGAACTCAAAAAATCTTTCCTGCACACTGTGCTTGTCATCAATGTAGCGTAATACAAGTGTTCTGTAGCTAATTAGAAGGAAGGGTGAAGGGGGCGCTGTTCGCCTTTGACATCTACTTTCAACCCTGAGTGTCGATTAGAACACAGTTTGGTTCAGAGGGGGAGCATGCACTCTATCTCAGAAGGCAGGGGTGTGGTCAGAAACTAGGCCAAGTTGGATGGTTGAACTCTTCTTTACTTAGCAATCAGAGCTTACAAATCCAGTTACAAGTCAAAACTGATGTAATATTCAAACGCGGTTGTAGGAGTATGTGTCTCTGTGGTTTTCCTGCAAATAGAGATACAAGACTAAGTAATTCTAGTATTCCAGGACATGTCAAGAACCTGCTCCATACATAAGTAACAATAAACATTCTTATATAAACATGCAGAGTAATCCCTTACATTCATTATAGATTCTATCTAACTTAGCAACCCGAAAATTAAGTACTCTTCTGCATAAACCAAAGGGAAATAATCATGTACTTAGACTCTTATGGTCGGAAAATCCCTTCGGATATCAGGTAACTCTGTAGCCTACACATTCAATCTGTGCCAACTAGCATTAGCATTAGCGGCTAACAAGCCAACATCGAACCGGACATTTAATTCAATTCAATTCAATTCAGTTTATTTATATAGCGCCATTTCACAACAGATGTCATCTCAAGGCACTTTACAAAAAGAGTTATTACAATACAATGTTTAGTGTAGAAATTACAGAACCACAGAAGATTGCGTCGTGGAATTCTCAGCAATCCCTCATACTGAGCAAGCATGCAGCGACAGTGGGAAGGAAAAACTCCCTTTTAACAGGAAGAAACCTCCGGCAGAACCAGGCTCAGCACAAGCGGTTATCTGCCGCGACCGTCTGTGGCTTGGAGAATACATAACAGAGACACAGAAAGAGCAACAGAACTGATGCAGAAGTTTGTTGCAGGACGTGGAGAATTTTCCGTCACTGCAATGCCATCTTAGTCAGGGTCGTCAAGCAGGGCTAATCCGGAGCACCTACTATAATAGAAAACAGGTTAGTGCTTGAATTGACAGCACATCATGCAGTTGGGGAGAAGTAGGAGAGAAAGTAGGAACAGACCCTAATAATGTCCTCCAACAGCCTAGCCTAAAGCAGCATAGCTACTAACATTAACCTGTCTCCTAGCTACTAGGAGACCTGGCTACCAACACTCTGTCTGAGTCCTCCTGACCCGTGGACGGTGTAGGGCCGGTAACGGCCCCCGTCATGCCGGGGTCTTCTCGGAGTCGGGTTGTTTGAGAATGCAGCCCAAAGTGGGTGGTAAACTCCATCTAAGGCTAAATACCGGCACGAGACCGATAGTCGACAACTATCTTAAGGAAAAATAGACAGAACTGAGAGGACAGAGTTGAAGAGGGCGAGAAACGTTTAAGAGATAAACGGGTGGGGTCCGCACAGTCTGCCCAGGGGATTCAACCCGGCAGGTAATGGGCGGCCGCACTGTGCGGGAGGATCCCCTTGAGGGACCTCTCTCCGGCGCTGGCTGGCCCCTGTGGGGCACATTTCTTCCGCGGCGGTAAGCCGCGACCGGCTCCGGATCTTTACCTGGCTTACATTAATCTATCTCTACCTAGCTACTCTACCTCTTCCTATCTCTTCCTAACTTTTGACACTCTGCCTGACTACTAACATTAACCTGTCTCTTCCTATCTACCTGTCTGACCTGACTCTAACTACCTATAAACATATCTCTAACTGTAAGCTTTGTCAAAGAGGAAAGTTTTTAGCCTAGTTTTAAAGATAGACAAATTGTCTGCTTCACGAACCAACCCTGGGAGCCGGTTCCATAGGAGGGGAGCCTGATAGCTGAAAGATCTGCCACCCATTCTACTTTTAGAAATCCTAGGAACTACCAGTAAACCTGCAGTCTGAGAGCGAAGGTCTCTGTTAGGAACATATGGAACAATCAGGTCTCTTATGTATGATGGAGCTAGATTATTAAGGGCTTTATATGTCAGAAGGAGGATCTTGAATTCTATTCTAGATTTTACTGGGAGCCAGTGAAGAGAAGCTAAAACAGGGGAAATGTGATCTCTTCTTTTAATATTCATCAGAATCCTAGCAGCAGCATTTTGAACTAACTGAAGACTTTTAATTGTATTCTGTGGACTACCTGATAATAGACAGTTACAGTAATCCAGCCTTGAAGTAACAAAGGCATGGACTAGTTTTTCAGCATCATTCCTGGACAGGATGGTTCTAATTTTTGCAATATTCCTAAGGTGAAAAAAGGAAATCCTACAGACTTCTTTAATGTGAGTTCTAAATGACATATCTTGGTCAAAAATGACACCGAGGTTTTTTGCTTTATTACTGGAGGCTAATTTAATGCCGTCCAGGTGAAGGGGCTGACTAAGTAGTTTCTTTTTCAGAGCTTCTGGTCCAAAGACGACAACTTCTGTTTTATCAGAATTTAGAAGCAAGAAGTTTAGAGTCATCCAAGTTTTTATGTCTTCCAGACATGCCTGTAGTCTACCTAACTGATTGGATTCATCAGGATTTATGGATAGATATAGCTGTGTATCATCTGCGTAACTATGGAATTTTATCCCATGCTGCCTAATTATTTTACCAATAGGAAGCATATATATAGTAAAGAGAATCGGCCCAAGCACTGAACCCTGTGGTACTCCGCAAGTAACTATTGAGGTTGAGGAAGATCTATTGTTTACCTGAACAAACTGAAATCTGTTAGACAAATAAGATTTAAACCAACCTAGTGCTGTTCCTATTATACCGACACTTTGAAGCCTTTCTATGAGAATATTGTGGTCAACAGTGTCAAAGGCAGCACTGAGATCTAACAGGACCAGAATGGTCACCAGTCCATTGTCTGAGGCTATGAGAATATCATTAGTAACCTTCACCAGAGCTGTTTCAGTGCTGTGATGAGCTCTAAAGCCTGACTGAAACTTCTCAAACAGCTCATTATTGTTTAAATGCTCACATATCTGGTGTGCAACTATTTTCTCAAGAATTTTAGATAAGAAGGGAAGATTAGATATCGGTCTATAGTTAATTAAGTCGTTTTGATCAAGAGAGGGTTTCTTAAGTAGAGGTTTAATTACAGCAATCTTAAACTCCTGTGGTACATATCCATTGACTAAGGATAGATTCATTATATTTAAAATTGGAGCAGCGATCAGAGGGAAAACTTCTTTTAAGAGTTTAGTTGGGATTGGGTCTAAAACGCAAGTTGAAGGTTTAGATGAAGCTAATAATTTTAGTACATCACAAAGTTCGGCTGCATTAAAGCAGTTTAAGCATATATTAGGTTCCACCATTTTTGAGGCTGCCTCATTAACTAAGGAGGAAGCAAGCATATTGGGAAGGTTCCCAATTATCTTATTCTTTATGGAGTCTATTTTATTTATAAAGAATTGCATGAAGTCGTCACTGCTTAGAGCTTGGGGAATGGTTGGCTCGATAGAGCTATGATCCTGTGTGAGTTTGGCAACTGTATTAAAAAGAAACCTAGGATTATTTTTATTCTCCTCGATTAAAGATGAATAATATGCTGTTCTAGCTGTGTGAAGGCTCTTTTTATATAGCAATAAACTATTTTTCCATATTAAAAAGGAATCATGTAAATGCGTGGAGCGCCATTTTCTCTCTAGTTTTCTAACATTCTGCTTTAGGGTACGTAGCTCTAAATTAAACCAGGGAGTTAATCTTCTATGGCTAGCCACCTTCCTTTTCAAGGGGGCAACTTTGTCTATTGCCCGACGCAGGGAGGAATTAACGCTATGAACTAAAATGTCAAGTTGTGAGGGGTCACGAGTTAAATCACTGTTTTCTGTTCTGCATTTATAAACTGAGGAAATTAAAGTTGGAAGAGCTTCTTTAAAATTTGCTACAGCGTTGTCTGATAACGTTCTGGTATAATGAAGTTTTCTTTCAGGTTTGATATGATCCATTAGAGTAAGTTTAAAAGTGATAAGGAAATGATCAGACAGGATAGGGTTATGTGGAAAGACTGTTATTTCTTCACAGTCAATGCCATAAGTCAGCACAAGATCTAAAGTGTGGTGACAAGAATGTGTTGGTCCCTGCACATTTTGAGTAAAGCCTATTGAGTCTAGGATAGTGTTAAAAGCTGTATTTAGACTATCACTTTCATTATCAACATGAATATTGAAGTCTCCGACTATAATGACTTTATCAGTGTTTAAAACTAAGTCAGATAGAAAATCTGAAATCTGATCTAAAAATTGAGAATAAGGTCCTGGTGGACGATATAAGACCACAAACAAAAGTGGCTTTACTGCTTTGTTATGTGTATGAGGAAAGCTAAAAACTAGATGCTCAAAGGAACTGTAACTATTATTTTTTTGGAGATTAATTAGTAAATCGGAATGAAAGATAGTTGCTACTCCACCTCCTCGACCAGTACTTCGAGGGACACTAAAGTTTAAGTAGCTAGGGGGAGTTGACTCATTTATTGTGACATGGTCCTCTTCCTGCAACCATGTCTCTGCAAGACAAAACAAATCAATATTATTTTCACAAATTAAGTCATTTACTAAGAGTGTTTTTGAGGGGAGAGATCTTATGTTTAGTAAACCACATTTAATTGATTTGTTTTTATGTTCAGTCCGAGTTTTATTTATCTTTATGAGATTTTTATACTTTGCTCTAGTAGCATTAACTTTTAATTCATTAGTTTTGGGTAGTGGACGGGAAACTATCTCTATAGGGTAGTGGGTGGGTGGCAGTCCCTGTTCCTTGACCTGGACTCTGGGTTCCCTGAGCTGGACTCTGGGTTGTCACGGCTTTGGGGAACTAGAGATAACCCTATCAATGTTCCTGGAAAGAAGCGAAGCTCCGTCCTCGGTGGGATGGATGCCGTCTCTACGTAACAGTCCAGGTTTTCCCCAGAAGGCCCCCCAGTTATCAATGTAGCCCACATCGTTTTCTGGACACCACCTTGACAACCAAAGGTGGAACGAAAGCATACGGCTGTACATGTCATCGCTAGTACGATCAGGCAGGGGACCAGAAAAAATTACAGAGTCAGACATCTTTTTGGCAGCCCTACACACCGAAGCTACGCTAATTTTAGTGACCTCCGACTGCCGTCGCCGGGTGTCATTGCCACCAGCATGGATAACGATCCTGCTATACCGCCGTTTGTCCTTGGCCAAAAGCTTCAGATGGGACCTAATGTCCGCAGCCCTGGCCCCTGGAAGGCATTTGACGGTGGTCTTTCGTGTCTCTGGAGCCACATTCCTAACTATGGAGCTGCCAATTACAAGAATCGGCCTCTCCTGCTCGGCGGGTGCGTCGCTGAGCGGGGCGAACCTATTGTTCAGAGAAAGGGGCTGGAGGTTGGCCGCGGACTGGGGTCTGGCGCTAATCTTCCTACGAACAGTCACCCAGCTCGCCTGAGGTCCCGGCTGCACGGGAGCTGTTGAAGGACGGCTAGGTCCTGTCCTAGTTGACTCCGCGCTAGCTACTGCTGGGCCTGGCTGTTCTACAGCGCGGAGCCGGGCCTCTAGCTCAGAAACCCTCGCCTCCAAAGCTACAAAAATGCTGCACTTATTACACCTACCAACTTCACTAAATGAGGCGGAGGAGTAACTAAACATCTGACAGAGAGAGCAGGAAAGAGGAGGAGGTGTAGAGAGAGATGGAGGGACAAGAGAGAAAGCTGCCGAAGCCATGCTAGCCGTAAAGCTAAGCTAACCAAGCGGTACCTTACCTTACCTAAAAACAAAGTAATTAACCCAGTAAAACGCTTAAAGAGTCCTAAACCGTGAAGAAACTTAACGTTTTAATGTGTTTGTGTGTTAAGCAACTCAGAAAAAACTTATTGACAGAGAAAGTTAGATCAGTTCAAGAGAGAGAGAAACACCGACTTGCTACAAACGAGTTAGTCACAAAACAGGAAATGACGCGATACGTCTTACCAACGCGATACGTCTCCACCATTTAACTAACAGATTCGTCCAATCCGGGCCCTGATACAGTACTCACTCGTCATAGACGCACCGACACTCTGGTGGCGAGTCTCTGTAGCAGCTCACAGGCTTATATTAAACAAACCCAAACTTTATCTGCTACTGAACGCTACTGCTGCAGTAAAACTCCGTCGGGGGGTAAGATGAACGTATGACGTCATCGTCTGACTGACGCACCAAGCTACGGTAGCCCTCCGAGCTCAAACATAACGCGAACTGACTCCAAACATAATTCAACACACCTCAACCAGTAAACTATTTAATCCAGATGGGATTAAGCCCTTTTATAAAGCCGCCCCCAAATGTATGTAGTACATTTGAACCATTAACGGCTCCTAATTGGGCGAATTACTGTCCTCTTCTTGGAGTGCTGGCAGTACCACCAGACGTGCCACAGGTCTGGTGAACACTTTGTCCTTGTTCCTGACCTCTGCAGACCTCACATGTCCATCTGCACTGGCATGCACCCTGACCACATGTCCCACACGCCAGAGAGCCCGCGGCAGTTGAGGATCCACCACCATCACCACCGCTCCTTCTTGCATGTCTTCAGATGAGGTGTGCCATTTCTGCCGTATCTGCATCCCCGGCAAATATAGCCGGATGAACCGGGCCCAGAAATGGTCTGCAAGGACTTGGGCATGTTTCCAACATCGACGGCTCAGCAGTTCATTCCGTGGGTAAACCACTTGGGGAAGTGATCCATCCCACCGCCCCATCAGCAGAAAGTTGGGAGTCATAGGATCCGGATCTCCGACGTCCGATGGGACGTACCCCAACGGCTTGGAATTAAGGATACCCTCCACCTCCACAATCACCGTGCGGAGGACCTCCTCTGGTACAGGTTGGGCACCGACCGTAATATATAACGCAGACTTCACGGAGCGTATCTCCCTCTCCCAGGTGCCTCCGAAGTGAGGTGATGCTGGAGGGTTGAAGTGGAACTCGATTTTCTGTGGTGCCAGAAGTTGCTGGAGCTCCAATGTCATAGCTGAATAGGCGTCCTGGAGTTCGGATCGTCCTCTTTTAAAATTTGTCCCTTGGTCAGAGTAGAGCTCCGCAGGGGTTCCTCTTCGGGCAACAAAGCGACGTAAAGCCATCAGGAAGGAGTCAGCGTCGAGTGAAGATAGGATGTCCAGATGTACAGCTCTCACCGTCAGACATTTGAATACGATGCCCCACCTCTTCTCCAGACGACGCCCTACTTTCACCATAAACGGCCCGAAACAATCAGTTTCTGTAGAGTAAAAGGCTGGTTTGTAGAGACGAAGTCTGGCTACCGGCAGGTCTGACATCTTTGGTGGGCGCGGCTTCGCTCTCCATTTTTGACAGACTGTGCACGTCCGCTGGTAACGCCGGATAGCCTCTCTACCTCTCAGGATCCAATACCGCCGTCTCATCTCTGCAAACACCCGCTCGGGTCCTGGGTGTTTCAGGCGGCTGTCATAGTATCGAATAAGTAGCTGGGTAATAGGATGGGCTGCATCCAGCAAAATCTGATGTTGGTTGCAGTAGTCAAGATCTTCAGCCCGCCGCAGCCGACCTCCAACTCGAATCAGTCCCCCATCCTCATCTAGCTCAGGGGATAAGGCTAGCAGACGACTGCTACGATGTAGCGCTTTCCCCCTCTTGAGGAAGTTCAGTTCTTCTGCAAAGCAGTCTCTCTGTACAACCTTAAGAAGATCTCTATCTGCTTGACGATAATGTTCCGCGCTGAGGGTGCTGACTTTGGCCGCCCCATGCGACTCCTCCAAGGTTGCCTTTACGAGCTCCTGCCAGGTGTTGTATTGCGCATAGGTTACCTCTATATTTCCCAGTGTGGAGTTGGTCCCAGAGAAGGCAGATTTGCGCAGCTCCCCAACATCCGGAGGAGTTTGAGTTTTCTGACAGGGTTCTTGAGGCCAACACTCTAAAGGCTGATGAAGGAAGGAGGGTCCCTCTGACCATCGACAGGGCTTAGCCAAGTCCTCCAACTTCATCCCTCTTGTGATGTCATCAGCTGGATTCCTTCCAGAGTCCACATAACGCCAGGTATTGTGCTGAGTCAACTCCTGGATCGCCGCTACGCGGGTTTCCACAAAAACTTTAAAGCGGCAGGACTCTGATCGCAACCAGGCTAACACAGTGGTTGAATCGGACCACAACACTGATTTTGACACAGGAAGGGAGAGTTCACCATCCAACAGTTGAGCGATCTGAGCACCGAGAAGGGCTGCGCACAACTCCAATCTTGGTATAGAGTGGAGACGCTTGGGGGCCACCTTCGAACGTGCCATCACGAAGGCCACGTTGATCCTGCCATCCACTCCCACAGTCCGCAGGTAGGCTACTGCTCCATACGCCTGCTCCGACGCGTCACAGAACACGTGCAGTTCTCGATCCCTGACATTGCCTGTTTCAGCAGGTTGGTACGGCCGGGAAAGCTGAATCATTGGGAGGGCTTGCAGCTCTTGCTCCCAAGAGTCCCATCGTTGCAGGAGGTCAGGAGGAGGTTAGATTCTAGCAACCCGAAAATTAAGTACTCTTCTGCATAAACCAAAGGGAAATAATCATGTACTTTGACTATGGTCGGAAAATCCCTTCGAATATCAGGTAACTCTGTAGCCTACACATTCAATCTATGCCAACTAGCATTAGCATTAGCGGCTAACAAGCTAACATCTAACCGGACATTTAACTAACAGATTCGTCCACTCCAGGCCCTAAATGTACTGATACAGTACTCACTCGTCATAGACGCACCGACACTCTGGTGGCGAGTCTCTGTAGCAGCTCACAGGCTTATATTAAACAAACCCAAACTTTATCTGCTATTGAACGTTACTGCTGCAGTAAAACTCCGTCGGGGGGTAAGATGAACGTATGACGTCATCGTCTGACTGACGCACCAAGCTACGGTAGCCCTCCGAGCTCAAACATAACGCGAACTGACTCCAAACATAATTCAACACACCTCAACCAGTAAACTATTTAATCCAGATGGGATTAAGCCCTTTTATACAACAAGCAAATGTTGGGACTGTGTTGAAATATCTGTTGTCTCATCTGCCTGAATTTATACAAAAACACTCTTTTGAGCTTCTTCAATTATTTGCTCTCTTGCAACAGACAACATACAGTCCAGGAGCTCATTTTGGACAGTTTTGGAAGTACCCTTGAAAACAGTGGCAGTCTCAAGGTGCTCTTTCAAAGCTCCATCCAGAGAGCCAACAAAATCTACCAATCCACGAAATATCCCAGGGTTCACAGAGCTCTCACTCTCATCATGGCCACATAAAGCCAACCCAAACGCCCCACAAAATTTCACACAGTTGATGATCCTGGACAGTACATGACGATTTTTTGTCACCTCTTTGTTGTGCCTTCTAATTCCAACCATGTAGCCCTCATCTAATTGTTCAGCAATGCTAACGCGGCCAAAAAACTGTAGCTTCATGCTGATGTCAATGTGGCTACGGCTACTTTCATGCCGTTTGCATTTTTCAGAGAGATGTTTCAGGTCTCACCCCCCTTGTCCACAAACTTCAGTACTTTGAAAAAGCAAGCAGGGAAAGCAAAAAAGGGCTGCACGGTGACGCAGTGGTTAGCACTATTACCTTGCAGCAAGAAGGTTGTTGGTTCCCTCCGAGTACTCCGGCTTCCTCCCACAGTCCAAAAACATGACTGTCAGGTTAATTGATCTCTCTAAATTGTCCTTAGGTGTGGGTGTGTGCGTGCATTGTTGTTTGTCCTGTCTGTCTCTATGTGGCCCTGTGATGGACTGGCGACCTGTCCAGGGTGTACCCCGCCTCTCAACCATTGACAGCTGGAGATAGGGACCAGCCCCTCCGCGACCCCTGGAGGAATAAGCGGTTCAGAAAATGGATGGATGGAAAGCAAAAAAGCGCATTGCTTACTTCACATCCAGCTAGCCACCTGTGTTTAGCACACCACAGATGGGAGGAGCCCCAGATGTAACTCTGCCGAACAGCGAACATCTTGTGAAAGGATTGTGTCGTAAAGAAACAACCAAATCTGTCTATCTTCTTCCTCACCGCCGTAAACCCATGCGCGTGAGTGTCGGTGTTTGAGCGACAAGCGAGCTGCCAGTGACAGCCACGTGTCCTCAATCAATCAGATTGCAGGAAAAATTACTCCAATGCGCTGATTCTTTAAGTGGAGAATTAAGAATCTTTAAGTGACCAATTAGAGACCAGCATGAAGTCACATGGTAGCCACAAGTTTGGAACATACATACACACTCATTTGGCCGGGGCCCCTTGCTATTAAAAAAGTATAAAACAACCCCAAATAAACCCAATATGGAATGGAAAGGCTTAAAAAAATAAAATAAGACCCATTGTGGGTCCTCTTGTTAGTGCGGTTCAGAATTCTCACTGCAGAGTTTTGTACTAATTGCAGACGAGAAAGCTCCTTCTTGTTTAGACATAAAAACAAATTGTTATAATAGTCTAAACGTGAAGACACAAATGCATGGATGATAAGCTCCAAGTTATTACTTGCGACCATATTCCTAAATTGGGAGATTTTCCTTAGTTAAAAGAAGGAGTTCCTCGTTAGTAGCTTGCAGTGCTGAACTAATGACATACATTTGTCAAAGATAATTTCCAAGTTTCGAAGATTTAGTTTTGCTGACTGGCCCTCCCATGAATTGTTTAATCCCAGGAATTGCATCATCGGGTGTGACAACCATTTTGTCTGCATTTAGTTGCAGAGAGTTTTCGATGAGCCATTGTTTTATCTCCACTAGACAATGGAGCAGAGGGTCTAATTTCTGAATTTCAGATGCCTTAAAGGAACAGTAAAGCTGGATATCATCAGCAAATAGGTGGAAAGAAACATCACTGGACCTTTGGATGACCTTTACCAAAGGGAGCAAATACAACAAAAAATAAAATAGGACCCAGAACAGACCCTTGACGGAGTACTATAAATGGAAAACGTCTCCGTCAATACGTCTGCGTCTGAGTACAAATTTGAGGTCAGAGAAGCATAAACTAGGCTTTAGTATTAGGAGAACCACTGAAGAACTGACCTCCTACATGATCCCTCAATCTACACGTGTCAATGGCGTCGAATGTTGAGGACAGATCCAAGAGAACTAGAACACATCCAGTGGTCACGCGGTGTCATGCTGCCCTAATCACCCACTCTCCTCATCATCATCTGCACCTGTGTCGTCCTGTCTGAACCTCCTCACCTTCTGTTGTTTGCACCTGTGTTCCCTGAGTGCCTTCACTCGTTCCTCCTTGTCTCCCCTTATTTAAGATCCAGCAAGCACTTCAGTCCTTGCTGGATCATTGTCGTACCTTTATGTGTATCGTCTCACCTTATGTTGCTGCACATCATTAAAATATCACCTTACCTGGAACTCTGCTTCTGTGCGTGGGTCCTTCATCCTCCATTCAGCATAAAGTCCTGACACAGAGTAATTTATGTAATTTACTCTATAAAATACCTGAATTTGCCAAGAATTTCATCTTTAGGTCGGTCTGATGATACGATTTTAAAATCAGATCTTACTCAGTACGCAAGCAGCTTTTTTTGAGAAGCATTTTTGACGGCTACATTTACTTGAGTAAATGTACTGCTACTATAACTTAAGTACAACTTCTGTGTACTCTTCCCACGTCTATTCATATTTTTCATCCAGGTAAAGGAAATATTAGCAACTTTGTTTTTGTCATTGTAAATACAGCACCATTACCAAAACATTTTATGGCTTGTTTCAGTGAAGTTTATATAAAACATGCATTCCATCACATAAACATGTAAACCTAGTTACTTTTCCTTTGAGGAATCCAGTCGAACTGATTATTCAGAAGTTTCTGAGGGGAGCAGTGACTCTGGAGGGGGCAGAGAGAGTGGAGCAGGTGGAGGTACACCAGGGTCAGCCAACTTGGTGCACCTGCTGGTTTGCTGATTGATGCCTTCAGACCTGGAACATAAGTGATGTAGACGGGAACTAGAAGGGGGTCTGAGCAGACGTGCTCCTTTTAACTTGTTCTTCTTGGATGAAGTAATCTTGTGTTTGGCTCGGCAGATGTGGAATGATGTGTTGGCTCTGTGGGACAGCCCAGACCCTGGATCCGATAACCAGGAGTATCGTTACTCTGCCTACAGACAGTACACCATTTGGCAACACGGACGTCTTGGCGCAGACAATCAGCATGGGATTTCCTTCATGCTGTTTTTGGAGGATCAGAGACAAAACCCAGACCCATTTGGGGTTTGGTTCCACAGAAACTGACATTAAACTCATGATCACCTCAGAAATACTGTTTACTTTTATCATAGTAGCACAACTTTTTGCATATTTGTATTTGTTATAATTACATTTAAAAAATAGCTGTGTTCAGCTTTGAAAGTTATCAGCCTTTGCTAGGGGTTCACATATCAATTCCTAGAAAAAATAGAAATTAGAATTATGTCATTTTCTTTCACCAAAATAGAGAAGACATTTGGTTATCGTTATTACCTGTCCTCTGCGTTGCTGTGTCAGCAAAAATCCAGCTGTAGGAGGAGGGATGATCCCGGAGAAAGGGCCCTGAGTCATCTGGCTGCGACTATTTGCTGTAGAATCGTTTGTGTCTAAAAAACATTAATGTAGACATATGATAAAGTTAGCCATCCTGGTAAAGGGTTTTTTTTTCTTTTCTGAAAAATACATTACAACAAGTAAGGGTAAATCATGCTTGTACACAGCATAACAAGTACCACAGCAGAGCCCCAAAGAGCTGCAAGTTATCCTGCCTTTTCAGTTTGTACACAAATCAACGTAGAAATACAGAATCAAATAATACTTTTTTTTTTTCAAACGATACTAATATTTTGAGCTTAATCAAAGCATTTAAAAATCCATTACACTTATTTGAAATCAAATTGTTTCAGTGTTGGTGTGTAAAGCATAATCTAAATGTCTTTTTTTTAAACTAAAAGAGATGATCTTTTACTCCAGAGGGCTGATGTCTGTTGGGGAATTATCAATAAAAAAATATTCATTAATTGATAATTGTTATGATCTATCTGGTTATGTTAAGAATATTAACCAATAATTATAAATTAGTAGTTACTTATTCTTTAAATCATTTAATCGGGGCACCATTCTAGCCTCTGGGCTAGAAACAAAATATTATATTTAATCAAAAGGGGATTATCAATCAATAATCTCACTTATAATGATTAATTATTAGTGATTACACCAGGAAGATCCTCTCTTTGCAATAATTCACACACACACTCAGAATAAAAGAAACCAGAGATTTGATTCAATTTAACTAATTTATTCTAAAACACAACTAAAATAAAACACTACTTATACTACTGACACAAAACGGTTCCGTCAAGACTATACCTTGGCAATATGGAGACCAGCGATGACGTCGCTTAGGGCCGTCACGGGGCGCCTCCTACTGACGTCATACGCAGCCCCTCGCGTGCATGCGTGGAGGCGGTGTACGACGCGAACGCGCAGCTCGTCGAAAAGAAGTGGGAAGATTTATGACCCATTGTCTGATCTGAGCAAGACGCCTGTGGTTGCTTTCTAACAAAGAAACCTTGTGGCTCTTATCATGGGGTTAGCTTCTGCTAATAAAGACTCTGGTTGGGAAATTTGGAGGAAAAGGGTTTAAAATGTCCAAAACTGCGCGTTCCCGACAGGCGCTCTGTGGGTGTTGACCCAAACGCCTATGACGCCAAACACTTACTATCAAACTAACGGAGGGGAACCAAAACTTTTACAGACTAACAATTCTGCTAACTAATAAAGGACGAACCATACAGGAAACTTACAATCAAACAAATACAAACTCACAAATTTACCCGTAAGTAGAAGCACAGCACAGAAAAATCACAGAGCGCACAAGGAAGGTATCTCATTTAACATCAATAATCATGCATGCATACAGTTATAAAGACAGTTTTCTAACTCATTCCACCCAGTTTGAGAGTAAATGGAAAAAGTCTTACAGTTTGTAGAAATCCCAGGTACAGGAAAAAGATACTACGTCCTTGGTTGCAATAGAAAAACGCGAAGGGGGAACGGAGCGCAAAAAGGATATGAAAAAAAGTAAAAAGAGAGAGAGAGTTTCAGCGGACAGAGAAAATAGTTTGGGGGCCAGCCAAACTATTGAAGCGGCTTGGTTGCAGAAAGGGGAAAAATCCAAAAACACGTGTTAGGAAAAGAGGCCTCTCCTTTGGAGTTCTGAAAGAACTTGCCCACTTGTAGAAGCGAGCTGGAAGAGGGTTTGTAGATGGCTGTCCTCACCGGGCTGGTGTCTTTCGTCCCTCCTCTCTGTGCAGTCTCCACTCACGCTGCGGAGAACTGCAGCGGGTTTGATGGATTGGCACTCCAGCCAACCAGCAGGGAGATTTTTCCAGCGCTCAGCTGGGAAAGAGAGAGAGAGAGAGCAGACAGCCCTCTCACTGGTTTGGGGTGACCGAAAGGGAGGGACGCGTTATTGGAATGCTGGCATCATAATTGTAGAGCCCTTTTATATCATATTCATGGACCAGACCCCAACATGTCACATGATCCAGACATCATTGAATGCAGAGCAATAGAACCGGTGGAATCCATAAAATATCTTGGTGTCTATTTACCAAGCTGTGAAGTAGAAAAGTAATCGATTTAGAAACTCCTTTATTCCTATGTGGCTCTTCTGAACAAGCACGTATGCAATTAGAGGAGCATTTTGTAATAAGTGTTTGAATCTTTTGATACATTTTGTTCATGGTGTGATGCATGGAGGTACAGTACTTGATTGTTAAATGTAGCTCTATTAATTTACATAGCTGCTTGCTTTGATTATGCCTGAACATAATTTGCATTGGTCATGCAAATGTGAAGACTGTTGTCCCGCTATTGGTGCTGCTTCTTTTACTGGTATACAGTCACAGTTGTTTTGTTTGATTATATGAATAGTATCTTAAAGTTGGCAATACAAGCCAAAGAAAAATTTTAATAATATATTTTATCTAATCTAATAAGTAGAAATAATATATTTATGTTACGTTCACTTTTGCTGTTCACATGCACTGGGTGATTGTTTTGGATAGCTCAACTGGTTAAGACAACAGGCTGACAAGTGGAAGAGCCAGGTTCAATTCCCACCTGGGGCAAAGGAGCATCCAATGTGGGTCCTTGGGGAAGACCCTTCACACTACTGCCTGTCTCATACCATGATGAGAGACAAGGAAATACTGCACATGAGATGCCGGCTCAGACATCACTCAGACAAAAAAGGTATGTGTCAGGTGATGGAGATTCAGGGCATCTTGATGAAAAATGGTCTACTGGAATAACAACAATTTTTGACTGACCAGGAGATTGCTGGAGTATGTATGAGGAAGAAATTTGAGAGTTCTATAAGTTTATTTGCTGTTAAACTTCCTTATAGTCCCGTTAAATAAAACAAGGGAATCAGTGTTTCTAAGATTGGATGGGAGACAGTTATACAGTTTAAAGCTCTGACTCTCATTTTGATGAGGCAGAAAGAAGGAACAGTGAGATGAAGATAGGAAGAGGATCTAAGGGAATGTGAGGGAACAGCAATGTGGATGAGATCAGACAGATATGGTGGGGCAAGATTATAAATGGCCTTAAAAGTGAAAAGGATTATTTTAAAAATGATTCTTGAAGTCATGGGAAGCCAGTGCAGTTGATGAAGAACTGGGGTGATGTAGTGGGAGTAGTATTTGTAACCAGGCTGAGTTTTGAACTCAATGTAAGTTAATATGTTAACTTAGGTTCATGAGCTGGACCACACCTCATATTCAATATATTCACTCACTAATCTACTCGGATCCGAGTCACCTGGCATCTCACACCTGAATTCCATTCCTAATTACTCTGTGATCTATTTAAACCCGAGCACCTAGCCATCAGCGTCGCTCAGACTGTGGTCTCGTAAACCCGCGTTGTCTAGCGAAGACAAGGTCTATTATCATGGATGTGCTTACCCTTCCTCATCGGATTCCTTCCGAATCCGATGACGAGCTCTTCTCCAGCAAGACTTCCATCATTGAACCATCACCTCCAACTGTGGTCCGTCAAGTCTCTCGCAGTGCCAGGCTTCCATCAGCTCATCAGGATTCCAGCCAGTTCTCTCAGTCAGCCAGAGGTCTTCCATCTCGCTCTGCTCGGTCGGATCCCTCTCCAGCGACCTACGTGCCCTGAAGCCGTACACTCGTCCGCCTAGATCGGCGCCCTTCTCCATCTCCTCCCCGCATATTTAACTCCATTCGTTCTCGTCTCGAGGCTTCGCCTTACCGTTTTCCTTCTCTGGCTTCGGGCCGCTCAGTCCAAGTTTCCTCCCATTCCCGCAGTGCGTCCTCGTCGCGTCCCGGGACTTCTTCCTGAGTTCAGCGGTCCTCAGTAGGCGCTGCAGGCCGATCGGCTCCAAGCTTCTCTACTTCCGATCATTTCAGGCGCCCTGTTCGCCACGAGCTCAGCACTTTCCTCCCGATCTCGCTGGCAGTCCAGCTCGGAGGGCTTCTCCTCCCCGTTCCCGTCCGGCTTCGTCGTTCTTCCGCCTCCGTCTCCAACCGTCCGAACATGTCCAGCTGGACAGTAGCCCGCTTGCAATCTGCACTCAGGGAAAGAGGCATCCCCTTTAGCCGTTCTGCTAATAAATCTAGCCTCTTCAAGCTCCTCTTTTCCTCTGTTTCGTCGTTAACCCAAACTTCCTCCTCTTAAAGTCCACTTCCTACTTCAGCCTCAGTCTCCGCTTCCTCTCAGGGCAGATCCCATCCCTCAGCTGCCGGGCCAACACCCACAGCTCCCCCTGCTGGCGGGGAAGCTTCTTCTGTCTCATTTCCCTCAAATTTTGCCTCATTCATGACTAATTTTTTTCTCTTCCTTAGCCTCTCAGGCCGCATCTTCATTAAATCAATCAATTCCTCTCCCTCACATTCCCCCTTCGACGTTTCCTACAGGTTCAATTCAGGCTTCCATCCATGCTCCAGGAACCCCTTCTAACTCTTCCGTGTTACCAGCAGGCTCAAATGTTCAACAACCTATCGCAGCATTACCCCAATGTTCTACTGGTCCGCTGTCTCAGTTGCCATCTTCGTCTTTACACTGCAGCCTCTAACCATTACACTCTTTCTACAGCAGTACCCCCCATTCGGCCACCCTCTTCCATCAATCGCCCTTCCCCAGTTTCACCCACTCTCCGTCAAGAAATTCTGAATGGTAATTACATCGATTTACCTCTCCTTTTCCAACCCTCTCTAGGTCTTTCAGGTCAGCCGCGGCTGTTGCAGACCGGAATGGGGCTGATGCAGATAGGTTCAGCTCTTAGCTCTAGCTCCAAAGATCTGACCCCCACAGAGTTTGATTTTGCATTCTCTCTTTACAGGGACATAATTTGCTCAGTGTTTCCTGACAGGCGGACTGAGTTAGACGAATATTTGTCTATTGTCCTTGACATGGCCCTTAGATTTGGAGGAACGGGGTTTTACCAATATCACAACCTTTTCTCATCCCAGGCAGCGGGCCGTCTCGCCCAATACAATCAAGGTACATACTGGGGTTGTCTAGACTCCGAGTTATATTGCTGCATCTTTGCGGCCCGGGCATCCCTATCTTGCAGCATCTGCGGTGCTCCCTCCCACCCTGCTACTGCATGCACTCTTGTCACTCCTCTCCGACCTCGGCCATCATCATCACGCAGCTCATCAGTCCCCAACTGTTCGTCCTCACCTGCCCCTCCGCCTTCAGTGATTCCTTAGTCTCTTCCACCACAGTCTAAACCTAATGCACCTGTCTCCGGGGGCATGGATAAGCACGGCCGTCCAATCCTTTTCCAGGGTGGCAGGATGGTGTGTAACTATTTCAATGACCTTGGCTGCTCAGCCTCTAGCTGTAGGCTCTTGCATACTCGCTCTTTCTGCGGAGGGGCACATGCTAGGAACACCTGCCCCCATAACCCCACTTCCAAAACAGATTGACTATCATAGCACCTCGCCACTCCCATTAAGGGGACAGCATTAATTTTTCACCTTCTGTCCACTGTCCATCATCCCTTTGCTTCATGGTCATCTTGCCATCGTGAACTTTGCCGGATGAAAATGCGCCTTTGGCAAGAATTTCATCTTAGAACGGCGTTTCATTCTTCTACAATGACGTTATGAATTTCTCATCCAGATGACATCCGGCTACTTACCAATGCAGCACCCTCTGCAGGCTTTGGCGGTTTCTACAATGGAAGGTGGTTTGCTTCAACAAGGCCCCCCGAGTTTGAACGTTTGCAGCTCCAGTCGGCCTCTCTCTCATCCGCTCATAATGAAATCGATCCCATTGTGATTATAGCCCTTCTTTGGGGGCATGAATGGTCTCAACACTTTATTCAGACAACTCTGCCGTTGTCGACATCGTGTACAAAGGCCGTTCCCTTTCATCCTGCATCACGCAGTTCATTCGTAGACTCACTCCGGCGTCAGCCAAACATCAATTCATTCTCCGATCCCACCGTTTTCAGCAACCATCTACAACTAACTACACAGCTTCAAGACCTCTCCATCATTTCCCAAAACGCTATCCTCAACAGTTTTGCTCCTAGAACTCTCTCATTTTATCTTTCAGGATGGAACAGTTTTTAAAAGTTTCTATGTAACATATAACCTTCCATTCCCTTCACTCATCCCGTCTTCTATTCTCCACTTCATTACCTATTCACATACAATCCTACAAATCCGGGTTTCCACTATTCAATCATACCTTTCTGGCATTCATTTCTTCATTATACTGGCTACCGGCAACTCCCTTCCAGCTCTCTCCCATAGCCACATATCCATGCTGCTCAAAGGTCTTAAGAATCAAGAAACACCTTCACCTAATCACCGATTCCCTATAACATCTGACCTCCTTACGAGCTGCATCCACACAATCTGTTAAGGTTACTCTTCTCCTCTAATATATCCTGTTTAGATCAGGCATCAACCCTGATAATTATTCAATCCACACCATCCGTACAGGCGCAGCCACTTCAGCTTCTCAGTTAGGCATTTCCGACAAGACTATTCAAATCCTAGGTCGTTTGTCATCTTCAGCATATTATTACATTCATAATAATCTCGACGATCTGCACCATTCTCATTCCTTGCTTTGTTAAATAATGACCAACATTGGCTGTCCTGAGCAGGCCCGAGAAGAAGACGGACTTCTGAAGACTGCACCCCACAGTCTTCAAGCCTCCATCAGTGCATCCTTCCAGACACACCATCTATCGAACCTTTTTGTCAATAAATGTTCGAATCTAAACAAATATAATCTCTGTTAGCGTGGTCCATGCTAATGAACTGGAGTTTGGGAAGAATTTTATGGGGAAGACCAAAGAAAAGAGAGTTGTTGAGGTTGAGACAAGATGTGACTAAACTGTGAACCAGTATACAGTAGCTGTAGAGTGTGGAGTAAGGGAAGAACGAAGGTGAAGGATGTTACGTAGGTGAAAATATGCAAACCGAATGACATTTGTATGAGCTTGAAAGCATAGGGTGTTATCGAAGATGACACCAAAGGCTTCTCTCCAATAGTACCCTTTTTACCATGCCATACTGTACCATCACTATTGGTAACGCGACTCGACACGGCTCGACTCGTTAAGTGTTGCTCCACAGTTGCAACAAGTAGAGCATCTGAAGTGAGCGGGTCCATCACCTAGTGGGCGGCCCCAGAGTACGTAGCGGGAAGTAAACAAAGGCTCGGAGAGAAAGAAGAACACTAGCGATCCTGAGCTTGCTCAGTTTGTGGATTACTGTAGTCCCACGTCGAAGAGAAAGCCTCTCTCATCGAAGAATAAAGACCCCGGAAGAGCTGCACACTGCAAGGAAAAACATGGTGAAGTAGTACAAAGGAGTGTGATAAGCTCTGCAGGAGAATGACGCTACAGACAAGACCCCGGCAGCTTGTGTGGGTAAGCCGATGCAAATACTACCCTGGTGTGGTGGGCTATAAATACGCTCTGGGTTTTTATTTATTCGCTAAAGCCCAGCGTAAAAACCTATGTTAAGAAGTTGGCTTCATTAATAAGTATTCTGTGTGTGCGTGTTTCAGATGACTGCTCTGTGAAGTTGTCGCAGCCGACCGTCGGTTTGGTTGTTTAACTGGGTCTTGCAGTGATGAGACGTTCTTCTGGGTTTCACCGAAGCTCAGTGGCTGCAGAACTTCAGGATGTGGGAACAAATTCATCTACATGTGCAGCAAACTATGTCCAGCGCTGAAGCAATGCGGCGTTTCACCTCTGTGTCCCTTTAAAGAAAGGAGTTGTCATATACATGCTACGAATTATAAGAATTACAAACCACAACTGTATGTTTTGTAATAAAGCTGTGTGTTTTGAAAATGTTTTCAGTTTTTTTAAATCGGCACCACTACAATATGTTTTACAGATATCCACTTTTTGAGTAGGCTTAGGCTTTTCAGCAGCTTTCAAATGTATGCAGTTCACTTATTTAGCTGCGCAAGACTTTTTTATTTTTAACAGCCAGAGCAAATGTTGCTACCAGATTTTTTAAATGTTGCTGAACCCTGATGCCAGACATAATCAGGTAAAATGATTCCACCAACCAGCGTGTAATGAAACTGCAAATGATAATACAAGCGTATAACTTGGACATTTTTTTGGACAGGTATAGAAAAAGTTCAGAAACAAAGTCCAGCTGCACATGTCTGTGGGTCATGGTTTAGTCTGCAGCATCCCAGGAAGGTTTTATTGAAGGCAGATTGAAGGCATCGTGTCATCTCCACCCTCTGTAACCCGGTTTCCTGCTTCTGCTCCATCAGAAGAAGGTGTTGATCCCACTGCAATGGATCGCAGATATTTTTTTAAAGTACTATGCTTACAATGCGTTTAAAACGTACACTAAGAATTCAAATTAAGGAATAGAAACAAATGTCTCACTGTGCTGCAGAAAACTTAAGTAGGTCATTCATATTTACAAAAACAAAACACGGCATCAGAACTAATTTGGATAACTGATCATATAAAGAACTGTTATACTGAAGATAATATGCAGCTGAATAGGTTAATATTGTGAATAAAATATGCAACCGGCATGAAATTTGCTTCTTACCGAGAGTACAAGACAGCGAGTTCAGGACTTTGGCGTTCTCCGTTTCTCTGCTTCGGCCTGCAGGTGAGCGCCATCGGCTCTGAACCACGATCAGCCCCGACTCCTCCTTGATAATCCTCTCACAGCGAGCAGCTCCATCCAGCTCACTCTGAATCTTGTCTTCAGCCAACAAGCTCAGAAATGCTGAAACTCCGTTTCGATCACAGCACTGGTTTTTAACGTCGTCATTGTTCTTTAGCAAACACTAAACACATCCACTCGCTGTAGCGAGGTTCCAAAATGGCGGTCGGTTTGTTGCTAAAAGACGCTGTCAAGTTACTCTCCAGTGACTCCGCCCTCCAGCCAATCAGTGACCGACAGCCATCTGACATCGCCTTTCAGTACCAGTTCAGCACGGATAGAACCACAGCTGAGGTGGTAAGAAAAATAGCATCGGCTCGGTGCGGCTCAGCCAAACTTCTGCTGGTGGAGAGTAAAAGTTATTGAGGATGAGTCGATCCGAGTCTAGTCGAATCATACCTTTGGAGAGATGCCTCAAGACCGTTTACTTGAGTGGTACTCAAGTAGTAACTTTACCACTAAGATTCCAAAGCAATTCATAACAGGTGCAAGTAGCCTTAGTTTTCAAATGAGGCCTTTGCGGCAGAGTTAATTACCGTTAGGCTAGAATGTTGTGAATTAAAGTGCATCCGTAAAGTATTCACAGCGCTTCACTTTTTCCAAATTTTTTAATGTTACAACCTTATACCAAAATGGATTTTAAAAAATCCTTTTTTTTCCTTAAAATTCAACACACAACACCCCATAATGACAATGTAAAATGAAATGTTTAGATTGTTGCAAATTTATTAAAAATAAAAAAAACCCTGAGAAATAAGATGTATATAAGTATTCACAGCCTTTGCTCAGTCGTTTTGAATATGATGCCACAAGCTTGGCACCCCTATCATTTGGTAGTTTTGCCCATTCCTATTTGCAGTACCTCTCCAGCTCCATCAGGTTGGATGGAAAGCATTGGTACACAGCCATTTTCAATCTCTCCAGAGATGTTCAATTGGGTTTAGGTCTGGGCTGTGGCTGGGCCACTCAAGGACATTCATCAGTTATTCTGTAGCCACTCCTTGGATATTCTGGCTGTGTGCTTATAGGGTCATTATCCTGCTGAAAGGTGAACCGTCGCCCCAGTCTGAGGTCAGGTGCGCTTTGGAGCAGGTTTTCATCCAGGATGTCTCTGTATATTGCTACATTCATCTTTCCCTCTATCCTGACTAGTCTTCCAGTTCCTGCCGCTGAAAAACACAACATGATGCTGCCACCACCATGGTTCACTGTAGGGATGGTATTGGCCTGGTGATGAGCAGTGCCTGATTTTCTCCAAATGTAACGCCTGGCATTCACTATAAAGAGTTAAATTTTTGTCTCATCAGACCAGAGGATTTTGTTTATCATGGTCTGAGAGTCCCTAAGTACCTTTCAGCAAACTCCAGGCAGGCTGCCATGTGCCTTTTAGCAAACTCCAGGCAGGCTGCCATGTGCCTTTTAGCAAACTCCAGGCAGGCTGCCATGTGCCTTTTACTAATGAGTGGCTTCTGTCTGGCCACTCTACCATACAGGCCTGATTGGTGGATTGCTGCAGAGATGGTTGTCCTTCTGGAAGTTTCTCCTCTCTCCACAGAGGAATGATGGAGCTCTGACAAAGTCACCATCAGGTTATTGGTCACCTCCCTGACCAAGGCCCTTCTCCCCCGTTCACTCCGCTTAGAAGGCCGGCCAGCTCTAGGAAGAGTCTTGGTGGTTCTAAACTTCTTCCACTTACAGATGATGGAGGCCACTGTGCTCATTGGAACCTTCAAAGCAGCAGAAATGTTTCTGGAACCTTCCCCAGCCTTGTGCCTAAAGACAATCCTGTCTCAGAGGTCTACACTCAATTCCTTTGTCTTTATGCTTGGTTTGTGCTTTGACATGTACTGTCAACCCAGGAGCCTTATATAGACAGGTGTGTGCCTTTCCAAATCATGTCCAATCAAGTTAATTTACCGCAGGTGGACTCCAATTAATCTGCTGAAACACCTCAAGGATGATCAGTGGAAACAGAATGCAGCTCAGCTCAATTCTGCGAAGTGGTCACGCTCTTCCAGGGGCCTCTGGTCTCCCAGCTGACTGCATTACATATTCAGCCTGGCGTCAGGTGGTGCTGGCCGCTCCAATCGGGGAGCTAAAGACCCAGTCGAGTTTCAGTGGAGGTGATACATAAACACTGGCTCCTCGCTAAATCGTCAGGCCCATTTTGAGGAGCTGCTCTCCTGCGTCTGCTGTTAGTAAAAGGTTATAATATAATATGTGAGCCGCACAGGACGTGCTGTGGTGGAGCTATTACCAGGCCTGAGTCATGTTTACTCCTCCAGAGAGGCTGTCCGGGTGAGGAAGCTGTTCATGGCTCACTTCTCGGTGGAGAGAGCAGTGCCTTTGTAGCCACAGCCACCGTCTAACCTCTGAAGAGCATTCTTGTCTAAATGGCTTAACCTCTTTATAATGTTAATTTTTTTATTCCTGTCTCTGTATAGAAAACAGGTGGTGTCATGTAGCTTGGGATGATTAGCCACTTCAGCGGCAGACGCAAAACTGATGGTCACACGCAAATGCACAAAATGCACCACATAAAAATGATGCATGTATTTTCGGATGCGCCTCAAACGCCTCATTTGTGCTAATGGCAAGGGCGCAGATGGTGCGCGATGGGGGGGATCTGTCCCCCCCAGATTCAGATCGACCCTGATCCATCCCCCACCACTTATAAGGCGAGAAAGAAACAAAAAACGGACGTTAAGCGCTTGATGTTCCTTTTTCCGATTACATTGAACGCAGCACAAAGTACCCCGACACCAACTCCGGAGGCTCCAGTGAGAGAGCAGCAGGAGCTGTAGATCCCAGATGCTTGGTTCATTCCAGCCGTGGGACTGGCTTGGTCAGGAAAATCCCGCTCTATCCGCTGCTCCTGTTCATAACAGATGCATATTTCTCTGTGACGGTCGACAAGCGCTTCTGCTCAGCTAATGTTTATTCAGAGCTACTTTTTTTATCATGGGAACGTCAATAACCTCATAAAATAATTATGGCATGTTTCTGTTAGCAGGAAGTTTGGACATTTCTTTAATTTGTCCTATGTTGAGACACACACACAGCCAGAGAGAGTGTAGATATACTGTTGAAATACACAAACAATTTTATATACTCTTCACATTTATTATATTTTCTCTTCCAATTTCCGAGTGTGAGTAGACAGGAGAGCTCTAATTATAATTTTTTTAACGCATATTAAAAAAATACAAAACAAGGTTTTTGAATTTGAAAAGTAAATAAAGATAAATAAAATTCATGTGTACAGAAATGGAAGAAGCCTGAATAAAAGTATGAAATCTGGTTGAGAATTGTTCATGTGATGTTTTTACAGAAGATGCAAATTTGTAGCTTGTCTCATAGAGTAGCTGTGAATTTAAGTGCTAGAAAATAACTCTTGACATAAGAGGCTAATTTGTGTCAAAAAGAACCTTAAAAACAAATAGGTGAGAAGTTTGTAATCAAAAATATTCAAAAGCTTAAACACTTTGTGAGGTTCTGGTGGGAACGTCTGGCAGACTCTCCTGTCAGAAGGAGTTTCAACTCTCACCTACGGCAGAACTTCGAACTCATCCCGGGGGAGGCGTGGGGCATTGAGTCCAAGTGGGCCATGTTCCCTGCCTCCATTGTCAAAGCGGCTGACTGTAGTTGTGGCCGCAAGGTGGTCGTGTCTGCCGCGGCGGCAACCCTCGAACCCGCTGGTGGACACCGGCGGTGAGGGATGCTGTTGTTGGGGATTTTAAATAGAAATATAATATTTGGCTATTTATAGTCAAAGACTGTTTATGGCAGTCAATAAAGTTAATAATTTATAGAAAATTGTTATTATTCGGGGCACCACCTCTTTCTACCAGGAACTATTTTAATAGCCAAATTTCTATATCAGTCTCATAATTCTGAAGGAATTAATTCTTCACGTGTATTGATCATAAACCTTGTAACACGTGTGTCTGTTAAACACGAAATGACAACTGTTACTCTCCAAACAAGATTTATTTACACCAAAGAAAAACATTTAAACTCTCAAACTAGTAATAAGAGAAACACTACTGATTAAAACAAATGTATAGTTAAAATAAAGGAACACAGAATATGAATGTCAAAAATTAGAAACCCTGAATTCTGATTTATGCTTCCGCGTGCAGATCAGACCCAGGATTCAATCTGCAGATGCTGGAGGGAAAAGATGAATTAGTTTCACTTATTACAAGAGAAAAATCAAAATATCCTTTGGATAAAGTGATTTTTGTTAAAAATTATCTGGATCAGAGCAATTAACCTTTGGGAAATTACTTCTATTCATGAACTGGTCACCGAAGTAAACCGTTTAGTTCCAGTATTTGATTAAAAAAACAAATTCAAACAAGGTTAATAAGATTAGTTTCTGTTCTTACACAATCTATTTAAACCGAATTCTGTTTGAATAGTTATTAGCAACCTTTGTTATGAAGTGTCGGCCTGGACGAACACGCGAGCTTGTCAGCTTTCAGGTAGCCCTTTGCAACACACGTGGGGCACTTAGCGTGACTCAAACACATTTATTAAACATTAAACACAAAACGGGAAAACCTTTAAAATGAGTTATTCTTACTAATTGCCTCTGCCCAAACAAACCTTATGAACGTTTAAGGTCCTCCAAGTTGCTGCACGGCGATGAGGGGAAAGGGGGGGTGAGGTGACGTTAGCCTAGCGGCTAACAATGGCTCCGATCTGGTTAGCTGCAGTGAGCTCCTGGCTTGCTTCTCCGTCCAGCTGCGTGCCGATAATGCCCCCGGCATCCACTTTTACAGTACCTTTTTGGCCGCTTTCCAGCGTGGCAATTCTTATCAGCTCTGTGGCGGAGAATGAAATGTGACTTCTGCTGGGTCTGGACCTGTGGCACAAGTGGCTCCCACTCATTCAGTCTTGCAGCCCTCCCGGCAGTCTGAAACTTAGAGGGGTTGTCGTCGGGCTCTGGGGATAAACAATGTCTTTGTTTATCAATGTTTAAGATTCACCTGGAGTGGTCTTTGGGTTCTTTTGGAGCAAGTTTCTGTCAGAAACTCGGGTCTTCCTTCGCCAGCGAAGGACGATGGTTGTAGGGGGTCTCCTCTTGACAAGCTGGCCGGGGCCCGTCGTGAAAGAGGCCGAGCCGGGGGAAGCGGGCTGTATTTATAGGGCAGGTTAGCGCCACCTGATGGCTGTGTGTGACCTAACACTGGCAAGCTGAAGAAGGCAAGGCAAGGCAATTTTATTTGTGTAGCACATTTTCAACACAGGGCAATTTAAGGTGCTTTACATATGATTAGAATACAAATGAGCAGTTACAATAAGAAAATAATCAAGAAAATACAACAATGTAGGGACAAATTAGTAAAAAACACAGGTTTAGTTCATTAACTGATCTTGCTGAAGAAAGCTCACAGTTTTTAACACAAGAAAGCATTTACAGTAATTAAGACAATAATTTGTGCGAAAATTAAAAACAAACAAGTGAAAAGAGTTACTCATAAGCGAGTCTAAATAGGTACGTTTTAATTTTAGATTTAAAAGAAGGAGTCCTAATGGGCCTTTCTAGCCCGGGGGACTCCAAAAGCAGCTGATACCGTTTAGCCAAGCGGCTCGGATGGTCGCTGAGGCAAAAACTTGGGGGTGGGAGGCGTTTGGAGAGACCACGGAGAACGACTTCCGTGTGACTGCGAAGCGTTTGTAGTCCGCCATCCGGCGTCTCAGGGGGGTCGAGCGGTCTGACACCAACACTGTTTATAGTGGGGGTGGTGTGCTTCTGACCTCGACACAGGACGTTTTGGGTCGGTGGAAGAATACCCAATCCTACCGTCACGCCTTCCTGTTTGGAAGCAGAGTTTGGGGAACCAAAATCATTTCAATACAATTATACAAACATTCTCAGAAGCAGAAAATATGTTCAGAACACAATAAAATGAATAAAAATGAATAAATGAAGATACTTTTGTTTGTTGATGAAACAGCATTTTCTCAACAGCAGATATTTCAGAGTGATCACGAAGAGTTGTACCATGGGTGATGTATTGTCTTATTTGCAGAAAGTCAGAATTTTTTTGAGGTCAAATTGTAGGTTTTAATAAGATTTTCAAAAGACACAAGTCTATTGTTTGAAAAGATTTCAGTAAGTGAATTTATATTTTTGCTAAACAGCTGTTAAAAACAAGTATCCATAGAGCCCGGGGGAAAGGCAGATTTTTTATTATTGGAGTGAACATAAGTGGTATATATTTGATATGCCCTCAAGATGGCGTACAAGCCGCCATGCTTTTAAGGTACTAATGGTTATGGGATTTCTACAGAAATCTCCTACTTCTTTAAAGCTAGTAAAAAATAACAGATCCAAGTCTGCACTGTGACAATGGCGTCTCGACATCCATCCATATCGAGTTTTTATCTATAACCCAATCATTCACAAATCTTAAATGTGCACAAAGTTAGTATATTTTAATATTGGGCATGTCTAAGCCACCACTTTAGCTCAGTAAATGTAATACTGCCATCTTATGCCTAAGTCAGCACTTATTTCAAATAACAGAGCTCAGCCATTCATTTATATTCTTCAACACCTCTTTAGAGAATAGAACTGGAATCATTTGACATTTCCGAGTAGGTCAAAAAGATCGAAAATCGTGTTCTTATAAAGTTATTTTATGACACAGATGTCAGTTTTGTAAACTGCTTGTTCTGGGCGCCGTCCTTATGGTCTTTTGATAAGTTGAAGGGTCTCCCTCAATTAGAGACCTCAAGGTGTGCAGAAACCACTGTGGACCTTTCTGTCTCATCAGCTGAAGCTGGTGTCGGTCATTAGTATCATTTGACGTCTGTGAGGCTATTTCATTAATATCTGTTCAGTGTGCTAACACTCCTGTAAAGACTGTGAGCCATATATGATGGATAAAGTCTCCACCTGTCTCCAACAGATTCATGCTAATATGGAAAATTCATGGAACGAGGAAGAAGTGTGGCGTGTGGAGATGTACATTTCCTTTGGGATCATGAGCTTTGGGCTATTATCCCTCCTGGCCATCATCTCCATTCCTTCTATCAGCAACTCCCTCAACTGGCGGGAATTCAGCTTTATCCAGGTACAAACCTGTATATCAAGGTATGCTATTTTCTTGTGTCCAGAGAACCTGTAAGATCTAATGAAAAGATCAAGGTACATAAACTGAGGTTTTCTTGCGTGTTTGAGGGAAATTCAATTCAATTCAGTTTATTTATATAGCGTCGTTTCACAACAGATGTCATCTCAAGGCACTTTACAAAAAGAGTTATTACAATACAATGTTTAATATAGAAATTACAGAACCACAGAAGATTGCGTCGTGTAATTCTCAGCAATCCCTCACACTGAGCAAGCATGAGGCGACAGTGGAAAGGAAAAACTCCCTTTTAACAGGAAGAAACCTTCGGCAGAACCAGGCTCAGCACAAGCGGTTATCTGCCGAGACCGTCTGTGAAATCATCTGCATCCTAGAGGAATTTGTTCTTCTGTTCCTGTTTTGTTTCATGTTCCATCACTTTCTACTAACAAACTATGTCAAGGACATTATTTTACAAATTCTATCTAATAATCAGTACACAGGACAGAATTTTTCATTTTCAAAGGGAATTTTAAAAAGCTTTGAAGAAAAAACAGTGTTCCTCCTAAACTGATACAGTAATATATTTTAATTTTACATTTATGATGTGCACATAAATTATGAAAACCTGCACTGGTCCAAACAGTGTCAACATTTACTGATACATGTTTTTTGTTTGTTTTTTCTTCATTGACATGAATATTTCTTATCAAAATTCATGTCTGCATCAGAAATCATGATAAAAATGAGTTCATCAGTGTGGACCAACTGAAACAGTTGCCATCGTATTCCACATCTTAAGTTAAAATTAAAAGGTATAAAAATATAAACACTAATGCTGTATGACGATCAATGAGAACAACAAAAGTCATATTGTAAAATTTATATTTCTAACATAAGCCTATGACATACATGTTTTGCAAGTGATGATAGCAGCAATTATCTTTGTCCGATTGCAGCGTAAAGACAAAATGACAAAGTGTGTTACTCTTGCCCATCTTCTTAGACATGTTCATAATTAGAACCCATAAAACACTTAATAAAAATACATGTTTTAACAGAGCCAGAAATAACTTTTGCTGTTTCCGGTCAGTTTGGTTAATCCAAATTATTTCTGCATTTAGATGAGAGAGTAATGAAAAAGTTTTTTGGGGGAATTTTTTCATTACTTTTTTCAATCTTCACAGTGCTATTTCACCAGTAATTAACACACCACAGCTCCCCCCTCTCCTGTCACCCAGTTTGAATCGCACAGACACAGAGTCAGGGACAGGGTCCTGCAGCCACGTCTCAGTGAAACACATAATACTGCATTTCTGATACTTTGGCTAAGGCCTTGTTAGGGCTTAGAGTTCTATCTTTTTTGCTCATATTTGCCATCTTGATCAATAGAAGAATTGTTTTGAAAAACTGGCCATAAAATGCAATCTTCTCTCCGGAAACATGTGATCTAAATCTCAAAAAAAAGGGGAGAAAAATCAGATATAAGTAAGAGAGCTACTCCAATGTGCTGTGACCCAAAGCGGTGCAATTCTGGAACATAATCCACTCAGGCAGTAAGAAACCATTAGCTGCGTAAATCAGAATTTGTAAATGCACTCAGAGAAGTTATTGAGGCATGTCCTGTAGGCTTATGAATCTAAACCTGAAGTGTTTTACCATACTGAACACAGTTACATGGTGAGAAAAAAAAGTGATAAGTTTGCAAATCTGAGAGTAGCATCCCAAACAACTGAATTGCTCTCTTCAGCAGTGACGTGAGGTTCATGACTGGTGAGGCCCTGACTGACTCCTCTGCTGAGCCAACTATTTCCCATTCTCTCAGTAGTGGTGACTTTTTGGGATTCTTCATAAATAAAATAAATTCTATTAAAAATAAAATCATTGGCATTCTCCCAAACATGATTAACTCTCTTTCAGTAAATGAGGCAGTATCAGAGAGAACTGTAGAACCATGTTTATGTATGTACCGTTTTGATCCTGTTGACCTTTTTGAATTATCACAAATATTAGCTTCATCTAAACCCTCCACTTGTATGTTAGACCCAATACCAACCAAATTATTTAAGGAAGTGTTCCCTCTGGTTACTGGCCCTATCCTAGACATGATGAATCTATCTTTGATAAATGGATATGTGCCTCAGGAGTTTAAGGTTGCTGTAAGGTTGCTTCTTCAAACTCAAGGGTTACCTGTGGAGTATCACATGGTTCTGTGCTTGGACCGATTCTCTTAACTATATATATGCTTCCAATTGGTAAAATAATTAGACAACATGGTATGAATTTCCACAGTTATGCTGATGATACACAATTATATTTATCCATAAAACCTGATGAAACCAATCAGTTAGGTAGATTACAGGCATGTTCGGAAAACATAAAAACTTGGATGATTCTGAATTTTCTGCATTTAAATTCAGACAGACAGAAGTTGTTGTCTTTGGACCAGAACCTTTAAAAAGGAAACTGTTAAATCAATCACTTAATCTGGATGGCATTAATTTGGCATCTGATAATGTAAAGAACCTCGGTGTAATTTTTGACCAAGACATGACATTTAAATCCCATATTAAACAGGTTTCTAAGATTTCTTTCTTTCACCTCTGGAATAATGCTAAAATTAGAAACATCCTGTGCAAGAGTGATGCAGAGAAACCAGTCCATGCATTTGTTACTTCAAGGCTGGACTACTGTAATTTCTTATTATCAGGAAGTCCAAAAAATGCAATTAAAAGCCTTCAATTGATCCAAAATGCTGCAGCAAGAGTTCTGTTGAATATTAAAAAGAAAGATCACATTTCTCCTGTTTTGGCTTCTCTCCATTGGCTCCCTGTTAAATCCAGAATAGAGTTTAAGATCCTCCTCCTTACGTATACAGCCCTTAAAGGAGACATATCATGGAAAATCCACTTTTTTAGCCCTTAAATGCATGTAAATGTGTATTTTCGGTGTTTAGGAGTGCAGACAACTTACATTTATTCTCTTCTGGTGCTATGTTTATATCTTTACCTTCTTTTTTTGATCCTATTTTTCAGTCTGTTTAGTTTTTTCTATTCGCTATTACGTTTTCTTGTCTATTACGTCACAGCATTTGTTTTTGAACTGCCAAATAAGGTAATGGACTTCCGGGTAACCGATTTCGTGAAGCCAAGGTCTATTTTGTAGTCCAAGGTCAGTCATGTCAATCCCTATATCGACCCCCAGCATCAGAGCCTCTGAGAAGTGCCTGGTTAAATTTTATTTTTAGTGGAAATATACCGACATCCGTGGGGAAACTTCTCCTCGTTTGCGCAAAGCACTTCGAGGACGAGTGCTTCAGCAACCTCGGTCTGTATCAGGAGGGATTTGCCGAAAGACTTCATCTGATTGAGGGGTCAGTTCCTTCTCTCCACGGAAACGACGGACAAAGCAAAGCGGTAAGCTTCTAATAACACTAAAATGACAGTAAACTTTATTTTAGACATGAATGTTGTGCGTTGATATGTCGTACGGGCGAATGTTTTGATAGTTGTAGCATTGTACATTCTGCTTCTGTTAGCGATGTGTGCTAGCTTTTAGCTGAGCATATAACTGTACTGCATGCTTTGAATAAAATGATTGGGCTTTTTTTGCCGGTTTTTGTCGTGGGGTACACATGATGTACAGGAATTTAGCGACGATCGATTCGCAATAAAAAGTTGATCTGCCGGTAGTAATCAAATCGCTGCTATCATACTACAAAAATGTTCGAACGGATTGGAGCGGAAGGCTCTGTAAACTGGAGGGGGCGGGGCATGAAATGTTTCGCTTACATTTAAAGGAACCCGCACGAAAATGAGTTGCTCTAAAGATGCTCCTCAGAACGGTATAAGGAGGGTCTGTGGGGCTACAATAACATGGAATTCAGACCAAACCACTGTGGTTCTACTTCACATAGACCACAAGTGAATGATTTACATGTGAAAAGGAAGGATTTAAAAGCATGATACAGACGTGGACAAAATTGTTGGTACCCTTCATTAAATAAAAAAAAAACTCCTAATGGTCACAGATATAACTTTAATCGGACAAAAGTAATAATAAATTAAAATTATATAAATGTTGACCAATGAAAGTCAGACATTGCTTTTCATCCATGCTTCAACAGAATTATTTAAAAAATAAATGCATGAAACAGACCTGGACAAAAATGATGGTACCCCTAGAAAAGAATGAAAATAATGTGACCAAAGGGACATGTTAATCCAAGGTATGTCCACTAATCAGCATCCTAGGTGTCTACAATCCTGTAATCACTCAGTGGGCCTATATATAGGACTCCAGGTAGTCACTGTGTTGTTTGGTGACGTGGTGTGTACCACACTCAATATAAACCAGAGGAAGCAAAGGAAAGAGTTGTCTCAGGAGATGAGAAAGAAAATCATAGACAAGCATGTTAACTGTAAAGGCTATAAGACCATCTCCAAGCAGCTAGATGTTTCTGTGACTACAGCTGCACATGTCATTCAGTAATGTACGATCCATGGGACTGTAGCCAACCTCCCTGGACGTGGCTGCAGGAGGAAAATTGATGACAGATCAAAGAGACGGATAATCCAAATGGTAACAAAAGAGCCTAGAAAGACTTCAAAATAGATCCAAGCTGAACTTTATGCTCAAGGAACATCAGTGTCAGATCGGAACATCCTTCGCTGTTTGAGCCAGAGGACAAATCATTAAAAAAAACAGACTGGAGTATGCCAAACTACATGCTGACGAGCCACAAAGCTTCTGGGAGAATGTCCTGTGGACAGATGAGACAAAAATTTAACTTTTTGCCAAGGCACATCAGCTCTATGTTCACAGACGGAAAAATGAAGCATATCTAGAAAAGAACACGGTCCCTACTGTGAAACATGGGGGAGGCTCGGTTATGTTCTGGGGCTGATTTGCTGCATCTGACACAGGGTGTCTTGAATCTGTGCAGGGTACAATGAAATCTCAAGACTATCAGGGGATTCTAGAGAGAAATGTGCTGGCCAGTGTCAGAAAGCATGGTCTCAGTCGCAGGTCACGGGTCTTACAACAGGAAAATGACCCAAAACACACAGCTAAAAACACCCAAGAAGGGCTAAGAGGAAAACACTGGCCTTCTATGAGCCCTGATCTCAATCCTATTGAGCATCTTTGGAAGGAGCTGAAACGTGCTGTCTGGAAAAGGCGCCCTTCAAACCGGAAACAACTAGAACAGTTTGCTCATGAGGAGTGGGCCAAAATACCTGCTGAGAGGTGCAGAAGTCTCATTGACAGTTACAGGAATTATTTGATTGCAGTGATTGCCTCAAAAGGTTGTGCAACCAAATATTAAGTTGTGGGTATCATCATTTTTGTCCAGGCCTGTTTCATGCATTTATTTTTTAAATAATTCCGTTGAAGCATGGATGAAAAGCAATGGCTGACTTTCATTGGTCAACATTTATATAATTTTTATTTATTATTACTTTTGTCAGATTAAAGTTATTTCTGTGACCATTATGAGTTTTTCTTTGATTTAATGAAGGGTACCAAGCATCATCCCACCCCCAGGCGGTGAAAAACTCTACCAAAGTGGGCAGGACCAGGAGATACGGAGAGGCATGGCCAATTGTGGAGGATGAGCGCGAAGGGAGAAGATAGTGTAGAATTAAAATTTATCAAAAAATAATTCAGTGCATGTTCAAAACAGAGACAAGGAACCAATTTCCAGTTCTTAGTTTTATTTTTAAACAGATTAACAAATTGCAGCTTACAGAGAAACATCCCCATTTTTCTCTGGGCCAGACAAAGAGATCTGACAAAGAATGGTTTTCGTGTCATAACTTTTATAAACGTCCAAAACCTCCCAGGATTAATCTGCTCCAATCAGAACGTTTTTCAAAAGTGTCTTGACAATGACTGGTCCGTCCAGCATAAGAGGGACGTGTCCTTCTCCTGGATCCAAGTCAAAAGTTCATTCTGAGTTTTATGGTTTTATGATCCTTCCTAAGCAAAACTCCCAGCTTTATGGCCTCCATCCTTATCTATAAACATCCTGGTTTTATGGCCTTGGTTCCCACTCTACAGACATCCTGTTTTTACAGCCTGCAATAAAACTCTTTGTCTCAGAGGTCCTCAAAGGTCACACATACTCCCCATTATCCAAGGCCCAATTAAAATACTGATAAACAGTGTGTCTTTTACCTCTGAATGTTATAAAACAGAAATATTTTAAAAAGTAAAGTACAACAAATCCCTCTTTCAATCTATTTTCAATAAGATTGATAACTCCTCTGTACTCTCCTTCAGGGTTAGTGTTTAAAACTTAAGATCTAAAACCTGTAAAGCATTTTGAGAATGCAAAAAAATCGAACCCAAAAATTTTCATCAGTTTAAAACATGAAGTCTTTCATATGATACCACAACAAGACTTCCAGATTAAAATTCAAAACTCAACCTGTTAAAATACCTTTTTAACCTTAACTCCCATTACTCAAAAATGTCAATCTGTTAATTATAAATTCACCCTCTTTTTGGCATTATACAAAAAATATTATTTTAACAATTCCCAAAAACTAAATTCAAAACCCAAAAATGTATAAGAATGTCTTACATGTGAAGAGATAATTAAATCTGACTTGATACATGTTAATACTGTGGAAGAAGCTTAGAAAACCCATTAAATAAATCAAACTTAAAGTGTTAAGAAACCTGTGAAATAGAAGGTATTAAGAACCCTTTAAAAATGTAATCCTCGAGTCTATTTAGTCTTTCCTTTCCCTAATTCTGCTCAGCTATACTATCTTTCTATCTAGTAGACCCTCTTTTTTTATTATTGCAAACCTTAATACAACGTTAAAAAACAACTGGAAATTAAGAAATCCTGAAAATTAACTGATTAAAAATTCTTTAAGAAACCCTCTTAGGCAGCGTTAACAATCTGCACTTGTGAATAAAAAATAGTTAAACAACCTGTAAACATGCAAAAAATTATTAAAAAGTCTATTCAGTCTTTTATATATTTTTATCTTCTGTTCTTCTTTCTTCTCTCTCGTGGTTAACATCCCAATGGTGGCACCTGGCAGCTGCGAGGGCGATGTACAGAGCTGATCAGTGTTCCAGTTTTACTCCCATATATGCAGATAACCACTCTCTGAAATGCAAATTACTTCATTAATTGAGCATTTCCCCCAATAAACACAAATGCACAGCTGGCCCCTCTTCCAATAGCTTACCCCACCGATGTGGACTGGTCAAAACCTGCTGTGAAGCTGATTGATGAGTTGTGATCCTCTTCTGTATATCCCTCTTTGAGATGGCAATTTCAATTGCCCATCTCCCTCATTGGCACATAGATCACACTGGATGATTAATATCAACACCCAAACAAATTTCTGGGTGAGTTAGGCCCCGCCGCCTGTGGCTTCAGCTTCCGTTTCAGCTTGGTCAAAACCTTCTTGACCCTCTTTAGGTAGATTCCTGCTGATCCTCGACCAGGTTCGTCGTTGCCGTGGAGCTGCACTTCGTGTGTGTTCCCAGCTGTCATCTGGAACTGGCTGAACCACTTGGACTCCTCACGCCTTCGTCCCAAAGGGTCGTGGAGCTGTACCTTGGACCCCTTCAGCAGCTGTAGTAAGCCGCCGCACCTCTGAGACCAGAGGAGACTGTGTGCTCCTCACGTGTTGTTGAATCCTGGGGGCATAAGCTTGTAAACATCTAAAAAATGACAGTTTTTGATCCGGTCTTGTGATCACTCTTGATGATCATCAAAACAATTTAGAGGGCCTTTCGACAATAAGCCCCGACTGTGCAGTCATGTTAGCCAATTTTGATCTTAAATTAAGATGCAGACGTACAAGTGAATACCAAAAGAAATCCGCAACCCTGACCGAAGTCATCATGTATGTAATCAATCATTCCCTATCCGCTTAACCCAGACAGATCTAAAAAAAAATTTCCCATCACAGTACTTGACAGTAGGTAAAAATTGTCCTCAAACCTGGCCTCATAAAATTTAATTCGAACTGCAATTTATTAAAAATTGGTCAACCTACTTATAATTTTGCATAATCACGTTAAATCCCAAATATGTTTAAAGCCTGCAACCATACATTATCAATTTGCTAAAAATTAAGTCCTAAATTGTGTATTGCCCTGAACCAATCTGCTACACAGACTTGGTTTGCCTGTCATAGTCATCCCCTTTATATAAGTCACATTTATTTTTGATTAAAAGATTTTGCTTTATATCCGGTGGTTCATTAAGTTAAAAAGAGTCATAATCTGAAACAAACATTAGCCTAGAATGTTGGTAACCGTAATAATCTTTGCTATATCATATTCCACTATTAATAATACTTTGACATTGTACTATAATGTTTGTTTTTCTCCTTTCTGAGTCCTGAGTACCCCTGCAGAATGTGTCGTCCAATTAGAGATTCGTTTCTGCCAGTTACCTCAGCCTTCCTTCTTATGTAGCATCCATGTTGACAGAAACAGTATATAACAACATGACCAAGTATGTCATTTTAATAACATAACAATACAAATGCACCACCTAAAATGCAAAAAATAAAATATGATCTAACATTGAAATATAAGGTAAAAGTTAGTTCCCGATTCCATGTTCTTTCATTGGACATCCACTCCTTTTCAATCTAATCCAACTGTATTGTGCTGAGAAATTATTTCACCCATCTAATTAAAAAATAATCCCTGGGGAAAGAGCAAATCCATCTTATTTTGGTGCAACACCGTTGTTATTCCTGAAAACTAAACAAAAACACCTCCCTCATTGATGGATTTAAAAGCAAGAGCAGGCTCAAGAGTTTACTTTTTGTCTACAGTTCAACTGATTACTATCCATTTGCTTGTTCACCTAAATTGATTCTTTTATTCACTTATTTTATTTATCAAGTTTAAGACACTTATGTCTGTTTAACTATGCCTCTTTTTAAATGTTATCAATTATTCTATTATCCATTTCAGCTTTTTAATTATCTTAAACCGTGAAGCACTTTGATTCATTCTTTCTGTTAGAAATCAAATAAAATTCTGACTTACTTTTGATTTAGCTGTTCCATTACAATATATCCTATCTTAAATTTAGTTCATCCCTGTGGATGAAACGTAAAAATAAGGAAAAAAAAAAAATGTTTTCTCTCTCACCAGCCAGCAACCCCATGCTATAGGCCCAGTTCTTCCTTCCACCCAACTTTCCAAATTTTTTTCCCGGTAAATGGTGGTATTTTACCTGGAGATAATTCTGGGGAAGGCACGGGGGTTTCAGAGTTCAAGCAACCTAGGCCACCTTCGATCAGAAAAACAGAAACTCTTGTGGTTAGTTCAGCAACATTGACATTGAATCAGCAGCCTTTGATCGTCACTTCTTCAGCAGAAATTGTCCATTTTACACCAGCCAAGTGGATTCACACATATTGTCCTTGAAAGTTCAGTTCAGCATGAGGAAATGTGCTCTTTTTTGAGGGTGTCCCCTGCTTCACCCCTGAAAATATTCAGTCACTGGTGCCCCCCTGGTTTGGGAGCAGAGCACAAGACAGAAGAACTTCTGCGCTGGTTGTATCGATTTTTCTTTCTTTGGCAGTTATGGCGGGCACCTGGCACTATCCGTCATCAGCCCACGCACCCCCACCCATCTTATCTCCCCAGGAACATAAATAACATCTCAAGAACGTTATCTGAGGGGTTCTCTATTGCGGGATGGGAAAAAGAGAAAAAATATATATAATTAGAGGAAGAAAAAGACAGACAGAGAGTCGATCCTCTCAGCCTATTCAAATCAAGTTTTATTTAAACTTTTTATTTTCATATTCATTAGTCTCCTTCCTCGAATGCTGAATTTAAATATCTTTCCCACTCAGACTGCCTATGTGGGCTCTATTTTAATTTTATTTTAATCAGTTATACTAGTAATAATTTCTTCAGTATTAGTTCTGGTAAAAATATACTAATTAAAAGGTTTGCTCTCTCCAACAGGAATGATAATTAATCCTTATATGTCTAATTAAACTGTTGTTCTAATTCTTCCCCTGCTTATTTTAATTAATGCTTCCTTCATTTTTTCATCCAATTTATATTCTATACTTTATCAATGCAATGCCTTTCTCTATTTTGTCAATTTGATAAATGTCTCTTTCATCTCATGTGTAAATTAAATATTTATAAAGATTGACCATCGCAATATCTCATCAACACACTTAGTTCTTTTTTAGTGATTTAACCATTTTATATTTATTTCAATTCATCACCCCCATAACTTCCTTCCTGGGCAATACATTTCAGTCACAACAGTCTCCCAACTCCTTGAGGTGAGTAAAATATCTGAAAATTAATCAGTAAGATCAGTAGGCTCTATGTTGATGTCCTACAAAATGGTGTCTGAGAGCAGACATAACAATTCATAACATAATATCTGTTCCTCAGGTATAAACTGTATCGATACCATTCACTAATTCTTTTCTTCAAAGTTTAGTGGTCTGTTCACAAAGTAAATAGATAAATAAAAATAAAATCAAAAAAGGCTGGATTTTTCTGTTAGATATTGCTAAAGCACCACTAAAACATTGCAATAAAAAAAATAAAAGCAATAACCATCTGCAAAGGTTCTATCCTCTTTTTTCTGTCCCTCTTGTAAACAGTCTCTATGGAAAAGTGGCTCTCCTGGTTTCGCTTCACTGAGGTTGAGACGAATAGCTCATTTTGAACTAAACCCCTTTGAAATTCAGTCTTCACACCACTTTTCCCAGACTCTGTCCCTTTAATCAATTAATAATTTCTGCTAATATAAGTATGCTACCTACAGTGAGATAAAGATGTCCAACTAGGTTCCCCTCCAATTATAACTGTTGTTGGTGTTGTCAAGGTTACCTGTGAAGCTCCTCCCATCTGAGCAATTACCAATAACGATCCAGTCTCCAACTCCCCATCACTTAAGTGTACTGGATCTCTATCAAGCTGGCTCAGACAAAAAATATCAAAATTAAAAACATCAAATGTTTAAAACAAAATCAGAGAATAGTACTGACTGATAAACACAACATAGTTTACAAAAATAGTCGTTTGCTATACTTCAAATTCTATCCATATTTCTAAAGAAAAATCCAAGATTTAAATCACTGACAAAACAGCTTCCCCATACATATTTCTGTGGGACTTTAAGACCGTAGTGCAAAACAGGCACGTCTCATTCCCTGATCAAATCGATGTGAAAGTAACCAGGTGGTTGCTTATTGTTAGAAATTACAAACCTAAAGTACTTGTTCATTAACACAATCCAATCTAAATTCAAAGTACTTTTTGCTTATATGATTCCTCTTTAAACAAACACAAAAAGCCAACTGTGCAAGATATTCTGGTTGTAAATAACGAAACAGTTCATACTTCAAGAACATTTGTCAGATTCTGTGAAGTGAATCAAACATAGTCAAACTGATTTTTGCAACTAAAACTCCTCTTAAATTTTTGTAGGATACATAGTAGTCTAATTCCCCTTAGCAGTAGAACAAAAAAAAAAATTCAATTAAGGAGGTTCAAGAGATAAGATTTCTCTAAACAAAAACTAGTAGCATTAAAATAAAAAAACAAAAACCATCATTTTAAATTCAATCCCAATTATCCTCTCAGGCTTCTTTTTGTTGCTCCAATGATAAACACCAAATTGAATTGAAGCTTCTAGAAATGTCAAATAAATTACCACTGAATCATGTTTTCTTTAATCCAGCTTCTCAAATTAACATTTTCCAAAGGTCTCATTAATAAGCAGACCGCAGTTCAGTAATCTGGGTCAGAATCCAAGTCGAAAAAATATATAAAGGTTGAGAGAGAAAGAGAAAAAAATAAAAAATAAGAAAAAAATAAAGAAAATAAAATCAAAAAATCTAAATAAATTGTCAGTTACAGAGTCCCCACTAATCAAATGGTATATTATGCCATTATTCTATGATCAGAACTGTTCTAAAATGTTTTAGGACCTGTAAATTTACTCTCAGCATCAAGTAGACTAGCTAACAATCAATGAATAACATCTGAAAGATTAATCTTAAACTTTTAAAACTAAAACCAATTCTTATTTGTCAAAACAAAATGTGCATTCAAATATATGGTAAAAAATTATTTCAATGTAGCTGGTCCAATCAAATTTTGCTTCTACACGATCAGAATAAATGAATTAGAATTTACTTCTTACTTCTAAATTAAACCATCATTTCGATCACCGCCGATATTCATTTACTTTCAATTCTTAGACCAATTCCAAATTTATCCCCAGCCTGTTTAAAAACAAACTGATGCCTTAAAGATGATTCTGTGTTTTAATGTTTTCCTTTTTTCAAACTCAAACATTCAAATCCCACTAGTTTAGAAAATATACTATGATAAGTATTGTTTTGCATGGTAAAAACATTCAATTTGTAATGGAATTGAAATATGCTGGGTTACTCCTTGAGCCCCAGTTGAAATTTGATAAATCCAACAAGCATTTAGTGTCCACAAAATCCTTAAGAATGTTCAATTGTGTAAATAATTTAACACCAGTCTCCTTTAGGTCATTCATTCAGAGACTAAGCTATATTTCAAAAGTCTATAGAGCCATCAGAAATAAGCCAAACATAATTTTAGCATAAATGATACTTATTTAAATCACAGAAAGAATTCATTCTCTGTACCATTCAACACGGTGCTTATTAAAATAATTTAGACCAGTTTGTTGCTTTCCAATTAACACCGTTTGCTTTTCGTTCTATTCTTATAATTACTGCTCATAGCTTTATCTTTATTTAGACCAACTTAATCAAATCCTGCTTAGATCAATCAAAAAAGCAAAAGATCCACCTAATTAAAGATTCAAAAAATGCAACTTTTATTTTTACTATACACTCCCCTCTTTTTAATTTTAAAGATGAAATCAAAAATTAAAACTTCACCAAGTCAGAATCGACTCATGAGTAACTGTTCTTAGTCATTCGCGTTAAATTGTAACATGCATCATTATCCCAATAAATGTACATGCTCTCCTCATGTGATAAATTGAGCCTTCTCTGGCAAAACCAGTTAACTAAATTCAGCACGTACTTCTTAATCTTTAATCTCCGTATTGTAACAGTTCAGTTAAATGTGAAACACCTTAAATTGCCCTTCGTAGAAAATGTGCTAAAACATTGCCTAAGGGAGTCCAAATGAGTAGCAAACAAAATTTATCTGAACAGTTATCTTGAGGCCATTTTCCAACAAACGTCCAGTCATGTAAAATATTACATCCTAATTAATTAGAAAAATTTAACAAAAGCCAAATTCGTTTAAGTCTTAACAAGGCAATCGTCTGCAGGAGTCTGTAAGCACTTTCTATCCAAAATCAACTTTTAGCTTACAACACACAGAACATGCACATTGACACACAAAAGCAAAACCGCTAGCATAGCACAGCAGCCCACAGCAACGTGCTACCGTTAGCTCTCTTTGTGCAACGAAACCTAAAACAGTACAAAACGTACGGCGAAAACACTCAAGAAAATCGCACCACACACTTTAGAAGATTACATACCGCAATGCCAGGTCTTATTCCGCACAATTTATACCACTCCACCAAACTTTAATTTGGCACGAACAAAACAATCTCCTGTTCGTCCAACACGGACTGAAACATATGTTTCCAAAACAGCCGTCCCGCACAGAAAACACCGAATCTACAACGTCCGTTACAGCCCAAAACCATTAACAAAAAACACAACATTATAAGCGGTGATTTTTAGACCTTAGTACATTATTTTATCGCGGAAGTTTACACCAGTCTGTTACAATTTTCGTAGTCTGCTTTGAGAAATTTCCTGGCGCCGGCCTTCAGAAAACCGCTCAAAAGACTCGAACAGATGGCAGAAATCCGCCTATTACCACTAATTTATTTATCAAAATATATAGTCAAAGCTGTTGTATGTTAGCCGTGCTATTAAGCAGAAAATCACACAGAAGTAGCCCCGCCATCACACCACCTATCTTGGGCGTTCGCTCTGATGGCCTGTTGTAAATGTTCACAACTAATTCTTATAGATTTTTAATTTCAGTTATCCATCATATTTAGTTATATATTTATTTATCTATTTTAATTTATTTATTATACTCGCGTTCATTATTTATACTATAACATTTTAACACATACGCAACATCTCCAGCACGTCTCGCAAAGCGCCTGCGTAAAAAACCATCTCACACACATACGCACATGCGCATCACACACCAGCTCGTCACCTCAAAACATCAAATACAGTACTTTTACAATATTATTAAAAACTAACACCAACAATACTAACCTCAATCGGACACACCAAAAGTCGGACCATTTCACAATCCAATTCGCGTTGCTCAAGCGCACGTTTGGAGAGACGTCGGCTTCATCAAGGTAATCTGTCCAGATTAGCAGAGGGCATCACAGGCTCTACTGCAATCTATTTTCGTTTGCCAGCCTTGAAGAATCTTACGAAAGCGTCCTTTCGAAATTTAGATGCCAATTCTCAAGCCCCGATCCGCACTTTGGCTCCGATTTTGAGTCGTTGAAGGGACCGCTCCATCCGGTCCATCTGCTCCATTGTCCCCCTGGGCGCGCAGAGTAACAAACTCCATCTCCCAGCAGGCACCGGTGTTTCTCTGCGGAGCGCAAAGCAGGTCGCAGTCATGCTCAGAACAGAGACACAGACAACGGAGCAGCTTCAACCACGGGCCCGCAACAGTTAATCTGCTCAAAACACAAAAACATATTTAACTTGCATGACAACATTACCCAATGTTAGATTAACCAATCAACAGAATTAAAAACTACGCAACTCTGCGCAAATTGTCAATAGAGCAAATACATGTCCGTTAATTAACTTAAAAAATAACTGGATCTTGGTCCAAACTCTGCACACGTTCGAGGTCACCATTTGTAGAATTAAAATTTATCAAAAAATAATTCAGTGCATGTTCAAAACAGAGACAAGGAACCAATTTCCAGTTCTTAGTTTTATTTTTAAACAGATTAACAAATTGCATCTTACAGAAAAACACCCCCATATTTCTCTGGGCCAGACAAAGAGATCTGACAAAGAATGGTTTTCGTGTCATAACTTTTATAAACGTCCAAAACCTCCCAGGATTAATCTGCTCCAATCAGAACGTTTTTCAAAAGTGTCTTGACAATGACTGGTCCGTCCAGCATAAGAGGGACGTGTCCTTCTCCTGGATCCAAGTCAAAAGTTCATTCTGAGTTTTATGGTTTTATGATCCTTCATAAGCAAAACTCCCAGCTTTATGGCCTCCATCCTTATCTATAAACATCTTGGTTTTATGGCCTTGGTTCCCACTCTACAGACATCCTGTTTTTACAGCCTGCAATAAAACTCTTTGTCTCAGAGGTCCTCAAAGGTCACACATACTCCCCATTATCCAAGGCCCAATTAAAATACTGATAAACAGTGTGTCTTTTACCTCTGAATGTTATAAAACAGAAATATTTTAAAACATATGTAGCCCCAAAAAAGTAAAGTACACCAATAGTCACAGCTGAACTATGGTATGCGGCCGCCGAGCTCCGTAAAGTCTCTATTTACCTACGGTAAAGGTAGAAATGAGGTCTCTTCTCCGCCATCCACCATAGGTATAGAGAGGCTCTATGGAGCGCAGCGGCCTAACGCTGTATCAGTTTGAACCATTGGCTCAGGGCGCTGAGTCAGCGCTGCCTGAAACCAGCAGCATGTATAGCAGCAAACAAGCACAGATAGCCTAGCGCTAGCATCGATGCTAAATAGCTTCAGAGGGAACTACCTCAGCTTTTGTTTCCTTAATCAAAGTGTATTTAAAACATATAGATTATAAGTTATGGCTTTAAACCACTTATGGACGTCGTGGTCCTCCAAAGTTTCTCTCAGCATGCTTCTGGGTGCAGACGTAGCACCATAGACTGTAGCACACAAGATAAGCAGTTTCTACTCGCCAAGGGGTGGGGCGAGTGTATCTGAGAGAGGGAGGGCGTCTCTGTGAGACTGTGACCGTGATGTAGACGATGGATAAAATGTACCGCTGTAAGCCAATAGCAAAATTCAAATCCAGTATTCCACGATTACCATGAACGGCAGCACTAAGATGTTTTTAGACCCAAAAATTTGGAATCCAGCAAGTTTACACGAAAAATTCCAAAAATGCCATGAAACTGAAAGATTGCAGTGGTAAATAGGCATTTATACAGCTTATAAGCAAAAACCGTTTTTGGGGGGTTTAGTTACCCTTTAAGACGCTACCGTCCCAGTCTAATTTATATCAGATACAGTCACACTCGCTGCTAACAAGACATGGTGTCAGAAGTCAGCCAGAAGGGGTGTGATATCAGCAAAAGTATTTACTCTGACTATCTGGAGCGAACTTGAACTTGAAGATACAACCACTGAGTGCGAAGCTAAACTGAGCTAACAAGTTAGCTGTGCTAGTTAGCTTTAGAGACAGAACAGCATTTCAAACCGCCGCCAAAGTTGGATTTCAAGAAGGGGGAAGATTGGCTGAGGTGGATCAAACGCTTCGAGAGATTTAGGATAGCTTCTCGGCTAGAACAGAAGCTAGAAGAAAGCCACCTGAATATGTTTTCTACATGATGGGAGAAGAAGCCGATGATGTGTTCACTTCAAACATGACGGACAAGGAGGCAATAGATTACAACATAATGATAGCCAAGTTGGAGGAGCATTTTGTAGTGAGGAGAAACCATATTTTCGAATATGCTAAGTTCAACCAGCGATAACAAGAAATCAAGGAGTCGGCAGATAGTTACATCGCTGTATGCGCTGGCAGAACGTTGTGGGTACGGTGCGCTACACAGTGAGATGATCAGAGACAGACTCGCAGGTAGGATACGTGACAAGCGGCTGTCGGAGTTACTTCAGATGGATGCAGATCTCATGCTGGACAAGGCAGTCATAAAGATTTGCAAAAGCAAGCTGTTCAGAAGCAGCTGGACCTTCTGAAAAATAACTTCAAACAGGACAACCCCTGCAACAAGGATAACATCAAAGTTAGAAAAAAAAATACAAGACTATTTAACAAACCTACAAATATACACAGGAGCAGCCATCAATGTCCTTCCAAAGAAAGTGTACAACTCGCTAGCACAGAGACCGCAGCTAGCCAACTAAAATGAGAATTTATGGAGCTGGAATGTCACCTCTCACTGTAAAAGGGGAGTTCATAGCCAATCTAAGCACAGCCAGCAAGTCTGCAGTACAGTCAATGTGTTGTTAGATTTGACATAAGGTCTACTCAGGCACCCAGCAAGTGTAACTCTGGGGTTTGTGGCTAGAGTGGAGGCAGTGTCACTCATTTCAGCAGAGACAGTGAAGCAGCGTTTCCCAAAAATGTTCAGCAGTTTAGGCCAAGGGAGAGTATAAAATCAAACTCAAAGAAGATGCTAGGCCATTCGCTTTGATGACACCACAACACATTCCGCTACCCCTAATACCAAATGTCAGCCGCCGACATTTATTTATCAAACATTTTAACACATACGCAACATCTCCAGCACGTCTCGCAAAGCGCCTGTGTAAAAAACCATCTCACACACATACGCACATGCGCATCACACACCAGCTCGTCACCTCAAAACATCAAATACAGTACTTTTACAATATTATTAAAAACTAACACCAACAACACTAACCTCAGCCCCCCCGCAGCCGGTGCCGGCTGCGGGGGGGCTGTCATCGGCCGGTGGTCGGCGGTCGCTGTTGCCTTTTCCATCTCCCTGGGCTGGCCCCTTGCCGCGCCTGAACGTCGGGGTGTCAGCGGGTGGCCGCGGCGGGTGGCCAGCATCTCTGGGCCCGATCAGTCATATTGGCACTAGACATGGGTCCTGTGTCTTGGTCCAAGCACTCTGCGGGGTGCTGGGGTGGGGCTAAACTCAGCCTGGGTGTCTAGTGTCCTGTGTTTAGTGTTCTGAATGTTGGGATGGATTTAGGTCTGCCCCTGGGGTAGGGGCGGGCGGATGGCCTGGGCCACCATTGGGCTCGGAGGGGCCGCTGCCGTGGGGCCCGACTTAACGTGCTGGGGCCTCCCACCCCTGGTGGATCACGCAGAACGGGGGTGCCTATTGGGGTCAGCAGGGGAGCTGGCTCCCTGGGTATGGCATCTTGTCACCCCAGTTATTTCCTCCCCATCACCATTTGCCTCTGTCCACCTGCTCCTTCATTCTACCATTCACAAGCCCTTGGGACATGGGCACGTCACTGGGGTGCGGGATGAAGTTTCCGTCTTCGCTACCCGGTGGCGGCCTGGGTTCTAATTTTATTGAGCAACTTAGACACTTACACTTGCAACATTTACATGACACACGCACATGTAGGGGCGCCTCGGCAATGGAGGCGGGGCCCCTTATAAGGTCTTGTCGGTTCATCTGGGGGGGCTGTCCGGCATTGGCTGGCATCTTGGTGCTCTGTATGGGGAGGGATCTGGACCCGGGAGCTGGTAGATCTGGATGGTGCTGGCTGGGTGCGGCCTGGGGAGGGCGTACATCCGCTGTGGCTTTTACTGTGGCTCCCTGGCGTGTGGGTGTGTGTGTGTGTGGGGGGGTTGTTTGCAGTGGGTATTGGTCCGGGGTGGCGGCGGGGTGTGTTGTCCGTCGGTCGGCTGCGGGCACCTCCTGCCTGGCAGCGGGGGACCCCTCTCGGCAGGTCCCTGGTCGGGGCCCTGCTGGGGGGCGGGATGCCCCTGATCCCCGTGGCCTGTTCCGGGCCCGCCCTGGCTCGTCCCTGTGATCTCTCGGCCCCCAGCATTGCGGCTGCTTGGTGTTCCCCTGGGGCTTCCATCTGTTCCTCTCTTGGTGGGTGATCGGCCCTGCGCTGGTCTGCCTGCGGCTCCTGCGCTCTGTCCTGCCTCCTTCATGTCTGTGTCGATTCCTGTTGGACGGATTGACGGTTCCTTACACCAGCTGTCAATCACTTGCATGGGGAAACCTTATTCAGACCTGCATGATCGCACACACACATAGGTGTGGGGCCATTGGTGTGGACGGACATATCTTGAGCTGAGGTTATCGTCATTAGTTAGTTGTTACCAGGAGTTTACCAGAAACATTATTATTGTGTTTATTACTTGTGTGTAGTGAATGTGTAATTCTTAGTTTATATTACTGGATCTGAACTATTGGTGTGGTTCTGTTCAATTCGTTGTTTTTGTTTGTTTTGTTTTACCGCTTCTCTGCCATCCAGCAGAGGCGGAGGACTGGGATGTTTTCTTGTGTTCTTTGTTTGCCTCCCTGTCCTGTGTCGTCGGTTCGCGCCTCTGCTGGTCCTGTTTCTTTTCTTCACCTTCTTCCTTTTTCCTTCTTGTCTCTGTTTCGTATCCATGACTTCAGGAAATTGAACCCTCAGTAATCACTAATAAAGATTTTTTCATACATATACATCAAATGGAGTAGTACAGCGAAGATGTAATACTCTGCTTGGGAAAGTAAATCTGTTGGGCTTGTACTTGGTACTCAGACACCAATTCTGAGTAGCAAACTACTAGACAGGACACGTAAAAAAAAAACAAAAAAAACAAAGATCCAACACGACACGAGGCTGGAGTCTGTTCTAAGGAGTCTCAAAAAGGCTGGTGTAATGCTGAAAGGGGGAAAATGTGGGTTCTCCAGAACTTCCATTAAGTTCTTAGAGTAGGTCATCGATGGCTCTGGAGTGAAAGTGCCACGTAGTGCCACTTTTGGCCACAAAGAACCTAGATGAGTTACCTCCATGCATACAAAGACTGAGGATGAGGTTGATGAGGTACTCATTTTCCATCTCACATGTGCCTGGCAAAAGTACAACAACCGTAGACCTACTGTCTAGAGCGCCCAAAAAGACATTGGGAGACAAAAATCTTGGAGAAGAAATCCACCTGTAGGGACACCAAGTTGTTAAATGTCTCCCTGCAACAGAGAAGAGATTGCAACAGATCAGAGAACAACAAGACGACGATGAAACACTATAAAAATTGAAAGAATATTGTTGGAACGGCTGGCCAGACAGACACAAAGTACCAGGACCATTGGGGTGACTGTGGCTCAGTAGGTTGAGAAGTCATCTTGCAATCGGAGGGTCATAGGCTCAATTCCAGCTTCCTCCAGTCACATGTCGTTGTATCCCTGGGTAAGGCACTTAACCCTAAATTGCCCTACCGATAATTGTATCTGTTATGAATGTGTGTGCGTTTGTGAGTGGGAATGGGTGAATGTGGCTCCAGTGTAAAGTGCTTTCAGTGGTCAACATGACTATAAAGCGCTATATAAGTTCAGTCCATTTACCATTCAGTCCATTAACCATGCCTTCCCTACCATCAACATGCAGGTGACCTCACAGTGGAGGATGGCCTGTTGTTAAAGGGGGTACGAATAGTATCCACAGGTAATCAGGGCATCGCAATTTTAAGGGAGAGAGTTTAACTACAGAAGCTTGTGACAGAATGTGACACGTGCACAGAGAAACACTGCTGCTGACAGATTTCCCAACACAATTGTGGGAAGTGGTATGTGCAGATCTGTTCGATTGGAATAATAGCCAATACCTACTGGTGGTAGACTATTTCAGTAGATTCATAGAAGTAGCCAAGTTCACATACACTACTTCTGTTGCAGTGCTACGCTACGTTCAGACCGCCTTCTGGTGCCAGGCAGCAAAATGCTGCACACTTTGCAGTTGTAGGCTGAGTCAGCGTGATAGTGTCTCATGTCAGTGGGCGGGGATTTCCCTGTTGCTAGTTGTTTAAACACAAATCTAATTATTTTGTAATCAATCTGTTTGTGCTTGTTGCCAAATTTTATATTTGTTATATTGATAAGGAAGGACAAACGGTATCTTTATCAACCAGTTCAGCTTTATATATTAACTTGTACATGTTACAGCCATGTCAAAATGTTTCATCCTTGACATCATCATGTCTGCCCTCTGTACGGGTGCCTACACACACAACCTAAAATACATCACAATATTCACAAGTGCAAAGTACTGAAAAATCAACCCGTTTTCTGTTTTTAAAAAGGAAATAAATGTATCTGAATACAGATCCATCAGATAACCATTTAGCCTAATCAATGAAAAAAAAACAAAAAAAAACAAGAACACATAATTCACGATGGTTTTGTCACTTTTTATTTTTTCACAATCATTTATACATTTTCATTGTCTGTATTCATCCTTTTGCGTCCAGGTGAAATCTCCAGAACACAGGTGTAGACTAACCTGGTCCCTCTCAGTCATAAAGGATTATTCTGCCCGTAAATGTGAACTGAGTTTTTTTGTTCCTTATTTCTTGAATCCTGTTGCTTCTTGGTCCAGAGAGCTCATCAAATAATCACTTTAAATCTTCAACCACTTCACCAGTGGTCAGCAAGAATTCGTGGCAAAGAGCATTCATTATGTTCAGTGTTTAACCTGTTGACGCACTTTTTTGTCCATCATCATCCACATTGTTTTGATCCAAACAGCCTGGAGCCGACCAATTTGATGTTTCATTGGCCTGAACCCTCAACGGGCCCACTGTGCTTACTCGGTGAAGCAAGTAGAAAAAGCTCACTTTGCTGTTGTTTATAATGTGTCAGAAAGGTATTTCATTCTTCACAAAGAATGAAGAAGAGTAATCTCCAAAGTGTTGTGGTGTCTGTGAATGAGCTCAAAGAACTTTCTTCAAACAATATACAAACATACATGTATGACTTCTCATCTAGTTTTATAAGTTAGGTTTAATGATTATCCAATTCCTAATACATCTGAAAACAAAAAGTAAGATCAGCAAAAACCAAAAAGAATTCTGTGTAGGTATCATCCTCTGAGCAAACCAGAAGGTTCTAATTTACTTCAGTAAAACACACCATCCTGTTAAATCAGAAAAAATAAGTTATAATAATTGCAAACAAACAAAACACAAATCTCATCCATTCCCCATTCATTAATTTCCACACAATTAGTAATAATAATAGTAATAATTTCTCTAATCATCATTTTAGTGCTAGTACGAACTCAGCTCTTCCCTCTTTGCCAAATAACTAAATTTGGCACCAGAAAACATAAAAATAATCCCAAGTTAGCCAAGCTCCTGTTTACAACACAGAGCAACACAGTTCAGCAAATACTCCTACCTTTCCAGTTCAAAGGCAGATATGAACAGATATCCACAGAGAAGCAGATGATCGTCCATAGGAAAAGTTCCCCTTACGTCCACAGTCTCAGAATGGTAAATGGACTGAATGGACTGAACTTATATAGCGCTTTTCTAGTCTTACTGACCACTCAAAGCTCTTTACATTGAAGCCACATTCACCCATTCACACTCGCATTCATACACCGACACCCAACATGGCTTGGTAGGACAATTTTGAATTTGGGGGCCTTGCCCAGGGGCACATTGAAACGTGACTGGGAAGCTGGAATCAAACCTACAACCCTCCGATTGCAAGCCAACTACTCTACCACTGAGCCACAGTCGCCTCCGAATGGAGCACACGTTGTCCTGTGACTTTGGATTGAGTCAGAACAAAGGACACATAACTACATTGATCATAGATATGTATACAAAATCATTGTGATATATTTCCCATGTCCCGGATTTGGCAAAACATGACCAGACTTTTTCAAAACATTTTCAAACAAATAGGTCTCTGGTTTGATCTCAAATATAATAATGATTGCTGAAATACCCAGGTTAACCCTAACTTACGTCCGTCTCCCTGTCAATCTTATCCTCACCGTGGGTGTAACTGCAAATCTTTTACTCACCCGTTTAACTTCCTGCCTGGGGAATACATTTCAGGCTCAAAAGTCTCCCAAATCATTGAGGTGAGTAAAATATCTGAAAATTAATCAGTAAGATCAGTAGTCTCTATGTTTATGTTCTACAAAATATGGTGTCCAAGAGCAAACATAACAATTAATAACATAATGTCTATTCCTCAGATATAAACTGTATCGATTGTGGCCTGTTCACAAAGTAAATTTAAAAAAAAGCTGGATTTTTCTGTTAGATATTGCTGTTCTAAAGCACCACTAAATATTGCTATAACAAAAGTAAAAGCAATAACCATCTGCAAAGGTTCTATCCTCTTTTTTCTGTCCCTCTTGTAAACAGTCTCTATGGAAAAGTGGCTCTCCTGGTTTCGCTTCACTGAGGTTGAGACGAATAGCTCATTTTGAACTAAACCCCTTTGAAATTCAGACTTCACACCACTTTTCCCAGACTCTGTTCCTTTAATCAATTCATAATTTCTGCTACTATAATTATGCTACTTAGAGTGAGATAAAGATGTCCAACTAGTTTTCTCTTCTATTTTAACTGTTGTTGGTCTCGTCAAGGTTACCTGTGATGCTCCTCCCACCTGAGCAATGACCAACAAAGATCCAGTCTCCAACTCCCCCTCTTTTCAAATTTATCCAAAGTAATATAGCATCATTTGTCACTTCAGTACACTGGATCGCTATCTAGCTGGCTCAGACAGAGAAAATATCAAAATTTAAAAAACATCAAATGTTTAAAACAAAATCAGAGAATAGTACCGACTGATAAACACAACATAGTTTTACAAAAATAGTCTTCAGTTTGCTATACTTCAAATTCTGTAAATATTTATAAAGAAAAAATCCAAGATATAAATCAATGACAAAACAGCTTCCCTATACATATTTCTGTGGGACTTTAAGACCATAGTGCAGGACAGGCATGTCTCATTCCCTGACAAAACTGATGTGAAAGTAACCAGGTGGTTGCTTATTGTTAGAAATTACAAACCTAAAGTACTTGTTTGTTCCAAAAGTCTACTCTATATTTGAAAGTAACTTTTGTTTCATATGTTTCCTATTTAAACAAACCCAAATGTGCTAACTGGCCCAGATATTCTGATTGTAAATAATGAAAACAGTTCATACTTCAAAAACATCTGTCAGATTCTGTAAAATGAGTCAAACTGATTTGTGTAACTAAAACTCCAGTTACTTCCTCTACATGACAGTTTACATTTTTCTTAAATGTTTGTAACATGCATAATACTCCAATTCCCCTTAAACAATTAAAAAAAATACAAATCCTTTCATAAACAAGCTTCAAAAGATAAAATTTCTCTAAACAAAAACTTTTAGAATTAAGACAAAAATCAGCATTTTACAGTCAATCCCGATTATCCTCTCAGGCTTCTTTTTGTTGCTCCAATGATAAACACCAAATTTGAATTGAAGCTTCTAGAAATGTCAAATAAATGACCACCAAATCATTTTTGCTTTACCTCAGTTTCTCAATCAACATTCCCCAAATTTATCATTAATAACATTAATAATATTATTAATAAATTAATAAACTGCTTTTCAATATATCCAATTAATTATTTTATCAATGCATCTTTTAATTTTATTCTTTAAGCAGCTCACCAAACATTCACACTCATTGTCCGATTTGTCAACTAGATATTTTTCTTTTGTCACCAGACTGTCCTGATTTCATCATCTACACCCATTTATCATCATTTTAGTCATGCTCAAATTTTCCATTTTCACTTCAGTACAACTTCATATCACCTTGGCTATCTGCTTTTATTCTGCTCCCTTTCTGTTCTGGATTTTATCCACCTAAATTTTAAGATTAAATTCTTATATTATTACAATATTATTTTATTTAGAGGTACCGAGACTTACCTCTCCACAATCTGGAATCCTATTGGGGTCTGAATATGGGGCCGGCTTCCATAAACAGACACAAAAGGAACCGAACAGTATCATCTCAGAAAAAATATCTCCATAGCAGATGAATTACGGTCAGCAATCACTTCTTTATCTATTTAAAAATAGATTTTTAGGGACGATTTTATTTGTTACAGCCTCACCTTTTCAACTTAAAGTTTGTCATACTATGAAAAAGAGGAAGCAGATTTAATAAACTATTTAATTTAAAATAAAATTTAGATATATTCATCTGACTCTTAAATGTGTGCGTTGCTGTTTTTCTTTGCTCGCTCACCTTACTGATAGGTCGCTTATAAACGATACATCCCTAAGGACCAACTCTTCAATAGTAACTGAACTCCTCTAGGAGCCGAAATGGTATTGTTTTCAGTAAGCCACAAGGATCTAATCTTCAAAATGAGTCGGAATTCTCGACACACTACATCACATCGCCTGCTTCATAAACCATTTAATTACTCTTTATGTTTACTTTCTTTTCAATGTAGCCCAATATGTTTAATTCAGTTTCTTCTACTTTATTTATTTATTTATTTATTTATTTATTTATTCATCATTTACTTTTAAATTATACTTTATACTCGAGTTTTAGTCACAAGACTCCTCAACAACCACAACACAGAGATCTCATCACACACACACAGACACACAGACAATTGTTCGCTATCTCTCATTTATACAAATACTCAGATAGATATTAATCTATTTATTTTTAAGCTTATCGCTTCAAGGACTCAAAACCTCAGAATATATAAAAGAACATTATCTAAAAATTCACTTACCGGTTTTGAGTCCGGGCTGCACGGTGGCGCAGTGGTTAGCGCTGTTGCCTTGCAGCAAGAAGGTCGTGGGTTCGTATCCCGGCCCAGGGTCTTTCTGCATGGAGTTTGCATGTTCTCCCTGTGTATGCGTGGGTTCTCTCCGGGTACTCCGGCTTCCTCCCACAGTCCAAAAACATGCATGATAGGTGAATTGATCACTCTAAATTGTCCCTAGGAATGAATGTGAGTGTGAATGGTTGTCTGTCTCTCTGTGTTGGCCCTGCAACAGACTGGCGTCCTGTTCAGAGTGTACCCTGCCTAACGCCTGATAATTGCTGGGATAGGCTCCAGCTGCCCCGTGACCCTGAATTGGATAAGCGGTTAAGAAGATGGATGGATGGATGGTTTTGAGTCCTTGAAAAGATTCACCAGCTATCTCCACTCCAGGGGAGAACCCCACATCTGCACCGGGTCCCTAAGGCAGAGAGCCTCCAATTTCCCGCAGCTCACGCTGCTCCATCCCCGGAGTGCAGATCGGATGCCGAAAAGAAAAGAGAAATACTTCAACAATAAATTCTTAATCAGACTCACATTCACTAACCTAGGTTTAATTTCACGTTATTCCATGACGTTTTTATTCCTAAATCACCATAAAAGGTCCTTGAACTTAGAGAGTCCCAGACTCCCGCAGCTTCCCACAAGCTGTTACTGACCTGTGATCACAACCCGAACAAGTTTTTGTAGACCTCACCTACAGGAACACTTTAAACCTAGTCTCGATCCCAGATCGTATTGGCAGAACGCGTCCGCTCTTGCTTAGGGGCGACAAAACCCAGAGGCACAGGCAGTTTAGTTAGTCTCACACTAATACTATAAAATTCCAAAATTCACTTCACATGAAGTCCCAGACTTCCAAAAAACTAAATATTTAATCTGCCCAAAAATAGAAAACACAATTCTTTCATGTAAACATTTATTTTAGAATAGTCAATTAGTAGAACTTTTTGTTCATTTTATTTTTAAAGTCTACTGATCTGTATATCTGCAAAAATTAAATCCTGTCTCCAAACTCTGATCACGTCCGGGGTCACCATTTGAAGGATTTTAATCTATATTCAATTTAAACCTTAACTCTATAAATTCCATGCGTGTTCATTTTTATCAGAGAGGAGACGAGAGTGATTTAATTTTCTTTAGATTTTAATACAAGAAATCAAATACTGGTTCACAGAGTTCCTTAAAAAAGATTAAATACTAGTTTACAGAATTTCTTAAAACAGATTAGATATTTGGCTTACAGAGTGGAATAAATTATCCACACTCTGGGTCACCCTGCCTAGAAATGACAACGAATATAACAGAAACATTAAGTTTTATATTTTAACACAAAGTTAGAGAACCTCCCCTATAGCTTTACATATGGGACACAAAACATGATTGGTTCATTCAAACTTTTGCCAAGCTCAGCCTCCTTACAACCATGCATGCATAATTAATTACTTTCCTTTTATTCTACTTAAATTGTGACTTTACAAACCAGCTCTAACTTGATTTTCTGCTGACCGTTATTTCTTACATCCTTCCATTGGCAATTGTATGGTGATGTTATCTGCCTGTGCTTTCCTGCTCAATGTCCTGTTTTTCTGTGACCCAAACAAGAGCTGACTCTGCAAAATACCTCTAAAACAATCTTAAAAGTACAATTTAAAAGTATGGTAACTAAAACACGTTAATCAAACATTAATAGACGTTTAATATACTTCAGTGGTCGGCTGTGGCTCCCTGGGTACCCCCGAGGTAGTGCTTGGGTGGAGGTGGGGGTACCAGCCCTCCCTCCTCTTGGCGCCCTGGGTCGGTGCCTTGGCTGCTGCTGTTGATCTGCTGCTGCTAATGCAGATGGTTCCCATGATGGCGTTTCCTGGCTAATCTGTGCTCAGCCCGCTAATGACTAATGGTGGACTAATGGTCCATTCACACCGCAGGCTTTATCAGCGTCAGGCAAAGCTCTCAAAGCATCTAGTTTGACGCCTCTATGTTGAAGCTTGCAAAGTCTGCCACTTCTGAGCAAAAAGGAGCGCATGGGCGGGGTTTCTTCTGTTGCCGGACATTCTGAACTATGGCAGATAGTATTGAGAGTGTGACTTGGCTTTATTTGCGGAATAAAGCTACACAACGTCGACTTCGGCAACATAAGCGCCGTTTGTGGATACACCCTATTCTTCGGACGCGTTCTGAGTTCGGGGACTTTAACCATCTGCTCCAGGAGCTACGTATGGATGAGGTTCGCTTTCAGCGGTACTTCCGTCTGTCCCGCGCCTAATTTTTCGACCTCCTGGGCTGAATCGGATCTCAAATCTCCTACCAGGACACCAACTACAGGCGCTCTATTCCTCCCGAAGAGCGCCTGTCCATCTGTCTTTGGTAAGTGTTATTTATGATTTTTTAAATCTGCATTATCTAGACTTAAAATGTAGTTTTTTCCTGCTCCCGCTACATTCAAAATATGTGTAGTGACATCACTACAATTATAAGCTCTGATTGGTTAACGCGCCGCTTCAGGGCCATCAGCACCGTCAAAAGTTCAACTAGCTGAACTTCTGCGCTGCTGGCTTTATGAGCTTTGAAGCATGAAAAGCAGGAAAGCTTGAAAAGTTGACGGAGCCAAAGCTCACAAAGTGCCGCAGAGACCGTGACGCTCCTCCAACGGCCTCCGCCATAGACATAACATGTAATCTTGATGTCGCTGACACTGACAAAGCCTGCGGTGTGAATGAACCATATGTCTCCCGGCTGGCCTGGGAACGCCTCGGGATTCCTCCCGAGGAGCATGCCCAAGTGGCTGGGGAGAGGGAAGTGTGGGTCTTTCTGCTTAAGCTACTGCCCCCGCAACCCGACCTTGGATAAAGCGGAAGAATTCAATTCAATTTTATTCACTTTTACTTATATAGCGCCAGTTCACAACAAATGTCATCTCAAGGCACTTTACAACAAAAGTCATCTCAATACAATTATACAAACATTCCAATCAGTTAAGTATTCTATGTAAGCAATCCCAGCAGATTGTGCTGAGTCACCAACGTGAGGTTGTGCCCGGATCATGCAGACTCCAACCACAGCAATTCCTCAGCATCCATCATACTGATCAAGCATGTAGCAACAGTGGAGAGGAAAAAAACCCCTATTAACAGGAAGAAACGACTGGTAAAACCTGGCTCAGTACAAGCGGTCATCTGCCACGACCGTCTGGGGGTCTGAGAAGACAGAGAAGAGACAGCATGGAGGATGCTCAGTGACTTTGGACAGGTCGTACTGTAAACTGCAAATTCCTTGTATGTTTGTCATACTTGGCCATTAAAGCGGATTCTGATTCTGATTCTGATCTGGACCAACACTCCCCATCCACCAGGGGGAATTGTAGCTGAGCAGGGTACCAGACCGGGTAGAGTTTCTATGGGGAGAAAAACACTGAGAGAAAACTGGGTTAACAATTGTATTAACATTAGGAAAAATATATCTGGAGAGTAGTAGAAAAGAAAAGTAGAAGGTGTGTTAGGGTCAGTTGAGTCTGAAAATTATTTTTTTTCCTAATTCTTAAGTCTATTAGTAATGTACGGTGTGAGGGAGATGGAGTTGAGGAGGGCTGCCGGATCGGGCTGAACACTCCATCTCCCTCTACTCCCTGCCTGGAAATCCTGGAGGGAAGAAGGAGGTAAGTGGGTAAGTATTGTAGTGCTTATGCATCTCTCCTTGCTCATAGGACTGCGCCCTCTCCAGAATCTATTTATTAGAAAGATAATATTATTGGTAAGTGATATAACTGGAGAAGATAAAGGCCCGTTCTTCAGAAGACTCTGGCATTATCTTTGTCCATGACTTTCTAGCCTTAAAACCTGGTGTGAATCTGTTTCTGTCCTGATTCTTGATTCAACCTTTGTTCAATTCTCTATTCATTTTATTCTGGTAAATTAATATATTACTGTTAGAAATCGTAGATGGATTATAAGGTCTAGTGTATATATAAGTAACTATAAGCTTTATCAAAAAGGAAGATTTTAAGCCTAGTCTTAAAAACAGACAGAGTATCTGCCGCATGGACTAAAACTGGGAGCTGGTCCCACAGGAGAGGAGCAATCAGATCTCTGACGTACGATGGAGCTTAATTATTAAGGGCTTTATACGTAAGGAGGAGTATCTTCAACTCTATTCTGGATTTAACAGGGAGGCAATGGAGAGAAGCCAAAACAGGAGAAATGTAATCTCTCTTTTTAAAATTCATCAGAACTCTTGCTGCAGCATTTTGGATCAACTGAAGGCTTTCGGTTGCCTTTTGTGGACTTCCTGATAATAAGGAATTACAGTAGTCCAGCCTCGAAGTCTTAAATTCATGGACAAGAAGATGGATGGATGGATGGATGGATGGATGGATGGGTTGGGGGGTTGTGGGGTCATTTTAAAATCTGTAAAGCACTTTGAAAAACTGTGTTTGAAAAGTGCTTTATAAATAAATTTTGATTTGACATTGTTCTCCAATTTTGACATCTTGTCAGCCCTGATATGACCTGGATAACATTATATGTAAATTCATCACTTAAACTGTAATCTTTTTTTTATTATTATTATTCTGACAAACCCCTGGCAATTTTTGTTTGTTTGTATTTTGTGTAGACAAACTAACTTCTAATACAGTTTATTATTAAAAAAATAGTTGTTTACAACATGCCATATCATGTGAAGATAGTGGCTTGGATTTACTTAATTCATAAAGCTAGACAACACCTTCGTCAGCTGCATTTGCGGCGGATGTGAATACATCCCATCCTCCAGAGGTGTTCTGAGTTTGGAGATTTTCACCATCTGCTTTTTGAGCTGCATATGAATGAGGATTGGTATTGATTGCGCAATCAGTGCAAGGAGTCAATTGGTTGCTGCCCCGTATTTGCTGCCAAAAAGCTCAATTTTTCCAACTTCGCGCAACAGGTGCCGGGACACCTTGATGTAACGTCTGAGCAGCAGGTGCATGGCCGTGCTCAATCCCAGCTGCACTGACGTGCGTGACTTATTGCATGCCAGCTTGCTACAGCTTGACGCCCACATGCTTGGGCATGCCTTAGCTGCTCTGCTGCCTGGCAGCTAAGGTTGGTCTGAACGTACCTTTGGAAGACATGAAGTCCGTGTTCATGAGACATGGCATTCCAGTGGAAGTACGAAGTGACAATGGACCATAGTTCTCATCTGAGCACTTCCTAAAGTTTGTTTCATAGTAGGGCTTCATTCACACCACCTCCAGCCCTAGACAGCCCTGACATCGACTCTTTGAAGGAGAGGGAAAAGAAGGAGAAAGAGAAACAATGAAGGTGGTTCAACAGTAGACATCTAGCATGTGATCTACCAGGTCTTCATCCAGGTGACAAAGTGTGGATTACGGACATTAAAGAAAGCGGGACAGTTACAGCCAGAGGGGACGCACCATGTTTCCTATTTGGTCTAGTCGCCCATAGGATTCATACGTTGGAACGGGAGTCATCTTGTTACAGTCAGAGGGACAAAGGCCGAACCTGAAGAAGACTCTGGTCCACTTTTGCCCAAGGCCAACTTTACATCTTATATACCTGCTACGTCTAGACGCTCTAGGTCTACAAACAACCAGCAAGGAGTAAAGTGATATCCAAACAGAGAGAGAAATTCTCCAAGGTACCTTAAGGACTTTGTTGTTTGGTAGAAAGTTTCCTTGGACACCTGAGTTACCAGCACCTGGCAGAATAATCCCCTCACTCAATTGAAGGAATGGGTAGTGCACCTTCATAGCTAATGTTTTATGTTGAAATAAATGTGTATTTGTAAATAAGAGTCAAAGCACAGAGGTAATGTGAAAAGTTTAATTACAGTTATACATTTACAAGTTCATGTTAAGTAAGTAAGTAAGTAAGTAAAATGTATTTATATAGCGCCTTTCATAGACAAAGGTCTCAGAGCGCTGCACATTACAAAGTAGAAGCATCAGTAAAAGTCAAGATTAAAAGCATTCAGTATATAAAACATTAAAAAGAGAAAGACATAAAATCAGGATGCTTGATTAAAAAGGACAGTTTTAAGTTGCTTTTTAAAGACCTCGATAGAGTTGGCAGTTCACTGTTCCACAGTCTGGGGTCTACAGATTGGAAACGTCTGCCCCCTTTTGTTATAAGACGTGTGCAGAGTACCATCAGAAGGTTCTGGGTCTAGGAGCGAAGGCTTCGCGCTGAGCAAGGTTCAACTAGGAGTTCTTGTACAACTCTCTGAGTGGCCGTGTCTGGGGACTGGGAATCCTTGAGCAGCTGAAGCACTTGCTGCAGACCCTGTTCGTCTGGCTGCCACTCCATCCTGGTTTTCCCGGTGTGATGCATCTGTATTTATACAGATAGGAGCGCAGGCAAGCTAACATACCTGTCAACCATCAACCATGACTGCCCTTACTAACAATTTAAATTTCCCTTACTCAATGACCAAAAACTGTATTCGCGCCGTAAATGCCGTGTTTACCAAAGAACAACATGGAAAACTGCACCATCAATTTGCATTATTCAATTCTTTATTCAATACATCACTACCATATAATGATGTGTTGACATATCACACAATGCCCTTAAAAGCCTAAATGACATCATTTGTGATTGTTGTTGTACTTGGAAGTTGCGGCCTTTGCTGATTGCAACATCTCACTTGTTGGTTTTAGCTGATACGATTTACTGTCAGTATTCAGTTTTACTTGTAGTAAAGCTGTCAGAGTGTCCACCCCCATCGATTTCCTATACTCTGTATTGAGTTTCCTGACATGGCTGAATACTCTTTCACTGTCTGCGTTGCTGTGAGGAAGGCATAGCAAGGCCAAGAAAACGCTCTTCATTGTTGGGAACCTTGGCCCACCAAATGCTGTTCTCAACTCAAAAATCTTAGACCAAAATGTTTCTGGATGCATTGGTCCCTCTGTGGTGAATGGTGGCATCTGTTCGTCTGGGATCAATTGGAAGTCATCCCATTCTTCTTTGATGGCCTCTTGATCTAGATGACTGGGCCCAAACCGCTCCGCCAATCTGAGAATATGGATGTAGTCCAGTTCCTCTCTCCTTCGTGGATCCAGGACGACAAGATCACCCAGCACGTCATTTTCAAAGGGAAATTTGGTGATCATCTTTGCCACAACAGCCTCATAAAACAATCTCACTGAGGCAAAGAACTTTGATTGTATCTCTGGAGGGATACCTTTATCCTCATCCAAAAGCAGTGCTGTTGTTGTCAAACCAACAGCAAGCCTGTGGTCTTCGTGCCGCAGTGCTCTGTCTTTGAAGTCCAGCGTCAGGAGGTTTGCAGCATCCTTGATCTGCTTCATCTGGACAAACTTGAAAAGAAATACTCTCAACAGTCTATCCATCTCGGGTAATAGATCGCCAATCATGCACTGTTCGGCCTGGAAAAGAGTATTGAATTTGTTTATCACTGGCAAGATGAATTGCAGGAAATGCAGGATCAATTCAGTCAGTGGGTCCTGAAGTCTGCTGTGAATTGATTTGACTTTGCCTGCCTTTTCTACATCTTGATGGCTGGCAAAGTAGCTCTTCAAAGCATTCCACTGAGAAAGCGTGCGCACAACCACCTTTTCAAGCAAAAGCCAGCGAGTAGGACAATGTTTTAGGATTTGTTGCTCCTCTGATTGAGTAAAGTCCTGGAACTCTTTGAACTCTGTTATCCGTTTTGCACTATGTTTAAAGAAGTAGAATATGTCAACAAGCAAATCATCTACTTTCACTGGCAGAACTTTTAGTCCATCTTTGACACATAAATTTACGAGATGGCAGATACAACCTACACTGAATACTCTAGGGTTTTTTTCAATAATCCGTGACAGCACTGAATTTTTCTTTCCGACCATTGTGTTGCAATTATCGCTTGCGAAACCGACAACGTTGAGCCAAGGAATATTGTTCTCTGTCATATATTTGTCTAAAACTTCAAATATACCAGCACTGGTTCCATCACTTAATTCGGGCAGGTCCAAGAGTCTAGTTTTTGCAAAATCATCTTCCATGAAGTGGGCGAGAATAGCAAGACGCTTTTTGGTGCTCCGATCATTGCTCTCGTCGATCATCAATGTGAACGGTTGAGTCCTGCAGCGTGCTATGATAGGATCTGTGTAGGCTGGTGCCAGAGACTCCTTGATAATCATGGTTGCCTTTGTCCTTCTGCATGCAAAATCCTGCAACATAGAGATTATATTCGTTACATGTGGATGTTTGAAGAATCGATTTTCAGAGTATAATTTCATAGCATTAAAAACTTCAACGCATGTAAACATCTCTGAATATTTTTCATCAAACACACTTTGAATCATAATCTGTTGATGATATTATCAGTTTGCATTGAAGATTACAGTCTTTAATATAAATCATCTCGATCTACATTGTTTTCATTATTTTCAAAAAGATTAATTGCTTGAGTGACAAAGAAAATTTTAATCTGTCTTACATACCTTTGCAACTTGTGAATCGATGAACATTTCTGGTACCAACTTGGTGAATGTATCTGCAGCGGCGAGTGGAATGTTGTGCTCGGCAAAAAACTGGCACATGAGGATTTCTGCTTTGAGCACCTTGTTGCTTTGTGACGATGCAGGGTTCGCACTGGCAAACTGTTGACTCAAAGGAACGTATGTCTTACTTCTTGCGACACTATCCACGTGTGACGATGTTTTGAAATGGCTTTTAAAGTCATAAAAACCACTGGCAGCAACTTTCACGTCTTTCCTACACGGTACACAAAACGAATATTCCGGGCCTTTGGACGAAGATTTTATCCATCCACTATACTCTCCTTGCAGATGTTCCCACACTTTCTGATGCTTTCCAGTTGACTCAACTTTCCACTTCTTTTTCAAGGGTTCAGACATCTTCACTGGTGAGAGTTTCGTGTTTAAATGATATCGATTTCCTCGTGTTGTGTTGCAATCAAGAAGGAAGCGGAAGTTATAAAGCGACGCATGCGTGATGGAGCTTAATTCGGCAAAAATACCCCGTTTCGGTCTGGGTGTTTTCCCGTATTATATGTTGTAGTACGCCGTATCCATTTAAAAGATAGCAAAAAACGTATTAAATACGGGCAAACCGTATCAGTTGACAGGTATGAAGCTACAAAGAACTAACATTCAACAAAATATCTCAACTGTCTGAGTAGTTGTGTAAAAAAAACAAGCTATCATCTCTGTATGTCTGTATTTGCTATGCTAGCTTGTGTTGGACAGAGATTGCATGCCTTGCGATCAAGCCGGGTGGCCTGTGAGTAAAATCTAACAGGTACTTAAGCTGTTTCACAGTAAGGTTCATGTTGAACTTAGTAGGGGGGATGTTATGGTAGCGGTTGTGTTTACACTCTATCCTTGAGCGCCCTCCTGTGGCTACAGATGTATAAGACATTTGAGAGAATAAAAAGAGACCAGCACTGATTTAAGACGCAGCCATCCCAGTCTCATTTATACCAAATTTATTTGCACTTGCTTCTAAAAAGACAATATATATATTTATTTTTTTACATGTCCTGTCAGGCAGTGCAGTACTCACAATGCCTCGTTCAAATGTATTGGCCCAAGACAAACAACCGAGGGTGCTATATCTTACAGGCTGTACAGCCGGTGGTATTCTTTACTCATGACTCTGAAAATATGTCAAATGAACCCATGCATTGCATCTCACTAAGCTGAAAATCCTATTTTCGATTTCCGTAATGCTCTATAAAGGCTTTTTTCCACAGAGTTTGTTTTCATTTATGTGTAAAATTTTTGCAAACAGAGCTGAAAGGTTAAAAATGTTTAGTATACTTTCCATTTGTTTTCAACAGAGGTTCATGTAAAATGTTCTAAAGTTTCTGGAGATACATTTTTTAAACACGTATATTACACATAGTATAATATAATGAAGTGCTGATTTGTTTCTAAGATTTGTTATTGTTATTTTGAAGCATAAACAACCTTGGTATTTCATTTGAAAAGATACATAAAAATATTTTACTTATCTTTTAAAAAGTCCTGAAAAATTTGACCAAAAAGTTTAAAAAAAGAGATTGAAGCTAAAAATGTTTATGAACCATTTTGAGTATAGGCATGCCTGCTGTTTTTTTGGACAGACAGCAAGAAAAAAACTCAACATTTTCCAGACAGAATTGGTCTAAGTGCTTCAGTTAATCAATATTGCCAGTAGTACGATATCAAATTTGATGTCCGCCTATTTATTTTCTAAACATCCATGCTTTAAAATCTGCTTCACATTGGACTGGTGGACTAAAACACACTGTTGGATTATAGCATGAAGTGTTACCTTGACCCACTCCAAATTCGACAGTAATAGATAAAAAAAAAAAATTGTGATTTGCACGTTCTTGTATTTATAGGTCAACAATATGGTTCCAGAAAATGCGCCCTCTACAGAGTTTAATAAAATGTTTTAAATAAAAATATGCATAGGAATGTAAAAATTAACAAGTCAAAGCTCAGAATCATTACAGACTCTTCTCAAAAAACGCTTCACTGCTTCCTCTATGTTGTATTTTGTTTAGGAAGTGTGTCGAAATGAATAATTATTATCACACAGTTGAATACTAGAATATAACCAGTTGGTGGCAGTAATGCACCGATTCGTTGTTTGGCAGCCTTGAATAATTATCAAGAAGAAGAAGCGCTAAAAAGACCATGCTATGACGTAGTTACGTCATAACTACGTTATGACGTAAACATTCAGAGAATTACATGCAAGAAATTAATTTAAAAAGTTTTTGCTAGCAGAGTTGGCTTGAGGAAGACTTGCAGACTAACTGGTTTATTGGAGTACACTACCCGGACATAAAATGAGGTATTCATCGAGATGATGCTTCTGTGGATGTACAGGCGCAGCTAAGGTGAGTTGGACATTACATTCTGTTTTTTTCTCTGTGTGTCAGGACAGTTTCAGCAGTGAGTAGAAAGGGGAAGAACAAGAAGAAGGCTTGTTGTTGTGTTTACTGCTGTTATTTAGTGGTTTTTGAACACCTCTTATGTTTACATAGCCGGTTGTTTGGTAAAATCTGCTAATTTCACTCTGAATCAGTGCGACTTAACCACAGCTCCTGCTGAGTGATAATTATCTTTTATAAAGGAAAATGGCTCACTCATATACACAAGCCGATACACAGCAGGGTCGTGACAGTGGCTCAATCGCAGTTCTTTTGGAGAACAAAAACAAACGTCCTGACCCCCGATCTAGAACAGAGCAATTGTTCAGGAAAACTCTATAACCTATTCCTAAGTCAGTACCTTTGTGAATGATGTGTAATATGAATATGTACATAGAAAGAGTATAAAAAAGGGCGTTTTGACCCGAAAATATGTAACATGCTGCCAACAGGAGGTAAGAAGGGAAAAAAAATTGGGCCCACCCAAAATAAGTTGCACCCCCCCCTTCAGTTAAACTCCCCTGACGTCGGGTCTGGCTATATAACTCCACTTGATAAACGTGTGAAAAATCTATGTTAGAGATTGTTGTGGATTTAATTTCTTGACGTTATGGACACGAAAAAGGGGAAAACTGGAGACAAGAAAGAAAGAAGATGAAGAAGATACAGGAGAGGTAGGAGTGTGAATTGAGGATACAAGAGAGGAAGGGGAACAAATAGAATACAGGAAAACATCCCAGTTCTCCACATCCGCAGGACAGCAATGAGGTGGGAATTATTATTATAATTTTTTTATTAACAAAACAAACCATATCATATGAATTAACATTAGAACTACCAAAGACCGGTCATTTGACTGAATCCGGACCACTCTACCACAGAGCAGTCATTTGACAGGGCTGTAGCTATCTAGGGCTGTTAATCACTTGTGAATAGATGCCTTTGTTCTGTAAATGTGGCAATTAGGGGAGACTGGGGACAGTTGCAACATGTTTTGCATTTGGCTCCATTACTCTAAAACCTTGTGGATGAGACAAACTAGATTTTTATACAATATACTTTCATCCCTCTGTTAACAGTTAAAACTATTTAAAGATGACTACAGTGAACAGATTCTTCTAAATATGTATTAAAATGTAAGCTGTCAAGTGTTGCAATTGTCCCGGGGCCCAGGTGCAGTTGCAACACTGTTCGGCGATGGTTGCAACATGTTACAAATACAATATATTTTATATTTAATAAAAAATAAAATAAAATATACAATATATAATAATATTAAAATAACACAATAAACAAATTTTGCAACTGTCCCCGGTCTCCAAAAATGTTTATTTTCATTTTCAGATAAAAAGATAAAAAATAAAGTATACAAACAATATAATAATATACAAATATCCACTGTGTGTGTGTGTGCGTGTGTGTGTGTGAGACAGAGTGACCCATGTTTCACTGTTTGAGTTGACTGATTCGTTGGCACATCTCTGGCACTCCCACTGAAAGTCCTTTCTTCATCTTCCACAAGTATACTTATAGCAGTGTACACAGCGTGAAGTTGCGCGATTCCTTTTGCATTTCAAGGTCACCTGACACACCTTCCTTTTCCCTTGGGGTGGTGTGGCAGGTTGTTGCCGAAGAAGCTGCTCTTTCTCAGCCATCTTTCCTTGCGTAAACTGCTTTGAAAGCTCATCTGCAAGATTTGCCAAGAAGTCCATCCTTCTCTCCTTCACTCCAGTGCATGCCCGATAAAGCATGTGAGCATTCATTGCTGCCATGTCCACCATATTATAAAACACAGCAAATGGCCATCGACGGGTTGCTGAACGCACGGTGTACTGCCCTCTGGTCCATAATGTCCACGCCACACTTCATGACATTGTAGTCAGTGACCATGTCTTCCTCTTTCGGTTCTCCCCAATCTCAACTTTGCTGTGCATGGTACTGAGGATGCAGATGCTCTTCTTTCACTTGGATGCATAAACAGTGAGAGTCGTGCCAGTTGTTGAAAATACCTAAAAAGTAAGACCAAAAAAAATGATGTTATTGTCATTGCAGGTTATACATACTATAATAGTGCAACAAAACTGGAGCTCTTGGTGCAAAAAAGGGAAAAACAGGGGTAAAAGTGCTGCAACATACCTGCGTGGTGAATTCATTGTGCTCCAGTGGTTGTTGGTTGTGGCTGATGGTAGAACCAACCAACGAATCTTGTTTATGGTGCCAACCAGTGGCGGCTGGCCAATAGAGGGCGCTAGGGCGCCGCCCCACCACTGACAACTTGCCACATTACCTTGAATAAAAGTGGAAAATAATTTTTATAACATAAAAATGTTTCTAAATAAATTGTATATTTTCTTTCAGATGTGTAAGATAATTATTTAATAGTTTAAGGGGAGTTAAGTTGTGGTTGTGTTGTCTGATTGAGGACATATTTCCGCCTTGGGGCGCAAAGATTTGCACCCTGAGGGGACGGGGCTTACATATCGTCCCCCTCCAGCTGTGGGGCTGAAGACTGAGGCGGCTGAAGTCAAACAACTTCACGGACGTCTGTCATACAGCGCGGCTGATAAACAGGTCAAACCGCGGGAGTTGGAGACGAACGAAGGCATCGCTGCGTTAAAAATGCGAATTATTCAGTTAAAGTGATGTTTTCGGACTTAAAGTTGTATTAACTGATTAGCGGAAGTAACTGTGGTGCAGACGCCGCTACTTCACAATAAGAGCATGTATTCCTATTGTTTGGATTGATGACTTGGATAGTTTGTCTGCTGAGCGTTTACGTTTTGGAAAACAGTAATTTGTGACATTTTATCAATAAATCAATATTACATTTTATATATTTGATATTTAACACAGCTGCTGATATCCAAATATTAAGTTTATTCATATATTTTGGTTATTTCTCCATTACCTTGCATTTGTTCTTATTTTTCATATGAGATCACACACATCTCCCTCCTCACATTTATATCACCCAAATCTGTATCAGCACCTGTGTGGAAATATTAAAAAGCAAAATAAATATAACAGCTTTTTCTCCACCACATTTTCTCATACTCTGAATGGCTTTAAGTGGAGCTCTGGCAGGTTCTCCCAGTATGAACAGAGTGATCCCAGTCTGAACCAGTACTGCTATAGACAGCTCAGTGTTTCCTCCTTGACAGTAGCAGTCTGTTCTAGAGAAACTGTTGAAGCATCTGACTGAAATTATTGTTGTCGTAGGATAGTCCTATTAAGAAGACGCTTAGGGTTGTCCAATACAGTATGATTAAGAAAAAGTCATCTTTACATGCAAAAATTTTTAGCCAGTTAGTTTGCCTTAGCAACTAGTTAAAAGATCAATATGTCAATGTATGAATGTATGTAGTCAATGTGTGAATATGATTGTGGAGTTAAAAACAAAATTCTACTAATCTCTATAAAAAAGAGGAATGGAAATTGGATTAATTAAACACAATTTTTTAGTTTTTTAGTCATTTTTAGGAATGCTAAATATTCGGGATTAATTCACAGCTGTCCCTTAATTAATTAGGTTAAAAAAAATGACCGTTTGACAACCCTATTAAATAGCCATCATCATAGCCCCCCCTGGAGTAAATTCCACCAGCCGCCACTGTTGCCAACAAGTGAAGTTTTACGGCTGAGTAGTCTTTGAGCCAATGATAATGACGTAAAGTAGTTGTCAGTTGTAACAGTTCTGCCCTTGTCCATTAGCGGTTCGATTAGCTTCACCACTACATTCTCGGAATGTCTCTCCCCTAAGGGACGACTGAGGTCCTTGCCAAGGTAAGGGATAGCATTACACATGTATTTGGAGTTCAAATCACATGCAACCCAGAACTTAATTCTGAACTTGCCAGGTTTTGAAGCGATGTACTGTTGGAAAGGACAGGGAGACTGTTGGAAAAAGCTGCTCGTCGATAGTGATGTGCTGGCCTGGGTTATAAGTTGGAAACAAACTTCTGCCAAAGTTTGGAGACTGCCGCAAACTTGTCAGTTTATAATCGCTGAGGGTGCCTTCTCTGTATTTTGTTCACAAGAATCATTCAGAAGTAGAGTTGTGAAATTATCACCTCTGTGTTTTGGAGAAATATATTCCTGGAAACAACATAAAATGAGACAAACGCATGTTTTTCAAGTCGCTATACTACTTTGACCTATTTTTCCTCAAAAAATCTACAGAAGAATTATGAGATATTAGTCTGGCTGTGCTATAGTTGCCCCTCTACTAGAATTTAAAAAAAAAACTTTGGCATCCCCTTTACCATTTTGGAGATATGAAATTCTAAAAGTGACACCAACACGGATTTTTGAAAGACTGTGCACTGTATTTTGACTTATTTCTCCAAAAATACACAGTAAAATTATTAAATATTTATTATGGGTGTAGTATAGATAGCCATGTAAGAGAATCTGAAAGGACTTTTAGAAAACTAAGGAGAAGTAAAAAGTGAAAATAAAAGAGGCTAGGGCTGGGAATTTCCCTCTGGGATTAATAAACTATTATTTTTATTGAATTGAATGGCTGGACTGGCACTGTAACAAGGGTGTGAGTATGAAAGCTGAAAGATGATAAATAGACAGACAGGAAACGCAAATCCGATTGCATGGACAAGTTCAGTTGACCAGATTCAAGTAAGAGGAAGAAAGGAGAGGAATAGAGGCTAGCCTGAAAGGCTGACAACCCCCAACACTCAAGCACATTCCACTGGCTAGCTACATTTACAAATGAAAGGCAGCTAATTGTCAGTGATTCAGTCATTGTTTTCAAACCGGGCTCTGGTAGAGCAGCTGGGGATCAGGAAATGCTGGGAGTTCTAGTGTGAAGAACTACACATTCACAATATTTTATATATATATATTATATATATATATATATATATATATATATATATATATATATATATATATATACACTCAACAAAAATATTAACGCAACACCTTTGTTTCTGCTACCATTTTTCATGAGATGGACTTAAAGATTTAAAATTCACAATATATACACAATATTACCATTTCTCTCAAACATTGTTCACAAATCAGTCTAAATGTGTCATAGTGAGCACTTCTGCTTTGCTGAGATAATCCATCCCACTTCACATGTGTGCCACATCAAGATGCTGATCTGACATCATGATTAGTGCACAGATGTACCTTATACTGCCCACAATAAAAGGCCACCCTGGAATATGCAGTTTTTTGCTTTATTGGGGGTCTGGGGACTCAGAACCGGTCAGTATCTGGTGTGACCACCATTTGCCTCACACAGTGCAACACATCTCTTCGCATAGAGTTTATCAGATTGTCAATTGTGGCCTGTGGAATGCTGGTCCACTCCTCTTCAATGGCTGTGCGAAGTTGTTGGATATTAGTGGGAACTGGTACACGCTGTCGTATACGCCGTTCAAGCACATCCCAAACATGCTCAATGGGTGACATGTCCGGTGAGTATGCTGGTCATGCAAGAACCGACATTTTCAGCTTCCAAGAATTTTGTACAGATCTTTCCAACATGGGTCCGTGCATTATCTTGCTGAAACATGACGTGAAGTTCATGGATGTATGGCACAACAATGGGCCTCAGGATCTCATCACGGTATCTCTGTGCATTCAAAATGCCATCAATAAAATGCACCTGTGTTCTTCGTCCAAAACAGATGCCTGCCCATACCATAACCCCACCACCACCATAGGCGACTCGATCCACAACATTGACATCAGCAAAGCGCTCACCCACACGACGCCACACACGCTGTCTGCAATCTGCCCTGAACAATGTAAACCGAGATTCATCCGTGAAGAGAACACCTCTCCAACGTGCCAGACACCATCGAATGTGAGCATTTGCCCACTCAAGTCTGTTACGGCGACGAGCTGGAGTCAGGTCAAGACCTGATGATGAGGACAACGAGCATGCAGTTGAGCTTCCCCGAGAAAGTTTGTGCAGAAATTGTTTGGTTATGCAAACCAATTGTTTCAGCAGCGGTCTGAGTGGCTGGTCTCAGACGATCCTGGAGGTGAACCTGCTGGATGTGGAGGTCCTGGACTGGTGTGGTTACACGTGGTCTGTGGTTGTGAGGCCGGTTGGATGTACTGCCATATTCTCTGAAACGCCTTTGGAGACGGCTTATGGTGGAGAAATGAACATTCAATGCACGAGCAACAGATCTGGTTGACATTCCTGCTGTCAGCATGCCAATTGCACGCTCCCTCAATGCTTGTGGCATCTGTGGCATTTTGCACATTCCAGGGTGGCCTTTTATTGTGGGCAGTATAAGGCACACCTGTGCACTAATCGTGATGTCAGATCAGCATCTTGATGTGGCACACCTGTGAGGTGGGATGGATTATCTCAGCAAAGCAGAAGTGCTCACTATCACACATTTAGACTGATTTGTGAACAATGTTTAAGAGAAATGGTATTATTGTGTATCTGGAATGAATTTTAGATCTTTAAGTCCATCTCATGAAAAATGGTAGCAGAAACAAAGGTGTTGCGTTTATATTTTTGTTGAGTGTATATATATATATATATATATTTGATTTAGATTTGGATATAGATTTGGAGAATCGTGACACCCCTACAAAATATACATATATACAGATATATATTGTAGGGGTGTCACGATTCTCCAAATCCTCGATTCGATTTGAATTTCAATTTTAGGGTCACGATTCGATTCTCGATTTTTATTTATTTATTTTCCCTTTTGCAGTACCAAGCTCTGTCATTTTTAGATCATTGGTTTTATTCATTACATTTTGTACAGTAAATCTTATTTTAAAAGACTAAAGTGATGCAATTTTCATTATTCTTGTGTAATGCATCACATTAGGCATTAATGGTGAAATAATTTATTTACAATAAGTGTAACAGTATTGTTTAACACTAACGGGGCCTTGCTGCCATCTAGTAACTATTGTTTCTGCATAAAAACAAGTGAGGTCGCAATGCTCCAGATGACTCATTAGACTGAGCAAAATGCAGCAAACAGCGGTCCTCTTGTTTACAATGCGAATGGGGACTTAACTCGCTGGGAACTCAAAATTTCCTCACCGGTGATTTGAGAGTAGAAGGAGCGGCTTTAGTTCTGCTCCCGCTGCTTCTTATATACAACTGCGATCGTGCTTTAGCTACTTGCTAGCATCAGCTAATGTGCCCTGTAGACGTGCGCTCTGATCCCGGGGGATGTAATATAGGCTATTTATAAGGTTGTCAGGTGATGTTATCAGTTGTATGAGAACTGGTGAGATTTACTTCTTAGGGAAAATGTTATTTGTGGTTCCTTATGATGAAATGGTTGTCTGCTAACTGTTGCTACGGAGTCCTGAGTGGGACACAGGATAAAAAGATGGCAGAAGGTGATCGCAATCCTCTTTTGGATTTTGATGTGCAAGGTCATAATGTGATTTCGATACAAAATTCGAGATTGTGACACCCCTAATATTTTGTATATAAATTCAATAGCAATGTCATTGAAAAGCTCTTGGCAGCAACTATCTAATGATGCCTAAGCCTAAACCATAACCTCAACCCAAGTATATATCTGTAGATACTGATATCCCCACACCTATGTGTGAGAGCATGCTGGTGCATATAAGGTTTCCCAATGTTTGATAACTGGTGTGAGGAGCTGTCAATCCATCCTACAGAAAGCGATGCAGACATGAAAGAGGTCAGATATACAGATGCCCAGAGTGCCCCAGAGCCTAGGAGCCCCAGGCGGACTAACGCAGGGCTGAACGCACCTCTCAAGACAGGAACACAGGGATGCCTCAGGGGGACATCAAGCAGCTAAAAGTGCTGGGGCTTGGGAGATGGCAGGGACGAGCCCATGGGCTCTGCCAGTAACCGGCTACGCGAGGATGGGCCTGGTCCAGAAACCAGAGGGACTACATCATCTAAAGCCCCGAGACCAGGCACCCAACCGAGGCCAGACAAACCCACAAATCAACTGACCAGGTACGGAACCCACAGAACAGGTAGCGGATCCGAGCACCTGATCTGACCTCCACCAAGCTGCACTACCCAACCAAAGGAGGTACTCGGTCCGACACACCGGCCACCAAGACCAAGCCGGACCACAACAGGGCCCCCGGCCCCAGTCATCGAGAGACACCAACATACCAGCCGGCATGGGCATGAGTCCCTGGCAGGGAGTGACGGAGGGGAAATAGGCCCACATTAGATGTAGGGCCTTAGATGCGTCAGTCAAGAGGGTAGCAGAGGACCGAACTTGACAGGTAGACAGAGACACACAGACACAGTCATACACAGGGATGGGTACCAATATCCAGTGCCATTATGACACAAACGGTAGTAACCACACCAAAAAGCAGTGCACATTTTGGCGCCTCATTTTGGTTCTTGTTTTCCCGGAGATGTAAAACATTATGGATTCTGGCCGTGCCATTGGCCAAGAGTGATTCACTATATCACCAGAAAAGGTAAACATGGCTATCTCTTTGCAAAAACTGCAAAAATTTAGGGCTGTTTAAATTAAAACACCAACACAGTTGGATTAATTCCTAGAATTACGTTTTTTTCTTCTTTTTTTTACGCAATTAACATATGCAAAGAACACCACCATATTTATAATTCAGCCCGCAACAGATCAGCTCTCCTTCCTAATCAGCCAAACTGCTTATTGTTGTGCAGCTGCATGTGTTTGTGATCCTAAAAGACATGTGAGTATATTATTATTGGTGTATTGACTGTGTTGATATGATAATAAGTTCATAAGTTGTGTGTGGGAAATTTCTGTCAGCTTTGGATATCAGCTTGCTTCGCGCGATGCAGAGATTAAATGCCGAGTATATAAGTTGATTTATGCAAGTTGGTTTGCTGTATAGATTTAGTACATTTCATACTGAGATCCCGCTTCGTTAAAAATACAAAATTATTCAGTTAAAGTTATATTTTCAGGCTTACATTAGTGCTAACTATTAATGGAAGTAGCTGTGTACATCTTCACAATAAGAGCGTTCATTTCCTGTTGTTTTATCTTCTGAGTGATTACTTATGGGAACATGGTAAATTGTGACATTTAATTACTAAATTACTAACTTACTCTATATTACATTTGATTTATGTGATGTTTAACACAGACTGCTGATATCCAAATGTTACGTTTATTCATATATTTAGCTTAGTTCTACCTCTATTTGTTATTATTTTTCATATGAGACCACACATACATTTTCAATGTGATTGTGGAGTTCAAAACGAAAATTAAATAGACTTTTCCTGTACTTAATTTAAAAAAGAGCAACTGCATTTAGATTTGTCCTTTATTTGTAAATAAAGGACAAATCTGACAGAAATCTTTCAGTGTAAACACTGAAAGTTTTAGGTTTTTTGATCATTTTTAGGAATGGTGATTAATTCACAGCTGACCAGGCTGGGACCAGTCTGCGAGCATGAACTGATGAAGCCTCTTGGATAAGAGGTGAAACATCTTCCAAGACAAATTACCAAGTCCAGTTGTGTTTGATTGAAATTTCCTTGAGATTTAACATATGTAATATTTCTTATTAATATGTTACTATAGAACTTGATTTTTCTGCATTAGCTTCCAGTTCATGTGACCAGTTGACACCAAATCAGTCTTTAAATGTCTTACTACATCCAATTACATAGTTATCTATTTAATGTATACAATATTACAGATGCATAGATTTGAAAAGCTTAATAGATTTTCCGTTGTTTCTTTTTACACCAAATTCTGTGTCTTAGTTTTTGCACTTTAATAAAAAGTGTGATTATGTATGACCAATATTATTATTATTATTATTATTTTCTGCATACAGCTTATCTTATTGGGTAAATCCAAATACCAAATGTTCTATAATACTGTATATGGGGTAATTGGTCTATCAGTAATAAAAATATTTGAGTTTACAGATATTATCAAATGTAACTGCGTTATTGACCAAAAAAATAACGGCAGTTACTTTGGTGAGTAACTAATTACTTTTACACTGTAGTAACTGAGTTACTAACTCAATTACTTTTTAGAAAAAGTAATTTGTAACTTTAACTAATTAGACTTTTAATGTAAGGTGCCCAACACTGCTTGGGGTTGTGTTCTTGTGCCACTGCTGTTCTCTCTGAATCTGCTTCAATTGGTATAAATTTTTTCGAAGTTTGAGGTATCTTTACACTTCTTTGCTGACGATAGTCAAATTCATGTGCCTCTAAGCCATGACAATAACTTTGGTGCATCTTGGTTGTTGGAGGGCATAAATCCTGGATGTAAGCAAATTTTCTTCAGTTCAATGAAAGTGTAAGGGATCAAGCAGTTAGACCTCAGGACAGAGGTACAAAAAATTATTCTCAATTTATTTTTCCCAAAAAATATTTAACGAAAATCCCTCAGAACCGAAATCTATCAAAAATATAGAAAATAAAAGGGCCTAAATGAAACTAACAACGAAGACAAGTTTAACTAAGACTAACAAACAAAAGACTGACCTCTCACAATGAGTAGACGGGAATTTATACACACAGAATAGCCTACAAGGAATGAGGAGGGAAGCGGGGAAAGACACTAAGGCCATGTCCACACGTAGCCGGGGTTTTTTTTTAAACGAAGATTTTCCTCTGCTCCTTGAAAAAAAAATCCCCATCCACACGTAACCGGATAAATGCGTTTTTCAGCACATTCATAGACGTGGCAAACCTGCAGGACGCAGTCGTTCTCCCCAGTCCTGTCCGCCAAGAGAAACTTTATATCCTCTATCTTCAGCACGCAGCAGTTATACAGCTTATCAAAGCAAACAAACAAGACACGCTTTAAGAATGGATGATACCAACACAGCGCTGAGGAAATAAATGCTGTTTTCGATAGTAAACACAGGTCGCACATGTGGTGTTGGAGCATTTCTTGTCGCGGAAAGTGGCGTTACGGCTCTTAAAACTCAGTTTTCAACCGTCCACACTTAGATACTGAAAACGGAGAAAACGCAAATCTCCACTTTGGCCGGAGTTTTTAAAAAGCTTCGTTTTTGGTGCCGAAAACCTCCAGCTACGTGTGGATAACAGGCCAAACCGTAGAAAAATATCTCCGTTTTGTGAGATATCCGGCTACGTGTGGACAGGGCCTAAGACAAACAGGGAACATACATAAAGGAACTAATTAAGTCAGCAAATTATAAGTACAACACAAATTCCCAAACTAATACATTTAAACAAAAACTAGTATGTCAGTATTAGAGCTTTTGGTAATCTTAGAGCTTCTTAAGAATCATGTCCCCTGATTCCAGCAGCCAGATGTATTGCGCCGCATCATTTAAAAATTCTGATTCACACATTTTTCACTACCAGGTTGGATTATTGTAATGTCCTGTATACAGATTTTAGTCAGTCTCCATGTCTTAAAGTCAGAATTTTCCTTGATTAAAGGCATATGTTTCAGATTTTTTTTTTTAAACTAAGATGTTTTCTGACACTGTAAAGTCAGGAAGAAACGTGATGAAAACTTTGCTGAGATTTTAATTCAGTTATGTCTGCAAGAAAATGGCAATTTTATATATTTTAATTATTATATTTAAGAGGTGCACATCTGGATGATTTCAAAGGTGTACGTAGTTCATGCAGCTCTCTTCCAGGATCAGAACGATTTGTGCTGGGTTCAGATTTGCCATGAGCATACCCTTTTATAAATTGTGTTTTGTATGCAACAGAAATTTGTTAAAACAGCAAACCCAGTGCCGGTCACAAACACTGGTATGCTGTTTTCATAAAGTAGGCTGAAGTCACAGACGGTGCTATAAAAATCAACTTCCAGTTTGCAATTCCATCTACTCAAACACAGATAAATCTCAAACATGTAGTTCTCAATGTCAGATCATTAAAAAACAGGTAATTTTTAGTAAATAGTTTAATTTACTTTTATAATCTGAATTTTATGTTTTTAACTGAAACATGGCTCGACAGAAACACTGGCAATGCAGTTTTGATTGAGTGTAGTACATCTCACTTCAATTTTGTGTCTGAAACACGCCAAAACCAGAGGGGAGGGGGTGTTTGTGCCATTTTCAGGGACAATATATTGAACCACAAACTGTATTTTGTTTTGTTTTTCATCGTTTGAGTATGTGTCATTCAAAATGGAGATTAAACAATCTTCCATACTTTAAATGAGAATTTACAAACCACCACAGAATTGTTTTTATCAAAGATTTTACTGAATTGCTTACATTTGTTTGCGTGGAATTTCATTGTTAAGTAATTTCAGTGTAAGTGATTATAAATCAGTAATGTGCATGTGGATGTAACCAATGATAGGCATGCCAAAGAACTTAGAGCTGTCCTTGAAATGTTCACTCAACACGTCAGTGATGCGACTCACAACAAAGGCGACACTCTAGATCTAGTCATTACAAAAGGTGTTAATATATCAAATGTCAATGTTGTTCATTTGCTTTATCTGATCATTTTTGTGTCTTCTTTGACCTATCTGTTGTACCCAAACCAGTAGTTGGGCCTGGAGTTATTCAAAGATGACACATAAATGATACAACAAGGACACAGTTTATGGAATGTTTTGTTTTCTGTTTTTGTCTGTTTTCTTAAATTATTCAACTGTGAAGCACTTTGAATTGCCTTGTGTATGAATTGTGCTCTACAAATAAACTTGCCTTGCCTATTCAAGCAGCCCCCCCACAAACAACTCCCCCTTTTTAGTGTACCAGGTCCACAAAGAGCTACTGAGACTCCACATTGGTAGATCTGCTGAACCTGACAGCGTCAGCCCTCAGGTAGAAAGAGTCCTTCAGACCAGACAGGAAATCCTTCCCTCCTGTACTCAGAATGTACAATTCCACACTAACAGAATGCCTGAGATATATCTCTGTTACCTCTGCTGGTGTCTTGTTTGTATTTATTTGCAGATTATTGCTTTTTAAATGATCTGCTCCTTCCATTCACTTTTTCTAATAGCTTGCAGCCAAAGGAGTCTTTCAGTTGCCTTGCAAGGGCTGCAAAATGATGGAATTCTATAGAACATTTTTGTTTTGTTGTTTTTGATCAAAGCCATTTGTGCAACCGACAGCACACAGAGATATGAGGAGTGACATAGGCTGTGTCCGAATCCAGCGGCTGGATCCTTCGAAGGACCCGGTCTACTCGGTCTACGTGGGCTGGGTCCTTCGTCGACCGGGTAGACCGGATGTTAACGGCTGTGAATTTGGACGGTCTAGCCTTCAGTTGAATTCCCGCCCCCACTTTGCCGAACGTCCTGTCGCCTAGCAACCGCGATCACGCTAAACCAGCTGATAAAGCAAGAAATATTCCCCAGTATTTTACTCACCTTTTTTACTCTAGAGGAGCAACAAGTTTTACTGTCTGCGCCATGTTTTATATCTCTGGCTGAGAGGTCATCATGTCAAGATCATTTTATTTAATCCAGGTTAATACTTAAGATAGCTACTGTCATGATAAGTTCTGCAATTGAATGACTAGTGATCAAATGTACAAATTTGTAATATTACATTTTTTATATTCATTTTAACTGTAAAAAATATTTGTGAGCTTAAAATTATATATGCCTTTTAGATCAAAACAGCATTGATTTTATATATCTATGATTTTTTTTACCAAGCATATTCCAAATTGGCTCTTCCTAAATAGACTGAATGTTTTTTTTCATTTATTCACAACCATCGAACACCTAAATAAAAAATTTGACAAAAACATGAATGAAAAAAAAAAACAGTCCACCCATTCGGTCCCTGCTCTCCTCTCCAGTCTCCCTTTGCTGATTCATATCCTAAACAAGAAGACAATAAACATAGTTTACAAAAAAGAGCAACACAACAACCTTTATGAAATGTATATTTTGTTAAAGTGATCAGTCATAAATTATGTTATTTGCGCTTTTGCAAATATACAAACAGTAGGTTTATTTTTTGCTCTCAATTTTTTTTCCGGCTAGGGATTAATTTCCCCTGCAGATACATCTCCTCCTGAATTTTCCTCATTAGATAGAAAATAAATACCAGAGGAACGTGACAACTTAATTGATTTAAGAATGCAGAACTGTAGTTTTCACAGCAGATCACAGGTTCTGTGTTGTATGAGGCTCAATAAGAGTCCTCTAGCATAAGCTGTGTAACTGGATTTAATCTTCAACCTCCAAGCCACCGTGTCCCGATTTTCACTTGGTAAAGAGGTAATAATTTCTCCTAAGAGGAGTTGACTTTTTACTTAATTTCCCAAAGCAGAAAGTGGCTGCGTAAAGATGAAGAAACCATTACACTACCATACGAGCTCGTTTACGAGCGATGCTGTACAAAAAAATATTAAAATACACGTCTAAGCCAAGAATAAAAGGCAAACAACACAACCGCTTTAAGATTTTCATTTTTGAACCACCAGATTTTAATATACTTACATCTAAAACTGTGCTCCTCTCTCGCTTCGCCTGCCGCTTCGGCCGCTTCGTTGCTGGAAGAAAATTCTCCCGTTCAGCCCGCAATGAATCTTGGGATATGTGGACCAGCGAAGGATACACCGCAACGGTCCTTCAAATCGGGGAAAAGTCGGCCGGATTCGTTGGCCGCATTTGAAGCAGTCTTCGAATTTGGACAGTCCTAGTCGCGGCGCTGTGACGTAACCGTCCGACAAATCCGGCCTTCGAAGGATCCAGCCGCTGGATTCGGACACAGCCATAGATGGATAATCCCTCTATACGGCCTGTGACTGAGAAGAGCTGTTCCCATGGAAACATGGATGCAGTTCAGGTCAGCCATACTGTTTAAGTGATGAGCACAGGACGGGTCATTATGCGCATGTTTCAATGTATCGCATTAATTCTACAAATTCATCGGAATGTGTTAACGTATTAATTTTGACAGGCCTAATCGATTAAATTAATCAATCAGTCTTTACTGACAAGTCCATAGTTGGACCATAACACACAGAATTCACATTACAGTGACCCTAATGATACTGTCAAACTAGTTACAAAGTCAACGAAGGACAATAAAGTCAATACTTTAAAACAGATCTTGATGATATTTCCAGTTTTTAAAAAAAGTATCGAGTTTTCAAATAAGATACAGGAATGACCCAATATCATTTCTTGCCAGTGTTTCCTTTCTGGGGGCCCCCTCCATCAGGGGCGGTGGTCGGCTGTGGCTGCCTGGGTGCCCCCCAGGTAGCGCTTGGGTGGAGGTGGGGGTACCAGCCCTCACTCCTCTGGGCGCCCTGGGTCGGAGCCTTGGCTGCTGCTGTTGATCTGCTGCTGCCGATGCAGATGGCTCCCACGATGGCATTTCCTTGCTCATCTGTACTCAGCCTGCTTTTTGTAGCTTTTAAGTGTTTGTGTGTGTGAGTATGGCTGATAGGTTGGGTTGGGAGGGGGTTGTATTTGTGTTGATGATTTTATTTTTGAAGGGGGGGGGTTATTTTAAATCTGTTAAGCACTTTAAGTAACTTTGTTTGAAAAGCGCTTTATAAATAAAGTTTGATTGATTTGATCATTTATATCAAGATAAGTAGACCAGTTAGATTTCTGCCATCCCATCCCATTGTCTGCCTCTTGCCTTATTCCACTTTTCTCCACCTCCTATCCTCACTGAACGTGAATCTCAGAATCTTAGTAAACAGCAGAATGGAGACTAATGAAGCCAGAGTAGGCACTGATTAGCAGAGCTTTAAGTGGACTCAGAGCGCTGAGAACGTTCTCACAGAGTCGTGTTACGATCATTAATGTGTCTGTCACAATGTGCAGAAAGGCAGAAGCTGGTCGTTGTTGCGCTCAGTGTGTTTCGGACCTGCACCATTCAAGGAATATTCCAAATGTATGGGTAGTTCAGCACGTAGGACATTTAAAACTTATGACAACAAACACAGAAAATACCATAAGCCATAAACTTCCTTCCAACCACAAAGTACTTAAAAATAACAGTATAATCTCTATTAATTTTGCCTTCTTGTCCTCTCAGAACCAAACTGAATTTCAACATCAGCCCATCCTTGCCCAAAATAGTACTTTTTAATGGCAAAGCTATAACTATTTAGGTATGAACGCATAAAACCTTTTATTCAAGAAAGTAAAATTAACATAAGCAGATATTTTACTTGTGACACTTTTTCTATTGTAAATCTGCAGCTGTTTGTCAATAAAAGTGCCTGTGTGAAATTTGAGACATGTAGCTTAGATTCTGAATTTTCATTTTTGTCAATACTTTTTGGGAAGAAAAATATTTAGATATAGATGGAATATTGAATTAAAGCTGAATAAAAGAATAATTCTTTAATTTTCCCACAAGGTGAAATTTGGTCATAAAGGCACCACAAAACAAACAGAACATGACATAGAACACACACAATTTTTACAGAAGAAAAAGTATTTACATAATGTACAATAGTAACAAAAACAGAGTACTGTACAGTTATTACGGTTATTAATTGGTAAACCCAGGTTGTAAACAGAGCTGGATACTGAAAGATACTTAGATAATTAGATTTAGAAAAGGTAGAAAAGTACAGAATATACATTGTGCAGTTGTGCTCAAAAGTTTACATGCCCTGGCAGAATTTTCGATGCTTTGGCCATTTTTTTGAGAATATGAATGATAACACAAAAACCTTTCTTTCACCCGCGGTTAGTGGTTGGGTGAAGCAATTTACTTTCATAATAACAAAAATTCCCAAATGACCCTGATCAAAGGTTTACATACCCTAGTTCTTAATACCTTGTATTGCCTCCTTTAGCATCAATGACAGCTTGAAGTCTTTTGTGATAGTTGTGGAGACACTTTATCTTCTCAAATGGTAAAGTTGACCATTCTTCTTGGCTAAATGTCTCCAGTTCCTCTACATTTTTGGGCTGTCGTGCCTGAACCGCACGTTTCCCCAAAGTGGCTCAATGATATTGAGGTCAGGAGACTGAGATGGCCATTCCAGAATGTTCACTTTTTTCTGCTGTAGCCATTGACACGTTGACTTGGCTTGTGTTTTGGATCATTGTCATGTTGGACTGTCCAAGAGCGTCCAATCTGCAGCTTCCGAGCTGATGAGTGCAGATGCTCCTCCAGTATTTTCTGATAGCATGCTGCATTCATCTTGCCATCAATTCTAGCCAAGTTCCCTGTGCCTGTGTAGCTCAGACATCCCCAAAAAAATCAGCGATCCACCTCCGTGTTTCACAGTAGGGATGGTGTACTTTTTATCATGTGCATTGTTGACTCCTCTCTAAATGTAACGTTTATGGTTGTCTCTAATAAGTTTAATTATGGTCTCATCACTCCAAATAACTTTGTTCCAGAAGTTTTGAGGCTTGTTTCGGTGCTGTTTGGCATATTGCAAGTGGGCTGTTTAGTGGCATTGGCGCAGTAATGACTTTCTTCTGGCCACTCGACCATGCAACCCAATTTTGCCTCCTTATTGTGCATCTTAATACATCCACTCCTCTTTTTTCCAGAGTCCTGTATATCAGAAGAAGTTATTTGTGGGTTTTTCTTTGTATCCTGAACAATTTTCCTAGCACTTGTGGCTAAAATTTTTGTTGGTCTACCTGACCATGGTTTGGTTTCAACAGACTGGCCGTCTTAATTGCTTGGAAATCTTTTTATATCCTTTTCCTGTTTTATGAAGTTCAACGATCTTCTCCTGCAGATCCTTTGATAATTATTTTCCTTTCCCAATAGCTCAGATTCCAACAAACATCAGTGCAACACTGAGTGAATCATGTCAAGAGCCTAGAGCTCACTGACTTTTTATACACACCCAATAATTACAAGCAAACAGATCACGGGTGAGGATGGTTGCCTTTAGTATCCATTTACACCTGTGTGTGTCAACCTGTGTCTATGTTATCATCCCAAAACTTCCAGGGTATGTAAGCTTTTGATCAGGGTCATTTGGATATTTTCTGTTGTCATTATGATGTAAAAAAGCCAAGCACAATTGTTTGATAGTAAATTGCTTCATCCAACCACTAACCACTAGTGAAAGAACAAAACATCACAAATTCTGCCAGCAATTCTGGGAGCAAAACGTAGAAAAAAGAAAAAGAAAAACACACATCAAAAAGATTTAAGCACGTACTCAGACACTCACAAAATAAAAGGGACCTCCAGTTGCTCACTGAAGTTGATAGAGCTTCACTGGAACAGCCAGGACACTGATAGCAAGGAAGTGAGTGAATGTTTAAGGGTGTGTGTTGGTACATATAGTATGTGAAAAATAATGCACATGTTATAATAGTAGTGGTGTTGTTGGGTTGATTAGTGTAATTTAAAGAGCTGATGTAAACATCTATGTTTGCTGGGACCAGTTCTGATTGTACCTGTCCAACAGCCTTAGGAAGGAAGGAGCTGCAGAAACACTCCATGCTCCTTAATGCTCATCCAGTTTCACCAGTTCTGTCTGCAGGAATGGGCCAAAATTCCAGCTAGCTAATTTCATTCAAGCCACAGTGTGTGTGTGTGTGTGTGTGGGGGGGGGGTGTTTAGTGTCTTGTGTTAAATTTTTCTGCAAAGGGCCAGAACAGGACAAAGCCACTGAGGACATTGAACAGTGTTTTGAGGCAGGTTTTGGCCCTGTCCACACAAGCACACAACACACACTCACACACACACACACACACACACACACTAAAGCTTTGTAACCTCAATGCAACCGAAAATATCAGACACAACACATTTCTGTGTTTCTGCCTCTTCTGGAACTCTCAGACGGTCGTAGCAGATGGCCAGATTCTGGTTCTGCTTCTGCTGGAGGTTTCTTCCTGTTAAAGGGGAGTTTCTCTTCTCCACTGTCGGTACATGCTTGCTCAGTATGAGGGATTGCTGAGGTTCCAGTCTGCATGTACAGGGTACAACATTTTGTCAATGACTCAATGGAGTCTTCTGGGATTCCTTCAGCAGAAAACATTTTAACTCATTAGAATGTTTGTGTGATTGAATTTAAATGACTTGTGCTTTAAAGTGCTTTCAGACTACATCAATCGTGAATCAGGACTACATCAACAAAGTCAATTGAATGGAACTGTTTTCTGTTTTTAACACAAGTCTTTCTTCTCTCCATAGTCCACTCTGGGTTACATCGCCCTTCTCATTGCTACTTTCCATGGCCTGCTTTTTGGCTGGAAACGGGCCTTTGATGAGGATGCCTACCGCTTCTATCTTCCCCCCAGCTTTGTGGTGTCCCTAGCTCTGCCTGTCTGCGTCATACTGGGAAAGGTGCTAATGATGCTTCCATGTGTTGGCCGCAAGCTTCACCAGATTCGTAAGGGCCTGGACACCAGTCCTTACAAGGGTCGGCGCCTGGAGCCCGTTGGCTCTGCAGCAAATATTTCACCAGAGAGAGTTACCATCATGTGATTCGTTGCTCATTGATGTGAATAAACACTTTGTGATTTTAGCCCTGAGAATATATCAGTGTCTATCTCTGAGCAGTTTTGCTGACTTGTGTGTTATGTACTTGTGACCATGCTAGATGTTACAGTTTTTCCCTAATAAAGCTGCAGCACTCAATCTTCCCTTCTGATCCTGCCAATAAAAGAAGTCTTCCCTATGTGTTTTCAATTAACACAATCTTCTCATTCTTTTATACTAGGAAATGTTTAACCAGTAGGTGAAATTGATGTACAGTTCACTTTGGTAAATGATTCAGCGAATGCTTTAAACTAGCAACAATGCCAGTGACTCTTTGAGTCAACCCTAGGTACTTGTGTAAGGGTTTAGTAGTTTAAAGTTTTCATCAGGGGTACCAGTCAGATCTCTCTCCTACAGAGCCTGGCAGGGGTCAAGTTCAGAAAAAAAATTTATGGGGCAAGAATCCGTACCCTCCGTTTACTAAACTGTGTGCACAGATTACGAATCCGTACCCTCAGTTTATCAAACTGTGTGACCGTCTGGGGGGGGAGGTCCTGTCAGCTTGATAATACTGCCTGGTTGTTGCAAGGAGGCAAAATGCTGCTTTGGCAGAGTGGTTAGCATGCATGATTAGCACCAAGTATGCTGTGGTTCAAATCTCGGTCAAGTCATTAGTCTGTATTATCACACAATCATTTATAACCATTGTTAAAACCGGACATATTTCCTCTGTAATATTTTTGAATTATAGTTTTTTCCCCACCACATAAAAACCAGATGAGGATTTTTTTAACAGTGCAGGTCTAACATCCACTTATATGCTATTTTCATATAATCAGTATCCAAACAGTTTGTTTATGTGCGAATGTTCTAGCATTCTTTGCTGCGATTCAGGTTACGTCCAATAAAAACTTGCATTCAAAGTGGGCACTGTATCAACAAGTAACCGCTTAACTACTGTATGTCATGATTTTAGCCTTTGGACTCTAGCGCAGACACACAAACGGCTCAGTGGGACTGGAGGGTAAGTTTGTAAGAATAATTTATTTTCCTTCTTTGCTCGAGGGGTCCAGAAACACAGGAACTCAGAAAACTCGGAATCCCGAGGAACTTGGAGGACAACCACTGGAGACAGGACAAGGGGGTGAGTGATCTTATGATGGTACTTGGCAGGAGGAGAAAACAGAAGTTTGTGGGTTCTTACTTGTCGATGATGCGGATCCTACTGGGGAGGAATTGGAGAGGATTTGATCCTGGGTGCGTGGAAGGGGAACCGACTCAGGGTGTTTGACTCCAGGGAGCAGAGAGAGGGTGGACAGGCAGAGGAGAAGCTTAAAACTCAGCCAGGTACCATGGGGAGGAAGCCAGCATGCCGGGAAGGAGCAGACGCCCAGGCTGCAGACCGACCAGCAGATCCGGAACCACAGAATGACTGGAGGGAAAAGGCAAGGAGGTAAGGATCTCACACAGAACAAATCACTAACAGGTGAAAACCAGAGGAAGTGGCTTGTTACCACATGATGTGGGTTAACCATCTGGCGTCTGCTCCAGGTTGGCAATCTCCTTTTAAACGCTCCTGCCCAATCAGGCTGAATGGCACCAGCTGCAGGAACCTAATCACCAATCTGCTTCCCTGGGACGGAAAACAGGTGAGGCAAACACACACACACACACAATCCTCACAGTGTATCTTTAATGGAAGGTGTTTATGCTGCACCACCTGCTCCATGCATCTATTATGCATCTGTGTCTGGATTCCAGGGGGCAAGATGGGCATACACTTTATGATTTATGGCCCATTTCTTGGCCGTTTTTCAGTCATGCACAGACGTGCATGGCTGCCAGACTGCCAGGCTGCATAGGTGGCTACAAAACTGTTATTTATAAATATAACACGTTTATAGCCTTCTTTCTTGCAGGGACCCAAAACAATATACATAAGTTCCCTGTGGGATCAACATAGTCTTTATGTTTATAACATGCTCCGAGGACGGGATTCAATCCACTGATTTACAGATGCCAAGCATGGGTTTTAACTACTCTGCCAAAGGAGCAACACAAACATCAAATAGCCACTGCTTATTATCAATTGAAAAGGATCCCTGACACTGTCACACATGATTCATCAATCTGTGCACACGTTTTAGTAAAACGAGGGTACAGATTCTTACCCCTCAAAAATTATTTCTGAACCTGACCCCTGCCGGGCTCCATACTCTGACTTATAAGATTAATAAAAAGAAAAACAGAAACTTGAACCATCATAAACCCCACGAAGGTTACAAACATTCTATGCCAGAAAGCATAAACACTGAATGAAACAAACCAAAAAAAAAACGTAATGACTGAACTTAAAGCTATACTCCAACAAGAATGAACATACACTATATAAAAAAAGAGGACTACCAAATAATAGTCCATTAATTTTTTATTCAACAATCCACGTCCAGTGAAAATAGTCCAAAAAAACAAGAAACAAAAAATCCCCTTGTGTTTTCCAACATTCAACACAATGCCAGTTCACAGCAGAATAGTCAATCTGGTGCTCAGCGGCACACATCTGTAAAAAGGTCCCGGCCGAGTAAAGAAAAACAGAAGAAAACCAAAATAACGGCAACGCCACCTAGTGCTTAAAAGAGACTAGGAACTCTTAAAACCAATTGAAGAGAAATACAAGGCAAGCAGTGTAATCAACCAAATATGGAATTAACAAAGTTGACTTAAGTTCAGGAGTAAGGAACACGCCCTATATCCGCCTCGCACATCCTAATCAGCCCTAAACTCACCTATCCTGGCACTTATGACCCCTCAAACATTCCCAATCACACCGTGATACACATATAAACCCCGTCTGGCTTTCATTTCTTGTCTGTCTCGTTCGTTTTTGCGATCAGTTCGGACTTTTGCATGCGTTTCGCTCGCTTACCTCGCTCTATATCTTCGTTTCATCGTACCCAGCATGGATGTCCTCACGCTCGGGGCGTTGATCCGTCCGAGGAACTTTACCTTCCCGGCCACATATCTGCAGGGGTTTCTCTTCAGCCCTCGGTCTGCCATGCTTCTCGCTGTGTTTGGCTCCCCTCGAACCAGCCGGATTCCAATCCATCACCCCCGGCTTTGGCCTCTTCTCCTCAGAAATATTCCAGTGGGAGTTCCCACGTCACTTGCCTGTACCTCTGGTGGCTGCTCGGGCCACCCTCCTCATTCGTCCGCTTCACCTGCCTCGCCTCGGAGCTTCATCCAGGCCGCTCCTCCTCCATCAATTCATGGCTCGCGCTCGCCTGTTGCTGCTCCGACATGTCCGGCTGGACAGTGGCGCGACTCTCAGCGTACTTTGTGGCCCAGAGGGATCCCCTTCAGCCGCTCCGCTTACAATGCTCTTTTCAGGCCTCACTTTTCGTCTCCTCCGCCCAGTGCAACCCCTGTTCCATCCATAGCTCCCCGCTTCTTTCGTTCAAGCTTCTCATCGGGTGGTTCTTCCGGTGACACCATTCCCTTCTCCGTGGCTTCGGCCCAAGCACCCACGGTGCCCCCTGCCAGGGGTGAGCTGACATTTCGCCCTGCACCGAGTAATCTTGCGGGACCGTAAACCCATCATTCCTTGGCCTCATGAAATTGCATTAAAAGCCTGAATAGTTCATGTAAACATGCCATTCAGATTACTTTGACCCGATCAAATTCATTTGGATCAAATATCCTTCCGATCGAGAGGTTATTTATTCCGATAGTTTGTTCGTTCACGGTGCATGTAAACTTCCATTCCAAATGCAGGTCCTTCCTATAGAAGCCTGTTAAGTAATGCATTGAAATCTGTCCTCTCAATTAAAGGGATTTAGTTCATAATTTGATTACATACATAAGAATGAAGGCTCAAGCATAAAAACTAAATGAATTGATAAACAAAAAACGCAACACAAATAAATGAAGTAACATCAGTCCTCCACCTCAAATCAGCACAGCCACGATTGTTTGCAGCAGAGAGCCGTTTCTTCTTCTACGCCGTTTTTCTTCATTTTAGATAGTTCTGCACGTCTACACGATTCATGCTTTTCAGAAATGCAGCTTACTTAAACGCCTTTTTATTTCGATAGATGCACGATCGGTTTAAGGATATTTGCACATGTAAACATAACTAGCGACATAATTTTGGTTAATCCACACGCGCTGCAAAGAAAAAAAAAGAATTTAAAAAAACTGTTCAAATTAACTTAAAATGATGATTTACATCCAGGTTTAGGCATTTTTCACTAAGCATGAATCTTTGTTGCTCTGTGACCTTGGGGTCGGGGCATAGAACTTAAGATAGGTTAGGTAACTCATCCTGCGGCAAGCACTTCGAAAGGGGTCCCTGGGCTTCGCTCTCGGGTTATCTTAACTCTGCCGTCAGCATCATTCCTTAGATGCGGTCTTTCGTGTCTCCCTCAGTCCTCTGTCACCAGCGCGCCATGCATCCACAATCGGTGTGCCCTAGTCGGGCCCTGTCATACAGGGATGTGACTCCGGTGCGAATTCCTCTCCCCTTCGGAGTTTTAACCATTTTGTCTCCTATCGATGCTGCTCCTCCCATCTGTTTCGGAGCTACTACGGACACATTTCGCTTCAGGCTGGACTCAGAGTTCATCTCCTAGTCTGCCCTCCCTTCCTCCGCTCTCCTTGGGCTTTACCCCCTCAAATTCAGAGCCTTGGCTCAACACCACCAATGCATCTCAGAAACCCATCTTCAACAGTCTCTCACCTGATATTCGGATCACAGGCTCCGACTGCAGATCTCAACTAAACTCCGGGCCTAACAGTTTTAGCCTCAATCTTCAATTGCCTCCTCAGCGTCACGACCTCACCGCATCTTGGAAGTCCATCTCAAACAGTCTTTCACCTGGTACCCTCTCTGTCTACCTGTCCAGCTGGAACGTCTTCGAGGCCTCTCACGTAACATATGGTCCTTCATTCTTATTCTCCCGTCAACCTGCCAGTTGTTCTCTCTCCAGTTCAATCATATTTATACTATATATATTTATATGAATAATAATATGCGTAGCTACCATCAAATCTTATGACTCGGATCTGCATCTTCATTAAGCTGGCGACAGGTAGCCCCTGTCCAGCCCTTGATCATAGCCACATATGTAATCAAAAGGTTTTAAAAACTAGAACCTCCCTCAGCTACACTTCGCTTGCGCTCACCTCCAACCTTTTTACCCATTGCATTCTTATGCTTCGCTCAAGCTATCTATCCCATTCATCGACCTATCTCCTCAGTCCACCCTCCTGCAACTCTTCAACCATACACGACTATGCATTCATCCCAATCTCTGACATCTCAATTTCAGTCAGGACACCCTCATTTGCATCCTATGCCGAAGCAAAACAGACCAGCTCTGCATTTCCGTCTGAATCTACCTATTCCGACTCAGTTCTAACCGCAGCCCCTTACAAACCAATCCCTGCTATGTTCACTCCTATTTATCTGCTAACACCTCGTCATTTGACCTGCTTCTCATTTCAGAATAAGGTAGGTATAAAGCCGGGTAAGTGCAAAGCCCTTAATAATCAAGCTATATTCTTAATCTAATCTGATTGTTAACAGAGCTGTCATTGCAACTACTGGCCTCGTTTCTCTCAGCTTTTTTCTCTTCATAGAAGCTCCAACCGCTTGTTGGTTAGCATCTGCTCACATGATGCTCAAAGCGACTGAGCAGCCTCCATGCTCTCTTCTGTCTTCTCAGAACCCCAGATGACCGCGGCAGATGACCGCTTGTACTGAGCCAGGTTCTGCCAGAGGTTTCTTCCCATTAAATGCAGCTGTTACTCTGAACAGAAACAGCCTGAGGAGGAGACTGCATTGGTAAGACGTATCGCGTCATTTCCTGTTTGGTGACTCACTCGGTTGTAGCAAGTCGGGGTTTCTCTCTCTCTCTTGAATTAATCTAATTTTCTCTGTCCAGAAGTTTTCTGAGTTGCTTTAACACACAAACACATTAAAACATTTATTTTCTGTTGGTGTTATTTACGTTCTGGGACTCGTTAAGCATTACACTGGTTTTCTGGGCTCGGTAAGGTACCACTAGGTTAGGTTAGCTTAGCTTCACGGCTAGCATGGCTTCGGCAGCTTTGTCTCCTGTTCCTCCATCTCTCTCTGAACCTCCTCCTCTTTCCTGCTCTCTCTGTCAGATGTTTAGCTACTCCTCCGCCTCATTTAGTGAAGTTGGTAGGTGTAATAAGTGTAGCATTTTTGTAGCCTTAGCGAGGGTTTCTGAGCTAAAGGCCCGGCTCCGCGCTGTAGAACAGCCAGGCCTAGCAGTAGCTAGCGCAGAGTCAATTAGGACAGGACCCCTTAGCCGTCCTCCAACAGCTCCCATGCAGCCGTGATCTGAAGCGAGCTGGGTGACGGTTCGTAGGAAGCCTAGCGCCAGACCCCAGCCCGCGGCCAACCTCCAGCCCCTTTCTCTGAACAATAGGTTCGCCCCGCTCAGCGACGCACCCGCCGAGCATGAGAGGCCGATTCTTGTAATTGTCAGCTCCATAGTTAGGAACGTGGCTCCAGAGACACGAAACACCACCGTCAAATGCCTTCCAGGGGCCAGAGCTGCGGACATTAGGTCCCATCTGAAGCTTTTGGCCAAGGACAAACGGCGGTACGGCAGGATCGTTATCCATGCTGGTGGCAATGACACCCGGCAACGGCAATCGGAGGTAACTAAAATTAGCGTAGCTTCAGTGTGTAGGGCTGCCAAAAAGATGTCTGACTCTGTAATTTTTTCTGGTCCCTTGCCTGATCGTTCTAGCGATTAAATGTACAGCGATGTGCTGTCGTTTCACCTTCGGTTGTCAAGGTGGTGTCCAGAAAACGATGTGGGCTACATTGATAACTGGGGGACCTTCTGCAGAAAACCTGGACTGTTACGTAGAGACGGCATCCATCCCACCGCGGACGGAGCTTCGCTTCTTTCCAGGAATATTGATAGGGTTATCTCTAGTTCCCCAAAGCCGTGACAACCCAGAGTCCAGCTCAGGGATCAGGGACTGCCACCCACCCACTACCCTATAGAGACAGTTTCCCGTCCACTGCCGTAAAAACTAATGAATTAAAAGTTAATGCTACTAGAGCAAAGTATAAAAATCTCATAAAGATAAATACATTGACTGTGAAGAAATAACAGTCTTTCCACATAACCCTATGCTGTCTGATCATTTCCTCATCACTTTTAAACTACAACTCCGACTGAACAGAAAAATAAATCAATTAAATGTGGTTTACTACACATAAGATCTCTCCCCTCAAAAACACTCTTAGTAAATGACTTAATTTGTGAAAATAATATTGATTTGTTTTGTCTTGCAGAGACATGGTTGCAGGAACAGGACCATGTCACAATAAATGAGTCAACTCCCCCTAGCTACTTAAACTTTAGTGTCCCTCAATGTACTGGTCGAGGAGGTGGAGTAGCCACCATCTTTCATTCAGATTTACTAATTAATCTCCAAAAAAATAATAGTTACAGTTCCTTTCAGCATTTAATGTTTAGCCTTCCTCATACACATAACAAAGCAGTAAAGCTTGTGGGGCTGCACGGTGGTGCAGTCCACTGTTGCCTTGCAGCAAGAAGGTTGTGGGTTTGTATCGGCCCAGGGTCTTTCTGCATGGAGTTTGCATGTTCTCCCCGTGCATGCGTGGGTTCCCTCCGGGTACTCCGGCTTCCTCCCACATTCCAAAAACATGACTGTCAGGTTAATTGATCACTGTAAATTATCCTTAGGTGTGAGTGTGTGCATGGTTGTTTGTCCTGTTTGTCCTGCCATGTGATGGACTGGTGACCTGTCCAGGGTGTACCCCGCCTCTCGCCCGTTGACAGCTGGAGATAGGCACCAGCACCCCCGCGACCCATCAAGGATTAAGCGGTTAAGAAAATGGATGGATGGATGGATGTCATTTAGATCTCACATTAAAGAAGTCTCTAGGATTTCCTTTTTTCACCTTAGGAATATTTCAAAAATTAGACCCATCCTGTCTAGGAGTGATGCTGAAAAACTAGTCCATGCCTTTGTTGCTTCAAGGCTGGATTACTGTTACTCTTCATTATCAGGTAGTCCACAGAAAACGATTAAAAGTCTACAGTTAGTCCAAAATCCTGCTGCTAGGATTCTGATGAATATTAAAAGAAGAGATCACATTTCCCCTGTTTTAGCTTCTCTTCAATGGCTCCCAGTGAGATCTAGAATAGAATAGTTTATTTATATAGCGCCGTTTCACAACAGATGTCATCTCAAGGCACTTTACAAGAAGAGTTACAATACAATGTTTAATGTAGAAATTAGAGAACCACAGAAGATTGCGTCGTGTAATTCTCAGCAATCCCTCACACTGAGCAAGCATGAAGCGACAGTGGAAAGGAAAAACTCCCTTTTGACAGGAAGAAACCTCCGGCAGAACCAGGCTCAGCACAAGCGGTCATCTGCCGAGACCATCTGTGGTTTGGAGAATACAGAACAGAGATACAGAACAGAGATGCAGAACAGAGACACAGAAAGAACAACAGAACTGATGCAGAAGTTTGTTGCAGGACGTGAAGAACGTTCCTCCACTGCAATGCCATCTTAGTCAGGGTCTTCAAACAGGGCAGATCAGGAGCACCTACTGTACCAAGAGACTAAGAGAAAGCAGGTTAGCGCTGGAACTGACAGCACATCATACAGTTGGGGAGAAGTAGGAGAGAAAGTAGGAACAAACCCTAATAATGTCCTCCAACAGCCTAGCCTAAAGCAGCATAGCTACTAACATTAACCTGTCTCCTAGCTACTAGGAGACCTAGCTACTAACACTTCCTACCTGGCTTACATTAACCTATCTCTACCTAGCTACTCTACCACTTCCTATCTCTTCCTAGCTTTTGACACTGTACCTGACTACTAACATTAACCTGTCTCCTAGCTACTAGGAGACCTAGCTACTAACACTCTCTACTTGGCTTACATTAATCTATCTCTACCTAGGTACTCTACCTCTTCATATCCCTTCCTAGCTTTTGATACTCTACCTAGCTACTAACATTAACCTGTCTCTTCCTAGCTACCTGTCTAACCTGTCTCTAACTGCCTATTAACATATCTCTAACTGTAAGATTTGTCAAAGAGGAAAGTTTTAAGCCTAGTTTTAAAGATATACAAATTGTCTGCTTCACGAACCAACCCTTGGAGCTGGTTCCATAGGAGGGGAGCCTGGTAACTGAAAGATCTGCCACCCATCCTACTTTTAGAAATCCTAGCAAGTACCAGTAAACCTGCAGCCTGAGAGCGGAGGGCCCTGTTAGGAACATATGGAACAATCAGGTCTCTTATGTATAATGGAGCTAGATTATTAAGAGCTTTATATATCACAAGGAGGATCTTGAATTATATTCTAGATCTCACTGGGAGCCAGTGAAGAGAAGCTAAAACAGGGGAAATGGGATCTGTTCTTTTAATATTCATCAGAATCCTAGCAGCAGCATTTTGGTCTAACTGAAGACTTTTAATTGTTTTCTGAGGACTACCTGATAATAAAGAGTTACAGTAATCCAGCCTTGAAGTAACAAAGGCATGGACTAGTTTTTCAGCATCATTCCTGGACAGGATGGTTCTAATTTTTGAAATATTCCTAAGGTGAAAAAAGGAAATCCTAGAGACTTCTTTAATGTGAGATCTAAATGACATATCTTGGTCAAAAATAACACCGAGGTTCTTTGCTTTATTACTGGAGGCTAATTTAATGCCGTCTAGGTGAAGGGGTTGACTAAGTAGTTTCTTTTTCAGAGCTTCTGGTCCAAAGACGACAACTCCTGTTTTATCAGAATTCAGAAGCAAGAAGTTTAGAGTCATCCAAGATTTTATGTCTTCCAGACATGCCTGTAGTCTACCTAACTGATTGGATTCATCAGGATTTATGGATATATATAGCTGTGTATCATCTGCATAACAATGGAAATTTATCCCATGCTGCCTAATTATTTTACCAATGATTTTAGTACATCAGAAAGTTCGGCTGCATTAAAGCAGTTTAAGCATATATTAGTTTCAACCATTTTTGATGTTGCCTCATTAACTAGGGAGGAAGTAAGCATATTGGAAAGGTTCTCAATTATCTTATTTTTTATAGAGTCTATTTTATTTATAAAGAATTGCATGAAGTCGTCACTACTAAGCGCTTGGGGAATGGTTGGCTCAATAGAGCTATGATCCTATATGAGTTTGGCAACCATATTAAAAAGAAACCTAGGATTATTTTGATTCTCCTCGATTAAAGATGAAGATAGAACATAGAGATGTTCTAGCTGTTCGAAGGCTCTTTTTATATAGCAATAGACTATTTTTTCCACACTAAATAGGAATCCTGTAAATGCGTGGAGTGCCATTTTCTCTCTAGTTTTCTAACATTCTGCTTTAGGGTACGTAGCTCTGAATTAAACCAGGGAGCTAATCTTCTAAGGCTGGCCACATTCTTTTTCAGTGGGGCAACTTTGTCTATTGCCAGACGAAGGGAGGAATTAACGCTATGAACTAGAACGTCAATTTGTGAGTGGTCACAAGTTAAATCACTGTTTTCTATTGTACTTATATGTACTGAGGAAATTAAAGTTGGAAGAGCTTCTTTACAACTTGCTACAGCATTGTCTGATAACGTTCTGGTATAATGAAGTTTTCTTTCAGGTTTGATATGATCTGTTAGAGTAAGTTTAAAAGTGATGAGGAAATGATCAGACAGGATAGGGTTATGTGGAAAGACTGTTATCTCTTCACAGTCAATGTATTTATCTTTATGAGATTTTTATACTTTGCTCTAGTAACATTAACTTTTAATTCATTAGTTTTGGGCAGTGGACGGGAAACTGTCTCTATAGGGTAGTGGGTGGGTGGCAGTCCCTGATCCCTGAGCGGGACTCTGGGTTGTAACGGCTTTGGGGAACTAGAGATAACCCTATCAATGTTCCTGGAAAGAAGCGAAGCTCCGTCTGCGGTGGGATGGATGCCGTTTCTATGTAACAGTCCAGGTTTTCCCCAGAAGGCCCCCCAGTTATCAATATAGCCCACATCGTTTTCTAGACACCACCTTGACAACCGAAGGTGAAACGACAGCATACAGCTGTACATGTCATCGCTAGTATGATCAGGCAGGGGACCAGAAAAATTTACAGAGTCAGACATCTTTTTGGCAGCCCTATACACCGAAGCTAAGCTAATTTTAGTGACCTCCGATTGCCTTTGCCAGGTGTCATTGCCACCAGCATGGACAACATCCTGCTGTACCGCCGTTTGTCCTTGGCCAAAAGCTTCAGATGGGACCTAATGTCCGCAGCTCTGGCCCCTGGAAGGCATTTGACGGTGGTGTTTCGTGTCTCTGGAGCCACGTTCCTAACTATGGAGCTGACAATTACAAGAATCGGCCTCTCATGCTCGGTGGGTGCATCGCTGAGTGGGGCGGACCTATTGTTCAGAGAAAGGGGCGGGAGGTTGGCGGCGGGTTTGGGTCTGGCGCTAGGCTTCCTACGAACCGTCACCCAGCTCGCCTCAGATCCCGGCTGCATGGGAACTGTTGGAGGACGGCTAAGGGGTCCTGTCCTAATTGACTCCGCGCTAGCTACTGCTGGGCCTGGCTGTTCTACAGCGTGGAGCCGGGCCTCTAGCTCAGAAACCCTCGCCTCCAAGGCTACAAAAATGCTGCACTTACTACACCTACCGACTTCACTAAATGAGAGCAGGAGAGAGTAGGAGGTTCAGAGAGACGGAGGAAAAGGAGACAAAGCTGCCGAAGCCATGCTAGCCGTGAAGCTAGGCTTACCAAGCGGTACCTTACCGAGCCCAGAAAACCAGTGTAACGCTTAACGAGTCCCAGAACGTAAAGAACACCAACAGAAAATAAATGTTTTAATGTGTTTGTGTGTTAAAGCAACTCAGAAAAACTTCTGGACAGAGAAAATTAGATTAATTCAAGAGAGGGAGAAACCCCGACTTGCTACAACCGAGTGAGTCAACAAATAGCAAATGACACGATACGTCTTACCTTTTTTTTTATTTTATTTTTTTATTTTTTTTTTAACGTGTCCTGTCTAGCAGTATGCTACTCAGAATTAGTGTCTGAGTACCAAGTACAAGCCCAACAGTTTTACTTTCCCAAGAAGAGTATTACAGCTTCGCTGTAGTACGCCACTTGATGTGTATGTATGAAAAATCTTTATTAGTGATTACTGTGGGTTCAATTTCCTGACGTCATGGACACTAAACCGAGACAAGAAGGGAGAAAGGAAGAAGGTGAAGAAAAGAAACCGGACCAGCAGAGGCGCAAACCGATGACACAAGACAGGGAGGCAAACAAAGAACACAAGAAAACATCCCAGTCCTCCACCTCTGCCGGACAGCAGAGAAACAGTAATACAAAACAAAAACAACAAACTGTACAGAACCAAACCAATAGTTCAGATCTAGTAGAATAAACTAAGAATTACACATTCACTACACACAAGCATTGATTAATGAACACAATACAAATGTTTCTGGTAAGCTCCTGTGAACAACTATCTAATGATGATAACCTCAGCTTAAGATATGTCCGTCCACACCAATGTCCCCACACCTACACTACCGTTCAAAAGTTTGGGGTCACCCAAACAATTTTGTGTTTTCCATGAAAAGTCACACTTATTCACCACCATACGTTGTGAAATGAATAAAAAATAAAAAAAAGAGTCAAGACATTGACAAGGTTAGAAATAATGATTTTTATTTGAAATAAGATTGTTTTTACATCAAACTTTGCTTTCATCAAAAAATCCTCCATTTGCAGCAATTACAGCATTGCAGACCTTTGGCATTCTAACTGTTAATTTGTTGAGGTAATCTGGAGAAATTGCACCCCACGCTTCTAGAAGCAGCTACCACAATTTGGATTGGTTGGATGGGCACTTCTTGCGTACCATACGGTCAAGCTGCTCCCACAACAGCTCAACGGGGTTCAAATCTGGTGACTGCGCTGGCCACTCCATTACCGATAGAATACCAGCTGCCTGCTTCTTCTCTAAATAGTTCTTGCACAATTTCGAGGTGTGTTTTGGGTCATTGTCCTGTTGTAGGATGAAATTGGCTCCAATCAAGCGCTGTCCACTGGGTATGGCATGGCGTTGCAAAATGGAGTGATAGCCTTCCTTATTCAGAATCCCTTTTACCCTGTACAAATCTCCCACCTTACCAGCACCAAAGCAACCCCAGACCATCACATTACCTCCACCATGCTTAACAGATGGCGTCAGGCATTCTTCCAGCATCTTTTCAGTTGTTCTGCGTCTCACAAACGTTCTTCTTTGTGATCCAAACACCTCAAACTTGGATTCATCCGTCCACAGCACTTTTTTCCAGTCTTCCTCTGTCCAATGTCTGTGTTCTTTTGCCCATCTTAATCTTTTTCTTTTATTGGCCAGTCTCAGATATGGCTTTTTCTTTGCCACTCTGCCCTGAAGCCCAGAATCCCGCAGCCGCCTCTTCACTGTAGATGTTGACACTGGTGTTTTGCGGGTACTATTTAATGAAGATGCCAGTTGGGGACCTGTGAGGCGTCTGTTTCTCAAACTAGAGACTCTAATGTACTTATCTTCTTGCTCAGTTGTGCAACGCGGCCTCCCACTTCTTTTTCTACTCTGGTTAGAGCCTGTTTGTGCTGTCCTCTGAAGGGAGTAGTACACACCGTTGTAGGAAATCTTCAATTTCTTAGCAATTTCTCGCATGGAATAGCCTTCATTTCTAAGAACAAGAATAGACTGTCGAGTTTCAGATGAAAGTTCTCTTTTTCTGGCCATTTTGAGCGTTTAATTGACCCCACAAATGTGATGCTCCAGAAACTCAATCTGCTCAAAGGAAGGTCAGTTTTGTAGCTTCTGTACCGAGCTAAACTGTTTTCAGATGTGTGAACATGATTGCACAAGGGTTTTCTAATCATCAATTAGCCTTCTGAGCCAATGAGCAAACACATTGTACCATTAGAACACTGGAGTGATAGTTGCTGGAAATGGGCCTCTATACACCTATGTAGATATTGCACCAAAAACCAGACATTTGCAGCTAGAATATTCATTTACCACATTAGCAATGTATAGCGTGTGTTTCTTTAAAGTTAAGACTAGTTTAAAGTTATCTTCATTGAAAAGTACAGTGCTTTTCCTTAAAAAATAAGGACATTTCAATGTGACCCCAAACTTTTGAACGGTAGTGTATGTGTGGGCGAGCATGCAGGTCTGAATAAGGTTTCCCCATGCAATATAGCCGATCGGGCCCGGAGACGCCGGCCAACCGCCGCGGCCGCTCGCCGACACCCCGACGCGCAGTAACCCGTGTCCGCCAGCACGAGCCACTAGGAGTCACCACACACGCCCCCAAAGTCCCACCCCAGGCGAGAGTCACAGCACCTAACGCCCCAACCGCAAGCGGACCCACTCCCAAGGACCCCCCTGCAGATGACACGATCTTGATCCAGATTTCTTAAAGCATTCCAGTTTGTCTTGCTACGATCCCAGCCGGAAAGAACATGGACGCTTTGAGGGCAGCAGCTGTCGAAGAGCGGGCTAGTTATTGCTATTGTTGTTAGCGGCATAGCATCTTTAGCAGACCAGCATGAAAAACAAAGCTGTACATTGTATTGCACGCACAGCAAGGCCATGCAATGTATAAATTGGTGACCGGATTAAAGCAGAAATGTAGTCAAGTGTGTAAGGGCATTTAAAAATGACATTGAAATGACCAACAGTTCAAATACAAAGAAAATATATCTCAATTACGGGCGCAGCCATCTTTGTTTCCGACTAGCCCTCCCTCCACTCGGTCTACTCTCAGAGCTCCGAGTTGGAGCTCGTATATTACGACCTAAAGGGGCGTGTCTCGGTGAAATGACGCGAGACAACTGCGAGATTTCCGACTTTCCGACTCAGAAAGGTTAACTGGAATGCAGCATCAGTCACAGTGCCACAGGTGCAAGGGTCCAGGTGATTATCAACAGGAAGTAAAAAGCACAGCAATACACAGCACATAAAAACACTTCAAAATAAAAGTACACACAAACAATAAAACCCAAGTGTGCAAATTTGTCATCCTGTGACACATCCACCAGAGCAGGTGAATGTTTCTTTACTCACGGTACCGTTGATTGATCTCAACACAACCTCATCAAACTGAAGAACTTTTCCTGTCCCTTTTTTTATTTACTTACCATTGCCGGGGCTATGGGCTGCATGGTGGAGCAGGGGTTAGCACTGTTGCCTTGTAGCAAGAAGGTTGTTGGTTTGTATCCTGCCCAAGGTATGGAGTTTGTATGTTCTCCCTGTGCATGCGTGGGTTCCCTCTGGGTACTCTGGCTTCCTCCCACAGTCCAAAAACACAACTCTAAATTGTCCTTAGGTGTGGGTGTGTGCTTGTATGTCTGTCTCTATATGGACCTGTCCAGGGTGTACCTTGCTTCTTGCCCGTTGACAGCTGGAGATAGGCACCAGCCCCCCCGCGACCCCTTGAGGAATAAGCGGTTCAGAAAATAGATGGATGGATGTGTGGGCTATACTGGTACTTTGTCTTCAGTCATCTCATTATCAGGTCAGCTCTAGCAATATTCAATTCACTTTTATTTACTTTCTTTTGTAATGATCTTGGACAGGTTGTACTGTAAAACTGAATTTCCCCTCCTGGAACAATAAAGGATTATTCAATTCAATTCAATTTTCTGTCCTGATTCATGATTCAGCCTTTGTTCAATTCTCTAATCATTTTATTCTGGTAAATTAAAACATTACTGTTAGAAATCGGAGAGGGATTATAAGGTCTAGTGTCTATATAAGTAACTATAAGCTTCATCAAAAAGGAAGGTTTTAAGCCTAGTCTTAAAAACAGACAGAGTATCTGCCTCACAAACTAAAACTGGGAGCTGGTTCCACAGGAGAGGAGCCTGATAACTAAAAGATCTGCCTCCTATTCTACTTTTAGAAATCCTAGGAACTACCAGTAGACCTGCATTCTGAGAACAAAGTTCTCTGTTAGGAACATATGGAACAATCAGATCTCTGATGTACGATGGAGCTGATTATTAAGGGCTTTATACGTAAGGAGGAGGATCTTAAACTCTATTCTGGATTTAACAGGGAGCCAATGGAGAGAAGCCAAAACAGGAGAAATGTGATCTCTCTTTTTAATATTCATCAGAACTCTTGCTGCAGCATTTTGGATATCCCCTGTTGAATTAAATAATTATCATAAGTAATTCAATGCATGTTCAAGCAGAGACAAAATGGAGCCAATTTCCAGTTTAACATTTATTTTGAACAGATTAACAAATTGCAGTTTTACAGAGGAATTTTGCCCCCGTCAGTTCCTCTGTGGTCCAGATTTAAAGAAATCTGAACAATTAACTGATCTTCATTTCACAGCTTTATAGACAACCGGGCCTCTAGGCGTTTCTAATCTCTCCAATCAGAACATTTTCATACAGTGTCTTAGCTCTTATTTGCTGTCAGAGAATCCTGGAGTTAGAAGATGGGTCGTCTCTTGTTCTGGGTCAAAGGTTCATTATAAAGATTTATGGTTAAATGGCTATCTGCTTCTCTAAAACTTTCCTCCCAGTTTCTTATCTAAACCATCCTGCTTTTACAGCTTGTAATAAAACTCACCCCAGAGTTTTATGACTTAAAAGCTTAGCCCCATAAACAATACTTGACAAACATCTCTTTACCATCATGCAAGCTAATTAAAACAGACTTTTACTTTCTGAATACTAACTACAGATTATATAAACATATTTAATACGAGACTGTTATATAAAGTAGCCCCAAAAAATATGAGTCACGACAATTCCCTCTTTCAATCTTTTTTTAAAAATAGATTGATATCTCCTCTATACGTACGTGTTTAGAACTTAAGATCAAAACCTGTAAAGCATTTTGAGAATGCAAGAAATCAAATCCAAGAAATTTCATCAGTTTACTAAAATTCAAAACACAAACTATTAAAGTACCTTTTTTAACCTTAACTCCCATTAAAAAATGTAAATCTGTTAATCATAGATTCACCCTCTTTTGGCATTAACCAAAAAAATTTATTTTAACAATTCCCACAAACTAAATTCAAAAACCCAAAATGTATAGGAATGTCTTACATGTGAAGAGATAATTAAATCTGACTTGATACATGTTAATACTGTGGAAGAAGCTCAGAAAATCCATGAACATAGACATTATTACTATATTATATTCTGAAAGAAATCCAACTTAAAGTGTTAAGAAACCTGTGAAATAGAAGGTATTAAGAACCCTTTTAGGCAGTGTTACGACTCTTCACTTGTGAATAAAATAGTTAAACAACCTGTAAAATGCAAAAAATTATTAATAAATGTTCAGTCTTTATTTGTATTCTGATCCTCTTTCTTCACTCTCATTTTATCCCCCTCAGTGGCTCCTGGCAGCTGGAGAGCGATATACAGAGCTGATCAGTGTGGAGGGCTCCTATTTTTTACTCCCATATTTGCAGATAACCACTCTCTGAAATGCCAATTACTTCATTAATTGAGCATTTCCCCCAATATACACAAATGCACAGACAGGCCCCGCCGCCTGTAGCCCCAGCTTCCGATTCAGCTTGGTCAAAACCTTCTCGACCCTCCTTAGGCAGAATCCTGCCGATCCTCGACCAGGCTCGTCGTTTCCGTGAAGCTGCATTCAGTCCATGTCTATAAAAGAATTGTCTTTTCCAAATCAAATCACAATCAGATGATTACAATAATAATCCCTCTTTAATGGTAAATTACTCCCGTAATTGACCATTCCCAAACACAGCCAATCCATTCAGGTGCAGGAAGATGCGATCTGATGCCATTAAGAAGACCTGGTATGGAATCAAATGATTAATTTAACATTTACTCATTATTCCTAAATTCTTCCTTACAGCTTAACAAAACCCATAGCATGTGTCATAATAGCCAGAAATATATCCCATAAGTACGCAAAACTAACTTAGTTAGCCTGAGTTTTTCACACTTTAGCTGTCAGACCCTGTAAATTTTCCAAGTATACATTAATAAAAACTAAACCTATAAATTTAAAGTGTCCAATGTATCTTCTTTCTCCAAACCTGAGCATGGGACCAGAGCCAGGTTTTCCCATCCAGCACCCGACAGGCCTGCCCTGGGGCAGCAGCTCTGTGCTCTCCCCATTCTCCTCAGTGCCTGCTGTGGATAAAGCCAAGAACGTTTGTTAATCTCAGCAAATTGTCTCCTGCATTGTTGTGAAAGGCAGTTATGACAAGTTTCCACAGATAAGCAGACCAGACATTTCATCCAGTCCACACAAGCCTTTGGAGTGCGTCAACAATGGAGAAACAGCCATTCACGTCCCATACCCTAATTTGGCAAATCAATATAATGTTATTTAGTTTTAGCAAACATGCCCAAACTTGGTAGATCTATGGTCTGATCACAAATACAATCAAAAGTATAGAAAAACGCAGGTTAACCTCTATCAGTCAGTCTTACCCACTCTGCAAATTCTTCCATCACCCCCACAACTTCCTTCCTGGGCAATACATTTCAGTGTCAGCAGTCTCCAATTCCTTGAGGTGAGAAAAATATCTTAAAATTAATCAGTAAGATCAGTAGGCTCTATATTGATGTCCTGCAAAATATGGTGTCTGAAAGCAAACATAACTCTTATGTCATAATGTCGATTCCTCAGATATAAACTGCATTGATACCATTCACTAATTCTTTTCTTCAAAGTTTAGTGGTCTGTTCCCAAAGTAAATAGATAACTAAAATAAAATTGAAAAACAAAAAAGCTGGATTTTTCTGTTAGATATTGCTAAAACACCACTAAAACATTGTAATAACAAAAATAAAGGCAATAACCATCTGCAAAGGTTCTATCCCCTTTTTTTCTGTCCCTCTTACAAAAAGTCGCTATGGAAAAGTGGCTCTCCTGGTTTCGCTTCACTGAGGTTGAGACGAATAGCTCATATTGAACTAAACCCCTTTGTAATCAGACTTAACACCACTTTTCCCCGACTCTGTCCCTTTAATCAATTAATAATTTCTGCTAATATAAGTATGCTTCTTACATTGAGATAACTGTTGTTGATGTTGAAAAAGGTTAAAAACATCAAATGTTTAAAACAAAACCAGAGAAGAGTACTCACTGATAACACAACATAGTTTACAAAAACAGTCTTCAGTTTGCTATACTTCAAAGTCTATCTATATTTCTAAAGAAAAATCCAAGATTTAAATCACTGACAAAACAACTTCCCTATAAATATTGCCAAACCTAAATTATATATATATTTTTTTTAACACAATCCAATATCAATTCAACGTACTTTTGCTTATATGATTCCTCTTTAAACAAACCCAAATGTGGTCACTTGCCCAAATATTCTTGATTGTAAACAATGAAAACATTTCATACTTCAAAAACATCTGTCCGATTCTGTGAAGGGAACTGAACATAGTCAAAGTGATTTTTGCAACTAAAACTCCTCTTAAATTTTCGTAGGATACATAGTAGTCTAATTCCCCTCAGCAGTCAAACAAAACAAAACAATTCAATTCAATAAAAGAGGTTCAAGAGATGAGATTTCTCTAAACAAAAACTAGTCGCAATAAAATAAAAAATAAAAAACAGCATTTTTCTTTTCAGTATCCCCCTTTTCCTCTCAGGCTTCTTTTTTATTTTATTTTCTCCAATGATAAACACCAAATTAAATTGAAGCTTCTAGAGATTTCAAATACATTACCACTGAATCATGTTTTCTTTAATCCAGCTTCCCAAATTAACATTTTCCAAAGTTCTAATTAAGAAACAGACCGCAGTTCAGAAATCTGGGTCATAATCCAAATCAATACAAATATATAAATTTTGAGAGAGAGAGGAAAAAAAATAAAAAATAAAAATAAAAATAAGAAAAAATAAAGAAAATAAAATCAAAAATCTACATAAATTGTCAGTTACAGAGTCCCCACTAATCAAATGGTATATTATGCCATTATTCTAGGATCAGATCTGTTCCAAAATGTTTTAGGACCTGTAAATTTACTCTCAGCATCAAATAAACTAGCTAACAATCAATAAAGAACATCTGAAAGATTAATCTTAAATTTTAAAACTAAAACCGATTCTTATTTGTTAAAACAAAATGTGCATTCAAATATATGGTAAAAATTATTTCAATGTAGGTGGTCCAATCACATTTTGCCTCTACACGATCAGAATAAATGAATTTAGAATTTACTTCTTACTTCCAAATTAAACCATCATTTTCGATCACCGATGATATTCATTACTTTCTTAAATAAATCTACCAAAGACTTTAATTGTTACTTTCAATCCTTAGACCAATTCCAAATTTATCCCCAGTCTGTTAAAAAACAAACTGATGCCTTAAAGATGACTCTGTGTTTTAATGTATTCTTTTTTTAAAACCAAACATTCAAATCCCACTAGTTTATAAACTATCACTATGATAAGTGTTGTTTTGCATGGTAAAAACATTCAATTTATAACGGAATTGAAATGTGCTGGGTTTTTTCTTGAGCCCCAGTTGAAGTTTGATAACTCCAATAAGCATTTTTGTCCAGAAAATCCTTAAGAATGTTTAATTGTGTAAATAATTTTACACCCATCTCCTTTTAGGTCATTCATTCCGAGATCAAGCTATATTTCTAAAGTCTATAGAGCCATCAGAAATAAGCCAAACATAATTTTAGCATAAATGATACTTATTTAAATCACAGACTCATTTTCTGTACCATTCAACACGGTGCTTATTAAAATAATTTAAACCAGTTTGTTGCTTTCCAATTAATACCGTTTGCTTTTCGTTAAATGCTTATAATTACTACTTAAAGCTTTATCTTTATTTAGGCCAACTTAACAACTCCTGCTTAGATCAATCAAAAAAGCAAAAAATCCACCTATTTAAAGATTCAAAAATGCATCTTTTATTTTGACTATAAACTCCCTCTTTTTAATTTTAAAGATGAAATCAAAAATTAAAACTACACCAAGTCAGAATCGACTCATGAGTAACTGTTCTTAGTCATTTGCGTTTAATTGTAACATGCATAATTATCCCAAATAAATTTACATGCTATCCTCATAGTTTCGCTCTCCTCGTAAAACCAGTTAACCAAATTCAGCATGTACTTCTTAATCTTTAATCTCCGTACCGTAACAGTTCAGTTAAACATGAAACACCTTAAATTGCCCTTCGTAGAAAATGTGCTAAAACATTTCCGAAAAAGAGTTGCAACCAAAAGTTATCTTACCAGTTAACTTAAGGCCGTTTTACATCCTAATTAACCAGAAAAATTTAACAAGATCCAAATTCGTTTAAGTCTTAACACGGCATTCGTCTGCAGGAGTCTGTAATCACTTTCTATCCAAAATCAACTTTTAGCTTGCAACACATAGAACATGCAGTTAGCCACCACCGCTAACTTAGCATAGCAGCCTAGCTCCACGTGCTACCGTTAGCTTTCTTTGTGAAACGAAAGCTAAAACAGCACAAAACGTACGGCGAAAACACTCCAGAAAATCGCAACACACACTTTAAAAAATGACTTACCGCAATACCAGGACTTAATCCGCACAATTTATACCACTTTACCAAACTTTAATTCGGCACGAACAAAACATTCTCCTGTTCGTCCACGCGGACTGAAACATATTTGTCCAATTTTAGCCGTCCCGCACAGCAAACACCGATTCAACTGCGTCCGTTACAGCCCAAAACCATTAACAAAAAACACAACATTATAAGCGGTGGCTTTTAGACCTAATTAATTATTTTATCGCGGAGGTTTCAGACCAGTCTTTTACAAGTTTCGTAGTCCGCTTTGAGAAAATTTCCTGGCGCCGGCTTCCAGAAAACCCCTCAAAAGACTCGAACAGATGGCAGAAAACCGCCTATTACCACTAATTTATTTATCAAAACATATAGTCAAAGCTGTTATATGTTAGCCCTGCTATTAAGCAGAAAACCCCACAGAAGTAGCTCCGCCATAGCACCTAGCTTAGGGCGGCCGCTCTGATGTCCTGTTGTAAATGTTCACAACTAATTCTTATAGATATTTAATTTCAGTTATCCATCATATTCAGTTATATATTTATTTATCTATGTTAATTTATTTATTATACTCGAGTTCATTATTTATACTATAACATTTTAACCCAAAACGCAACATCACCAGCACTTCTCGCCAAGCGCCTGCGTAAAAAACATCTCACACACACATACTAATACACTCTTGTACAAGCAGAATTAAAAAAAAAAAAACTAACCTCGTCGGAGCTCACCAAAAAAACCAATGCCGGACCATTTACACAATTCCCGTTCGTGGTGCTCAGCCACGCGTCTGGAAGTAACGCAGCCCCACTCCCAGGTAATTCGATAGACTTAACAGAGGGCGACCCAGGCCCTCCTGTAATCTTTTTCCGTTTTCCAGCCTGGAAGCTCCCAAATAGCGTCCTATACTGGGCAGGGTGGCCAACCCGTCGAGTCCCGATCCGCACCGTGGCTCCAATTTGAGTCGTTGAAGATATCGGTCCATCTTTCCACCGTCCGCTCCGGAGAACAAGCAGCCCGCACCGGGCGCGCAGAGTAAAAAACTCCATCTCCCAGCATGCACCGGTGTTCCTCTACGGAGCGAAAAGAAGGAGTAAATCCTGCCAGAAACAGGAAAACAGACAGACAGCTCCAACACTCCGGGCATGCAATAGTGAATCTGCTCAAAACAAAAAACAAAAACATATTTAACTTGCATGACAACATTACCCAATGTTAGATTAACCAATCAATAGAATTAAAAAACTACGCAACTCTGCGCAAATTGTCAATAGAGCAAGTACATGTCCGTTTATTAACTTAAAAAAAATAACTGGATTTTGGTCCAAAACACTGCACACGTCGAGGTCACCATTTTATTGAATTAAATAATTATCATAAGTAATTCAATGCATGTTCAAGCAGAGACAAAATGGAGCCAATTTCCAGTTTAACATTTATTTTGAACAGATTAACAAATTGCAGTTTTACAGAGGAATTTTGTCCCCGTCAGTTCCTCTGTGGTCCAGATTTAAAGAAATCTGAACCATTAACTGATCTTCATTTCACAGCTTTATAGACAACCGGGCCTCTAGGCGTTTCTAATCTCTCCAATCAGAACATTTTCATACAGTGTCTTAGCTCTTATTTGCTGTCAGAGAATCCTGGAGTTAGAAGATGGGTCGTCTCTTGTTCTGGGTCAAAGGTTCATTATAAAGATTTATGGTTAAATGGCTATCTGCTTCTCTAAAACTTTCCTCCCAGTTTCTTATCTAAACATCCTGCTTTTACAGCTTGCAATAAAACTCACCCCAGAGTTTTATGACTTAAAAGCTTAGCCCCATAAACAATACTTGACAAACATCTCTTTACCATCATGCAAGCTAATTAAAACAGACTTTTACTTTCTGAATACTAACTACAGATTATATAAACATATTTAATACGAGACTGTTATATAAAGTAGCCCCAAAAAATATGAGTCACGACACCCCCCTGGTCTATCCACCCTGAGAAAAGCAGAAAAACCTCCCCTTCCTGGCAGGTGGTCTCCAAAAATATTTTTTACATCTGAATTTGAATCTTCTGTTTAATCAGAAGTTTCCTACTTGCTGTCTCTGCTAAAAAACAAACAAACATCCAAACTGGCTATTTGCAAAGCAGAGGCAACTTTACATGGGAGCTAACAAATCTCCAGTTCAACAAACTACAGATTTACCTAAGCTCTATCTTCATTGTTGTAACTTTAAAGGATTGTCACAAACTTCAGTAACTTCCGTTTTTGGACTGACTTAAATTTCTGCTAAATTGTTCTTTGTGTCTGATTGCTGAAAGATCATTAGGCAAAAGTCAATAGCGCCACCTAGAGCATACCATACTAGTACCACACTACAGTACCATATTACAGTTCCATACTAATACCGTACTAGTACCATACTATAGTACCGTAGTACAGTATGTAGTACAGGATCTAATATGCTAGTGTTGAACAATCAAAGATATGTAAAGAAGATTTGAGGCAAAACTAAATAAAACATAAAAACGATAAAACAGCCAACTATAGTAATACCACAGGTTAACGCTCCTCTGCTTTTAAACCGCATCCAAGTAGTCCATTCGAGATATCTCTTAAATGTATCACCATTTAATTTTTATTCATATTCATCTATTTCTTTTGTTCTATTTCTTCAGTTAGGTTCCTTGTTCTTTTCTCACCACTCATTTTCAGTTCACGAGGTGCTTTTCACGGTAGTGGGGGGGTCTATTTAAGATGTGGCTGATGTGCTCAATAGACAGCTTAATTGTTTACAGCCTACTTGCAATCATTCCCTTAATATGATGCATCCATCCATCCATTATCTATACCGCTTTCATCCAATTCAGGGTCGCGTGGAGGGGGGATGCTGGAGCTTATCCCAGCTATCAGCAGGCATTAGGCAGGGTACACCCTGGATAGGATGCCAGTAGTGATGGGTAGAGAAGCACCGATGCGTCGGCACATGTATCAAGCTTAAAGAGCGAAACCCCGTATTGGTGCGTGTATCGCTTTAAGAAATAGTCACGTGACCGATACAGCTGCTGCATCATCCATCACTGAAGCGCTGAACTGTGTCTAAAAGCAGGAGCGTCTCCAGCTTTGAACGGGATGCTTCTCTGGTAAAACTTTATTTTTTAAACCTGACTAATTCCCAGATAGCCAACATCATGAAGCCAGAAAGAAAAAGCAAGATTTCTGACTTGTGGGATCATTTTGATCTTATATCAGCAAATAAAGTATTCGCTTTTATTTCCTTTCTTCATTCTCTCCCCCTCAGTTTCTGTCTAATCTATCCAAATTTCAGTCCGTTTCAAAATAAGTGGCCGACACAAAGATGTCATCATGCATTATTTCTGCTATTTGTACTGTTCATAATTACGCTTTTATCGACATTGAAGTGTTCCATTTCCTGGTTTCACACGTGTCATTCAACAACCAATCACACTGCTGTCCCTTTATTTTCTCATGCATAGGAAATGACGTTTTCCATAGCAACGGGACGTCACTCTTAGCTTACTTTTAGGGATTTGTCCTACGTGTGAATAACAACTCCTACGTAAGACCTTATAGCGCAAGTTAGGAGTTACACCTAGCGGTAAGATACCAAAAAAATCTTAACTGACTCCCTTTTACATGGAGGAGCAGTAACTCTACTTCTAGACCCTCCTAGATGACTGAGCTTCTCATTTTATCTCTAAGGATAGAACCCACACATCCAGGGGGAACCTGTTTCAGCCACTTTTATCCGTGTTCTTGTTCTTTCGGTTACTATCCAAAGCTTGTGACCATAGCTGAGGATAGGAACGTAGATTGGCTAATTTTACCGGTCAAGACAGATGGCAGGCGCCACACCAAACAACCTATCGATCCTGTTTTTCTGGACTGCAGACTTATCAAACTCACGTGCCTTAAGAAATAGGACTTTGTTTTCAGCTTGCTCGAGTGTCATCTTCGCTTGTGAGACCTCTGCTTTCACAGCCTGCTCTCTGCAGGTGGTCAATCGGAAACTCGAGAAATCTTTTATTCTGTAGTTTTGATTTAACCTGGTACAACAACGTTAAGCTCTCAATAAAGTTAATCAACTTCTGGATCCTATCATTACATTCAGCAAGTGAGATCTTCTACCTCATTTGAATATTAGCGAGTTAGCAAAACGTTCACCCCCCTTCCCTTTTGGAGGTGATTTCAAACAAGAGATTAATTTAAGTTTTTCCAACTGCAAGCAATTATCTCTCAAAACCCACTGATTAATTTAGCATCTGGATACCAGACGGATAAATTATAAACTTTGAAGTTAATTTAACAAAACAAAGTCTAAGCATCAGAATAATTATCTGGATGAACGTAGCAAATCTTGGGCTGGGCAGTTGGATTAACTCTTGGGTTAAAAGCCACAACCTACTGCTTACACTAAGTAGAATGATTGAGTTAAATAATGTAGTGTGTTTTATTACTAGTAAGGAGATTTTATAGTGATAATTTTGGCTAATGTCTGAGGCAATGAAATGCAGGAATGTTACTGATCATATGCTTTTTGTATGAGCAATGGCTTCTGATTTCAGGGCTATCAAAAGATTGGCCAAGATTATTACTGTTGTGAATTTACCAATCTTGTATCTGGGAAGTTTATTATGCGTCAATCTTACTCAACACACAATATGGCAAAACTGATCAAGATTAACCCTCTATGCGCAGGGGTTTTTTCTATAAAATATTCCATTTTTTATATCACTAGTTCAAAATGTTGTAGCTTTAATATGGTTATAGATAAGGTACACTGTAAATTAGAAAAATCTTCAGTATGATCCAAAGTTTGTGATAGGAGCAAAATCACACATCTAATTTGCATATTATGACGTCATCAGGCGTTGGCACTATTGGATTGCATGACTTTTACAATTTCTTGCTTTTTTACATTGTTTAAAACTTTTTTTTCCATCAATAATTTTATTTTTTTTATTTAGATTTTTCTATATATGTATATATATATTTTTTTCTACATCTATATGTTTCATTTTTTTGGCTTTTTTTCAAGAACAGGTGGATATATCTGTTTATGTCCTTTCTTATGTGGCTCCGTTACTCTATTAACTATATAAAATCAACAGAAAGAAAATATTGGCCACAGAATTTTACAGATCCGTCCCAACAATAACTAACAGGCTCAACAAATTGTCTGGTGATCCTACTCTTCCTCATCTGTCAAGCAAACCTCGCCAAAATCATCATCATCATCCTCACTTGTAGCGGGACAGAGAACTTTACTGCTGTTTACTCGCTTATAAGCTGACTTTTTTCTCTCCGGTTTTCGATCGCATCTGCTATTATTTCCACTGATTTTTACATCCCTAACACCTCGGTCAAAATTAGCGTTGTGATGACCACCTTGCTACCCGAACACATACCTTTCTCTCACCGGGAGAACGTGATGCAGAGCTGGAATGTTGCTGCTTGTGGAGCGTCATGGCGAAACGGGACTGGCTGTTGCTGCGGGACATTTTAGTTTCACTTTCACCTGGGACAACTGAACAGATCAGAGGTAAATATTTCTCTTCAGATTCTGAATAAGCCCATACTTCACGGCGGGGAACTCCGACGTCTCGGCCTCATAAGTTTTATCTTTCTAAAAGTCGTTTTCTCTAGACTTTAACTTGACTTTTATTAACAGTCAAGCTTTCCACAGTACACTTCTCACACATTGTCAATATATTCATTGGAATCCATTTTGTTTCAGGTAACAAGTCTTTTCTTTGTTCAGACAGTCAACTTAATGAGGACCAGCTGTGACACCTGAACCCAGGCTCCAAACTCTAAAACCTCAACTATTTAATGAATATTTAAAACCTTCTTGTGTGCAATAATCTTCATTTCTGTGCAAATATATGCTTAAAGTGCTAACAAAGTTAAACTGCTTATGTGCAGAACTATGAACTGTTTGAATGTACTAAATATAAGAAATCCCAGTAATGAAGGTCCTCTTAACACCAAAATGTTCAACCCTGTTATCATAAGACCAGACTCTTATTCCTTAGTCTGAGAGTCCAAATGTGTTTTTTGGCTTTCATATGTCTTGCACTGAGGAGAAACTTCCACGGGGCCGCTCTGCCACAAGACACAAGACTGCATTTGAGGATTATGGAGGCCACTGTGCTCTTAGGAACCTTGAATGCTGCAGAAATCCATTTGGAACCTTGGCCAGATGTGCACCTTGCCACAATTCTGTCTCTGAACTCCTTGGGCACTTCCTTCAACCTCATGGTTCTCATTTGCTCTGACATGCACTGTACAGGGTGACACAGGAATCAATTGTCGCTCCCGTCCCGTCCTGATCCCCAAAAAATACTCCCGTCACGTCCCGATCACATGACAGCCCCCCCCAAAAAATCTTGTCCCGAAAAAATCCAGAGAGAAAGACTCCCGTCCCGACCCGAATCCCATAGATTAGTAATTTACCTCCTATGGCGCTCGCTCCCCCCCTTTAAACCATATCCTAGCACAGTATCAAAGATGATCTATTTAGCTTTATCCGCCATCTTTAACCGTATCCTGCATTCTCGTTGTTTGGCCACCTTACCACGTCATGAATGGACTCGTCTGACTACCAAACTATTAAGATATACGCATTTTCAGTTGGATATCATATGCTTACCAGTTTATCCAGGTGGTGTAGCAACAACGTAGCAGTTTCAGTTTTGGTGCGTGCAGAGTAGTAGACCCGATGGAATTCAACTAAAGATAGCGATCTGTCAGATTGCATTTTGCAGCGGAGTTAATAACCACACACATTGGCACCGCATCGCAGCGTCATTTTTTAAAGCTAATTCCCTGATGTCTGACAAGATAAAGGTACGAAAAAGTTATTACTATAATCTCCGGTTTCCGTCCGATCCCGTGGATTATTTCCTGTCCCGTCCAAATCACGTTACAGACAGTGAAATTGACTCCCGTCCGGCGGGAATCCTGCAGGAGTCTCGTGACCCGTGGGAATCCCGAAAAACTGTAACCCTCTAATGCACTGTGAGCTGCAAAGTCTTATATAGACAGGTTATCTTTCCTAATCAGGTCCAATCAGTTTAATTAAACTCAGCTGGACTCAAATGAAGCAGAACCATCTCAAGGAGGATCAGAAGAAATGGACAGAATGTGAGTTAAATATGAGTGTCACTGCAAAGGGTCTGAATACTTAGGACCATGTGATATTTCATTTTTTTAAAAATCATTTTCAAAAAATTCTAAATTGCTGGTTATTTCTGGCAAGATGGGGTGCTGAGTGTACATTAATAAAATAAAATGAACTTTTTGTTCATCAAGGGGCTGCAATTAAATGGAGTGGAAAATCAAATGGGTCTGAATACTTTCTATACCCACTGTATGTGCTGTAAAACTTAGCTGTGAGTTATAAACAGAATCAGTCACAAAGAACAATCTTGGCAGAGTACGACTCTTTACAGAAATGAGCCTGACTTACTGCAGGCATGAGGGTCAAGCTAAGTGCCTGTATCAAGGGGCAAGGAACCCCATACTCCCAGAGTACCCCACACATGATTTCCTGAGGAACACAGTCAAATGCCTTCTCAAAGTCCACAAAACACATGTTGATGAAGTCCTCTGCACCTTCCAGGACCCTGCTTAAGGTGTAGAGCTGAACGTGTGCTCTATGGCCAGGAAGAAAACTGCATTGTTCCCTCTGGACCTGATGTTCTACTATCCAGAACCCCTGTATAGACCTTCCCAGTGAGGCTCACAAGTATGATCCCCTGTATTTTGAATACACTGTGTTAATTTAATCCACCCCCGGAGCCCTATCACCAAGGAGCTTTGTAACCGCCTCGAACCAAAGTCCCCAGACTCTGGAAGGCATGTCGGTGGGATAGAGGAGGTCTTTAAAGTACTCGGCTGCAAATGACCATTGCTCAGTTTTGCCCAACCCTTTCCTTCCTACAATAGCTTATACACCCTTAGGCCATTGTTCCTTCTACTAACTTACCCTCCTCCTTTATCTTTCTACTTTCTCCTATTTGTATTTGCCTCTTGATTACCTTCCCTCCTACCCTTTGTCTCCCCTTTTTCTTTTCTCACCTCCTGTTTCAAATCTCAAACCAACTAGCTTCCATCTGAATGTACAATCTAACCATTTTAACCTAATTTCAATTATTTTCTTGTTGCAGCTTTCTATTTTATTCTACTGTTGGAAAAGAGGCAGAAGTGGGAAAAGCCAGATAAGATGATAAACAACCCATTTTCCTCTTCCATCTTTTGTTCTGCTTCCTTTACTAGACTCCTGCTGCTGCATGCACTTTCAACCTACTGTAGTGACTCGTTACATATTGACACACTGACATATTGCCTGCCATACCAACTTGTTCTAAATTCTCTTTCTTCTCTGTGTCTTTTAGTACAATATTAAGCTTCTCACCAAGTTACGTTTCAAGTTACATTCCTCTTCATAAACAGCAAACTTTTCCTCTAAGAGACAGGAAACCTTTGGGAAGACAATTGGAGTTGTTCTATCTGCAGACTTCTGTAGTTTATTCTCAAACTTTGAATAGCTAATGTGTTTATTTCATGAAAACCTTCAGTATTGTTACTTGTCTTACATACAAATATTGTACAATTCAACTGAAATATCTACAGGTGAAACTGAAAAAATAGAATATGGTGCAAAAGTTCATTTCTTTCAGTTATTAATCTTAAAAGATGAAACTGATATAGCTCATTACATGGAAAGCAAGATATGTTATATTTATGGCTTATGCTATTGAAGCATCCTTGTTTTCCATAACACCTCAGTGTGTCCATGTCCATGCTACGCCATATTGAGGCAGGAAGTGATGCAAAAGGAGCCCAGACCAACTACTGAGTACATATCTATGATTAGACTTTCCACAGACCCATATTTATTGCACCATATTCTCATTTTATGGGTTAGTCTCCACCTGACTGTAAGCTCTGTCTGAGGACCATTCTGTCAAACTGACATCTAATATGGAATCAGATCAAAAAAACTAAAATGGTACAATCATTTTAGTACATAAATTCACTTGTACCACAAACCCCTTTAATATCTGGAGGTTCTAGGATCTTTGTGTTCTGTTATAAACAGTACATGTTCTTTTCTAGAATCTGGCCATGGATGTTTTTTCTTTTCATGCCAAACAACCTGGAGAGAATTCATTGTTGTACATATGTAGTTCCAGAAATGTTCTCACCTTAATAAAGAATAGCACACTTTCCTGATTGAAGGGAACTTCCATTAATGTCCACTGTTGCCACCATAAATATTCACACTTGGGTTGCTTTTGTATATATATATATATATATATATATATATATATATATATATATAGACTTAAGAGACTGTACAGAAAGCAAAAAATTTATGGCATTTTTTTTAGTTTTGTGCTCCTTGGATGCAGCAGTCTGAAGGAGTTCCAGTTCAGCAACAGCTTCATGTTGCTGAACACTGATTTGTATAATAAACCCTGCAGTTTTTTTTTTAAGATTGTCAGACTGTAACAATAACAAAACTAGTTATAGGTTACTGTAATTATTCCAGGAATCCATTTCCAAAGCTGAGTGGGAAAAATTCTAACCTTTATTTCCATTTTGGTACCACATACACACCTCCCTTTGTAAGTAATGTAGTGCTGACTGTGCAGAAGTGTATTCACTTCACCTGCCATAAATACAGGGTCACTGTTTGGTTTGGAAGTGGCACCCTAGTCCTGCAGGGAATCACTGGATCATCTGGTGGTCAAGAGAAGTGAAGGTCATTAGAAGAGGCCTAGTGGATACAGGCAGCATCCTAGGAAGCTGGGTATACTCTCTACAACACTGTTCACACATTGCACTGATTTCAGCACCATGCAAGCAACATGTCAGCCCCAGCAGGACAGGTAAACCTCTGGAATCAGGGTTAACTCTTATCGATGCACACTACAGATTGGTCTGAACAATAATTTATTGTAATGTAATGCACAAACTGTCATCTAAACACCAAAACTTAAGACAACTGAAGAAGGTTGTAACAATTACTGAAAGTTTTTTTTTGGCCAGTTGCTAAAATGTTTAGTTTAACTTTGAGAACTATAGTAGGTGTGCTTCCACATGCTACATATAGATCATTTACATGTGCCAAAATGAGATTTTTTGGAAAGGGAGGACATTTACCTGGTCCTCATGTTTGATTCGGATGTACTGGTTAGGTTTAGAGTTGGTTAAGCTTCTCAGTAACACTTCAAGATGGGCATAAGGAGTCTACTTACTAAAATAAACTGAAGTCAATAGAGTCCTTACTTGCATGAATGTGTCCCAATAAGGAGCATAACTAAATGAACCTTAAACAAAGAAAAGCAAAAGCTACAATTTAAAGTTATAAAATAATTTTAATGAAAACATTTAAATCAAGTTTATGTTGCATACAACAACAAAAATCCCAACACGTTTGGAACAGGGTGTTATGAAGGCAGAAACTGAACGCTAAAAATGAGTCTGGATGTTTCAGTCTGAGCAAATTGTGTCCAGCTGTCTGCGTTACTGCTCAGCTCCACCTAAACTCCACCTAAAGCGCATCACCTAGGCGACCTTAGGAGCTCCAGCTGCTGCAGCACCTCCTCCGCTCCGGGTCTGCAGCGGACCTCCGCGCTCCAGCAGCGGGCAAGAAGCGCCGCGCACCGCTTCCCTTGCGCAGAAGCAAACACCGAGTGGTCGCGCAGAGACGGCCGCAGATTGTGCGCCACAACCGCATATAGGATGTGTTGCCTGTCGCCTGTGTAAGGCGGCTCTCTGGTCAGAAGCTGCCACATGGTGATCCCCAGGGAGAAGATGTCCGCCTTCGGAGACACCTGCTCGCCTTTGAGCAGCTCCGGGGCTCGGTGGGAGTACGTGCCGCATCCATGGCTCAGATGGGGACTGATGGAGCTCAGCTCACAGTCCCGGTCCAGTTTCAGGGAACAGCCAAAGTCGGCTATTTTACACACGTCTCCGCGTGACACCAGCACGTTGGCCGGTTTGATGTCCAGATGCACGAGGCTGTGGGAGTGGAGGAAGCTCAGGCCCCGCACCATGTCTAAGGAGTAACGGAGCCAGCGCTGCTCCCCGAGCTGCTCCGAGCTCTCATAGATGATCTGCTGCAGGTTCCTGCTGCCCACAAACTCCATGACGATTGCTCCTATGCTGCCTTCATCCTCCAAGTCCGCTGGCACGCACGTGCTCGCGGCGATGACGCGCACGATGTTCGGATGGTGCAGGTGTGCGGCGTTCAGCTCGGCCCAGAAGCTCTGCCGGGAGGCCAGCTTGTTCTTGGTGCTCCTCTTCACCTTCTTCAGAGCCACCGTCTCCCCGAGGTAGTCGGCCCTGTAGACGGAGCCGAAGCCCCCGGAGCCCACCGCCTCCACGGAGCGCAGCTGCTCCCAGTGGATCACGGAGGACCAGGGCCGGCTGCCCACCTTACCGTGCAGCCGCTGGGGGGGCACCTGCAGCGTGGAGCCGTGGGACGTGTGGAAGAGTGGGCTGCTGCAGGCCGCGATGTCCACGGACGGGTAGATTTCCCTCGGTAAGAGGCGCGTGACGGGGATAGGAGACGGCATGGCGCGTGAGACCACACAGGTGTGTTCCGCGGAGTTGACGTCACCCAATTAATCATGGCATGAAAGCAATGCATGCTGGTAAATCTCAGAAACAAATAATCTATCCTAATAAATCTGTTTATGTAGTTTAATATCAAAAACTGCTTCAGATAATCTAAGAAACATCCTGGTCTCTATCTCAATTCTTTAAAAAGCAACGTGAACATCAGCCCTCTTCACAGGGTTCTGATTGGCTGCTTTATATCATGTTTGAACGTCCAGTCGGTGGTGAGTTGGCGCCCCCTATGTTGTCCACAATGCAAGCACAGTGTAAACTAAGAACCTTGGTTAGTTAGAGGGGGAATCGACCTATGAGCTGCTTTCTGGAGATCATTCATTCTTCTCCATATATGCAGAAAATGGACCACATCACACTGAGACAGTCCCACAGCATGTGGTGAGATACAGAGACTGGTCAGCCTTGAACTGGACCACCATCAGCTGAACACTGCTGGGCATTAGAGCCACCTGTGTTTGAGAAGAGCATAAAGAGCAGAGTTCTGATTAAATGTGTCTGAGGAAGTCCAAGGCTGCAAATTAAAGGGAGACTTCTAAAGACTCATGGAACGGAGCTTCACCTCATTTGCGAAACTAAAGGCAATGTTTCTAAATAAAGTACTGCAGATTACAAATGCGATCATTTTTATGGATCTAAACAGATTATAGAGATAATATAGAGAGCTTTCCTCCTGTCGAATTCACTGGGAAACAGAAAGAGAAAATATATTTATTAAATGTGAAGGGGAGATAAACAAATATGCGTATTTCAATAATAAATACTCCTCTCTGCCACTGTGCAAACTGTCATGTTTTCTTTCTGCGCAGATGCTACTTTCAAGATTTTTACAGACTCCTTTCTGCTCCAAAAACATTCTGCAATGTTGCAGGTACCGTTTAAAGATGGAATAAATACATAATCTAAATGTCATGGGTCTGGCTGAAGTTTTTTTTACTGTGGATGAGTAAAAAATATTCATATAATATTTTTGGTTGACTCCCACTTTCTCAAAATGTATCTTTGCACTGAATGCAGATTATTCTCACTACCTCAGCATCCAGCGCTCGCAGAGAGAGATTTGATTGGTCCACCTGAAACAGCAGATTATCTTCAGCAACCCGTTCTATTGCAGGACTCAGATCTGTTGATTAAAGTTGAAGTTTCTCTGCACAGAACGGGCAAAACCAGCAAAGGTTGCAAATGTAACGCATTTTATTATTGCGTATATTCTTCTAATATGACGGATATGTAGAAATTTGCCATCCTTGTGCTATATGTGGATTTTTAATGTCTGCCATTTGAGTAAAAAGAAAACACATAATCCTTTGGCTTTGAATAAAGATGCATTTTTCAACACCTGTTTATAGCTTCAGTGCTTATTGTGATGAAACGTGGAACAGAATAATAATAGGCTTTAACAACCAATAAATTAGGTGCTTAGGTGTGGCTTAGGGAGGGAGCCTGGAGAAAGGGTTTGGACTTGCTGAACAACTTTTCCAAGACTATCTACCCCAACTTTAAAGGTCTCATCGTGGGACACCACTAGCTTGCTCCGTCTGTTTGTTCGTGCTGTTTTGTGCATTGTTGGGTCAAACACAACCATCAAGTGGCACTACTTTGTATCCTAGCAACAGGAGAAGAAGAAACCCCACTCCCGCAGGAAGGGGGGGCAGAGCCAATTTTTGTTTTTATTTAGCCTAACTTTATTGACAACATTCAGTCAAAACATATAGACATGAAAAAGCTTAACAGCCATGCCAGGGGGTAGCACACATATACCAACAAGTAGTGATGGAGAGAATGAAAAAAATAAAATAAAACAATTGATCTGCAAGAACAAAAAGCACCAAGGCATTAAGAGTCTTGGCAGCCCTAGGATCTGAAGATTTTACGGATTCAACATCCTTATATAAAATACAGAAATGTTCTAGAATATTACATTGCACAAAGAGGGAGAAGTCGTTTCAAAATGTTAAAAAGTTTGAAACACACATTACGAGGTTTGTTGGCGATGAAGTATTTGGAAGATAAGGTCCAGACTTTCTTCCACACAATGTCTGGGGCAAACTTTTTCCAGTAGTGGGTGACAGAAGGCAAAGTTGCAATGTTTTTCTGAAAAAGGGACCTTATTTCTTGTTTCCTGTTGAGCGGTTGGAAATGAAACATATTTTGCCCTCTTCGGTCTCAAACAAAGGACAGGAATATGAAGGAAGTTATATTGAGAAATTTATACTAAGAATGATCTTTTTTATGTATTTTTACATACTGAGAGAACTGTGTGCTATTTCTTAATGACATAGTGATAGTCTGATTGTATGACACTGTATAATATTAGGTTAGGTAAAATGAATTGATAATTGAATTCCTACGTCTAGTGTTTCCATGGAAACACCCTTGGAGCCCTAGATTATGCTGGCTCTCCTCGGAGTCTCGAAACTTCACCAGGGAGACATATTTACAGATGGAAAGAGATTAGAACAAGGTTGCTAAAATCTTTAAAATGCTTTAGCAGTTTGGGAGACGGCAGGTCATTTACAAGGATCCTGGCAACACTGTGAAACTCTGTATCTCTTTGTGTTTTATCAAACTCAAGTAAAAATAAACCTCCAAGAAAAGGAAGGAATCTCTCGTCCCTTTATTTAAAATGTCTTTTCCACGACATTTTTTGGTGCTCCAACGTTTTGGGGGATTTCGACGGGCTGTGTGGACCTGTAAGGGGGTCCAGTTGTCAAAAAGGCCTAGACCCAGAAGGAGAGCCTCTCTGGCCCCCGGACCGCTTTAGATTTTTTGCGAAGGGGGGAGCTTTGGCCTGCCTGATTGATCCCTCACCATCCGGAATTCAAGAACTTTCAACATGGGTGAGTTTGATTCCTTCCATAATATTCAACTATTTAAATTAGTTTCTGGCAATCTGATGGTTGAAATCTTGGGATATGTGTTTTGGTTGCTGTCTTTTCTGAGAGATAAAGTAACGGTAAACACGGTAATGGGTTTTCTATAGATTCTTTCCTTGTTAACATATCAGAAGCAGTGTGGAGCTCTAGCTGTGGTTCTTGTCTGTTTTTACACATCAGAAAGCAGCACTCGTCATGGTATATCTGTGTGGTGGGGCTTTGAGAGCCCACACACAGAGGCTGTTAGTTAAACAGCGATTGGTTTAGCTTTTTCTCTCAGATAGTATCTGGCTTCGATGAGCACAGAGGTTTTGCTGTGAGCTGCAAGTTTTTTTTCTCCATCAGATTGCCTAAAAGGTCGACCATGAAATTCAAAGAAATCTGGCCATAAATATTAAAATACGTTCCTTTCTGGGTACCCAAATAAAATTGCTTCCTTTTGGGGAAGTCTGACAAACAGCTGAGTAATTAAAATGAATGAAAAACATATAAAATTACCAAATTTCAGTCAACAATTCACAGAAAAGCTTGCTTACTTTGCACGTTTCAAATCATAAACTCACTTTGATACGATAAATGCCGATCTTTTTTCTATCCATAATGGTCTTGTAAGAGTCTTCAATTGAAGTTGCTGGTTCATTGAAAAAATTAATCCATAAAATCAAGTTTTAAAATCGGTAACACATACCGCAACTCATTTCCTGCTTCACCAAAGGACACGTGTCCATGTGTCTCAAAATCAACTTTATTTCTTTTTAAGAACTGTTCTACGGCACCTTAATTGACTTTAGGGAAAGTTCAAACCTTTTTTTATCTTTATTTGACAAAAAACACAATTCGTAGAGTTTCGTTTTAAAATTAGTTTTATCCTAGAGAGAAAAAAAGACGTCTCATTCCAGGATACATAAATAATAGGTGGAAATCAATGAAATAAAAAATAACATAAAATACTAAATAGAAGCATAATATACTGTATATATATATATATATATATATATATATATATATATATATATATCCTTCTACAGCAGTATTTCTCAAATTATTTACAGTGAGAACCACCTGAAAAAATGTCGAGCTCTCAAAGTACCACAATCATGATCAACCTAAACATATAGTAGAGAAGGCTTACCCTTTTAACTATATAGAATTAAATATGGAGGCTCATTAACTCCTAAAAAGGATTATTGGTAATTGTTGCCAGCCACAGCAACACTGTTTGTTAATTATACATTTTGTAATTAATTTTAATTAAAAAAAATATTTAGATCTTTCCTCTAAGTACCACTTTGGAGAGCTTAAGTACCACTAGTGGTACACGTACCACCGTTTGAATCATGGTTCTACAGAATGACGGCGCGCTTATATAAAAAAACAAAAAAACAAAAACAAATGCAAAATAGACACACATTTTGCTTCCAGTGAGCTGAAGGTCTGGTCTAATTTTGGCTGGGAAATTGAAAGCCTTTGGGATAACCCATTTAAACAGTGTTTCATCTTCAGCTGGTGAAAGCTGTGATTTTTTATTGAATGCTGTGTCTGGAATTTGTTTTTTTTTTGCTGAATAATGTTCCGTGAGGTAGAATTAATGTTTGGGTCGGTGCCAGGAGGAGTTGGCGCATGCGCGAGGTTAGTGGCGGTTTGAGTTTGAAAAGTTTGATAGAAGAAGCGAATGGTAAAAGGACATTCATCTGGAAATAATAAGCTGAAACGAATGGAAAGGATAAAAGTCTTGGGAATTTTCTCATGGTCAGAAGAAAGGGAGTTTCATTGGATGAAATGCCAAAAAAAAAGAAGGATAAACAACAGCTGGTAGGCACGGCTGTGTGGTGAATGAGAAGCAGTGGGGAGAAATAGAGGAATATGAGAGTGAGGAAAGTAATATGGAGATGAGTTTTGTGAAGGATTCGTTGAAAAGAAAGAGACGTAATAATTCAGATGAAGATAAAACTAGGAAACAGAAAAGGGTTGCATTAAGTGAAAGCGCAGATGAAGATCATATTGAGATTCTGTGAGGGGAAATGGAGTGAATACAGTGAGTCTGGTCAAGTTAAATTCTATTTTAAAAAGTCTGGTTGGAGGAATAAAAATGGCTAAAGTACTAAGAGATGGAAATTTGTCAATCGTGTGTAAGACTGAAGAACAAAGAGAGAAGGCTTGTAAAATAAGAAAAGTGGGAAAACATAAAGTAATCAGTGTGAGTAAGGAGGGATTTAGTGGACAGGGACAGAAAGGAGTGATTTGGGGAATACCTGTAGAAGTAACAATTGAGGAAAATAAAAAATAATTTAAAAGGAGCAAAAGTGAAAGATGCTAAAAGATGCAGCTAGTATGATGGGGAAGGTTCCAGAGAAAATAACTGAAATTAGAGCAAAGAATCATCTCAAGGGATGGGGATAGAAGGAAAAGTATGGATAGATGTGAAAAAACTAGTAACTTTCATTGCAGGGGTATTAAATGTGACAATGGAATCAAAATCAAAAACGGAAAGGATTAAAATCATAGTAAAAGCAGCTGTAAATCATTTGGACATGAACGAGTTGTCATGGGAGGAGATCAGGAATAATCTCAGTGCACATACAAGCTAGGAGGGTGGGTGTGTGGGTTAAAGAATGCTACTAATTTTACAATGGAATGCTGGGAGTTTGATAGGTAATGGACAAAAGTTTAAAAGATATATTGATTAATTATTAGATAAACCAGATATTATTTGCGTTCAAGAAACATGGCTAAATAAGAAATTAGAATTTAAATTATTTCCATATACAATAATTAGATGTGATGGAGAAGATGGTATTGGAGGAGGATGTGCTACTTTTATTAATAATAATCTGAATTATAGAATAATTAAAATAGGAAAAGAAGAAGAATATACCTGTATAGGAATAAAAGTTTATATAAATAAGGAATAAATAATATATATATATATATATATATATATATATATATATATATAATTATTATAATCCATGCAATAAATTAGATATTAATAATCTTAAACTAAGTATAGAAGGTAATTATAAGCGTAGGGACTACAGGTGGAAATTAGCATTTTTGCTATAACCTTGTACAGTGCATGTTTCCTCTTGGTCAATGTTAAATTGTGCTCTGTCCCTGTCTAAATAAAAATCATACCATATGGTATTATATGGAGATTTTAATTCTCATAATACATTGTGGGGAGGAAATAAAGTAGATAAAAATGGTGAGATAATTGAGGAGTTAATAGATGATATGAATTTATTATGTATGAATAATGGTAGAGGGACAAGGATAAAGATAAATAGAGGTAAACGTTCTGCTATAGAGCTCACACTAGTGTCAAATGAAATAACAGGAAATTGTACTTGGGAAGTTCATGAAAATAATTTAGGTAGTGACCATGATATAATTTTCACCAAAACTTATGGGGATAAAGAATGACATTTGGAAATGTTGTATCTATTTTTTGGGGCTAATATCTTTAGTAAGAAGTCAGAGGTAAAAGTCTGTTTGTCTATTATGCATGGTTGTAAAACATATCCTTGACCAGTATTTAACTGGGACAAGCTTTTAAGTCATAAAACTCTTGGGTAAGTTTTATTGCAGGCTGTAAAAACAGGATGTCTGTAGATTTAGTATGCCGGAACCAAGGCCATAAAGCTGGGAGTGTTGCGTAGGACCATAAAACTCAGAATGAACTTTTGACTTGGATCCAGGAGAAAAGACACGTCCCTTATGACTGCATTGACATCCAATCATTGTTAAGACACTGTTTAAAACGTTCTGATTGGAGCAGATTAATCCTGGGAGGTTTTGGATGTTTATAAAAGTTATGACACGAAAACCATTCTTCGTCAGAAATCTTTGTCTGACCCAGAGAAACTAGGGCATCTTTCTCTGTAAACTGCAATTTGTTAATCTGTTCAAAATAAATGTTAAGAACTGGAAATTGGCTCCATTTTGTCTCTGCTTGAACATGCACTGAATTAATTTTGATAATATTTAATTCAACAGAAAGAAGAGAAAGAAGATGGGTATTTAAATAAGCAAATTGGGATACATTTAGAAATATATGTGAAAAAGAACAGGGTAGGATAAATATGGAGGAAAATATAGAAACAGTGGAACAAACATTTAGGAAAGTAATAATTGAAGCAGCAGAAATAACTCCCTAAAAGTAAAGGAACAATGAAAAAGAGGAATGTTCCTTGGAGGAATGAGAAATGTGAAAAGGCAAACAAAGAGAGAAATAAAGACATGAAAGAGTAAAAAAGACACATAATTTTGATAGTTTAATAAAATATAAAAGGTTACAGGCTGAAGCAAGGAGAGTAATGAAAGGGCAAAGAGAGAAAATTGGAGGGGGTTTTCTGATAAAATAGGGAGAACAACATCAGTAAGTGAGGTATGGGGAACGATAAGAAAAATGAAAGGAGTTTATAGAGAGTTTAAATACCCAGTATTTAAAATATGAGAATATGTAGCTGTTAAAAATGAAGAGAAAGCAGAAATGTTAGCTAAAACATTTATAAGAATAAATAGTAATGGCAATTTATCAGAAGATAGATGGAGTAGAACAGAAGAAACTAGAAAGAAAAATAATGTAGAATGTGATGGAGGAAAAAGACAAAACAATAGATGCTCCATTTACATTATGTGAATTAGAGCGAGCAATGGGGAGAACTAAAATAATGTCACCTGGCAAAGATAATATTAATTATGAGATGCTTAAACAGTTAGGGGATAAGATGAAGGTAAAATGATTAGGAATATATAATAAAACCTGGGAATGAGGGCAATTACCTACAAATTGGAAGGAGGCAATAATAATACCGATAATTAAACACGGGAAAGATCCAAATAATCCGGAGAACTATAGGCCAATAGCACTGACATCTCATATAGGGAATTTAATGGAAAGAATGATTACAGAAAGATTAAATTATTATTTAGAAAGAAAATTGTAGTAAATTGATAATAAAATATCAAAATGGATTTAGGAAAGACAGAGGAACAATAGATTCAATAATAAGTTGTGAAAATTAAATTAGGAAAGCACAAAACAACAAAGAAAGTTTAGCTATAGTTTATTTTGATATAGAAAAAACATATGACATGGTGTGGAAGGGGGGATTAATGATAACATTAAAAAGACTAGGGATTGAAGGAAGAATGTATGATTAGTTAAGGATTTTTTGTTTAATAGACATATTCAAGTAAAAATAGGAAATAAAATGTCAAAGAGTTATAGAGTAGATAACGGGACACCACAAGGAAGTGTGATCATTTCAGTTCTTTCTTCTATTATGATCAATGATGCATTTAAAGATATAGGATATAATATTGGGAAAGCCTTGTTTGCAGATGATGGAATAATATGTAAAAGAGGAACAAACATCCAATATTTGCAGAAAAAAATTCAAGGAGCAATAATAAAAGTAGAAAATTGTTTATATGAATAGGGGTTTAAATTTTCATTAGAAAACACAAAAAGTATGGTCTTTACAAGGAAAAGTAATGTAAATATTGAACTTAAATTATATAGGGAGCAATTGGAGCAAGTGCATAGTTTTAGATATCTGGGGGTTATATTTGATGAAAAATTAATTTGAAAAGAAAATATTAACAAAATAGAAGAAAGATGAAAAAAGGTAATAAATGTAATGCGATTGTGGTGGAAAAATGTAGTGTTATGATGTATCTGTACTTTTTAATCAACTGTGATGCATGTTTACTTAATGTTGTAGTCTTACTTTGAATTATAGTCCTATTGAGTGACGCCTTTACCCAAGTCATGGTCAGAGAGTTTTGATAGTGATAGTCCACATCCTGTGTTACCATGGAGATGACTCTTCGGACTGGGCATCCTTAAAGGTCTACAAAGTTCACAGCTTTCTAATCAAAGAGAAAGGCGCCTTCAAGTCTCTGATTTTCACCCTGAGAGTCGTACTTTATCAGTAGAATAGATAGACCAAGGTTACTAGAAATAATATAAGCTTGTTTTTGTAAAATTGAGACAGGTCACTATTTAGCATTTTCTGTGATGTGATGCTATCCTCTTGATTTATCAATCCGAATTGTAATAAAACCTCAAAACTTTAACGGAATTGTCTTTCATCCTTTGGTCAGTGTTTACTGCCACAACAGCTTGGCGCCTAACGTTGATTCCTACTGGCGGGTCGGGCTGTCACGAAGAACCAACTCATTTCACTGACTTTGGCAGCCTTGAGCAGCGGAGGGGGCTTGGTGCTTCTGGTCATCCCGTGATCGCAGTCAGGAGAGAACCCCGCAACAAGTGAGAGACATTCCATCCATCCATCCATCCATCATCTTCCGCTTATCCGGGGTCGGGTCGCGGGGGCAGTAGCCTAAGCAAAGAGGCCCAGACTTCCCTCTCCCCGGCTACTTGGGCCAGCTCCTCGGGAGGAATCCCGAGGCGTTCCCAGGCCAGCTGGGAGACATAATCCCTCCAGCGGGTCCTGGGTCTTCCCCTGGGTCTCCTCCCGGTGGGACGTGCCCAGAACACCTCACCAGGGAGGCGTCCAGGAGGCATCCTGACCAGATGCCCAAGCCACCTCAACTGGCTCCTCTCGATGTGGAGGAGCAGCGGCTCTACTCTGAGCCCCCTCCGGATGACCGAGCTTCTCACCCTATCTCTAAGGGAGAGCCCAGCCACCCTACGGAGGAAACTCATTTCAGCCGCCTGTATCCGCGATCTCGTTCTTTCGGTCACCACCCAGCGTTCGTGACCATAGATGAGGGTAGGAACGTAGATCGACCGGTAAATTGAGAGCTTTGCCTTTCGGCTCAGCTCTCTCTTCACCACGACAGACCGGTACAGCGCCCGCATAACTGCAGACGCCTTACCAATCCGTCCATCGATCTCCCGCTCCATTTTTCCCTCATTCGTGAACAAGACCCCCAGATACTCTACCCTTTTCCGGCTCAAGACCATGGTCTCGGATTTGGAGGTGCTGATCCTCATCCCAGCCGCTTCACACTCGGCTGCGAACCGCTCCAACGAGAGCTGTAGATCACATTCAGATGAAGCCAACAAGACCACATCTGCGAAGAGCAGAGACCCGATCCTGAGGTCACCAAAACGGATCGCGTCAACACCTTGGCTGCGAGAGACATTCCTTTCTTTGAAATTAAGTTTTCCTTAATCCCTAGTGGAGAGTGAAATTGTGCGTTGTTACGATGCTTTTTAAACATACTGTGAAGTTGCGCTTTGATATCGTTTCGCTTTAAATGATTTAAGTAGCAAGTATTTTGCTGCGTTTAATTTTTCTTGCACAATGGGTTCAGCAAAATCCAGTCTTTCTGCACCTAACGGTGCTGTTTGTCGTGCTATGAGAAATAAATATGGACAGAAATGTTTAGAAATTTTTTTTTTTTATTTACAAATGGGATTTTCCGATTGGGGGCAGCCTAGACATTGTAGAGATAGAGAAATTTGAGCAGAAATTGTCATTAGAGGAGGAGGAGTTACAATCAAGGGCTTTCTTACGAGTTGCTTTGTATAAAATCTTTGAAAAGCATAAGTGTATTTTGCAGGTCTGGAAAGATGATGCAATTTGCTGTGAGTGTAAAACTGGGGTAGTCGGATTTAGACTCTTAATAAAAATGAGACAGATTCCTTTTAACGTTTGGAGGTTTTAATATGATTTGAATTTATCATACAGGAGGACAGTAACATATTACAGTAAAATGCAGAACACTGACCTGCCTCAATTTTACAACAACAAGCTTATATTATTTCTAGCAACCTTGGTCAATCTATTCTACTTGATAAAGTATGACTTTCAAGGTGAAAATCAGAGACTTGAAGGCACCTTTCTCTTTGATTAGAAAGATGTGAACTTTGTAGACCTTTAAGGATGTCCAGTCGAAGAGCCATCTCCATGGTAACACAGGATGTGGACTATGATTATCAAAACTCTCTGACCATGACTTGGGTAAAGGCGTCACTCAATAGGACTAATCATTCAAACTGATACTACAACATTAAGTAAACATGGTCACAGTTGATTACGAAGTACAGATAAATCATAACACTAAATCTTTCCACCACACCAGCTTTAAAAATTTAAGTGGACCAGGAGATTTGTCTGGTACAGTGGCTGGCCACGGCGATAACACTTGAGCGTTCCACATGTAAACAGAAGAAAACACAGGCTAACTCTTTCATATTTTCCCCAAACACAGACACTGAACCATCTGCTCCACTCTTGCAGCCTGACACTACACACAAAGACGTCAGATCTCCTTCGCCTGAAGCGAACGTAAAAAGTAGATCTACAAATCATATGGTTTACCCACCACCGTATGCTTCAGAAAAACAGATGTTTTCAGATCTACAGGCTTTGAAACTGGCCAATCCAGACCCGGACTTGGACTCCGCCCTGCTGATTCAGAGCCAATGGACAATGGCTACCCCAGGACTGACGGCAAGAGCAGCCTATCCCGAATGAGCAGAGGCGGTTTCCAAAGATGAGCAGCCGAGTCAGCCGATGGTACGTGGAGAAAACTCAGCGAATGCGGAGCTGCAGAGGCCGCGAACGGACGCCTGCGGGCCGAGCACGAAGGAGAAGCAGGAAGCTGATTGTGAAGCCGAGCCGCAGAGTATCTCAGGAAGCCCATCTATACGGAGAGCTTTTCATCACGTGGGGCAACTGAAGTAGCTGCTGGAAAAACCAGGCAAGAGAAGCAGAGTGCGAAGAATAGTGGTGGCTTGATCCACCAATGGGGGAACCAGCTTTCACAGAGGAAACAACTAAGCCAGCCTATCGCAACCCGGATCAGCGAGTTAAGAAACTGCCTCCTCAGCCGCCATCTACTCCTCCTGCAAAGAGAAAGCAGATTGCAACTTCGTGCAGTACCTGCCAGGTGAGCAACACTGAAAATGATAACGATATTGTTCAGACATTCCCCATGGTTGAAGTGGCTGGAATGAATAGTATGACACTGGTATATCGAGCCTGGAGCAACAGGGACTGGGATGAGGCTGTTGAGAGACTGCCTGCCATCTTGGGAAATGGTAATAGTTTTGCAGGCGAATTAGAAGAGATATGCCTGTCTTTTCGACCTACCGAAGCAGGGATTTGCCGGATTCTGAAGCGCAAACTTAAAACGGCCGACGTTGCGAAGCTGAAAGACAGCCTGCCTAAACCTCACCTACGTATGAAAACCGTTAATGGCACAGACGTGGTGAGTGATGAATATTTTGCTGCTATTACCAAGCTCTGTAAAGCCATTATCGCAGAATTTCCTACATGCCCAAATTTGAATAAGCTACATGCAGTTAAACAAAAGCGAGATGAAAACACAGAAGATTTCTTACACAGGATGGTCGAGGAGTTCGAGAGATTCAGTGGACTTGAAAAGCCGGGGACGATTACAGGTACGATCTATGAATATATGCTCTGTGACAGGATATTAGCTGCACTACTGCTAGATACATTGGTCTTGACGCCGGAATGAATTACGCTGATCTTCGCAAATATTATTTACACAGTGAAAACCTACTGAGAACAAAGCGGAATGAGCTACAGTCTAAGAGAGAAACTGATCTGCACGAGGCGGCTTTAACCATGTACTCGGTAGTTGCAAATGACCACATAAGTGGACTGTATCGACGTTCCTCTAGAAGCCCCCGTGAATACCAGAGAGGAGGTAAACGGCAGGGCTCAAACTGCCGCCGCCGCCATGTTTCCCCAGATCGCCGTAACAGCAGCTTGTCAGGTGATTAGGACCGTTGTTTCTCCTGTGGGAGGCATGGCCATTGGAGTGACCAGTGTACCAGTAGGCATGGACGTGGCCCACACAGGGGACATCAACAAGCTGATTGAGCAGATGGGTTGACCTCCAGTTCAGAGCAGATGGAGTTGGAGGTCTGACGCACACAAACACATATAGACACACTTCTTCTCTTGGGCTTAAAGACCCAGTGGTATCTGAAGAAGTAGTATAACATCTGAAGCATGGCGACAGTGGTGGTGTTGGGTGCTGGTGGAGGTAGGGCTGGTGGTTCTGCTTGCCCTTGCACAAAATCTGCAATTTATAAAACAGATTCTGGGAAGGTGATAGTAGAGGATGAACTGTTAAACTTTAATGTAGTGAAAATGAGAACACTCAGTCATAATGAAATTGTTTTGTTGACAACAATTTTTCATCCGCGTGGATTGAGGAATCCAAGCTCAAATACTACCCTACGATGTGTTATTCAAAAAGGCCCACAGAAATACATTAATAATATTAAGGCCTGTCTGAAAGTATTAAATGGATGCGGGGAAAGTATCCCGAGGTTTGTCTCCCATTTCTTGGATGAGCTGCCGCCTATTGGGTTTGGAAATATGGATGCCTCAGCGCTGCTCAGTCGAGTGGAGCACCTGAACCAGGAAGTCTCTGGTCTGTGGAAAACATTGGAGTGGGAACCTTGGAGCAACAGTTGCGGCCATGGATCGCAGAGTGGCAGTGGTGGAGACACGCTTTGGAACAGGGTATGGTCCTGGAGAGCCTGGCGCTGCACAACAGGGTGATGGGACACCAGCAGACCCGGTAGCCTGGAGAAGATCAAAAAGTTCACCGCCAGGAAAACGGTTTGCCTAGGTTTGGATATCGGGATAGCCAGCACATTTCAAGCAGGAGAGAAGGAGCTGTTTGGCTTCGGTCAACAACAGGAGCTTCTAGAGGTTGCAGTAGCATGGCCACACTCGCAACTACATTCCCCGAAGTGGGGTGTTGTAGTGAAAGAAGGGACGAAAAAGTCAGCACTCTTGAAAGAGAAGATTCAAACAAAGCCCCAGAGCAAGCAGAGGAAAGTGGGGATATTTGGAACTGGTACGGAGAGCAGCATTGGTGTGAAGACGAAACTGGTGAATGTGCTTGCCACAAGGTTTTCTCCCACATTGCATGCAGGCAAGCTTTGTGATTATTTATCTGAGAAACTGGAGAATACAACGGTGACGTGTTGCAGGATTGAGATAGCCCGTAGCAGGTATTGCTCTTTTCATATCACTGCTGAATGCAACAATGTTGCCGATATGTATGACCCAAAATTGGCCTGAGGGGATCTATGTTCGCCAGTATTATGAGGCCCGGAGCTATAGAGTTCTTGGAAAAGAGGGAAACAGTGAACTGACATGCCAAGTTACACCTGCAGCTCCACATGAGAGTCTGACTGCATAGTTGCTATGAAATAACTTTCCTCTCTCCTGATATCTGTGTAGTATCTTACATGGGCTGTGTATAGGCCATACTGAAACTGATAAATCACATCGTATTGTTGTGGATGAACTGATGGAGAGCAGTGACATTCTGTGCATAAATGAGACGTTTTTGGCAAAACAAGATCTGGAAGGATTAAATTCTATGCATATGGACTTTCATGGGGTGGGAGACTCAAAGACTGATTTAAGCACTGTAATTACTCGGGGGAGCATACCTGCGGGTGTAGCTACATTGTGGAATAAAAAATATGTCCAGATGGTGAATGTTATATGATTGGGAGTTAATTGGGCTATTGGGATTGAGTTGTGCTGCAATGAGAAGAAGATAATAATTTTGAATGTATACACACCATATGAGAGCTTAAAAAATGAGGAGTATCTTAGTAGACTGGCGTTTGTTATGGCCTTTATCCAGGACAATTCCTCTTCTTGTATCTATGTGGTTGGTAATATGAATGCAGATAGGAGTGATGCAAATTCTTAATTTGGTAATCATGTACTGCAGTTCTGTTCAGATAGTGGAATGGTTTTGTCCTGTAAAGTAGTGTTGCCAATGGAGAGTTTCACTTATATTAGTGAGGCCTGGCGTACCACTTCCTGGATAGACCACTGCATTAGTACAGTGGACACTCACAACTCTATCAGTATGATGAAAATTGATTATGAGATGGCTACATCAGACCATATACCTTTCTATATGGTGTTGAACACTGACAATATACCAGTGTTGTTACCTATGGACAGTGGTACTAATGTTGACTAAATAGACTTGTCAAAACTGTCCAGTAAAGATATTAATATGTATATTAATCATACTGATGAGTTGCTGAGTAAAATCAAGGTCCACAAAGATGCTCTATTATTTTTGAACATGAACTGCAAAAATTAACAACATAAGTGTTCTATGTATGATTCAATTGTGGAGTCTCTCTATACTGCAGGTGGTGCTATATGTAAACATCAGGTGAAAGGGTATCGGGGAAGGCCAGGCTGGAATGACTATGTGGAAGAACTTCATGCATAGGCACGGTGTGCATTTAAAAAATGGGTTGACTCAGGCAAAAGTAGACATGGCCCACTGTTCGAGAACAAGAAATGCACTATTTTCAATTCAGTTCAGTTTATTTATATAGTTACACAACAGATGTCATCTCAAGGCACTTTACAATAAGAGTTATTACAATACAGTGTTTCATTTAGGAAATAGAGAACCACAGAAGATTGCGGCTTGAATTCTCAGCAATCCCTTACACTGAGCAAGCATGAAGCGATAGTGGAGAGGAAAAACTCCCTTTTAACAGGAAGGAACCTCCAGTAGAACCGTGCTCAGCATAAGCGGCCAAGACCGTCTGGGGTTTGAAGAAGGCAGCAGAGACACAGAAAGAGTAACAGAACTGATGCAGAGCAGAAGTTGGTAGCAGGACGTGGAGAACGTTCCCCCACTGGAATGCCATCTTAGTCAGGGTCGTCAAGCAGGGCGGGTCAGGAGCACCTATTGTAGGAAGAGACTAAGAGAAAACAGATTAGCGCTTGAATTGACAATACGTCATGCAGTTGGGGAGAAGTAGGAGAGAAAGTAGGAACTGACTCTAATAATGTCCTCCACCAGCCTAGCCTAAAGCAGCATAGCTACTAACAGTAACCTGTCTCCTAGCTACTAGGAGACCTAGCTACTAACACTCTCTACCTGGCTCACATTAATCTATCTCTACCTAGCTACTCTACCTGACTACTAACATTAACCTGTCTCTTCATAGTTTCTGACAATCTACCTGGCTACTAACATTAACCAGTCTCTTCCTAGCTACCTGTCTAACCTTTCGCTAACTACCTGTTAACCTGTCTCTAACTGTAAGCTTTGTCAAAGAGGAACGTTTTAAGCCTAGTTTTAAAGATAGACAAGTGGTCTGCTTCACGAACCAGCCCTGGGAGCTGGTTCCATAGGAGGGGAGCCTGGTAACTGAAAGATCTGCCACCCATTCTACTTTTAGAAATCCTAGGAACTACCAGTAAACCTGCAGTCTGAGAGTGAAGTGCTCTGTTAGGAACATATGGAACAATCAGGGGCCGTATTCACAAAGACTCTTATCTTACCGCTAGGTGTTACTCCTAACTCACACTAAAAGGTCTTACGTAGGATTTGTCGTCTAAAACCTATTCACAAATGCACTAAGAGCTACTTTTACGTAGGACAAATTCCTAAACGTAAGATAAGAGTGACGTCTCGTTGCTATGGAAAACGTCATTTCCTATGTATGAGTAAATAGACGGACAGCAGTGTGATTGGTTGTTGAATAACACGTGTGAAACCAGGAAATGGAAAACTTCAATGATTATGAACAGCGCAAATAGCAGAAATAATGCACAATGACATCTTTGTGTCGGCCACGAGACTGACACTTCATACAACTTACACACAATAGCCTACTTACAGAGAGGGTAGAGTGTAAAAACGAAAAAACGTGAAATGCATCATATTATGTGACAGATTGCCGTCCTAACTGGGATAAGCTCTTGGGTGAAAGCGGTATAGATAATGGATGGATGGATATATCATATTAAGGGAGTGATTGCAAGTAGTCTGTAAACAATTGTGAAGATGAGCACATCAGCCACATCTTAAATAGACCCCCCCACTACAGTGAAAAGCGCCTCATGAACTGAAAATGAGTGGCAAGAGATCGCCGCTTATCAAAAGGATGCTGCTGCAACAGGTAGGCAATGTCCGTCATATAGGCATCCCTACATATGTTGCATAAATTAGAATATGTGTTTAATTTTTTGTGCAGGGGGAACAACACAGCCGGGTATCTCACAAAACAATATTTTTCTACGGTTTGGCCAGTTATCCACACGTAACCGGAGATTTTCGGCACCAAAAACAAAGCTTTTAAAAAAACTCCGGCCAAAGTGGAGATTTGCGTTTTGTCCGTTTTCAGTATCTGCGTGTCGACGGTTGAAGACGGAGTTTTAAGTACCGTAACGTCACTATCCGCAACAATAAAAATGCTCCAACATCACTTGTGTGACGTGTGTAGCCTACTCTAAAAAAAAAAGAAAGCATAATGCCCTCAGAGCTGTGTTGGTATCATCCATTGTTAAAACACGTTTTGTTTGTTTGCTTTTATAAGCTCTATTACTGCTGCTTACTGAAGATAGAGGAAAGAAAGTTATTCTTAGCGGATAGGATTTGGGAGAACTACTGCCCCCTAAGCCTGTGAATATTCTCATTCATCCAGGTCATGGTTATCTCAAGGAAATTTCAATCAAACGCAACTGGACTTGGTAATTTGTCTTGGAAGACGTTTCACCTCTTATCCAAGAGGCTTCATCAGTTCATGCTCGCCGCTGACCAGGCTGGGACTGGTCCAACTAACTGGTGTGGAGACTCAGCTATTTAACCTCTTGAACAAGAATCATTATGTCATTGAAACCTTTGTGCTCCATGTCTTAACGACGGTCGTTGGCGTGCCGCCTATTGGTGGAGGTTAGGTTTCGGCTTCGTTAGTGCCCTATTGTGTTATAACGACAGTCATTGGAGTCACAGTTGCCCCCTACTGCTTTGTCATGTCTATGAATGTGCTGGAAAACGCATTTATCCGGTTACGTGTGGATGGAGATTATTTTTTTCAACAAGCGGAGGAAAGTCTTTGTTTTAAAAAAAATCCGACTACATGTGGACATTGTCGGTATTGTTTGGTCAAATCAGCATCATCCAGAGTGTTTAACACATTGCGTCTGGCTGCAGCCATTTTGGGAGTCTTTGTGAATAGGTCTTAGGGAGTAACGAGTCCTCTTGACTTCTTTTAAGGACTCCCAGACTTAGGAGCTACTTTTAGGCCTAAAAGTGGTTGTGAATTACTTTTATCTTAAGAAACTATGAGTCCTAAATTTAAGAGTGACATGCCCACATTTTTTAGGAGTTACTACTAAATTCGGCAGTTAGGACCTACTTTTAGCCCTAAGATTCTTTGTGAATACGGCCCCAGGACTCTTATGTATGATGGAGCTTGCTTATTAAGAGCTTTATATGTCAGAAGGAGGATAGGCGGTTCAAATATGCACTTCACTATATTAAGAGAAATGAGATCACTATAAGGGCAGATTCCCTGGCTAGAAAGCTGCAAAATAACGACTTCTGGAAGGAGATAAAAACTATTAAACAATGTAGAGCAACATTACCATTCAATATAGATTGTTATGTATTATGTATAGATTGTACAGCCATGGCGTAATAAATATTTTGAATTACTAAATTGTGTAAAAAGTACAGCACTCGTAGTGAATAATGTAGATTTCACTGATGATGTTAATGTTACTTCTGCAGAAATCTCTGAAATTAAAACTACTGAAGTTAAAAAATAAAAAGGCCTCTGGACTGGATGCAATTACAACTGATCATTTAAAATATGCTAGTAGGAAATTGTGCCCTTTAGTGGCTACGTGTTTTTATGGCTTTTTGTCCATGGGAAGCTGCTGACTCTATGCTCTCTATTGTGCTAGTGCCAGTTACCAAAGATAAAAGTGGGGAGGTTAAACAGCTCTGACAACTATAGGGCAATAGCTTTGGCCAGTGTTATGTCCAAAGTGTTGGAGATAGTGATACTGAGGAGGCTTGAGAGGTATGTCAAGATTTTGGATAATTAGTTTGGTTTTAAACAACGGCATGGTACTGATTTATGTATCTTTGCACTAAAAGAAATTCATATATATATATATATATATATATATATATATATATATATATATATATATATATATATATATATATAAAAGACAAAATTCAACTATGTTTACATTTTTTTATAAATGCTTCTAAGGCATTTGATCGTGTAAATCATGATAAATTATTTTTAAAGTTTATGAATAGTGGAGTTCCTGGGTTCCTGAGTTCCAGCGGAGGAAACTGTATGCGCAGGCAAATAAACTGGGAAGAAAGTTCAGTTTGTGTTCCTTACCAGCAAAGATCTCACTCTTCAGAGCATATTGTACATCATTGTATAATACCAACCTGTAATGTTGATATAAACAGAGTAGTTTTAAAAAATTGACAGTGGCTTATAATGATAGCATGAGACTCATGAGTGTCAAGGAGTTCTAGTGCTAGCCACATGTTTGTCACCATCGCCTACCTGCTCTGCTGTCTTACGTAATATGATGTACAGATTGATGTGTAGGGTTAGTGGGTCAGAAAATGGCTTAATTGATGGTGTAGTTAATCTTGTGAAACAGTTCTGTCAGATTCTCATCAACTCTAAGGAATCACTGGCGAAATTGCTTGTAAGTTAGATATTGATTGTGTAGTGGGTGATATATGCATGCATGTGTGAGTGTGGTTATGTACATGTTGTATTTTAGTTTTTGTTTTGTTTTTACTGTTTTTTATTTGTTTATTTATTTATTTTTAGTCTGATATGGATTCCTCTGGGTCTGAAATAAAAAAATTCATCATAATCAATCTGAATTTTATGATGAAACACATTCTGAGATCGATAATGAATCTAATTTTAGTGAGGGTACACCTGTTGCTGGTGATAATCAAACTGATTTTTTTGGTGAAACACCTACTGTTAATGAAAAAACTGTTTTTTGTGATGCAAATCCTGATCGTTGCAGTGAAAATACTGCAGTATCAAATGTAACTGCCTGCAATGAAGAACTTGCTTCCTGCACTAACTATACAGATCAAAGTTCTAACCCTCACCTTTTGATTACAGAAGCCATTGTACATTTAGAACAACAGCAAACGACGCTAACAGGTACATACGCACAGCTGACTTCTGAAGCACACAAAGCCTTACCTATCCTGTCTCTGACTGTTTCAGGTACAACCGTGGAGTTCATGGTTGACTCTGGAGCGACACACTCGGTTCTGAAACACACAGCGTTACAACCTGGTAAGTCCAGCTTCTGTTTTTATGCCAGAGGAGGGTCTACATTATACATCGCACGTTTCTGCAGGGCCAGACATAGAATATGAGCAGGCATGGTACACCTCTGACACTGAAAATTTGAACATAACTTCTGTTGTGTGGGACACACATTCAACTGTGCTAAATGTCTGCCTTACACCTGAACAACAAACACTCTACTGATTTCAGGAATATGATCCATACATTTCCCTCTCTAAACCGGCTGGTAAGGAGTGGGAAATGGTGACAGAACTGTTTGGACGCACTCAGACAGCTTTGATTGGGAGTGAACAGAGAACGATAATTCAATCCTCTATTCCAGGTCTGCAAAACCATATAAACGTTTGCTGATTTCCACCGTGCATGTCACCAGGGAACGTCATTTAACCGACGACCCTGATGAAATGCTGTCTCATGTTTTTTTGCATGAAGACGTTGCGACAGACCACACAGAAATCTCTGTTAAAAGCGGGAAGAATAGTTGATTGCACCGATTCCCCTGTGCGCAGTCCTATTTTTCCAGTAAAAAAATCTGAGAAAAAGGTGAGGAGTGGCGTTTTGTACAGGACTGGAAGCGTGTTAATGCTGTGATGCCTAGAGCATCTTTTTTCCCAAATCCATGCACCGTTTTGTCTCAGGTTCCACCTTCAGCCACTTATTTTTCAGTTGTTGATCTGAGTAATGCATTCTTCAGTGTACCAGTAGACCCTGACAGCCAGTTTTGGTTTGCTTTCAAGTTTAAAGGGAGATTGTACAGTTTTAGCAGGCTTGCACAGGGCTACGTGGAATCACCTGCCATTTTTAAGATGGCATTGAAAAAGAGCTTCGTTGGGCTCGAGCTTTCACCTGGCTCCGCTTTAATCATCTACATCGATGACCTTCTGATTTGTTCACCGTCAAAAGAACAGTGTGAGGAAGACACTGTTAAATTGTTGCAACATTTGCATGCATGTGGTCACAAAGCTAGCTTTTCAAAGCTGCAGTTTGCAAAATCAGTGGTTATCTTCCTTGGCCATGTGATTTCAAAAAGTTCAAAATCTCTGTCTTCTAAAAGAGTTGCTGCTGTTCAGCAGTTCCTAAAACCTTTCACTAAGAAACAAATGATGTCTTTCTTAGGCCTGACTTCATATTGTCGGAACTCATATTTTCCTAGGCTATGCGATGCTGGAGAAGCCCCTTTCTGAGTTGATTCATGGGCGAGAGATGATGGCCTCTTACGCCATCCAGTGTACCCCTGAGGCCATGCAATCATTTGAGGAGCTGAATAGAGCTTTACAAAGCCCTCCCATTCTGGCTTTACCAGATGCAGAGAAACCATTTTTTCAGATGGTTGATGAGAAAAACTGTTGCATGACATCTGTCCTATTACAGGATCATTGTGGACTGAAACGCCCTGTGGCTTACTACTCTGCTAAACTGGATCCAGTGGCAGCTGGTTTTCCAGGATGTCTAAGAGCCGTAGCAGCAGCAGAAAAATCCTGCCAGTTTGCTGCCCACTGAGCAATAGGTTCGCCCCGCTCAGCGACGCACCCGCCGAGCAGCAGAGGCCGATTCTTGTAATTGGCAGCTCCATAGTTAGGAATGTGGCTCCAGAGACATGAAAGACCACTGTCAAATGCCTTCCAGGGGCCAGGGCTGCGGACATTAGGTCCCATCTGAAGCTTATGGCCAAGGACAAATGGCGGTATAGCAGGATCGTTATCCATGCTGGTGGCAACGACACCCGGCGACGGCAGTCGGAGGTCACTAAAATTAGCGTAGCTTCGGTGTGTAGGGCTGCTAAAAAGATGTCTGACTCTGTAATTTTTTCTGGTCCCCTGCCTGATCGTACTAGCGATGACATGTACAGCCGTAAGCTTTCGTTCCACCTTTGGTTGTCAAGGTGGTGTCCAGACAACGATGTGGGCTACATTGATAACTGGGGGGCCTTCTGGGGAAAACCTGGACTGTTACGTGGAGACGGCATCCATCCCACCGAGGACGGAGCTTCGCTTCTTTCCAGGAACATTGATAGGGTTATCTCTAGTTCCCCAAAGCCGTGACAACCCAGAGTCCAGCTCAGGGAACCCAGAGTCCAGCTCAGGGAAACCAGAGTCCAGATCAGGGAACCCAGAGTCCAGGTCAAGGAACAGGGACTGCCACCCACCCACTACCCTATAGAGATAGTTTCCCGTCCACTACCCAAAACTAATGAATTAAAAGTTAATGCTACTAGAGCAAAGTATAAAAATCTCATAAAGATAAATAAAACTCGGACTGAACATAAAAACAAATCAATTAAATGTGGTTTACTAAACATAAGATCTCTCCCCTCAAAAACACTCTTAGTAAATGACTTAATTTGTGAAAATAATATTGATTTGTTTTGTCTTGCAGAGACATGGTTGCAGGAAGAGGACCATGTCACAATAAATGAGTCAACTCCCCCTAGCTACTTAAACTTTAGTGTCCCTCGAAGTACTGGTCGAGGAGGTGGAGTAGCAACTATCTTTCATTCCGATTTACTAATTAATCTCCAAAAAAATAATAGTTACAGTTCCTTTGAGCATCTAGTTTTTAGCTTTCCTCATTCACATAACAAAGCAGTAAAGCCACTTTTGTTTGTGGTCTTATATCGTCCACCAGGACCTTATTCTCAATTTTTAGATCAGATTTCAGATTTTCTATCTGACTTAGTTTTAAACACTGATAAAGTCATTATAGTCGGAGACTTCAATATTCATGTTGATAATGAAAGTGATAGTCTAAATACAGCTTTTAAGACTATCCTAGACTCAATAGGCTTTACTCAAAATGTGCAGGGACCAACACATTCTTGTCACCACACTTTAGATCTTGTGCTGTCTTATGGCATTGACTGTGAAGAAATAACAGTCTTTCCACATAACCCTATCCTGTCTGATCATTTCCTTATCACTTTTAAACTTACTCTAATGGATCATATCAAACCTGAAAGAAAACTTCATTATACCAGAACGTTATCAGACAACGCTGTAGCAAATTTTAAAGAAGCTCTTCCAACTTTAATTTCCTCAGTTTATAAATGCAGAACAGAAAACAGTGATTTAACTCGTGACCCCTCACAACTTGACATTTTAGTTCATAGCGTTAATTCCTCCCTGCGTCGGGCAATAGACAAAGTTGCCCCCTTGAAAAGGAAGGTGGCTAGCCATAGAAGATTAACTCCCTGGTTTAATTTAGAGCTACGTACCCTAAAGCAGAATGTTAGAAAACTAGAGAGAAAATGGCGCTCCACGCATTTACATGATTCCTTTTTAATATGGAAAAATAGTTTATTGCTATATAAAAAGAGCCTTCACACAGCTAGAACAGCATATTATTCATCTTTAATCGAGGAGAATAAAAATAATCCTAGGTTTCTTTTTAATACAGTTGCCAAACTCACACAGGATCATAGCTCTATCGAGCCAACCATTCCCCAAGCTCTAAGCAGTGACGACTTCATGCAATTCTTTATAAATAAAATAGACTCCATAAAGAATAAGATAATTGGGAACCTTCCCAATATGCTTGCTTCCTCCTTAGTTAATGAGGCAGCCTCAAAAATGGTGGAACCTAATATATGCTTAAACTGCTTTAATGCAGCCGAACTTTGTGATGTACTAAAATTATTAGCTTCATCTAAACCTTCAACTTGCGTTTTAGACCCAATCCCAACTAAACTCTTAAAAGAAGTTTTCCCTCTGATCGCTGCTCCAATTTTAAATATAATGAATCTATCCTTAGTCAATGGATATGTACCACAGGAGTTTAAGATTGCTGTAATTAAACCTCTACTTAAGAAACCCTCTCTTGATCAAAACGACTTAATTAACTATAGACCGATATCTAATCTTCCCTTCTTATCTAAAATTCTTGAGAAAATAGTTGCACACCAGATATGTGAGCATTTAAACAATAATGAGCTGTTTGAGAAGTTTCAGTCAGGCTTTAGAGCTACATTAGCACTGAAACAGCTCTGGTGAAGGTTACTAATGATATTCTCATAGCCTCAGACAATGGACTGGTGACCATTCTGGTCCTGTTAGATCTCAGTGCTGCCTTTGACACTGTTGATCACAATATTCTCATAGAAAGGCTTCAAAGTGTCGGTATAATAGGAACAGCACTAGGTTGGTTTAAATCTTATTTGTCTAACAGATTTCAGTTTGTTCAGGTAAACAATAGATCTTCCTCAACCTCAATAGTTACTTGCGGAGTACCACAGGGTTCAGTGCTTGGGCCGATTCTCTTTACTATATATATGCTTCCTATTGGTAAAATAATTAGGCAGCATGGGATAAAATTCCATAGTTACGCAGATGATACACAGCTATATCTATCCATAAATCCTGATGAATCCAATCAGTTAGGTAGACTACAGGCATGTCTGGAAGACATAAAAACTTGGATGACTCTAAACTTCTTGCTTCTAAATTCTGATAAAACAGAAGTTGTCGTCTTTGGACCAGAAGCTCTGAAAAAGAAACTACTTAGTCAGCCCCTTCACCTGGACGGCATTAAATTAGCCTCCAGTAATAAAGCAAAAAACCTCGGTGTCATTTTTGACCAAGATATGTCATTTAGAACTCACATTAAAGAAGTCTGTAGGATTTCCTTTTTTCACCTTAGGAATATTGCAAAAATTAGAACCATCCTGTCCAGGAATGATGCTGAAAAACTAGTCCATGCCTTTGTTACTTCAAGGCTGGATTACTGTAACTCTTTATTATCAGGTAGTCCACAGAAAACAATTAAAAGTCTTCAGTTAGTTCAAAATGCTGCTGCTAGGATTCTGATGAATATTAAAAGAAGAGATCACATTTCCCCTGTTTTAGCTTCTCTTCACTGGCTCCCAGTAAAATCTAGAATAGAATTCAAGATCCTCCTTCTGACATATAAAGCTCTTAATAATCTAGCTCCATCATACATAAGAGACCTGATTGTTCCATATGTTCCTAACAGAGACCTTCGCTCTCAGACTGCAGGTTTACTGGTAGTTCCTAGGATTTCTAAAAGTAGAATGGGTGGCAGATCTTTCAGCTATCAGGCTCCCCTCCTATGGAACCGGCTCCCAGGGTTGGTTCGTGAAGCAGACAATTTGTCTATCTTTAAAACTAGGCTAAAAACTTTCCTCTTTGACAAAGCTTACAGTTAGAGATATGTTTATAGGTAGTTAGAGTCAGGTCAGACAGGTAGATAGGAAGAGACAGGTTAATGTTAGTAGTCAGGCAGAGTGTCAAAAGTTAGGAAGAGATAGGAAGAGGTAGAGTAGCTAGGTAGAGATAGATTAATGTAAGCCAGGTAAAGATCCGGAGCCGGTCGCGGCTTACCGCCGCGGAAGAAATGCGCCCACAGGGGCCAGCCAGCGCCGGAGAGAGGTCCCTCAAGGGGATCCTCCCGCACAGTGCGGCCGCCCATTACCTGCCGGGTTGAATCCCCCGGGCAGACTGTGCGGACCCCACCCGTTTATCTCTTAAACGTTTCTCGCCCTCTTCAACTCTGTCCTCTCAGTTCTGTCTATTTTTCCTTAAGATAGTTGTCGACTATCGGTCTCGTGCCGGTATTTAGCCTTAGATGGAGTTTACCACCCACTTTGGGCTGCATTCTCAAACAACCCGACTCCGAGAAGACCCCGGCATGACGGGGGCCGTTACCGGCCCTACACCGTCCACGGGTCAGGAGGACTCAGACAGAGTGTTGGTAGCCAGGTCTCCTAGTAGCTAGGAGACAGGTTAATGCTAGTAGCTATGCTGCTTTAGGCTAGGCTTTTGGAGGACATTATTAGGGTCTGTTCCTACTTTCTCTCCTACTTCTCCCCAACTGCATGATGTGCTGTCAATTCAAGCACTAACCTGTTTTCTTTGTAAAGTGCCTTGAGATGACATCTGTTGTGAAATGGCGCTATATAAATAAACTGAATTGAATTGAATTGAATTGAGGACGAAACACGCAGCATACTCTGCATCTAGAGAAACAGTTTCCCATGGGAATGCGAGAGCAGATGCTGCCGCCAAAGCTGCCGCAGTTCAACCACGACTACCTTATAGTAGGTGCTCCTGACCCTTACAGACGACTACCTGCGCTGCTATTGAGCAGGCAGAAGAGCCACTCGACATGATGGATTTGACTGCTGTGCAGAGTTTTGCCACTTCTTCTGATGTAAAAGCATGGAAAAAGGCAGGTTGTACAAAAGAAGAGGGAGTGTGGTTTTCTGTTGAAATTAAGCCATGTATTCCTAAACATTTCTTTCCAGTTTTTGCAAAACTCAGTCATGGTCTGAATCATTGTTCCAAAACTGGAATGTTTGATCTAGTTGCTAAAAATTGGTTCACAAGAGGACTCACCTGTTTTGCTGAAAAATATTGTCATTCATGTATTGGCACGTTTGTTCCACAAATAATGTAGGTCAAGCACTGTCTATTCAACCTGCTGGTCATCCGGCTCCTCTGAGACCTTTTGAACACCTCATGATAGACTTCATCGAGCTTGAGCCTGCTGAAGGTAAAAAATATTGTTTGGTGATCGTGGAAATGTTTTCAAAATGGATAGAAGTGTTCCCTTCTAAACATGCTGACACATCTGGAGTAGTGAAAGCTTTGTTGGGAGACGTGATACCCAGATGGGGTATCCCAGACAGTGTCACTAGTGATTTAGTCAGACATTTTGTAGGCAAGGTTCTTGAGGAGATTGGTGATTTTTTTGGGAGTGAACTTATCAACACTGTGCGTACCATCCGCAGTCGGGTGGCGCTGTAGAACGAGAACATCGCACGCTTAAGGCGGAGCTGGCTAAGTGCTGTGAGGAAACAGGACTTTCTTGAGTCAGAGCTTTGCATTTGGCTTTGTTTTACATGAGGATGAGAAAAAGGGCTAAAAATAACCTGAGTCCTTTTGAGATTATTTTTGGCAGACATCCTACGATGGGGCTAAGTCCACCTGGAAAGCTCTACAGACCTCTGTGATGGTACAATGATCTCTTAATGTCAAAATCTTTCCAAGACTCTTGCACAGGTGCACCAGCAGGACGCCTTCCCTAAAGCGGCAGTGGGACCACTTCATCCGATCAGACCTGGAGACTGAGTTCTGATTAAGGAGCTGCGAAGGCGACACTGGAAGTCAAAGTTTGATTATTTTATTTTTTGATAGGTTTTCAATGGAATTGATTATTATGGTTGATTACTACTGATTTTTTTTGTGTGTGTGTGTAACCTCTTTAAAGGGTCACTGTAGTGCTGAGCAGAGAGGGACTGACGATCTTGGTTTTGAGGTTCACACTGTGGATGCCTGACTCATTACGGGGAATAGTACACGTTCCAAGTTGTGTTGAGAGCTTTGTTTTATTTAGTTTGTACTTGATTGATGCTACTTTTTCTTTGTTTTGCAGTTACGTTTAAGCATCCTGACTAATGAGGAATCGAACAGGAGGCTACCCAAGGGGCTGGGAGCCGTCTCATACTTTTTGCCTGCCAGTCGTGTGAGATCATACCACGACCATAGGTTGGAGGTTGCTTATCTTACGCCCTGCAGGATTTTTTGTATGAGATGTTGTTCAAAATTCAGAAAGTGTGCATTAGAAAGGATGTTTAGATTAGATCATTTCTGCTAGAAGATGATTCAATGTGACAGGTAATACCTGAGATCATTTGAACTACTGTTTATTTTCTTTCTTTTAGAATGCTGCCTGTCTCTTAGGATAGATACTGATTGTCATTGTTGATTATTGATTTTTCTTTGTATTTTGATTTATCATTGAGATTTGATTAAAAAAAAAGGGGTGAGACTGTGGTGGAAAAATTTAGTGTTATGATTTATCTGTACTTTGTAATCAACTGTGACGCATTTTTACGTAATGTTGTAGTATTAGTTTGAAATTTAGTCTTATTGAGTGATGCTTTTACCCAAGTCATGGTCAGAGTGTTTTGATAAGGATAGTCCACATCCTGCGTTACCATGGAGATGGCACTTTGGACTGGGCATCTTTAAAGGACTACAAAGTTCACAGCTTTCTAATCAAAGAGAAACGTGCCATCTGTCACCCTGAGAGTCGTACTTTATAAAGTAGAATAGATAGACTCAAGGTTAGTAGAAATAATATAAGCTTGTTGTTGTAAAATTGAGACAAATCAGTATTTTGCATTTTCTGTGATGTGATGCTGTCCTCTTGATTTATCTATCCGAATTGTAATAAAACCTCCAAACTTTAACGAAATTCTATCTCATCCTTTGGTCAGTGTTTACTCCCACAACAAGATGTTAAAGGGGGAATGAATGGGGAGCTAGTACTAAAGCATTAAAACAAAGTTATACAGCAACGATTTGGTCTGTTATTGAGTATGGTAGTACAGTATATAGTTCAGAAAGTAAAAAATTAAAAAAGATTGAAGTAATACAAAGTCAGGCTTTAAGAATATGTTGTGCAGCAATTAAAACCACTCCAATAATTAAATTAAATTCACTTTTATTTATATAGTGCCAGTTCACAACAAATGTAATCTCAAGGCACCTTACAACTAAAGTCATCTCAATACAATTATATAAACATTCCAATCAGTTAAGTTTTCATTGTAAGGAATCCAAGCAGATTGCGTTGAGTCATCGGTGTGAGGTTGTGCCGGGATCATGTAGACTCCAACCACAGAAATTCTTCAGCAATCCCTCATACTGAGCAAGCATGTAGCAACATTGGAGAGGAAAAACTCCCCTTTAACAAGAAGAAACCTCTGGCAGAACCTGGATCAATACAGACGGTCATCTGCCACGACCGTCTGGGGGTCTGAGAAGACAGAGAAGAGACAGCATGGAGGATGCTCTGTGACTTTGAGCATCATCTGGACCAACACTCCCCATCCAGCAGGGGGCATTATAGCTGAGCAGGGTACCAGACCCGGTGGAGCTTCTATGGGGAGAAAAACACCAAGAGAAATCTGGGTTAACAATCGCATTAAAATCTGAAAAAATATATCTGGAGAGTAGTAGAAAAGAAAAGTAGAAGGTGTGTTAGGGTCAGAAAAAAAGGATATTTTTTTTCCTAAATCTTAAGTCTATTAGCAGTGTACGGTGTGAGGGAGATGGGGTTGAGGAGGGCTGCCGGACCGGGCTGCATCCTCCCCTCGCCGGATCGGGCTGAACACTCCGTCTCCCTCTACTCCCAGCCTAGAAATCCAGGAGGAAAGAAGGATGTAAGTGGGTTAGTATTGTAGTGCTAATGCGTCTCTCCTTGCTCATAGGACTGTGCCCTCTCTAGAACCTATGTATTAGAGAGATAATATTATTGGTAAGTGATATAACTGGAGTAGATAAATGCCCGCTCTTCCAAATACTCTGGCATTATCTTTGTCCATCACTTTCTAGCCTTAAAACCTGGTGTATATCTGTTTCTGTCCTGATTCATGATTCAACCTTTGTTCAATTCTCTAATCGTTTTATTCTGGCAGATTAATACATTACTGTTAGAAATTGGAGAGGGATTATAAGGTCTAGAGTCTATATATGTAGCACCCAGCTCAAGTAGCTAATATTAACTTTCCGTCAATGTGGTGGTAGTACTAGGAGTGGGGCCCTAGTAAATGCTAAGTCTGGTAAACAGGAGATACAATATTTAACAGTTTTTATCCTTTATACCTGTATTCATAAATTCCAATGATGGCGGTGCCTCCACTTAGTGAAAATATTAATAGGTTGTCTTAATTCCCACTAAGAATAATTAATCTATTTAGATTTTAAACTCCTTTTTCTTTTTTTATAATCTTCACAAATCATGAACTCTGTAAATAATAATTATGACACAACACAAAAGCTTTACATTTAAATATAAAATTTAGTTAAAAAAAATAGTATTTAAAATAAAAGTTCACAATAGTCCTGGTTGTAAAGTGTTTCCGTACACTAAAAAGAGACTTCTTCCAGTTCAACACACTCAAATTCAAGGGGTTCAGGTGAAAGGGGGGGGGGTTTAAACTCAGTCTGTAGCCGTGCTGCACCCAACACGACACGTGGCTGAAGTTAGCTTCCTCACTCTGCTAGCTGTAGTACATCCGGAACAAAACCCACGTCACTCTATCCACAGCAGAAGAGTCCAGAGAATTCCTCTCTGTCCATCATCATACGGTTAAACAGTCCATAACAGCAACTTAGACTCTGCATCCACGAATAGTTTTTGACCGTTTTCCCGATAGCTCTGATTAGCAGCCTCCTCCGGTAACGTGTAGCCTCCGGCTCTAACTAGCTCAGACAGTGCTTCACCCTCGGCTCACTCAGATCCCGCCCTCATTACCTCTGATTGGACGATCGGGTTATATCAACCAATGGGATTACAGAAAATAACAACCCAACAAGTTAGGTTGAGCACAGATTTCAGAAAAATGTAGTTTTTCCAAAGAACTCGTAACAAATTCAAAGTATTTTTCTACATGAATTAATAAACCATTTGCCTATTTATAGCTTTTAACTTATTTAACACTTAAATTATGACTGAACTTATATTTGTCATGATTTTAGCAATGCTTTTAATGCATTTTTAACTCTTTTTAACACACTATGAAATATTTACAATAAAGTATTTACACAATAATATTTATCTCTTTTTAACCTTGATGATCTAAAATAGATATTTTAGACCAGTCTACATATAAGTAACTATAAGCTTGATCAAAAAGGAAGGTTTTAAGCCTAGTCTTAGAAACAGACCGAGTATCTGCCTCACGAACTAAAACTGGGAGCTGGTTCCACAGGAGAGGAGCCTGATAACTAAAAGATCTGCCTCCAATTCTACTTTTTGAAATTCTAGGAACTACCAGTAGACCTGCAGTCTGAGAACAAAGTGCTCTGTTAGGAACATATGGAACAATCAGATATCTGATGTATGACGGAGCTTGATTATTAAGGGCTTTATAAGTAAGGAGGATGATCTTAAACTCTATTCTGGATTTAACAGGGAGCCAATGGAGAGAAGCCAAAACAGGAGAAATGTGATCTCTCTTTTTAATATTAATCAGAACTCTTGCTGCAGCGTTTTGGATCAACTGAAGGCTTTTAATTGAATTTTGTGGACTTCCTGATAATAAGGAATTACAATAGTCCAGCCTCAAAGTAACAAATGCATGGACTAGTTTCTCTGCATCACTCCTGGACAGGATGTTTCTAATTTTAGCAGTATTCCGAAGTTGAAAGAAAGAAATCCTAGAAACCTGTTTAATATGAGATTTAAATGTCATGTCTTGGTCAAACATTACACAGAGGTTCTTTACAATATTACCAAAATTAATGCCATCCAGATGAAGTGATTGACTTAGCAGTTTCCTTTTTAAAGGTTCTTATCCAAAGACAACAACCTCTGTCTTGTCTGAATTTAGGAGCAGAAAATTCAGAGTCATCCAAGTTTTTATGTCTTCCAAACATGCTTGTAATCTACCTAACTGATTGCTTTCATCAGGTTTTATGGATAAATATAATTATGTATCATCAGCATAACTGTGGAAATTCATACCATGTTGTAACACAAGTAACCCTTGAGTGTGAAGAAGATTTGTCATTGACATGAACAAACTGGAATCTGTTAGACAGATATGATTTAAACCAGTCTAGTGCTGTTCCCTTGATCCCTACAACATGTTCGAGCCTTTCTAAGAGAATATTATGATCGACTTTGTCAAAAGCAGCACTGAGATCTAACAAGACCAGAACAGTCACAAATCCATTATCTGAGGCCATTAGAATATCATTAGTAACTTTTACCAGTGCTGTTTCAGTGCTATGATGAGCTCTAAAACCTGACTGAAATTCCTCAAACAGGTTGTTGCTGTTTAGATGCTCACATACTTGATTAGCAACTGTTTTCTCAAGAATTTTGGATAAGAAAGGAAGGTTAGATATAAGTCTGTAGTTAGCTAAATCATCTTGATCCAGGGAGGGTTTCTTAAGTAAAGGCCTAATTACAGCAACCTTAAATTCCCGAGGCACATATCAATTTATTAAAGATTGATTCATCATATCTAGAATACGGCCGGTAACCAGAGGGAACACTTTCTTAAATAATTTGGTTGGTATTGGGTCTAACATACAAGTTGAGGGTTTAGGTGAAACTAATATTTGTGATAATTCAGAAAGTTCAACAGAATCAAAAAGGTACAGACATAAACATGGTTCTACAGTTCTCTCTGATACTGCCTCATTTACTGAGAGAGAGTTAATCGTGTTTGGGAGAATGCCAATGATTTTATTTTTAATAGAATGTATTTTATTTATGAAGAAGCCCATAAAGTCATCAATACTGAGAGAAGGGGGAATAGTTGGCTCAACAGAGCTATGACTCTGTAAGTTTGGCAACTATACTAAAAAGAAACTTAGGATTGTTTTTATTTACCTCTATTAATAACGAGAAATATGCTGTTCTAGCTTGTTGAAGGGCATTTTTATAAAGTAGTATACTATTTTTCCAGGTTAGAAAGGAATCATTTAAATGTGTAGAGCCCCATTTTCTCTCCACTTTCCTGGTATTCTGCTTTAAAGTACGTAACTCTGCATTAACCCAGGGAGCCAACCTCCTATGGCTGATTACCTTCTTTTTTAGGGGGCCTACACTGTCTAGCGCCAAATGCAGTGAGGAAGTAATACTTTGAACCAGACCATCAATATCTGAAGGGTTAGTGTTGGAATTACTGCCATCCACTGTGGTATTCTGAGACACATATGGAAACAAGAATGGAACAGGTTATTTAAAACTTGCTCCAGCATTGTCTGATAAAGTTCTACTGTAATTAGATTTTCTTTCAAATTTTGGAACGTTGAGTAAAGTAAATTAAAAGGTTATCCAAAAATGGTCAGATAGGACTGGGTTATGTGGGAGGACTATTAGTTCATCACACTCAATGCCGTATGTCAGTACAATGTCTAAAGGGTGTTGACCACAGTGCGTTGGTCCATTCACTTTCTGAGTAAAGCCAATTGAGTCTAAGATAATATTAAAGGCTGCAGTTAAGCTATCACTTTTAGTGTACACGTGAATATTAAAATCCCATATTATAATTACCTGATTAGTGTTTAAAACTAAATCAGATAAAAAATCTGAGATCTGGTCCAAGAATTGAGAGTAAGGGCCTGGTGGACGATAGAAAACCACAAACAAAAGTGGTTTTAATGTTTTGCAGCTTGGATGAGGAAAACTAAGGATTAGATGTTCTAAAGAGCTGTAGTTAATAATTGGTCTAGGGCAAATTTGCAAATCTGATTGAAAGATAGTTGCAACTCCTCCTCCTCGCCCAGTATTTCTAGGAATGTGAAAATGTTGATAATTGGAAGGAGTTGACTCATTTATAATGACAAAATCCTCCTGCTGCAGCCAGGTTTCTTTTTATTATCACATATCAAGTCATTTACTAATAAAGTCTTCGAGGAGAGCGATCTTATGGTTAGTAAACCACATCTAATTGCCCTATTTCCTTGTTTGGTCTGAGTCGTATTTATTTTAATGAGATTTTCATAGTTTGCTTTTGTCAGGTTAACTTTTAGTCTATTTGATTTTGGAAATCTGTTAGAAACGTGGTGGTGCCCTTTGGGCTGGGTACTATGCTTTCTACGTACCGTCACCCAGTTGGCCTGAGATCCCAGCTGCGTGGGTTCTATTAGCTCCGCGCTGGCTAACGGGCCTCGGCTATATACCGGTGTTACACCAGAATCTGTGACCCATCAGAATCTGTGACCCATCAGAATCTGTGACCCTAGGCTTCGGTGAACTTTAGGCAATCTTAGGTTTAGGCAATCTTAGCTTTTGGCATGCTTATGTTTAGGTATATTTAGCTTAAGCAGGCCAGGAAGTTATGATTAGGGAAAGGACTCTGGGTAAGGGCATAAAATTTACATTTGGTAACTCAACTCAGAATGCTCAGACACCCTAGGGTCACAGATTCTGATGGGTCACAGTTTCTGGTGTAACACCGGATTCTCAACAGCAGGGAGCCGGGCGCTCGCTGCACACCGAGAATAACCGCGTGAAACACAAATGGTTCCCAAAACGTAAAGTGCACCAACTGGAAATAAGTGTAGTAGTGTGCTTGTGTGTTAACCCTCTAGGCGGCTGTGTATTTTCTATAAAATATTCAATTTTGATATCACTAGTTCAAAATGTTGTAGCTTTAATATGGTTATAGATAAAGGTACACTGTAAATTAGAAAAATCTTCAGTATGATCCAAGGTTTGTGATAGGAGCAAAATCACACATCTAATTTGCATATTATGACGTCATCAGAGTTTGGCACTATTAGATTGCATGACGCAATCAGACTATCACTTTGTCATGAAGAAAGGGCACACAGTTCTCTCAGTATGTAAGAATACACAGAAAAGATCATTCTTAATATACATTTCTCAATATAAACTTGAACTAACAAAGGCATGGACTAGTTTTTCATTCCTGCACAGGATGGTTCCAATTTTTGCAATATTCCTAAGGTGAAAAAAGGAAATCCTAGAGACTTCTTTAATGTTAGATCTAAATGACATATCTTGGTCAAAAATGACACAGAGGTTCTTTGCTTTATTACTGGAAGTTAATTTAATGCCGTCCAGGTGAAGAGGTTGACTAAGTAGCTTCTTTTTCAGAGATTCTGGTCCAAAGACGACAACTTCTGTTTTATCAGAATTCAGAAGTTATAAGTTTAGAGTCATCCAAGTTTTTATATCCTACAGACATGCCTGTAGTCTACCTAACTGATTGGATTCATCAGGATTTATGGATAGATATAGCTGTGTATCATCTGCGTAACTATGGAAATTTATCCCATGCTGCCTAATGATTTTACCAATAGGAAGCATATATATATAGTAAAAGGGTTCGGTGCCTGGGCCGATTCTTGTGGTACTCCGCAAGTAACCATTGAGGCCGAGGAAGATCTTGACATAACTTTTTCTGACTGATTTCAGATGTTTATAATGCTGTCCGCAATGGCTTTTAGATGACTGTTGTAAGACTTGTAGTTTGTGTATTGTAAATGTGTCTTTTGTCTTGTCTTTTCGATGGACCCCAGGAAGACTAGCTTGTCCCACTTTGGTGACAGCTATTGAGGATCCTTTTACCACTAAACCAATAAACCAAACTATCCAAATTACTAACCAAAGTGAGACCACTGTAAAAAAAGTGTTTACTTCAGGCTCAGTTTAAACCTTTAACAAATTTACTTCCCCACCTAACCCTCATCCCCCTCCTCCTCCAACAGAAACTCATTAAACAAGCTGATAGATAACGTTTTCCCTAAAAATTCAGACATCATTGATTCCATTGCTCCAACAAAATTTAAATTAGTCTCAGGTAGCAAGAAATCTCCATGGACTATCGGTCCTCTAGTACATAGTGAAAAAAGGGAGTGTAGATGGACAGAGAAAAAATGGAGAAAAACTCAATTCTAGGTTCACTATGAGATCTACAAAGGCAGAAACAAACACGTCACCCTAGTTCTGAAGTCCTCCCACTGGCTCCCTGTAGCTCAGAGAATAGACTTCTAAATACTCCTACTAGTTTATAAATCACTGAATGGTTTAGCACCAAAGTATGTTGAGGACCTGCTGTCACCATAGCAACCACTCAGGTCCTCCTACTCTAGTTTACTAATCATTCCTACAATCAGAACTATGAGTGGAGAAGCAGCTTTCACGTTCTATGCTCTGGAACAAACTTCCTGATGACTGCAAAGCTGCTGAAACACCTAGCTGCTTTAAATCAAAACTAAGAACTCATATGTTTAGAGCTACCTTTGAGTAAACGATTATGCTTCATTGTGTACCATATGTTGTGTTTTTTATGCTTACAGTAATTTCTGTTTTTTTCTGTTCTTATTTTCTCTAAGGTTGTATTTTTGTTGAAAGTGTGCTATATTGTTTCTGTGATAGTACTATTAAAAAAAGTATGTTATCGGGGGAACTAAAATACAGAGCGCATTGCACTAACCTAAGCAGAAGGTCAGATGCTAATGCCATCTAAACAATGGCTAAGAGGCAATAAATGAATTTCTAAAATAAAGTTTGTCAAGGGTTCACAAGATTTTTGGCACATCCTGACAGAGGTTACTGAAGCTTTCCTCCTTCCCACTAACAAAAAATACTTTCCCTACAGATGCGGGTAAACCACCATGAAAAATGAACCTTAACCAGACACATCGCAGAGGTTCTGGTGCCGGGGAATGGTGTAAAGAACCGTGCAGGTTAATCATTCAATTCACCTAAATTTATATAGCGTTAATTCACAACAGATCTCATCTCCAGGCATTTTACAACAAAAGTAGGTTTATTTCAATTACACAAACATTCCAATCGGTTACGTTTTCGATGTAAGGAATCCCAACTGGAATCTGTTGGACAGATATGATTTAAACCAGCCTAGTGCTGTTCCCTTGATCCCTACAACATGTTCCAGCCTTTCTAAGAGAATATTATGATCGACTGTGTCAAAAGCAGCACTGAGATCTAACGAGACCAGAACAGTCACAAATCCATTATCTGAGGCCATTAGAATATCATTAGTAACTTTTACCAGTGCTGTTTCAGTGCTATGATCAGCTCTAAAACCTGACTGAAATTCCTCAAACAGGTTGTTGCTGTTTACATGCTCACATACTTGATTAGCAACTATTTTCTCAAGAATTTTGGATAAGAAAGGAAAGTTAGATATAGGTCTGTACTTAGCTAAGTCATCTTGATCCAGGGAAGGTTTCTTACGTAAATGCCTAATTACAGCAACCTTAAATTCCTGAGGCACATATCAATTTATTAAAGATAGATTCATCATGTCTAGAATAGAGCCAGTAACCAGAGGGAACACTTCCTTAAATAATTTGGTTGGTATTGGGTCTAACATACAAGTTGAGGGTTTAGATGAAGCTAATATTTGTGATAATTCAGAAAGTTCAAGTGAATCAAAAATCGGTACAGACATAAACATGGTTCTACAGTTCTCTCTGAAACTGCCTCATTAACTGAGAGAGAGTTAATCATGTTTGGGAGAATGCCAATGATTTTATTTTTAATTGAATTTATTTTACTTATGAAGAATCACAATTCAACATCCGAACATTTTAACTGTTCCACTTCTACCTTTTGGCATTCTTGAAGTAGGACTTCAAACTCTCAGTGAGAAATAAAGATGGCGGATTTACTCAATATTTGGTCGGAAGTCTTTGACCTTTTTTTGCAATTCCAGTGCAAGTTCTGTGACATAATATTTCAGAAAAAGTAATAGATCATAGAGAAAACTGAATGGTTTAAAAAATATCTCCACAATACCTGGGGGCTATTCCACGAAGCAAGCTAATTCCAAAAGCCAGGCTAACTTTGACAATCCTGGCTCATTTTGCCCAGATGCCTTTCCATGAACGAGGCTAACCTGAAGCCCCACCCAGTCACCATGGCAACTTTTGCTCTTGGACCAGTCTTCTCTATGGCAGGCTAACTATGGTTGTGTCCGAATCCAGCGGCTGGATCCTTCGAAGGCCGGATTTGTCGGCCGGTTACGTCACAGCGCCGCGACTAGGACTGTCCAAATTCGAAGACTGCTTCAAATGCGGCCGGCGAATCCAGCCGACTTCTCTCCGATTTGAAGGACCGTTGCGGTGTATCCTTCGCTGGTCTACATATCCCAAGATTCATTGCGGGCTGAACGGGAGAATTTTCTTCCAGCAACATGGCAGACGAAGCGGCAAGCGAAGCGAGAGAGGAGCACAGTTTTAGATGTAAGTATATTAAAATCTGGCGGTTCAAAAATGAAAATCTTAAAGCGGTTGTGTTGTTTGCCTTTTATTCTTGGCTTAGACATGTATTTTAATATTTTTTTGTACAGCATCGCTCGTAAACGAGCTCGTATGGTAGTGTAATGGTTTCTTCATCTTTACGCAGCCACTTTCTGCTTTGGTAAATTAAGTAAAAAGTCAACTCCTCTTAGGAGAATTTATTACCTCTTTACCAAGTGAAAATCGGGACACGGTGGCTTGGAGGTTGAAGATTAAATCCAGTTACACAGTTTATGCTAGAGGACTCTTATTGAGCCTCATACAACACAGAACCTGTGATCTGTTGTTCTGCTGTGAAAACTACAGTTCTGCATTCTTAAATCAAGAAAGTTGTCACGTTCCTCTCCTATTTATTTTCTATCTAATGAGGAAAATTCAGGAGGAGATGTATCTGCAGGAGAAATTAATCCCTTGCCGGAAAAAAAATTGAGAGCAAAAAATAAACCTACTGTTTGTATATTTGCAACAGCGCAAATAACATAATTTATGACTGATCACTTTAACAAAATATACATTTCATAAAGGTTGTTGTGTTGCTCTTTTTTGTAAACTGTGTTTATTGTCTTCTTGTTTAGGATATGAAGCAGCAAAGGGAGACTGGAGAGGAGAGCAGGGACCGAATGGATGGACTGTTTTTTTTTTCATTCATGTTTTTGTCACATTTTTTATTTAGGTGTTCGATGGTTGTGAATAAATGAATTTCTAAAAATGTTAAATATCATGAAGTCATTTCATTAAAAGTTGTATTAGTGTTTTTAAAGAAGCTTACGTTGAACAGTTTAAAATAACATAACATATTGGCATTAGGATAAGTTTTTTTGCAGTTATTTATATGTGTATAAATGACCTCTTTAAGCTTAATTAGAACAAACGGGCAGTGTTGCTGGATCAGTTGAATACAGATTCATTTCATATTTTCTGGTTGACGAGGGGAACATCATACAGGTTGGTCTGCAGAGAGAGTTTAGGGCAGCTTCGTCATGCTGTCCACTGCATCTGCTTAAGTCGACGTGCTCAAAAGACAAGTTTTTCCAACCAGAGAGCCCCAAAGACCTCCGGCAGCTTCATCTTCAAGCTCATCCCAAGAGGCAGCTGTGGAGAAAAGTGTTATGACCTGCAGTTTTGTTAAAACACAATGTTAGTTATTGTTGCAGTGGTTGTTTACAAAAAACAATTCAGTCTATTTAGGAAGAGCCAATTTGGAATATGCTTGGTAAAAAAAATCATAGATATATAAAATCAAATTAGAAAATGCTGTTTTGATCCAAAAGGCATATATAATTTTAAGCTCACAAAGAATTTTTACAGTTAAAATGAATATAAAAAATGTAATATTACAAATTTGTACATTTGATCACTAGTCATTCAATTGCAGAAATTATCAAGAGAGTAGGTATCTTAAGTAGTAACCTGGATTAAATAAAATGATCTTGATATGATGACCTCTCAGCCAGAGATATAAAACATGGTGCAGACAGTTAAACTTGTTGTTCCTCTAGAGTAAAAAAGGTGACTAAAATACTGGGGAATATTTCTTGCTTTACCAGCTGGTTTAGCGTGATAGCGGTTGCTAGGCAACATGACGTTCGGCAAAGTGGGGGCGGGAATTCAACTGAAGGCCAGACCGTCCAAATTCACAGCCGTTAACATCCGGTCTACCCGGTCGACGAAGGACCCAGCCCACGTAGACCGAGTAGACCGGGTCCTTCAAAGGATCCATCCCCTGAATTCGGACACAGCCTATGAGGCTTATTTTAGCTTGATGAATCTGATTGGACGAGCCATGTGATGTCACACTGCAGGGCTCCTATTTTTCTGCTGTTCTCTCCATCACCACATCCACCCTCCAATAGAAAGTTAATACAGTTGTTGCAGCTGCTGCAGTTTTCTGTTTGGTGGTTATATTATGCAATGGAATGAAGGTTTTATCTTTTGAAATGTAGTTTAATTAGATTTACTTTTACCATTACCATGTGCGTCAACGGTACATTAAAGGCATCTCCTGTCATTTGATGCTGGATAAGTGAGAATTGGAAGGAAAGGAAGGAGCCATGATTTTCTACCAGTCTGAGAAATACTTATTAATGCAGCCTATGATCCTCATAATCCATCATAAACAATAAGGGGAACAGCAGCTGAATAGAAAAGCTCCTATGGCTGCATTGGGTTATGATGTACATTAGGTGATGTTCCTTAAAGACGGTTTAGATTGTGACACAGGAGAGTTGAGAAGCTCTTCTATCTGTAAACTTCTAAATCCATGTTAATAAATCATATTACTTCATTGGGTAGATCAAGATAACATGGAATCTGTTGGGAATTTTGAAAATTAGAATGTATTGTGGTTCAGCAGTTATGGAAGGCAAGGCAATTTTATTTGTATAGCACACTTTCAACACAAGGCAATTCAAGGTGCTTTACATGATTCAGTGATAATAAAACCACATGATTACAAACAAAACATATAAGTTTAACAGTAATCAATCAGTACGAAAAGATAATGTAAGGAACAAATTTATGTAATTAATACACAATCACTTAAAAAAGAAATAAAAAAGTAAGAATAGAAATTAAACCACAACAATAAAAAATAATTTAAGGAACAAATGTATGCAATTAAAACAGATTAAAACAGATAAAACACAATCGGGTAAACAAAACAAAACGTGATCAGAAAGCGCAATTTAAGATTCAAATGCAGTTTTTATCTTTGATTTAAAAGAGCCTAGCGATTCAGCGTTTTTGCATTCTTCTGCAAGTTTGTTCCAGATTTGTGGAGCATAGAAGCTGAAAGCTGCCTCTCCCTGTTTACTTCTGATTCTAGCGATGATTAGTAGGCTAGAGTTTGAGGACCTGAGTGGTCTGCTGGGTTGATGTAGTGACAGCATATCTTCAATGTACTTTGGTGCTAAACCGTTCAATGATTCATTAACAAGTAGGAGTATTTTAAAGTCTATTCTCTGATCTACAGGGAGCCAGTGGAAGGACTTTAGAACTGGGGTGATGTGTTCTACTTTCCTGGTTCTAGTGAGAACACGGGCAGCAGCGTTCTGGATCAGCTGCAGCTGTCTGAGTGATATTTTAGGTAGACCAGTCCTTTAATCCTAGAAATGTTCTTCAGGTGATAGAAAGCTGACCTTGTTATTGCCTTTATGTGACCCTGGAGGTTCAGGTCTGAGTCCATTATTACACCTAGATTACGAGCTTGATGAGTAGTTTTTTGTTGTATTATCTGAAGCTGTGTGCTGACTTTGGATCGTTCCTCCTGAGGTCCAAAAATAATTACTTCTGTTGGAGAAAGTTATGGGACATCCAGTCATTGATTTGTTCAATGCATTCATTTAAGATCTGGATAGAATCAAAGTCACCTGGTGACAATGTATAGCTGTGTATTGTCTGCATAGTTATGGTAGCTAATCTGATTGGCTGCTATAATCTTTGTTAGTGGGAGCATATAAATATTGAACAGGAGGGGCCCCAGGATGGAGCCCTGGGGGACCCCACATGTGATTTATGTTTGTTCTGATGAGAAATTTCCAATGGACACAAAGAACTGCCTATTTTTGAGATAAGATTCAAACCATTGAAGAGCTGTACCAGTGTGTCCGACCCAGCTCTCTAATCGTTCCAGTAATATTTTATGATCAACAGTGTCAAACGCTGCACTGAGGTCCAATAGAACCAACACTGTAGGTTCACCGCTGTCTGTATTTATGGGGATGTCATTGAAAACTTTGACGACGGCAGTCTCAGTGCTGTGATGGGCAAGGAAACCAGATTGAAAATGATCTAAGGAGTTGTTCGTTGTCAGGAATTTGTTCAACTGTTGAGATACAGCTTTTTCAATAATCTTACTGATGAATGGGAGATTAGAGATTAGCCTATAATTCTGGATTAAGGTATTGTCTAGGTTGTTTTTCTTTAATAGGGGTTTGATCTTTGCTCAGCTCTCAGCGAGGACGGTCGCTTTTTTCCCTCCCTCCTCCTCCTGTGTCTTATCCAACAGCTCTCTGTCTCCTGTGCCTCTATCTGGAGTATCTTTTGGCAATTTTTTCCGAAACCAAACTGAATAAGCGAAGATGGAAATGGTCAGCTGGTCTCTGAATGCTATTGATAAAATCTACTCAACTCTACGAAGCGCCGGTAAGGGTCAACTTGGGTGTCAATCATGGTGATCGGGTTTCTGCTGATTGGAATGGGCAGTTACTGGAACTACCGAAAAATGGAGCAACAAAGATCTGAAACACGGTCGAGATTGGTCACTGTTCTGGAAGCAATTGGATGGCTGAAGTAACAGCTGGATGCGTTGATTCTTGCTAACGGGACTCAGAACCAAATGCTGGGGGAGCTGGGACGCAGAACAGATGCTGTAAGAGGCGATCTGGCAGGCGCTCTGGGACTCATCCGCAATTTGTCATCGGACTTGGAGAAACTTTCGGTGCGGATTGGGGCAACTGGAAATTAATTGGATTTGGAACTATTAATCTGGGAATTAATTTGGATTTGGAACTTTAATTTGAACTACAATTTGGCTGAATTAGACTATCAAAGAAACCATTGACAGACTGAAAGGGCAGAGAAGAATATTTTCTCTCTCCCTGCTATCCAAATAATTACTGTTTTGGCTCCCATGAAGATCTTCAAACTGGTCCTAATCAAATGTCCCTGAGAAGAATGTGAACAGAGTCTCCTCTCCCCCGTACACCTGCATCTACTGACGCACACACTGACATGGTTACACACACTCACATTCACACACACCGTCTCGCTGTATCCTCAATTCTCTCTCCTGCAACAGGAAGCTGGATAACAGCGCACCTCGATCTGGACTGGAGCTCATACCTACCCATCCTTCCTGATGTGTCATTGTTAATGTCTGAATATGTGCATAAATATTTGTTGGTGTGGTTTTTTCTATTACCTGCGTTGTGAGTGCTGTACGGACCCACAACACAGTTGACCGTTTTTTCTCCTCACAGTGGAACCCTCCCCTCCCCAGATGTGTATCTCTCTATGTTTCATAAACGGGATCTGTTTGTTGTTGTTTGTAATGATCTTGGACAGGTTGTACTGTATCTGTAAATTCCTTGTATGCGTCATACTTGTATGTGTCATACATGGCCATTAAAGCTGATTCTGATTCTGATTCTGATAACTGCTGTTTTGAGGACCTGGGGGAAGACACCTGACTGGAGGGATGTGTTAACTATTTGCATCAGATCCGACTTAATGACAGGGAGAACTTTCTTTAAAAAAGATGTGGGTAAGATATCGAGGCAGCAACAGGAGGAGTTCAGCTGCTTAATAATTTCATCAAGATGTGATTGATTTAGTTTTTTGAAATCAGAAATTTTATCTGCATTATTTTTAAATGGGAATGATAATGTTGGTGGGTTGGTTGCTGCTTTACAGATTGACCTTCTAATTTCTAGAATCTTTTCAGTGAAGAAGTTGGCAAATTCACTACAGGCCCTAGTGGAGTGTAGCCCAGGAGCTGCTGTCACTGGAGGATTGGTTAGTCTTTCAACTGTTGCGAATAAGGTCAGAGCGTTATTGATGTTTCTGTTAATGATTTCCGAGAAGAATGATTCCCTTGCAGTTTTCAAGGTTAAGTTATATTTGTTCAGCCAGTTTTTGTAGAACTCATAGTGAACCTGGAGTTGAGTTTTCCTCCATTTTCTTTCGGTCTGACGGCACTCCCTTTTTTCGCTGCGTACTAGAGGATTGGTGGTCCATGGAGACTTGTATCTAGCTGAGACTACTTTTACTTTAATTGGAGCAATGGTATCAATGATGTCTGAGACTTTAGAGAAAAAGTTATCTACCAGGTTGTTAACAGAGTGTGTGTTGGGTAGTGGGGGTGGTGGGTGTTGGGGGGGTGATGTAGAGCAGTAAATTTGTTTAAAGATTTCAGCAGAGCTGTCAACAAAAGGTCGTTTTCTTACTATGGTGTCCGTTTGATTAGATAATTTAGCCGGGATAATTCTTTCAAAGAAGATGCAGAAGTGTTCAGATAATGCAACATCCAATACGGAGATGTTAGAGATTTTTAGTCCTTTGCTAATGATTAAGTCTAAGGTGTGTCCTTGTTTGTGTGTCGGCTGTTTGACATGCTGGGTTAGACCAAAGCTTAGGAGAGTATCACTTAGTATTTTAGTCTGTCTATCCTGGGGGTTGTCAGTATGAATGTTCAGATCCCCCACAATAATTAGTTTGTCACATTCAATACATATTAAAGAAAGGCGGTCATTGAGATCGTTAAGAACGTTTGAGCTCGCTTTGGGTGGTTTGTACATATTTATGACTAAGACCTTGTTCGGTTCTTTTATCTCTGTAGCAAGGTATTCGAAGGACTGAAATGTACCCAGAAGTATCTTTTTAAAGTTCAGTGTATTTTTAAAAATAGTTCCCAGACCGCCCCCCCTTCTTTGTTGCCTGTGTTCATTTAGAAGCTGTAGTTAGGTAGTGTGGCTTCTAGCATTAAGGTTCTTTCATTATTTGCATCTAACCAAGTTTCAGACAAAAACATAGCCTTTACATTATGATTGGTAATGTGGTATTATTTCTACATATGTTTTAAACATCTATTATTCAGAAGGTAAAAGTCTGTTTTATATAGTTTGCATGGTTGTAAAAAATATATTGTCTGTCAGTATTTGTTATTGGGATAAGCTTTTAAGTCATAAAACTCTGGGGTAAGTTTTATTGCAGGCTGTAAAAACAGGATGTCTGTAGATTTAGTATGCCGGGACCAAGGCCATGAAGCTGGGAGTGTTGCCATTAAACCATAATTCTCAGAATGAACTTTTGACCAAGAACAGGGACACGTCTCATCTTATGACTGCATAATTCTCTGACAGCCAATCATCGTTAAGACACTGTTTAAATCTGTTCTGATTGGAGCAGACTCGAGGGAGAAGAAACGCCTACAATCCTGGCAAAAGTCCGGTGCCTATAAAAGTTATGACATGAAAACCACTCTTGGTCAGATCTCTTTAAATCTGGCCCAGAGAAACTACGGCATCTTTCTCTGTAAACTGCAATTTGTTAATCTGTTCAAAATAAATGTTAAGAACTGGAAATTGGCTCCATTTTGTCTCTGCTTGAACATGCACTGAATTAATTTTGATAATTTTTAATTCTACAGTAATAAGGTCATTAATTTAAAAAGATTTATTTGATAGGGAACGGACATTGAGTAATGCCAATTTAAGAGATTCATTGGTAGTTTTTAAGTTATTCTGACAGGCAATATTTATTAGATTTGACATGATGCGGGGTGGGGGGCGCGGTGGGGGGGTGGGGGGTTGCCTTTGTATTTTCTATTACTAATAATCACCGGAATGCTATTTTCTCGGTAACCAGACAAGGGCTGGTTGACAAGTTTTCTTGGAGAAAAGTCTGGCAGCCTGAAATATCACACATCAGTCATCTGCAAGGATGGGAGGGCAGAATAGTCGTGTCCAATCGATCTGAGTGAGAACCTTGGGGTTAGCTGGGTTCCTTTGATAATCTGATCCTGTAGTTTTTTGCAGAATTCAATCGGTGAGCCTAGTTTTGCTGAGTCATCATTGTCGTTGTCAGAGGTCTGTGAGCTGGAAGCCCCGTCTAATGGTCTATTATTATCAGCACGCTGAGCTGAGGCGCTGACCTTGGGGAACTGTGAGATTGTGAGATTCTAGGAGGCTGTGTGAAACTGGAGGCGCCGGCGTCTGGCAGATTATCTGTTGGAGTTGAGGTGCTGACCTCGGGTGAGTTTTGAGCATTGCTGTTCAAATGTGCAAATATATTAGCAGCCAGCAGTTTAATTCCAGCCTTATTGAGATAGTGTTGATTGTCTTTGAATAAGTGATTCGCCGACCTAAAGATCTTCAAGTTGTTTACATATCCGATAGAAGTTTCCAAAGATTTGGTTTTCATCCATTTGTGAAGAGATCTGATTCTAGAGAAACTTTCGTCCTTACCTTCTGGAACTGGGCCAGGTGTTTGAGATATTGAGTTGGCTCAACATTGCCAGCAGTTGTGACACATCAGCTCTTAATAATTCACTCTGACGTAGCGTGATGTCATAAGAGGCAGCATGTATGATCAGTGAGTGAATTGCAGGGTTAATAGCAAGAATTTAGGGGATTTTATTCCATGATTTGTCTTATAGTGTTCTTTGGAATGCAGTGAATGCTGATGTGATTACTAAGGAAGTGAATGACTCCCACTTATGGAGCCGTCATGAATAATCAGAACCTTAGCTCGGGGGGTTACTTTAAAATGTGTACGCTCTTGTTCTTTGTTTCTTTCTGCCTTTTTTCCATCCATAGCGGTGTTCCTCGATTTCTCCTGCTGGCCTTGACCGGTCGGAGGATTCGTGTCCTGTAGACAGTCTAAGGCTGTAAATGTGTTCTTTAAGGGATTTCCAGGGGGAGAGAGTGATGCATGGAGCTTCCTCCTCTGCCTTTTGCGTCTCCTGGGGAGTGGTGTCGAGGTGTTTCCAGAGTTTCGTTTCAGAGGCGGCAAGTTCTCCTCGAAATTTGAGTTTGGCGTTCTGCCCGTTCCACGCCTCGGTGAGGGAACAGTACTTGTCGGTGCTCCCTGATTGAGGCTGGACTGAAGCACGGGGCGGTCAAATTTCTGTTGTTGTTGCTCCTTCGTCGGTATTGTCGTTTCATTGTTATATCCAGTATTGATGTCATAGTTTATCTCCAAACGGCGTAGTTTTTCTTCCATATTCCGGAGCTTTTCTTCCAGGGAATTCTGTCTTTGGAGTAGCTTATCAAAGTTTCTCGGCTGAGCAGTGTGCCATGTTGTTAATCCACAGTTTCTTCACAGTCTTTTCAGAGGTGTCCGGAAAAGGTTATCCGGTTTAGTAGGTAGCTAGGCACAAGTCTTCAGGTTAGTAAAATGCCATGATGTTGATCCACAGTCTTACAGAGGTCCTTTGGAAGCGATCCACTAAAAAAGTTTTGTTTAATAGTCTAGTTCCAGAGGCTCAGCACATAAGTTAAGAGGAAAACTGCAAAAAACTAAAAAGTCTAAACCTATATCTTAAAGGGGAAAAGTAAGTAAGTTAGGTTCTTGTCTTGTAATCGGAGGGTTGCCAGTTCGAGTCCTGGCTCTGACTGTCTGGGTTTTTGTGTCCTTGGGCAAGACGCTTCACACGTTGCCTGATGATGGTGGTCAGAGGGCGCAGTGGCGCCAGTGTCCGGCAGCCTTGCCTGTCAGTACGCCCCAGGGCAGCTGTGGCTACGACGTAGCTTGCTATCACCATAGTGTGAATTTGTGCGTGCAGTGGCGTCATCAGACGATTTCTCCTGGGCTTCAGCCCCGGATGTTTTAACTCACCAGCGACAGGCACCCCCCTCTCTCTCAATCACCAAGAACAGGCTATTCTCTCATCAGTGCTGCTGCTGACTTGATTTGCTGTAAGGTTACAGGCAGTTATGGCAAGCCATCAGTAGCAAAACTGAGGTGCATATGTTAACTCCTCTTTTTAAAAAACCTTTGTTAAAAGAATGATCACATACAAAGAAAGTCAAGGTAACAAATCAGTATTGTAACAGTTTACATTATAAAGATGGTGAAGCAAGTCCTTTAACCTTTTAAAGGGAGAAAATAAAAGATTCAAGGTATAATAATAAACAACATAAGCCTCTTGACACAGGCAGGAATGTTCAAAATAACAAGTATTTTTTGATTTTACAGGAAAATGCAGCAGTTTTCTTATTCAATTGTGAGATAAACTTCAGTGATATATAGCCTTGAATATATACTAAAATATTGACAGAAGTAGTTTAAGAAGATGGTAAACAGAGGAGAGGTATTTTTCCACTTACATGAATGATTAAAATACTTACACAGCACTATTACAAAATTCATAGTATGTTAACGACTTACGATACTCCATCCATCCATCCATCTTCTTAACCGCTTATCCAATTCAGGGTCACGGGGCAGCTGGAGCCTATCCCAGCAATTATCAGGCGTTAGGCAGGGTACACTCTGAACAGGACGCCAGTCTGTTGCAGGGCCAACACAGAGAGACAGACAACCATTCACACTCACATTCATTCCTAGGGACAATTTAGAGTGATCAATTCACCTATCATGCATGTTTTTGGACTGTGGGAGGAAGCCGGAGTACCCGGAGAGAACATGCAAACTCCATGCAGAAAGACCCTGGGCCGGGATACGAACCCACGACCTTCTTGCTGCAAGGCAACAGCGCTAACCACTGCGCCACCGTGCACAGAGGTATTTTTCCACTTACATGAATGATTAAAATACGACTTTGGCTTACGATACTATGGCTGCCATTACAATTAGAAATATTTCTCAGACTAGTTGAAATCAATTGATAATAGAAAAATTAGGAAACATTTCTAGAGAGAAGCCATGGTTAAGAATTTATCTTTGTAAAATTGAGTAATTCAGAAAATGACACTGGCTTATGTCTCTTTTCAATTAGTTGTCCTGTTAGTAGCAAACTAGTTCACCTTACTAATTTTCATTCAGTTCCTTAGTCCAGGTGCTTACAAAAACAAACGCAGCAAAATAACTTTTTAAATACAGAGCGAAGTTCATAAAAGAAAATAAATATTAAAAACTTCTTGGAAGTGGATCTTGGAAACACTAATATAGCAATGTTGACTATGAAATTGAATTTATTTTGTTGTTTACAAAAAATGTATGTATTTCTATTACAGGTCTGACCATTTCTTTAACTCATGTTCCTCCTGCACACAGTATTCCCCTTCTGTATTGCTGTAGGTGCTGCATGTTTTCTGTATGTTTTTTGCACACTAGTTAGTTTAAGTTTTCATAAAATAATTTTGTAGAAGAAAGTAGAGATGAGCTCAGGAAAGAAAAAGAGCCAGCAGCAGCAGCAGCAGTAGTAGATGTGTTCCAATCAAACATGGAAATTGATCAGTACAGATTGCTATAGATTATAACACTCCTGATGCATCATGACATGTCTATTCAGTTTGTGTTTTTTATTATTAGTTTTACAAAAGTCATCATTTCCACACATAATTCTGATGTCATAATTTTTGTAGAGTAGTAGAGATGACGTAAAGAGAGAAGATATAGCTGTAGCTCCATCAGAAGCACCAGTATCATCATTAGGCATGTGAACTGAAAACAAAAAAATATTCTAACATTGTGTTATAGTTAATAAGAAAATGTCCTTTAATGCCAACTATTATAATACCTATTAGAATATAGATAGCAAATTTTAAAAATGAGTCAATAACGGCACATCATTGAGCGCATAATGAATAAAAAAGAAGTAAAGCCTTCCTTTACACTGTTTTGACTTTATATGCGCATTCACTATTATGAAATTAATGACAGAGCCAAACTGACTAACCAGGACAATACTAGTTATTAGAAAAGACCAAGTGATGAGAGGGAGAAGAGGAGAGACAACAGCTAGAGATAAAGGACAGAGAGAGACAGCTATAGGGGAATAGTGTATGATATGATTTGCATGGTGTTTTTCAGTAATCCAATTATAAATGTAAAAACAAATGTGGGTGAGTTCACTGATGGTAAGAGACAAATGGGAAAAAGAAAAAGACATTCAAGTAAGGAAGAGAAATGGGAGACCAAGAGAAGCAAATGAAGAAATATTGACAAAACTAAATTAGAATTTATTTATTTTATTTGATGATTTTATTGCTCCATCCTAGACAAAAAGTTATTTATTTGTAATTTTTAGGGCTGTCAAACGATTAAAAATGTAAATCTAATTTATCACAGGGTAGTTTTTAAGAGTTTTATTTTAAAAGAATAATTAAATGGTTTCTGCACAGGTTGTAGGTCGTCTCGGGGGAAGCAGGAAGTGAGGACAGTAAATCGGAGATTCAAAAAATTGGACAGAAGGTATGTATAGTTAATTTCTGTTTCAGTTAATATCCATTGTGTGCTTACACGTTTGAGACGCCAAAGGACTGGAGGAGGAGGTAGAATAACTCTGACAACTGAATGATTCTGTTAATGAATACTGGAGCTGGATGAATCTGATGTTGCTGTGGAGCTGACGGTAAAACCCGGGGAATCCAGGAGCCGGTGAGTACAAGGAAGGAACGTAGTGATCAGTTATTTGGATATTGTTTTACTTTTCAGTTGTTGGTGATTTGTTGGATGGGAGGGCAGGCGAGCTACAGGATCCCGGTGAGAGCGGAGGCACATCCAGAAGGGGAAATGTTGAGGCTGACCGGAGGGATCGGTGGACACAGTGGAGTCCAGATCCAGTAAGCCAGGAACGAGAGAACTATGGAGACCTATGGAGAGTCTTGAGAAAGAGAGATTCTGGTAAGAGATCTCAAACTTGGGAGAAAGGAACTTGTCACTTGGAATTCCGATGAGAGAGTTGGCCACATTCCGCGGTTGCAGCGAGAACAGACGTCAGTCTGCAGCGATCGTTCCACTTTTGAGTGTTGGAGATGATTAGTTCTGATGAGCTGCACCTGCAGCTCCAGCCTGCCGAGCACCTGAGGAAAAAAAATTTGGAAATAGAGTTGCAGTGATAGTTGATTGTTTTGAAGTTTTTATTGAGAGACCCTCAAATTTATTAGCCCAAGAACAAACGTGGTCAAACTACGAGCACCACCATACTGTAAAATTCCTGATTGGTGTTGCACCCCAAGGCTATGTTACATACATATCTTGTGCCTGAGGAGGGAGGGTCAGTGATAAACAGATTACATTAAAGAGTGGCCTCTTACAAGAATTGTTGCCTGGAGATATTATCTTAGCAGACCGTGATTTCAACATTGGTGATAGTGTTGGATTTTACTGTACTTCACTACAGATACCTGCATTCCCCAAGGGGAGAAAACAGCTGTCAGCATATGAGGTGGCAGAAACTAGGAAAATAGCTAATTTGCGTATACATATTGAGAGAGTCATTGGTTTAGTCAGAAGGAAATATCAAATTCTGCAAAGTAGAGCTATGCCAATAGAGCACATGGCAAAAAAAAACAGGTGAGGCATTAGCATTGATTGACAAGATTGGGGTTATTTGCTGTTTCCTGTCTAATCTTTCTGAGTCCGTTGTCCCATTGGAATGAGGAAAAGGGAGTTATAATCAGTATTTGAGCCCTCATGTTGGTCAGGAGCACCTGCTTAGCTCACAGAGTAGGAAGGGGAGGAGTCATGTCCAACTGAAATGATGATTAGGACAGGGTGGAGTCATGAACCCAACACACATCATTCTGTAAATCGGTTTTCAAATGTAATATTTTTCTCTAACAGTTCAATTGTGATGATAGGTTTTATGTTTAGGACTTAATCCAGTTTATCTTTGCCCACTACATATTCTTGAAGTTACTAAAAACTTCTGAATAAATGGATCACTGTGTAAGATGTGTTCTCAATGTCTTTTGCTATTTATTAATTTTCAAAATTGTATAACATTACTCAATGTACAACATGACGATTAGTGCTTTCACAAGATATCAACTTATTATAATCTATTTGAATTTAATGACAAGTATATAAAAGCAAATTGTAAATAATCCAGAACTTATAAATAACACAGACTATAACAATATTCAAAATATCATCCCAACTCATTTAAAAGTATCGATATAATGGGAATATATCACACAGGCTACTCTTAAGAGTGCCTGAATCTAAGTTCATTTTCCTTAATCACATTTCATATGCAAGTTTTTAACTTGCTGTCCTAGTATTTCCGGAAGTATGCTGTTTCTTAAGAAACATTCAACTTTAGGAATCACATCCTCCCAAAACTCAACATCAGGCAAAATCCTTTCAACAAAAATGTAATTGTAGTTCCACACAATAAAGTCACAGTACTCTGCCTCTACAATGTGAAGCTGTGCCTGAACTTGGAAGTAGTAATCATGATTCCGGTCCAACATTACATCATCTCCTTCACTGATGAGGCAGAAGCCCTTTTTCCCAGCACACAACCGCAGATTGGCCTCATCTCGCTCAGAGTGTGGACACTAATGTTACTGGGATAAAGTTGTGAATAACTGATTATTAGATTTTATCATTCCTTTGATCAGTTAAATAATTCTTATGAAAAGAATATGGGCCTATGGCTACAATAGTGACTATAATATTACCTTAATCTCACAGATGCCAGTTCCATGGCAGTCACAAGTGACTATACCGTCAGGGGAGGACCCCATGTATGGCCACTTGGGGTTCAGCCAGAGACCACTGTCCATACATGAGAAGCTTGCATGCTCCCGACCCATTACCTTCTCATACGCTCCTCTGGCCTGTGCTTCATGTTTGCTTCCATAACTGTAAACAGTACATTTGCAAGTTTGAAAAAAATAATTAATACATAGGACTAGATGTATAGAGTCAGTTATGTGGTAGCTGGGGGTTGGTCTTAAGAACTTGTTTCAACTTGGATGCAGTGATACGCCCAGCTCTCTGCCTAAACCAAATCTTGCTTGCACTCTGATTTCAGGTTGCCCTCTCTATAGCCTGGACTTGGGATAAGGTGAGCTCTTCAAAGCGGAAATCCTGGCACAGCTCTCCAAGCTCTTTGGGGGGTAACTGCAAAGTCTCTGAAGTTCTATAGTTAAGAACAGTTTTAGGAAGCAGGCTAGATTTGGGGATAAATTCTTTGTAGTAAGCCTCCCTCGCCATCAGTGCTGCACTCTTTGGACAGTTTTTACTTAGGGCATCAAAAAACTTACAATAAGCTTCTGATCCCTTCCTCACTCTTGGACACAGAACTGATTTCCCAGGTTTGTTGTCAGTTGTCCTGCCATCAATGGAACGGTCAAGCTTTAGTTTCTTGGACTTTGCTTAGGAGAAGTCAATCATAGCTACTGGAGCAGCAGCAATCTGAAAATAACATAATCCAAATAAATTAATCAAGTCTACAATTATTTGGTCCAAAAAAAATTTTATGCAGTATAAATCTGGCACTCAATATGGCTTTGAGGAAAACAGCTAAGGCACCACTATAGGACTGAGATCCAAAGGTGTGTTCATTTATTTTTTTAGCTCTTAGTTCTTCTTTGCCCAACAATGAAGTTGTGGTTTACTACAATGTCAACAAGCTAAACATATTTCAACTGAATACAAATAACTGTTTTTACTGCTAATCGCATGGGGGAAGAAATAAACCAACTGCCATTTCTATCTCTTGCTTGACTTTTTTTTTTTTACTTTTTATAGCAGGGCTTGATATTTATTAAATGCACAAAAGTAGTATTTGCTTCTCTTGGTTTTTAAATACTTACACCAGACTGGATGAAAGAATTGGGTAGTCAAAGTTAAAAAAGTTAGAGTATATGTCCTCATAATGGTTGAGAGGGAGAACTCACAGCCCAGGTGCTTACAGGTATGATAAATTACGATTAATATCTCCTCTTAGAAAATAAAATGCAAACAGGGATAGGCAATCAACTTATCTACAGAATATAGGGTCCTGTTAAGTTAATAAGAGCAAAAAAATAAACAACAGGGCACAACATAAACAATAATTTATCAACATCAGTTAGCCTAGACCTCCACATTGTCCCACAATAGCATTATCTGACTATTACCTTTTTTACATGTGGTGGCATCACCCACTTGCACTACTCCGATGTGCAGGAAGGTGTTTCTCGCATTTTTACCCCAGCTTCAATACAGAAAAGGACTGCCCCCACATGAGAACACGATTCAGATAGTCTGTGAAAAGAATACACACAGACACACACACATATATATACACACACACATATATATATATATATATATATATATATAAAAATAAATAAAACATTCATACATACAAATACATTTAGTCATGATAGTAACCACTCATTCATGCATAACGCTCATTCCATACATAGAATACTTACCCTGCCATGCAGTTACAATGAGCTGAAATGACTTCACCATCCTCCTGCGCAATAATCCAGGTCTTCAGAGGTGTTTCACTTGATCTCTGTGAGTGGTTTACCGTAAAAAAAAAAGCATAAACGACTGTCAGGCTAACGACGTCGTTAGGATGTGTGTTGATATTATAGCCTCCTAATAGCTGCTAACATCTTTACAAACAAAACAATATAAAGACAAACTCACCCTGGCGAAGACCAAGCGACAATCATCACTGAGCCGTATGGTACCGAGGTTGTGGACCCACCCGCTGACAAAAAAGTTATATGCCTCCAGACTGTTATATGCTTTCATCTGCTGTTTTGTGTAGAAGGATGTCTGAAGGACCCGGGGCCTGTACCATGAAGCTGGATTTGGTGGCTAGCCAGCTATGGTTCAGTTTAGTTTCCACCAACCCTGGGTTTTAGGTACTATGAAAGCAGCTCGGCTTTAATCGGTGTTCGTTGCCATGGTATCTTACGCTGCACGGCTAACCTGCTCCGGGGCAGGTTATGTTCTGGATTCGAGATCTCAGACTGAAGTTTGACCAATCAGCTGTGAGCAAAGTAACATATATGTGACATAACTAATTCCCAGCGTCTGTTCTCTGTTGCAATGGCTTCACCTTTTCTCCCAAATCCTGTGGACATCTCCGCGCAAATTATTAGACGAGCACTTCATAGAGAAAGAGTTTTTAGGGACAGACAAAATCCATTTGACTTTCCTGATGCTTACTTGTGTGAAAGATACGGATTTTCCACGGAAGGAATGTCTTATCTTTGTGAACTTCTTGAGCCGGACATAACAAATGTGACTCATCGAAGCCATGCCCTTACTGTACAGCATCCATAATCGGCCGCCCCTTGTTGTTGCTCAGAGCCAACTCCTTCGCCACAGTGTAATCTTGTTATCCCCCAGTTTTCCTCATTTCAAATTTTTTTCTGTTTTCTGCAAAAAAGTGTATGTATTAACTAATCATTCAGCAGAGATTATACGCATGCAAAAACATCTTCAGGGCCAATTCGGGCATAATACACATTTACACTGCAGCAGGACTGTTCAAAAGGAAAAAAAAACACAAAATTGTCGTTTAACTGCTTTTTAATTTCTAATAAAATAAATTAGAGAAGTTCCATGAAACTTTTGTCTTGAACTCCAGAATCACATGGTCTTTTTACCCAGCTGCTAAGGCAAACTAACCAGATAACATTTTCTGTATGCAAAGCGGTTTCTTATTAATGTTGAACAACCCTAATCATCCTCTTAATAGGACTATCCTACGACAACAGAATGATTTCAGTCAGAGGCTTCAACAGTTTCTCTAGAACAGACTGCTACTGTAGAGGAGGAAACACTGAGCTGTCTATAGAGTTACTGGTTCAGACTGGGATCACTCTGTTCATACTGGGAGAACCTGCCAGAGCTCCACTTAAAGCCATTCACAGTATGAGAAGATATGGTGGAGAAAAGGCTGTTATATTTCTGCTGTTCTTTATCATTTCCACACAGATAAAACTCTCAATGTAAACATCAGGAAGTGAATGCTCTTATTGTGAAGAGTATGCACAGTTACTTCTGCTAATGAGTTAGGATCAATCTAAGTCCAAGCAAATGACTTTATCTGAATCATTTACCATTGTAACACAGCTGTAACGCACTATTAAATGTACTGAAACGATACAGTGAACCAACAAGCATAAAGCAACATTAATACACTTTGCACCGTAATAGGGGGGCTATGGCTGAGCTGACATCCGAAGCAGATAGTAGGAAAGTTCCCACTGACAACTTATGAACTTAATCATATCAACTCAAAGCCAATACGTTAATAATAAGAATATACTTACATGTCATTTATGGACACATGTGTCCTGCTACACAATTCCTCACCATCCAGATGCAGTCTGGTTGGTGAGGAAGGAGAACAGATGTGTTAATGTTAGTAGCCAGGTAGATTGTCAAAAGTTAGGAAGAGATAGGAAGAGGTAGAGTAGCTAGGTAGAGATAGATTAATGTAAGCCAGGTAGAAAGTGTTAGTAGCTAGGTCTCCTAGTAGCTAGGACACAGGTTAATGTTAGTAGCTATGCTGCTTTAGGCTAGGCTGTTGGAGGACATTATTAGGGTCTGTTCCTACTTTCTCTCCTACTTCTCCCCAACTGCATGATGTGCTGTCAGTTCAAGCGCTAACCTGTTTTCTCTTAGTCTCTTCCTAAAGTAGGTGCTCCTGACCCGCCCTGCTTGACGACCCTGACTAAGATGGAGGAACGTTCTCCACGTCCTGCTACCAACTTCTGCTTCTGCATCAGTTCTGTTGCTCTTTCTGTGCCTCTGCTGTCTTCCCAAACCTAAAAGGGAGTTTTTCCTTTCCACTGTCGCTTCATGCTTGCTTAGTGTGAGGGATTGCTGAGAATTACACAACGCAATCTTCTGTGGTTCTCTAATTCCTAAATTAAACATTGTATTGTATTAACTCTTCTTGTAAAGTGCCTTGAGATGACATCTGTAGTGAAACGGCGCTATATAAATAAACTGAATTGAATGTGCTGAGCGCTGAATTATAACATAAACAGGGCCGTGTTCTGTGTAGGTGTGAATTTCGTTAAAAAAAATTAGCAAGTCAATTCTATGAATTAATCGACCATGTGGTAACGCGTTAATTTTGACAGCCCTCCTCTTTCCGGTGTGGGGGCCTTGCGGTCTGCTTGTCCCCATCCTGGTGGGCAAAGGGGTCTGTCTCCCGGGTGCAGGGGCAGGGTGCTCTAATGGGGCGTCTGTCCCTGGGCCTGGGAGTATGGAGTATAGTGTACGTATGGGGGGTATGAATGAGTGTATAGCGTCCTTTTTTCGTATGTCCTGTATTTGTAAGAATGTGTACGCATGAGTGGGAGGGTACGTATGAGTGTCTCTGTCTGTCTATGTCTACCTGTCAGGTTGGGTGTTTGGCTTCCCTCTGGCCTGATGCGTCTTCTTCCCCTCAGTTACTCCCCGTCGGTGATGGATGGTCCTGCCCGCTGGTTGATGATGGCTCTCGATGCCGGGGGTCCTGGTTGCGGCCCGGCTCGGTCCTGGTGCATGTCTGGCGGGTCCTGGGTGGTCCGGTGTGTCGGGCGGCCGCTGTTTCGGGCCGACGTCCTCCTTAGATTGACTGGGTCACCTATTATGGGGTTGCCGGGGTTGTAGAGTAGGTTGGTGCCGTCCGGTGGATCGGTGGGGACCGTGCCTGGCGCCCAGGCCTCTTGCCGGTTCCAGGACTTCTGCTGGCTGGTCGGTTCATCTGGGGGGGGCTGTCCGGCATTGGCTGGGCCCCTGATCTTGGCGCCCTGCGTGGGGCGGGATCTGGACCCAGGAGCTCGAAGATCTGGATGTCCAGGTGCTGGCTGGGCGCGGCCTGGGGAGGGCGCACATCCGCTGTGGCTCTTGCTGTGGCTCCCTGGCATGTGGGTGTGTGGGGGCGGGCCGGGTTGTTGGCGGTGGGTATTGGTCCGGGGTGGCGGCGGCGTGTGTTGTCCGTCGGTTGGCTGCGGATCCCCTTTGCCTGCGGCGGCGGCGGGGGGCCCATGTCGGCTGGTCCCTGGTTGGGGCCCCGTGCCCCTGGTCCCCGTGGCCTCCGGGTCCTGATCCGGGCCCGCCCTGGCGTAGCCGGTTTCCGGCGGAGCCCGTGGGCTCGTCACTGCGATCTCTCGGGCCCCAGCATTGCGGCTGGTGGGTGTTCCCTCGGGGCTTCCATCTGTTCCTCTCTTGGTGGGTGATCGACCCTGCGCTGATCCGCCTGTGGACTCTGTACTCTGTGGGACCCTGGATGCATACATCTCTTGCCTCCTCCATGTCTGTGTCGATTCCTGTAGGACGGATTGACGGTTCCTTACACCAGCTATCAATCACTTGCGTGGGGAAACCTTATTCCGACCTGCATGCTCGCACACACACATGGGTGTGGGGACATTGGTGAGGACGGACATATCTTAAGCTGAGGTTATCATCATTAGTTAGTTGTTCACAGGAGCTTACCAGAAACATTTATATTATGTTCATTAATCAATGCTTGTGTGTAGTGAATGAGTAATTCTTAGTTTATTCTACCAGATCCGAACTATTGGTTTGGTTCTGTACAGTTTGTTGTTTTTGTTTTGTATTACTGTTTCTCTGCCGTCCGGCAGAGGTGGAGGACTGGGATGTTTTCTTGTGTTCTTTGTTTGCCTCCCTATCTTGTGTCGTCGGTTCGCGCCTCTGCTGGTCCGGTTTCTTTTCTTCACCTTCTTCCTTTCTCCTTTCTTGTCTCAGTTTAGTGTCCATGACGTCAGGAAATTGAACCCACAGTAATCACTAATAAAGATTTTTCATACATATACATCAAGTGGCGTACTACAGCGAAGCTGTAATACTCTGCTTGGGAAAGTAAAACTGTTGGGATTGTACTTGGTACTCAGACACCAATTCTGAGTAGCATACTGCTAGACAGGACACGTTAAAAGAATTAAAAAATAATAATAAATAAAAAAAAATGTTGACAGCCGTAGTAATTATTAACACTGCTTGGTGTCAGGATTCCATGGGTGGAACAAAACATTTCTGGCTGCAAGTAAGTATTAAATACACCAATATTCTTCAAAATGTTTAAAGTAAATTTAATTAAACTACATTTCAAAAGATAAAACCTTCATTCCATTGCATAATATAACCACCAAACAGAAAACTGCAGCTGCTGCAACAACTGTATTAACTTTCTATTGGAGGGTGGATGTGGTGATGGAGAGAACAGCAGCAGAATAGGAGCCCTGCAGTGTGACATCACATGGCTTGTCCAATCCGATTCATCAAGCTAAAATAAGCCTCACAGTTAGCCTGCCATGGAGAAGGCTGGTCCAAGATCAAAAGTTGCTATGGTGACTGGGTGGGGCTTCAGGTTAAAGTCAAAGTCAGTTTTATTTGTCAATTTCTTCACATTTTCTAAACATACAAAGGAATCGAAATTATGTTTCCCACTATCCCATGAGACAAGTATCAGGACAGGACAACAGACAAAGTGCGCAGGAACAATAGAACATTCTATTTTAAGACAATAAAGACACAGTGAGGTAGATTGTTGGTAGAGCAAAAGTCAGTAATAAATTAACAGCAATAACATTAAATTAAATATTGTGGCAAGAGATATGTACAGTTTGTCTAGTGCAATGTTCTTAGTGTGAGTCAGAGTCCGGGGTGATTCCTTATGTTTGTGGGCGTGGGGGCAGGTTCTGGTTAGCCATGTTCTTGGAACCAAATGAACCAGAAGTAACACAGGGCAGAAATCTGAGATAGGATTGTCAAAGTATATTCAGGGAACCCCAGGGCAGCCGTAGCCTCCCATTAGCAGTGTGTGAATGACTGAGTGTAGTGTGAAGCACCGGGACCGTAGGGGCTAAATAAAGCGCTATACAAATACAGGCCATTTACAGCTTTTGGGACTGGAAATACCTTACCCACTTATTACTATTAGGTATAAAAGAAAGTTCAAGTCAATGCTAATTTTCTGTGCAAGAAAAATTAGCTTTAGGTTAAAATGGCAAAAGGTTAGCGATAACTGTGTCTCTTGATCACCTGACATGATTGTTGCATGAAGCATCCAAAACACGAGGACTAAGGTAGGGGACTGCTGTGTTAACATGGTCAAATTCCTGTGTTGAGCAAGTTATTTTGTGCAGGTTTTTTGTACTTACATGTGATTATTTATTGAAGATATTTATATTTCTTAAAAATATTGGGCCAAACCTAATATTTGAATACTTTTTAGTATTTCTAATGTTCAGTTCCTCTACAATCATTTCCGATCTTTTGGTATTGTGTAAAGTTATTTCTGTTATTATGTGGTGGTGTTGTTAAGGCTAAATGAGTGTAATGTTTTATTAAGATTTCACTTTATCATTTTAATGCAACTCAAAATTAAAATAAAGACGTAATGGAAATAAAGAGAGCCATAGTAACACGTAGTGTGCTATTGTTCAGTTTTTGGGGGGCACCACATGATCATAACAATATATACATACGGAGCATATTAAAGTAGCACATCTGTATCCTGTCTCTGTATGGAAACCTGAACAACTAGTTTAAGTGGGCTTAAAAATATTGTAACGTTCTGCACTTTGTGTATCTGTTATAACATTCCTCAGTTGTGTTCCATAATTCAGTCTTCTCAGTTACTGGTGCTGCTTATTAGTTCCCTTGTTCTGTAATAATGGGGAATAGTAGGGGAGGCCCCGTGGGGGGAGGAGAGAGAGGGAGAGTTCTTCTTCTGTAGTTTTTTTGTTGTTGTTGTGTGATGGCTGTGCGAGCGAGTGAGCTGGAGGAGCTCGATGTTCGGCGTGGTTGCGGCCAACAGCAGCCGTTCATTTATTTTCTTCATTAAAAAGGGGACCCAATCCAAAGTGACTGTCTCCGACTGTCATTGTGTCTGAGAGGACGTTACAGTATGAAGATGAATCGATTCACTTCCACCTGGTTGAAGTGAATAAACAGCTAGTTCATGATGAGGCTAAACGTTGTCTCAAATCTAAAAAGAGAACAAATGGTCCCACGTAAAGCAGCAGAGTGCCTGGTTGTGTGAATGCAGATCCTGCACACAGCTAGGAGAGCACTAGCAGGGTCTGATTGGACCTGAGTGATACTCGTGCTGCTCAGGACTATGTAATCCTTTCTGTTTGGGTTCAGTGGGTTCACTCTGACAGTTCAACAGAGTTCAGTCCATTTATAGAGGCAGAGCTGGGGAAAAAGGCCCGCTTTCTGTTCTGTGGGAATAAGAGTGATATTTCTGAGCAGCTACATGCTGTGTGACAGAATTAGCAGCTGCTTTGTGCAGCTTAGGAGGAAGGTGCCACAAAACACACAGTGGTGGAACGTTTCCCTCTGCTCTGGCTTACAGGCTGCTTCTGTAACCAACTCTGATGTCATCTTGATAGTTGAGGCCTGCCGTGTCCCAGATCGTCGCTGGACCTGACCAACATGAAGAGCTAACTACTACTGATGAACGCTTTAAGGAAATACCAAACAGAATCAGCAGCCGCAGGTTTTTCTTTACTTTATTGAACTTTCAGGACACTGAAGAAAAACACTGGAGTTGGCAAATGCAACTCTCCTCTCATAGCAGCATTGTATGTGAATGAAGTCTGGTTATTTTGCCAACCAATAAATAATCTTTCTTTGGATAATGACAATGTTTAAAACTATGAAAGAAAATCAAAACAAGAACAAAACAACAGTTGATAAAAGCTGCAGCATTGATTTTTTTCACCTGCTATTAACACGTGTATGTATTGTACTTAAATGTCGGATTTCTTTAGCCTATAGGTGAAACATATGACAGTAGTTTATGGGCAGATATGCAGGAACATGTAGACAATCTGAAAGGCTGAAGATGGTGAAACAGAACAAGCAGCAAAGCAAACTTTCATCTCCTAACTGGCTTCAAACCATGTGGACAGGTTGAAGGATCAGCGGCTGTAACTCACAGTACAAGCAGAGTATGAGTATGTCCATGGTGGGGGTGGGTGGGGGGGCTTTTCAGAGAGGGAGCTCTGTAGCACCTATGTTTTAGCAGCTTCTTCCAATACCTTCAGGTTTTGCTGTATTGCAGTGTTTCTTACATACACATTCAATAAAGTTCACTGGTACCGCTGGAGCTTATTAATATGACATTAATATGACCTACAGTTTGCCTTGAAGACATACTTTAATTAATAACAAATAAAAATAGCTTCAGAGTTTTAGATCTGACATAAGCTGTTGGTTTTTTTCGATCATTGCCGTCATCTCCTTTCAGAACCTTGGGTTAGATTTGATAAACATGAGTTCTACTGGAAAACATGTGGCCTCATCTACAATCTGACAAAACAATCCGATATGTTGTCATAGTTTAGGAAAAAGTAAGCACACCCTTCTTGAATACAAGGACTGTATATATGAGAGCATCCTGAAGTCATCAGGTTCAAACCAAGTCAAGAAATGAAGGAAATCCAACCTGAGATAAACCACCAGCACATTATCTGATTCACTGAGCAGAACCCAACCCAAAACCAGGAGTGAAACCCTTCCTGTTTCCACCTCAGTTACCAGGTTAGGGTAACCAGGGGCTGGAGTAAAAACTACTTCTATTAATAAGAAATACAACAGAAGTCTGATATAGTCAAACACGGTTTTGGGTTTTTTTAACGGGCTCAATACTTACCTTTTTTAACCTTTTTAATTGAGTTATGGAATTTTTTGTTCTTATTTGAGCTTTATTATTTTTAATTTTCAATAACTTTTATCCATTTATTTTTATATTACTATTAATCATTGTTTGGTGTTACCAAATAGTTTTTTTTTTCATTTTATAATTCCTTTAAACATTTTGTTGGTTTTTCTGTTTGTATCACATAAAGCATGTTGTGCAAATTCTATCATGAAGTGTGTTGTACATATAAGGTGTGACTGCTTGATTATTGGTTGATTTAATCATCTACCCCCCCCCCCCCCCAGATGCCTGCCTTAGTTAAAGCAGAAAGGAAATGAACGTTTGTCTCAGGTTGTGTTTTCCACCTTTTACACGACATTAGTTTGAATTAAAACGGGATTTATCTTTTTCCGTAACATTAAGTCTTGATATAATTATCTAAAACAGAAATATATAACTGTAAAAACATTAATTGTGTTTATTGCCTTGGCCTTTCCAATCCCAGCGAATGAATAATTCACTTCTTCTAACATGTATGCATTTCAAACTGCATACAGACTGTGTGCAAGTACAGCAAAAATACACTTTCATAGGAAAAACACTGTCAAAACTTTAAACTGTAAAAATAAAACATTTATATTGTTTTTACATATAACGCTTCTCTAAAAGAGGTAAATATATCATTTATACATTTGTATGAAGCATTTGAACCAATACTACTGGAAGAAATAAGGCATTTCATGAACGAAAAGTGCTGTGATTATCAAAAACATTTTTCATAAAAACCTTCACAAGATACAGGTAGCACACACTGATAAATGCTTTGACACAATAACATTCAGCTCTACGTTTTACAGGATCAGGCAGGAATACAAGAAACTTCATGTTAAACAGATGAATACTGAAGCTGGGAACCATGAAGGCACTCTACTCAGAAAGCCCATCAGGCACATGAGGGACCAAAGCAAGTGTTCAAACAGCCAACAGGTTGGTGGTCAGATGGGTGGGATCCAGCAGAGATCCCACCCTACTGTCTTTCCTCTCTCTCCCACACATCATGTCTGCTTGGGCTGGATTCTACAGCTAGTCTGGACAGAGTTCTTCACCTGCAGCTCCTGGCAGACGTAGGGTGATGAATGCCAACAGGATAAAGTGGTTCTGATGAGGGAGCAACAGGAGAAGGCAGGAGGTGGAACCAGCTGCTCTCACACACACAAACATTCATCCACCAACACACTGATCTGTAGAGAGCCTGGCGTTAAGTGCCTTGCACAGGGGCACATCACACATGGAAGCTGGAATCTAACCTTCTACTCTCTCCAATTATTCACAGTCGCTCCATGTATGACAGGGGAAACAAATGGTGGTGCTTTCTCCTCCCACATCTGTGCCACTGCTAGTGGGGGAATGATAAAGTGACTCAAGGTCCATTAGAGAGATCAGAACCCATCTAACGTTGATCCTCTTCCCAGGAAGAGAACCAGCAACTGTCAGAGGTTTGGGTCATCCTGAACAGGAAAACCTTTCATGCTCATCTTTTCATCATCCACTGTTGATGTTCCTGACTCCAGAAGACGGACAGAACCAAAGAATGACCCAGAAGACTGAGCAGCAGATCCGGTCCAACACTGGGAACACTCGGTACACAGCAGAGGGAGGGATAGCTGCTGGCAGCGTCTTTAGGTGGAGCATCACTGCTACATGGCTTTTACAATCCATCAGTCAGTCAAATAAAACCATATGGTTCCATAATGCAGAGGTTATAGAAACTATAAAGGAAGTCTGCTTCAACTCAAAGGCACGTCTCTTACAGCCCTTCTTCATAATAATATAGTGCATCTAATAATGAAGATGATCTGTCTGGGTTCTGACTATAATGAACCAATTCTAACTGTTGACTGAGTCTGAGGTCATGTGAGCAGAGGTCCATGTTGGCATGGTGTTGACCCGTGGACAGGTTCTCTAAACAGTACCCCATTGGCCCGGCCAGTGGTGCTGATTGTGATTCTATCCACATGTTCCCTCATGCAGCTGGAACCTAACCCTCCATCCCTGTATAGGGGCAAGCTTTGGGGGGCCACAGCAGACCATCTACCAGGGTTAAAGTTTCTCATCAGCTACAACCTTGATGCTACTGAGGACTGAACAAACCAACCCAGTCAGCAGATCTAACTGTCAGAACACAGAACAGTCTGCTGTTTATGCCTCAGAGCCTTCCTAGAGTCTAACAGAGTTGGACAAGCTGGAATATTGTCTCCAGCAGCGTCTAAAGCATATTCTCTGGGCTGACCATGTGTCTCCCTGATTTGCTGCAGATTTTGCTCAAAATATGGTCTGCAATTCAATATAAAGTTCAATATGAAAAGAGTGTAGTTATGATTGTAAAGGCTTGGGAGGAGAGGACTAACAATGTTCAGTCTTCCTCTGTCCTCTCATAAGCAGAGGAGGACCAAGATTAAACACCCAATATTACAAATTGTGTCCACAATGTACTAAGGTGGCACGCTAATGTTTTATGTGTTCAGAATATGTTGAAGTTGCCTTGTTTAATGGCCACTGTAATCCTCTGTATACTGCCCCCTTGTGGTGCAATTACAGTACAGCTAAGATGAAAGGCTGACTTTTTTTATGCATCATGTTAATTAGGATTTCTGCTAATACATAAGTAGTGTAGACGTGGGTCACAGACCTGGAAGCAGGTTTTATTTCTGCTGAACCTGGAATCTATTGGTTATTATTAACTAAATATTTTCTATTTGGATAAAAGTCCCCATATATATATAGAAAAAGGTTCTCGCCTTTAAAAAAAAGCTCTAGATGATTCATTTACACAATTAAAGCTTCAAATAAATGAGAAATGCTCCTAGCTCTAGCTTCTGCAAAGTTCTTGATAGAATTGTCCAAAACATGGATCTGCAATCTTCACCACCACATCGGGGTACAGTAGACCCCTAGAGGTGGCAGGGTTAGGGACCACAGCCAGCCACGAAGAGCTCCCATCCATGAATTTTATGTTTATTTATGCCTATTTTAATAGTTCAAACCCCAAATATACCCTAATGTGCATTAATACGCAGAGTGGATACCATCTTAGTCCTACAGCAGAGGCTAATATTCACAGTACTTATGTCTTGGCGGTACAGCCAATCCTTGCCAAGGATACTGAATGGAGCTTCTACATTGGTTAGTTTGCAAATGGAAGCAAATAGTCAAATGGAATTGCAAAGAGGTATCATAGCTTCTCTAGCAGCATTCCCCCAAAACATTTTTGTTAAGAAATAATTTGGTTTCACATTCCAAAGAAATAACTATGAATAGATGAATCTTTGAACACTGAACTTTAAACAGACTGGCGTCCAACTACTCACAATAATCCAAGAGACTGCTTAGAGCCAGTATCTCTTACTTTCAGGTGTCCTTCTGATGCCCTGCATATACAGACGTGGACAAAATTGTTGGTACCCTTCATTAAATAAAAGAAAAACTCATAATGGTCACAGAAATAACTTTAATCTGACAAAAGTAATAATAAATAAATATTATATAAATGTTGACCAATGAAAGTCAGACATTGCTTTTCATCCATGCTTCAACAGAATTATTTAAAAAATAAATGCATGAAACAGGCCTGGACAAAAATTATGGTACCCCTAGAAAAGAATGAAAATAATGTGACCAAAGGGACATGTTAATCCAAGGTATGTCCACTAATCAGCATCCTAGGTGTCTACAATCCTGTAATCACTCAGTGGGCCTATATATAGGACTCCAGGTAGTCACTGTGTTGTTTGGTGACGTGGTGTGTACCACACTCAATATAAACCAGAGGAAGCAAAGGAAAGAGTTGTCTCAGGAGATGAGAAAGAAAATCATAGACAAGCATGTTAACTGTAAAGGCTATAAGACCATCTCCAAGCAGCTAGATGTTTCTGTGACTACAGCTGCACATGTCATTCAGTAATGTACGATCCATGGGACTGTAGCCAACCTCCCTGGACGTGGCTGCAGGAGGAAAATTGATGACAGATCAAAGAGACGGATAATCCAAATGGTAACAAAAGAGCCTAGAAAGACTTCAAAATAGATCCAAGCTGAACTTTATGCTCAAGGAACATCAGTGTCAGATCGGAACATCCTTCGCTGTTTGAGCCAGAGGACAAATCATTAAAAAAAACAGACTGGAGTATGCCAAACTACAAGCTGACGAGCCACAAAGCTTCTGAGAGAATGTCCTGTGGACAGATGAGACAAAAATTTAACTTTTTGCCAAGGCACATCAGCTCTATGTTCACAGACGGAAAAATGAAGCATATCTAGAAAAGAACACGGTCCCTACTGTGAAACATGGGGGAGGCTCGGTTATATTCTGGGGCTGATTTGCTGCATCTGACACAGGGTGTCTTGAATCTGTGCAGGGTACAATGAAATCTCAAGACTATCAGGGGATTCTAGAGAGAAATGTGCTGGCCAGTGTCAGAAAGCATGCTCTGAGTCGCAGGTCACGGGTCTTACAACAGGAAAATGACCCAAAACACACAGCTAAAAACACCCAAGAAGGGCTAAGAGGAAAACACTGGCCTTCTATGAGCCCTGATCTCAATCCTATTGAGCATCTTTGGAAGGAGCTGAAACATGCTGTCTGGAAAAGGCGCCCTTCAAACCGGAAACAACTAGAACAGTTTGCTCATGAGGAGTGGGCCAAAATACCTGCTGAGAGGTGCAGAAGTCTCATTGACAGTTACAGGAATCATTTGATTGCAGTGATTGCCTCAAAAGGTTGTGCAACCAAATATTAAGTTGTGGGTACCATCATTTTTGTCCAGGCCTGTTTCATGCATTTATTTTTTTAATAATTCCGTTGAAGCATGGATGAAAAGCAATGTCTGACTTTCATTGGTTGAAATTTATATAATTTTTATTTATTATTACTTTTGTCAGATTAAAGTTATTTCTGTGACCATTATGAGTTTTTCTTTGATTTAATGAAGGGTACCAACAATTTTGTCCACGTCTGTACATCCTATATTTGACCTGTAAGATGGACTCCGTCCTTAACGTCCACACTAGGTCATTGGTAGCTGATGCAGGGCTCATGTAGCACAGAGGGCATTATGAAATGGTAGAGAAGGAAACTGAGTGAAACACGGAACATAGTTGGAATTGATATCACAAATCTAGGGAACAGAATCAGATTGAACATAGTATCACAATGGATCAGGGCAGGAAACGTCTACCTACTTGCAAATATTTTTTGTACAAACAAACCTGCAATAGAAGATGCAGCTTGGGAAGCTGAAATACCTTGGCACAATGCTACTTAACACCCTATTGGCTGGAAATCAGCCAATCCAGAAGCACCATTCATGTTGCTTGGGGATGAGCGGAGCAGAGGTAAGGAGGACTGAAGATGACACACACACACAGGTTATGGTGAGCTACATCATAGCCACAGCTGCCCTGGCACCGGCACCAACAGCCAAGGACATGACTGAAACAGGTAGAGCAGGGGTTCAAACCGACGACCCAATGGTTACAGGACGGCCACAAGTAGTGCTGAGATGATTTCCAGTCTTGTATAAATGCACATTCAGGTCAATTTGGTTAAACTACTAAATGAGGCAGCTGTGATCGGTTTGAGAGGGGGACTTTGGTATTTGCATTATGCTGGGGGCTGTGGCCCCCTGAATACAGGAGACTTTTCATTACAAGTGGCCTTCTGGGTGGAGAAACCTTTAGTTTTGTTGAGCTATTGAAATGGAATCAATTTGATTTATGAGAAACAGCTGCTAGTTTGGATATATGGCCAGAAGGACCTCTGCACCTTTCATTTTAGTTGCAACCGTAAATCTATTCCCATTCACATGGCCATAAGTGTATCATAGGCCATGCAGGATGCAGTACCTTGGTCCCTCTCTGGGGTGACTAACAGAGAACAGGTGGACTGAGTGAGGAAGCCTATTGTTGCTTATTGTTGGACGTTCACGCTAACAAACCTTCCTGCAAGATAATTTTTAGCTCATTGGTTCTGTAGTTTAATTTGGATTTATTAAAATGTGTCCTTGTGCTACATTCTGTACCATGAGGAGAACTGATTGCATATTAAACATGGATTCCCTGTTAAAATGCTTTGAGTTAGAATTATTACAAAACTACAGACTGGTCCTTTAAAAATGCAGCATAAAAAGTTAAAGTAGCTTTCAACACTGGAGTCAGGCATGATTCTAAAGTTAGAAGTAAAATGTGAATTATTCATGTGAAACACTGCGCTCTGTGATGATGTCACAGTTACAGTTAAGCCTAGGTCATACTTCTCCGTCTACGTCAAAACAGCAGCATCAGTCAGAGATCTCTTCACCAGAACGGGGCTCTATAGTCACTGTAATCAGTAGTTAATGCAGCGTTTGGCCACTACATGCTTTATATTGAAAGGATAACTTATCTAATCTGTTCCTTTGGTGATTCTGAACACAAGGAGATGTAGGACAACAACAAAAAGGCTGCTGTGTTTGTTTCTATTTGTTTCTAGAGGATTCTATGAGCTGCAACTCTAATAAAAAGCTTTACAGCTTAATCAAAACGTACTTTCTGTCGTCCATTACTCTTTGAGGAAGAAATGTGTTTACAGGCTGAAGAAAATAAACTGTAGTTAACCAGAAACGACACTACAGTGGTTGGCAGACCTGCCAGAAATGGTCTGCACCCCCTGCTGTTCCCATTGGGAACTACTTTGCAATATTTGATACACCAACACAAAAAAATAGAAAACCATCAAACTGGCTGAAAGAGAAGTATAAACTAGGCTTTGGGGAGGATCCGTCTACATCACTACAATTCCAAGTTCTCGGTTTATTAATGTGGAGCTGCAGAAGAATCAGCCTCGGTTAGTAGGCGATTAAAGAGGAACATTGAAGCTGAAACATATTTTAAGTCATTCCTACATTCAGAACCACTCAGAAAAGCTGAATGAAAGACTGTAGAAGATGTATAGAGTGAAAGAGCAGGAGGATATGTGTGGAACCAAGGTGAAGACCTGCCAGACAGCCTGGTAAGTTGTGTTTGTAACTGCTCAGCCTGACCGTCATTACCTACTGCTGTGTTATCGTCTCCTCACCTCTCAGCAACTGAACTGGCTGAACTGGCTCTGCATTTGGCAGCACAGAGCGCATCACTGAAAGGCCTGGTGGAAGCGGGGTAGTGTGGTGGGTGTGCTCAGGCTGCAGATGAAGGAGGAGGGGAGTCCTTGGAGAGGGTTCTCTGTAGCTTCGTGACCTGCAGATGTCTGGGGGGGCAGCTGGACAAGAGCTTCTTCAGTGGGTGGAAAGCTGACGCCTGGTCCCATGCTGCTTCCTACCTGACTGTACGGAGGCCCATTGTGTGGCAGGAAGTTGAACAGCTGGGAAAAATCCAAAAGGGAGGAAGATGTGGCCACAGAGTCTGCTGCAGGCGTAGAAAGCTTTGAGAGGGACGCCTCCTCGCTGGCTTCCTCCAGCATACCCACATGAGGTAACAACTCGAGTTTGGAGGAAGGGATCTGAGCTTCTAGGGATACAGAGGATGAGGATGAAGGCATGGTGTTTTGCAGTTCCATTAGGTAGGTCTCCAGTTCTCCCTTTAGACTCTGTTCCCTCTCCTGTGAGGTGATGGTGTATGAGGTAAAGTTGGAGCTCAGTGGGTACTTTAGAGAGAAGGGGTTATTGGTGGAGGAGAAGGGCTGCATGTCCAGGCCAGAGCCTGGACAGACATGAACCTGCTGGGATCTTGATGCTGGAAGCTCATCCTTGATGCTTCCAGAAGCTAGGTCATAAACCTCGCTCTCCAGCAAATCAGCTGGTTCAGTTTTGACCCTCAGCAGATCCCTGGTGTGGCTCTTCTTCATGTGACGGGTCAGGTGATCCTTCCTACCAAAGCGCTGAGCACAGTACTGACAGAGGAAGTCCTTGCGTCCAGTGTGCACCACCATGTGACGTCGCACATCTTTGCGGGTGTAGAACTGACGCTCACAATGCTCACAGCAATGCTTCTTCTCCTTGGTCCCTCCAGACGACTTGCCAGCGTGTGTTTTGAGGTGTTCCAGGAGAACCATGGTGCTTGGGAACAGCTGCAGGCACACTTGGCAGGTCAGGTCTCCGCTGTTAGCGGCATGGAGCGCCAGGTGGCGCTTAAAGCCCAGCTTGGTGTTGTAGCTCTTTCCACACTCCAGACAGGTGAAGGCCTCCTTGTGTGGGTCGTGAGTGTGCAGGTGATTTTTTAAGTGATCCTTGCGGTGAAACATTTTTTCACAGTATGAACACTTGTGGCTTTTTTCTGGTGAGTGAGTTGCCATATGCCTTGGAACACAGACACAATCTATGAGCATTCAGAATGGCTGAAATCAAGTTTAACGTTAGCATGCGTTACACATAACTGTTAGGTATGAAAACTACTCATTAGCACATCATTATGCTAGATTTGACTAAGCCTAGAGAAAAAGATGAACATGCTGCAGCCTGCTGTACCGTAGCAGCTTGTATTTGGAGACGAAGGCCTTGGTGCAGTCCAGGTGGGAGCAGCGAAACGGCCTTTCCCCCGTATGAGAATACGAGTGCACCTTCAACTTCTCCAGGCTGTTGAAGGCTTTCTGACACTCCTGACAAGAAAAGTTCTTCTTGGGTTTCCCTTCTGCTCTCCTGCGTTTCCCCGAAGCTGGTGAAAGCTTGACTTTCTCCAGGACATGGTCATGGCGGCCTTGTGTTCCTGTGGCCATGGCAACCTAAAGCAGACCAGCTACAGGAAGTGCAGGGTGCCCAACTAGTGCTGATGGAACTTCCAGCCACCCTGGACCCAGGGGCCTGAAACTGAAAGGAAAGCAGAGAAAAGCATCATGTGAAGAGCTACATGTGGGTTAGGGCCAGACCGAGGGGGATGTGGGGCCCCAGGTGTGAGCAATGTTGCGGGCCCTAAATAATCATAGTTATGTAGATGAAAATGAACACAAAATCATCATATATAAAATGCACAAAATCTGACTTTTGTGTATACATTAATATCAGATATCAATATGGGACCAAATGTTCTCATTGGTGCATCTGTATGTGTGTGGGGTTTTTGTAAGAATAACAAGCCAAAATAGGTTTCCACAACTTGGATCTTGTTTAGGGTGTTAGTCACAAACTAAAAACCAATCAGAACTTATTTCAAGACAAATAGAACTACGACTTCAGATTTCAAATAAGTGTATGTTGTCCCATTAACAAACAATCTTTGAATGGCTGCTGTTGGATGGACTTCAAGTTAAACAATGGTGCGGATTAAGTGCAACATTGAAATATACTTTAACAAAGCCATATGAATAAGCTATACATGCTCCCAGCATTCTAAAGTCCTTCACAAGAAGAGACCTGACAACCTTTTCAAAATATTTTCAGTTCCACTTGTATTTTAGGCCTTTATTTTTCAGATTTATGATTCAACTTCATTAATGTGCATTCAGTAATTTTCTCATTCACTGGCTGGAAATTGGTTCTAAAAATTTTTGATTACAATACCTTTTTTAAAGAAAATACAAACATTTTGTACCAGCCATGATATTTAAATGTTTCTTTTCCTCCGCATGGCATCAAGATACTGCAACAACAACAAAAAAACACACACACATACGCAAACAGCCACACACACACAAATACAACCACACACACACACACACACACACACACACTTGTCCATAGTTCTTATTTTGAACATTAAGTGAAAGCCTTTTTTTTACAATTTGACTTGACTCTAAAATATCTGCACTGCACATTTTAATATTGAACAATAAAACTGAACAGTTCCACTGGGGAGCCTAAGCCCCGCCCTTCTCCTTCCAGTCCATGGGTCCCTACTCATAGACTGTGTATATATAAATGGACAAACCCTCGTTGACGTCTCCCCATAGGTTCCTGAAGAACAAAAATGAAGCCAACTGGGCGGTTCCCACCGGCGCCATCTTGTCCGCGTCACTCCCCTCGTCACTCTCAGAAACTCCAACAAATGAGCAAAGAGGTGGAGCTGGGAGTGGCGCTGTGAGGCTGGGGGCGGAGGGTTGACGCTCCGAGCCGACATAGCTAGAAGCTAGTCAGGAGCTAGTTGGGAGCTAACTGAAGTCAAGAAGAGAATTTTGCCCCGCTTTTCAACTGGAATCACTTTAGACGCAGACACATCTCGAGTACAGAAAACATATTAATATAAGACCAAAATGGGTCGGGTCAATATGGCCTAAAATGGTGTTAATGCCATTACTATTGATGGAGGGTGAGGACATAGACGGCTCATCTTAACAACACATCCAGCAAAAAGCAGTCACAAAGTCATCATGAAAGCTCAGATCCTCTAAAAAAATAAAAGGTTTTGGACTCACCTCACATCTCATCCATTAGTTCATGCCTCCAGCTGTGTTCCTCACACCAGTACTGATCTAACCAGCGATTATCCTGTCTGTCTAGAGTCCAACTCTGTAATCTTCTAGCCTGATCTAGCAATCTTCGCTCTTGATGTCGCGGCTTCTCGGTCCCGCTGACCAGCTCCAACTCACGTGTAGAAAGAGGTAAAAGCTCCAACCAGAACAGCATTCCTCTCGGCCACCTGACAGAACCCCCCCCCCCCCCCCCACAGCTGGTAAGGCATCAGCCGGTATAAAGCCTCCCCCCAAAGCAGAAACTTACTGGATGGTCTGTTACTGTAATCAACACCACAGCAAGCCATCTTTGCCCAATAATTGCAGATTAAAATCCAAAACTCAATAAAAACTGCAGAGGCAACTGATAGTGGAGTTCAGAAACACCAAATGACTGAAGTCTTTACGTTAGTCCCAGGCTGTGAAGAGCTTCCCCGCAAGCAGAGGAGGACAGCGGACTATGGAGCAGCTATTAGCTACAGTTAGCCACCATTAGCCACCAGCGTTAGCCTAGACGGACCTGTGTATCAAAAGGACACGCCCCTAGTTATTCATAATTTCAAGATTAAGTTACAAATAAACGGAGAAGTTAGAAAAAAATTAATCCCCCTCAGAGTTGTCATGATGGTAAACTTGAACTATCTAACCCTTAATGGTCTTTTGAACCAGGCTGTAAACATGTTTATTTTTGCTGTTAATTTGGCTTTTATAACATGGGAGTCAATGGGAAGTTGCTCCCTTTGGAGCCAGCCCCCAGTGGATGAGGGAGGAACTGCGGAGTTTGTCCCTTGGTCCCTACTGCCAAAAAATGAATGAAAAGGAGCAGTATAATTTATTTTCTGATCCCGTTTGAAATGTGCCAAAAGACACATTTTGATGCAGAGAAAACATATTTTTAACAGGAGGCAAAAGTTACTTTAGGTTTTGTGTTTTGTGTGAAAACGTTTAGCGGACTACAACTGCAAAAGAAGTAGAGCGAGGGTCGTAGCCTCCAGGACGAAGAAAGGAGCATTAAACACGGAGAAAACCTCTATAAATCTGACCATGTAGAAAGTAGCAGCTATGTCGGGAATAAAGCAGTCGGTGGAGAGAGAGCCAGCATGGAGGAGAAGCTCTACAAGCTCTAGGTGAAGGTTTTATGTGCTATAGCTAATGCTAGCTGGCGTTAGCTGCGTGACGTCATATTTGCGACTTCTGATTTGAAGGCATTTTAATTGCTAATTTTTTTAATCAATTAATCCCAAATGTTAGACTCACCCTTGCTTTGATTATATGTATCAAAAGATGTTCAAAATGTGTTCAAAGAAATATTTGAATATTATTTAATTAAAATGTAAATAATTTATTTTGTATTTTGCAATAGGTTGTTTTGCTTTTAAGAATATAATAATTACATTGGCTTACAGAACATATGCACAGGTCAACAGGGCCTATTCATAAATTATCTACAGCTCCCTGGTAGCTGATGTCCATTTCATAATTGCACATTGTGCAAAATGCATGAGCAGGAACTTTAGAGGGTCACAATCATGGACACTGTTCTTGATATTCATTCAAAAACATGGGCTGGACATGGACCCTCTTCTTTTTGGCAGGTCTGCTGCTGAACATGATCGGTAGATTTGCTAGAAAAAAAACACCTCACAAATCTTTATTTTCCCGTTTGTCAACTTAGACTTCAGCTTAAATGTTTCCACAGTGAAAGTAACAGTACGTGTAACTGTTCACATTTACCCAAAGCTGACAGTCCGCTGACACAAAAATGCAGTTTACCTTGTTAAGCCCCAGCTGCAGTGAGCGAGCGTAGAGGGAGGGCAGTAGGTGGTATGTCGGGGGGGGGGGGGGTGCAGAGGTAACGTTCAGCAGACTGGGTATTCTCCACTTTTCTTCAATGATTGGCTGAAACTGCTTCACCATGCTGCTGCATCGTGTTGTCAGACATGATTATTGCACAATTGCCACAGAACTCTCACGTCTGCAGCTTTTTGCCTAGTTTAGAGAGGCCATTTGAACCAATGTACTGAGATGTCAAATTGTGTACTTGCTATGCAAAACTTTTAAGGCCCGATTACAGCTCTATTCTGAAGATATCAGACTAAGTTGTGCTGATTAAACAAATTTATTCTAACAAGAGCACACTGGTGTAGCCAATAATGAGAATGATACACGAAAATATCGAATTCTATTCTTATAATTTACATTGTGGGCTGCAGTCCAAGTCCCAAAAATGACTAAAAATATAGTTCAAATGTAACACAGCAAAACTGTCTGACACTCGCTCTAAGGAGTGCTGCCGGCCAGTAGGACGAGGAGGTTTTGCTGGGTAGATGTCTCTCCTGGAAACAGCCTCCGTCTCACCAGCAGGGTACTCAGGCCCCTAAATCCATCCAGAGCCACCCATAAATGCTGAAATTGTACAAAAACTACAGATTTTATAATCTATGAAAATGTGAATATGACTCAATTTTATTTTGTTTTGTTTCAGTGTAGGTTGTAAAAAAAAATCACTTTTTTACATTTTTTTTTTAGCAACTAAGCAAGTTTCTTTTTAACTAATTCTTTTATTGATATTTTTTCAAATCAAAATTCTCTTTATTTAAATTATTTAAATATTGCAAAAATATTTAAATACATTTTAAATAAATAAATGTATGAATAATTAATAAAAATGTAGATACTGTATTTTATTAATTTAGAAAACATTTTAATTATATTTTAAAAATTAAATTAAGTTAAAATCTAAAATTACTTTTAAAATATTCATTGTTTGATTGTTGTGTTACCACTGTGACATTCTGGTGCTTTAGTTGAACCTTTTTAACTTGAGTTTCAGATTGTCTTGGCTAATATTAATAATTATCTCTGATTGATTTTTAGGATCAGGCAAATAAACTCTGCCTCCTTTTCCAAAATAGAACAAATCATGATTGAAACACTGTTATTGAGGGTAGTGGTTTTTTATCAGAAAAGGGGCCGCGGAGTCAAAATCTGCTTAAGGCCCAATACGACTTTGGGCCGGCCCTGCACCCAGGATGCTGCACAAGGCTGGGATAGACTACAGGACGATATGCAAGCAGCTTGGTGAGAAGGTAATAACTGTTGGTGCAATAATTAGAAAATGGAAGAAGTTCAAGATGACGGTCAATCTCCCTCGGTCTGGAGCGCCATGCAAAATCTCTCCTGGTGGGTCATCAGTGATCATGAGGACAGTGATGGATGAGCCCAGAACTACACAGCAGGACCTGGTCAATGACCTGAGTAGAGCTAGGACCAAAGTCTCAAAGGAAACCATCTGTAACACACTCCCCGTCATGGAATAAAATCCTGCAGCACATGCAAGGCCCCCCCGCTCAAGCCAGTGCATGTCAAGTCTGAAGTTTGCCAATGACCATGTGGATGATCCAGAGGAGGAATAGGAAAAGGTCATGTGGTCTGATGAGACAAAAGTTGAGCTTTTTGGAAAAAGTAGAACGATGAGTACAACCCCAAGAACACCATACCAACTGTGAAGCATGGAGGTGGAAGCATCATTCTTTGGGGATGCTTTTCTGCAAAGGGGACGGGACGACTGCACCTTATTGAGGAGAGGATGGATGGGGCCGTGCATGGAGAGATCTTGACCAACAATCAGTAAGAGCATTGAAGATGGGTCGTGGTTGGGTCTTCCAGCATGACAACGACCCCAAACACACAGCCAGGGAAACTAGAGATGGGTACCGATGTCTGGCGTCGTGTTCTGGCATAAACGGTAGTAACCAGACCAAAAAGCAGCACACAATTCGGTGCCTTATTTCGGTTCTTGTTTTCCCAGAGATGTCAAACACTATGGATTCTGGGCGTGCCATCAGCCAGGAGTGATTCCCTATATCACCAGAAAATGTAAACATGGTTATCTTTGTGCAAAAAACTGCTATAAGTTAGCACTGTTGAATTTAACACACCAACGCGAATCGATTAATTAACTCTTTCTTTTTTCCCCATTTTTTTATGCAATGACAAACGCAAAAAACAAAAACATCGCCCTGTTTATAATTCAGCCCACACCACATCAGCTCTCCTTCCTAACCAGCCAAACTGCAGATTGTTGTGCCGCAGCATGTGTTTGTGATCCTAAATGACATGTGAGTATATTATTATTATTGGCATATTGGCTTTGTGGTGATTTGATAAGTTCATAAATTGTCTGTGGGAATTATCCGTCTGCTTTGGATGTCAGCTTGTTGTGTGCGGTGAAGAGTTTAAATGCTCCGTATTTATGTTGATTTATGCCTGTTGGCTCTCTCTATAGCTACAGTACATTTCACAGTGAGTAGTCACTTTGTTAAAAATATGAAATGATTCAGTTAAAGTGATGTTTTCTGACTAAAATGAGTGCTAAATATTAGCGGAAGTAGCTGTGTACATCTTCACAATAAGAGCGTTTATTTCCTGTTGTGATGAACTGGAGAACCTGCTGAGTGTTTACTTTTGGAAAATGGTCCATTGTGACATTAGATTAGTCTGTATTACATTTGATTTATGTGATATTTAATACAGTCTCCTGATATCCAAATGTTAAGTTTATTCATATATTTTGATTAGTTCTACCTCTATTTGTTATTATTTTTCATATGAGACCACACATAAATTGTAAATTGTGATTGTGGAATTCAAAACAAAAACTAAATTGATTTCTTCTATATTTAACTTTTAAAAAAAGCAACTTTATCTACATTTGTCCTTTTATTCACAAGCGCAGCTTCAGCCTTCAGAACATCATCCTAAGCCCCAGGCAAAAGTCCCAGACCTTATATACTAACCTCTGCAGCAATCTCACTATTTGAACCTATCAATTGGAATTTCACATCATCAATCGGAGCTGAAAACTTGAAATCTAAATATGACAGCACACATTTATTGGAGTGTTACATTGACTTGTTTTCATTCTGCAGGTGGAAAGACTAATAATTCAAAAGTGACCTAAATAAACCAGCTGATAGTTTCCCCGCCAATATTTTGCAGTGACGTTTTGTAGTTGCTGAAGAGGCTTTCTAGCCAATCAGAAACAAAAATAAAGGTTGGACTAACCCCGAAAAGAAAATAGCCAATCATGTGAGAGAACTTCTATCCAATCAGAGGCGAGGAAAGCAGGACCTGGCCCTACTTACGGGTGATAAATATATTCGCTCCCAGCAAGCTGCCAAAGCGTTTCTTCTTCAGGGGGCTTAGGGAGGCTCTACAAATGCCACTTTACTAGAGTGCGGATTTGGACGCATTTTTCTGTCCGAACCCGGCCCATCGGGCTCGGGTATCCATGCTCTATACTTTAAATACCTGCTACCCCTCTGGTGAACTCTGGTACTGCAACTTATTTCAGAGAAGCTTTTTTTCCTCTTTCAAAAAGTTAAATTCAGATTCAGGGCTTCTCAGAAAACATCCGGGGCTCAAGCCCAAGTAGCCACCCCCTAACGCCGCCCCTGGATGGTAGTTCTTCAATACTGGACTTTGACACCACTGGCCTAGAACTTTAGCCTTCTGTAAAGTGTTTCAAACATGTGTGGAGGCCTAGATATCCCTGGACGGCTTTTATAGAATAGAATTTCAGCTACTGAACCATATCTTGCATGTTTTTACTGGGATCGCAGAGAAGATATGGTCTATGTCACTATGATGAATTGCAGCAGCCAGTGGTTCAATGAATGGGGGTGTAATTGATCAGGTTGATGATGACTCAGAGATATTTTATGAATCCAGTCTGGTTGGGATGTATCTCGTCTGCCATGTCTTACAGGTGCTTTTAAGATCTACATTTGGGAAAGATATTGGCCAGTAGGAAGTGTAGGGTCTTTATTTAAAGTGTCTAGATGTGTCTGACTTTGTGTGAGCATCCTTTAGATTATGAAGCCTAGCAGAGGCCAGAAACGGCATCTGGTCCTGGAGTTTTCCCTCTGGGAAGACTCTTAACTGCATCATGGAGTAAAACGTAACTCTAGAACAATTTCCTGCACCTCATTAAATTTAGGGGGTTTAACTAATCAGCCTATGTCAGAATTGGAGGGATTAGTATTACTTGAGTATAGATTTTTTGCAAAAATTATTAGGTTTTTGGGTCAAGGACCGAGGCCTCTGCATACGGAGCCCTAACCACTACGCCATGCAATGCACATCTTTTCATTATTTAAGTCATTTGCCAGAATTTTGTGATTATATTTTTATAACTTTTAAATCCTAATTCTAAAACTGACTAATGGGGGTTAATAACTTCAGATCTTGTTGAAATGTAAACTAAACCAAAGTGAAGCATTTAGGAAGAGGACGTTTCAAGGCTTTCTTTTAATGTTCTGAGAGAAAGACTCCAGGACTGTTGTAGAGAGCTTAAGGTTCACAGTGACGTGAAAATGAAAAAGGAGATAAATAATGGCACCTATAAGCTCTTTGTATAAAATGTATGAACATGAAAAATACAAAACTGTCATTAATCTACATGAACATTTAAGTAAAATATCATAATCATAAAAACAAAAACAAATCCTGATGATGGGCAATCTGATGTCACATTAAACTCTTTCAGATTCTGAGCAGATAGAATAAGCCTTTCCTAAACATGAATAACAAGTTATTTCTCTACGCAATAAAATAGAAACGTTTCAACAGACAAGTTTAAGTTAAGCATCAATACCATATTTTCTTCTAAGACATTTGTTCTCATAATAAGCACATAAAGACCTAAATAAAAAACCCAAAATCAATTTTACTGGATGTTTTCTGTCTATTCGCTAACAGCTTACACTAGCCTACACTTAGTGGGGTTACAGAGACTAAAAGATCAAATTTACATCAAAAATCTATTTAAAGGACAAAAGTAATATATATATATATATATATATATATATATATATATATATATATATATATATATATATATATATATATATATATATATATATATAAACTAAGCTTATTAACAAAATGCTACAATTAATACAAACATTCTTTTTGTAAACTAGTTGTAGATCTTAGGAAGCTACTCATAAACTGCTGCTGGGTACTGGAGTGAACAGGCTCAGGTTTTAGATTTATCTTTGCTAAAATCTGTTTTCCAAATGTGTCAGAATTTCGTCTTTTCCAGAAAACCAAAATTATTTTATGCAGGCCCCAAAAGTTTTCTGCAAAGGTAATAACCAACCAGTGGGACGAAAGGTAGCAACATGTAGTCGTTTCAACATATACTATGGAGGAGAAGAGGAATGTGGAAACTTTAATATCAGAATTCATATTTTTCTCCATTTGAACTGTGAAAAGCAGCAAATAAAACATCCAGGATAGGTGGGCAGCCGGCCGGACGGGTGAGAGCAGTAAACCAACCAGAACCAGAGCCTCGGTTCTGGACAACCTGCCGCTGTCCGACCGCAGCAGCTGGCAGCCAGACCGAGCCTCCCTCCTTCCCTCCCTCCCTCACTCCATCCATCCTTCCATCCCTCCATCCATCCATCCATCCTTCCCTCCACCCTGAGCCGGCTCCGTCTCCCACAGGTTGCCTCCAGTGCCTACCTGCCCGGTGGATCTCCTCCCCGGCATGGAGCCTGTCTCCGCTGCACTAAGATGCTTAAAGCACCGCGCTGACGCGGCTGGCCGCTAAACAAGTGTCTCTGCAGAGCGCAGAGGGAATAGGGTTTCTTGGTGATTTTCCCCTGGTGGGATTATTTCATTATTCTAGCCTCAACTCAGCTCAGTTTACTGTCGTTGTCATTAAGAGAGAAAACAAATCAGCGCTTTGCTCCAACTTTCTGCCGCTCTTAACGCCTGGAATGTTTGCGGACGCGCACCGTGCCACCCGTCCCTATCGGCTCTCACTCGACTTGTTCTCGGGTTGTCAGGAGGAGAACACTCCGCTGCATGTTTCGCTGCTCCGCGGTGGAGGACTGTTTAACAGAAACTTTTTTTCCCCCCAGCCCCCCCCCCCCCCCCTCATTTAAATAACCCCGATATTTGAAGGCATCAGCGGGGTGCCCGTCTGGTTTATTTGCATCAAACTTACCCCGGGAGTTTCCACATCCTTTCTGTGGAGTTTTTCTTGACTTTCAACTATTTTCGGAATTTTTTATAATTTTTTTCTCATATTTTTTGCCAGACGCGGCGGGCCTGAAAATTGTTTGCTCTCTCCTCTTTCGGGCAGCCATTGTGTATGCGCTGCGATGCAACCGCACTATGCCATGGCCACGCCCACCCGGCTCTCCCGCTTGTTGTGATTGGCTTAGGGCGCTGCCAGTTCAAGTTGCATTTGCCGGACAGGGCTTTGAATAAGCAGACTTGTTACATATCCTATCAATCGCCTCCAGTGCTCTGTTCTAATAGGACGAACCAGAGACCACAGGAAGATTCCTATTGGTTGGCTGGGCTGTCTGCCTGCTCACATACTACTTTCCGGCATTTTCATTGGTCTGATGTTACGTTCAGGTGATAATAACTTTAGAGGATTTTCCTGACGCGCTGTAGCGGCTTTTAGGCAAAGCAAGGCAATTTTATTTGTGTAGCACACTTTGAACACAGGGCAATTTAAGGTGCTTTACATGATTAAAAATAGAACACAGAAAAGAGAGCATAAATCACTTTGAAGATTAAAATGCAAGAAAGCATTTACAATAAGACAGTAATCAAGACAATAATTTGTATGAAAATATAAAAAAAAGCAAGCAAAACCCAATAATAGGATCAGTTACTCATAAATTAGTCTAAATATGTAACTTTTAATTTTAGACTTCAAAGGGTTCAGTGTCTCTGCAGCTTTGTATTCTCCCGGTAGTTTTTTCCAGATATGACGAGCATAGAAACTAAAAGCTGCTTCTCCATGTTTGGTTCTGGTTCTAGGGACGATCAGTAAACTAAACTAGAGCTGGAGGACCTGATTGGTCTGGGGGGGGTTTGTTTGTGCTAAAGGCGGAGGTCAGACAAGCAGAAACAGCATGATTCGCATCAACTGTGGGGAATTGTTAAGGAGAACAGGGAAATCCTCAACAAGACTGCAAACTTTGGTCAATCATCATTGATCATCGTCCTTTTTTATGTATTGCAAGCGAATTTTGTTTATACAGAACGCCTTTCAAAACAAGGCAATTCAAGGAGCTTTACATGATTATAAGAAGATTAAAACATAATCATTAATAGAACGCATTAGAGCATAACAGAACAGTTACTGTATGTAAATTTATGAAAATAAAATTAAAAACATTTAACGATTGACAACGTCAATAATTAATGCTATTGGTAAGTGATAGGTAAGTCTAAAAAAGTATATTTTAATTTTAGATTTAAAAGAGTTCAGTGTCTTTGCAGCTTTGCATTCATCTGACAGTTTGTTCCAGATTTGTGGAGCATAGAAACTAAAAGCTGCTTCTCCGTGTTTGGTTCTGGTTCTAGGGACAATCAGTAAACTAGAGCTGGAGGACCTGAGTGATCTGGTTGGTTTGTACCATGATAGCAGATCTCTAATGTACTCTGGTACTAACCCATACAATGATTTATAAACTAATAAAATCACTTTGAAGTCTATTCTACAGGGAGCCAGTGGAAGGACTGTAGAACTGGGGTGATGTGTTCTACTTTCCTGGTTCTAGTGAGAACATGAGCAGCAGCGTTCTGGATCAGATGCAGCTGTCTGAGGGACTTTTTAGGTAGACCTGTGAAGATACTGTTACATTAATCATAAATGCATAGATGAGTTTTTCTAGGTCTCCTTGTGTCATCATTCCTTTAATCCTAGAAATGTTCCTCAGGTGATAGAAAGCTGACCTTGTTATTGCCTTTATGTGACCCTGGAGGTTCAAGTCTGAGGCCATTATTACACCTAGATTTCTGGCCTGGTTGGTAGTTTCTAGTTGGACCTGTTTAAGCTGATTACTGATATTTAGATGATCTTATTTGGGTCCAAAGATAAGTCCTTCCGTTTTGTTTTTGTTCAGTTGGAGGAAATTATGGGACATCCAGCTGTAAATTTGCTCAATGCATTTATTAATGGTTTGGATAGGTTGAACATCACTTGGTGACATTGAGAAATAAAGCTGAGTGTCGTCAGCATAGTTATGGTAGTTAACATTATTGGTGGTTATAATCTGGCTTAGTGGGAGCATGTAGATACTAAATAGGAGGGGCCCTAGGATGGAGCCCTGGGGGACCCCGCATGTGATTTCTGTGTTTTGTGATGAGAACGGGCTAATCGACACATAGAAGTTCCTGTTCTTAAGGTAGGATTTGAACCAGTCGAGTTCTGTACCAGAGAGTCCGACCCAGCTCTCTAGACGTTCCAGTTATAAATCATGATCAACAGTGTCAAACGCAGCACTGAGGTCTAATAGTACCAGTACTGTTTTTTTACAACGGTCAGTATTTGTACGGATGTCATTGAAGACTTTGACGAGGGCTGTCTCTGTACTGTGGTACCTACGGAAACCAGACTGATAAATATCAAAGCTGTTGTTCATTGTTAGGAAGCTATTTAATTGTTGGAACACAGCTTTTTCAATAATTTTACAGATAAATGGGAGATTAGAGATTGGTCTGTAGTTTTGCATTAACGTGCTGTCTAGGTTCTTCTTTTTTAGTACTGGTTTTATAACTGCTGTTTTTAAGGCTTTGTGGAAAACACCTGATTGGAGGGATGAGTTAATTATTTTGATCAGATCCTCTATGATGACTGGGATGACCTTTTTTAGAAGAATTCTAGTGGTGCATTAATGAGTATACAAAATATGAAATCAGACTCTAGACAGGACATAATTTTAGAAATGGGACAGTCGTTATATAGATTATCTTGTGCCAGAAAAGAAATAGTGTTTTTGTGGGTGCCTTCTCACATCGGGGTGGTGGGGAATGGATATGCATATAACTATGCAAAGAAGGGAGCTTGTAAAACACATATAGATTTTTCATGCAGAATTTCTAAGTAAGAGATAAAGTGTAGTATTAAAGAATAAATTAAAAGAAAGTGGCAAGAAAGCTGGGATAGGGAAGTTAAAGGACAATTTTATCATAGTTTACAAAAGAAAGTGGGGGAGACAAGATCATGGAATTTTTAAGTCAGAAATAAGAAGATGTCATGTCTGTATGAGAATCGGGCACACTGGTTTAGATAGCACTCTACAAATAATTGGGAAACATGAAACTGGAAACTGCAGCTATTGTGGAGAATCAGAAACAATAGAGCTTGTTATTATTCACTGTCAGAAATACAGGCAACAGACAATATTATTGAAAGCTAGGGTTTGGGAACCAAAGATTCCTTTTTTAGTTAAGGAAAGGTTTTTAAGTACTGCAGTAGACGTTATTTATAAGGCTTTAATTGTATTTGTAAGGATTATTATTTCACCCTGTTATAAGGATTTTTTTTTAAGGCCAGGACCATAGAGGACTGCTGAGGCCTTCGCGGTCCACACACCAGAAGGTGGCGATAATGCGCATGAAAAGTTGTTTGCCAACCTCTAATAAAAATAATAATAATAAGAAGAAGAAGAAGAAGAAGAAGAACTGTAGCGGCCGTTTCAGTGCAGTCTGTTTGGAGGTCCCTGGATCAGGTTCTTGAGAATCAGCTGGTTGGACTGGGAGAGGAACTGGGACAGAAAGCAGGCCGACAGCGGAGCCTCGTCACTCAGACACCCCGGCCGGGTTGGTGGTTGGTTCCTAACCGAGGGATGACCTTCAGCTGCTCGGCTCCACTCCACGGCGGTTCCCGTAGTCTCCGCTGCGTTGGACTGTAGCTGTCCTCGGTAAAGGTAGGTGGATATCCTCCAGGACCGGTACGGACCAGAACCAGAACCAGAACCTGGAACAGACGGCTCTAAGCTAACCGGACTGCTTTAGTGCCATAGTTCTGCCAGTCCTCCGTTAGCACCAAACATTCCGAGCTACTTTCCATCAACATGCTTGTTTCTCAGGTCATTACAGGATAAAAACCTTCTTTCTAATATATTCTGGTTTTTAGCTGGTTGGGACCAATTGGTGTACTTAACTCCGTTGGCTTCATGAAATGTGCAAATACTAATATAATTTCGGTTAGTTCATTAGGTCCTATAATGGACCACTGATTGACAGGAACATACAGTACAGACCAGAAGTTTGGACACACCTTCTCATTCAGTGCGTTCTCTTTATTTTCATAACTATTTACATTGTAGATTCTCACTGAAGGCATCCAAACTATGAATGAACACATATGGGATTATGTAGTACTTTGACAAAAAAGTGTGAAATAACATGTCCTACAAAGTCACCGAACCTGAACCCAACGGAGATGATTTGGGTTGAGCAGAACCGCAGAGTGAAGGAAAGAGGACCAACAAGTACTAAGCATCTCTGGGAACTCCTTAAAGACTGTTGGAAAACCATTTCTGGTGACTAGAAACTGAAGAGAATGCAGAGCAGTAATCAGAGCAAAGGGTGGCTACTTTGAGGAATCTAAAATATAACATGGATTCAGTTATTTCACCCTTTTTGTTTAACTACATACAGTAATTCCATACAGTTTTGATGATCTTAATTGAGAATCTACAATGTAGTCATGAAAATAAATAACACGCGTTGAATGAGAAGGTGTGTCCAAACTTTTGTCTGTACTGTACATGAAAGATTTGACTTTCCATTGTCAGATGAACATCAACTTCTCAAAATCAGCATAATAATCAGGGGCGGCTGGTCCATTATGGGCGGGGGGGGCACCGCCCCTCCTAACAATTTAAGAAAAATAAAAATAAAAATGTTTTAAGTTTGACCAAAACATGACTTTCTTCGGTACAGGTGTAGGTGTTTTACACACTAGAAGGAGGGGGGGTGAAGTTTCTTTTTGTCTGCCAGCTTCATTGTGTGCTGCAACAACATGATAAATGTGTAGTTTTATACTCGGGGCGGCGAGGAACAGCGCCCTCGCTATCTAACCAATGACGCTCTAATAGGGTATAAAAACGTCACTACATATCATTTATTCAACCAATCAGAGACGCGCAATGTTAAATCTCCGATGGGTGCTTGGCATCAGCGCCCATCGGAGATTTAACATGGACTTTTTGGTGTGGTCAAGTGTCTGCAAGACCCGGTGGGCGGAGCCAGTCTTTTTTGAGAACTTGACAATGGCGGCGGCATACGAGACAGAGACCGTGCTATCTCTTCTACAAAATCTGTTCGAAAGAAGACCACTGGCTGAAAAGCTTAAAATAAAAGAAACTGAACCGGACCAGCCACAAACTAACATCAGACAGCAGGTGAAAGACAAGGAAGCGTTTTTTTTCGCGGACATGGTACACTAGGAAGCCGTGGCTAACCGGCTGCGCAGTAGCTAACGCGCTGTTTTGCTTTCCTTGTTTGCTGTTTAAAACTGCCGCGACTGATCGAGCCTGGTGTGAAAACAGTGTTCAGGATATGAAACTTTTTTCGGAAAAAATAAAAAAACACAAAGACGCATATGGACAACTGCCTGAAATTTGCGTTGCTGGGGAAGGCTAACATTGCTACTCAGCTAGATGATGGCCACCGGCTTTTTATAAGAAGGCACAATGAGGAAGTCGACAAGAATCGTTATATTCTTTCTAAACTGATTGATTGTGTAAAACTTTGTGGTGCTTTTGAATTGGCTTTGCGTGGCCATGACGAGACTGAAGCCTCTGACAACTCAGGCATTTTTATGGGCCTTGTTAACTTCGCCTCGTTGTTGGACGCTGCTCTGAAGGAGCATTTGGACGGAGCTACTGTGTTCAGAGGTACGTCCAAAACGATTCAGAATGAGCTGCTGGACGGTATGCTGGCTGTTGTTCAGGAGGAGGTGACTGCGGCTGATTATATTGCTATTCAAGCCAATGAAACATCTGACGTGTCTGTCCAGTACCAACTATTACTTCGCTACATCGACCGCTACAACGTCATTCAAGAGCGCTTTTTTGAGTTTATACCAATTGAAAATGCTAATGCTGAAAACATCGCTCAAGCACTTTTGGGAAGGATCAGTGCATTGATCCTACCCAAAGACAAGACCAAATTAATAGCTCAAGCTTATGACGGAGCGAGCGTTATGCGGGGTGCCACTGGAGGAGTTCAGCGTAAAGTGATGGATGTTTATGAAAACTTACTCTACGTACATTGTTACGCACATCAGCTCAATCTGGTAATGCAGCAAGTCACCTCAAAGATACCCAAAGTCTCTACATTTTTTCTGGAGGTAGGTGGATTTTATGCATTTTTTTCAAGGTCCCCCAAACGAACCAGCGTACTTGATGATGTGGTTGGCAGCAGACTTCCGAAAGCGTGTGCAACAAGGTGGAACTTTCACAGTCGCTCAGTGAACACTGTATAGGAGCACAGGGATGACCTTAAGTGTTTTAAGACCATTCAGGACTCTGGGAACTTTGATGCTGTGACTGTGAGAGAAGCAGGAGGGTTTGTGAGGATGCTGGAGGATGGTACATTTTGCTTTTCTCCACAACTATTTCACAAAATCATGCCACACGTCGACATACTCTTTCAGCAGCTTCAGAAACCAAATATTTGACCCCATCTTCATCAAAGCTGCCTTCTGTAATTTCCCGACAGCATCATAAACATCAGGTAAATGTGAAATATCTTAGGAATAACATGAATGCAGAATAATGGAGTACAGTATTAAGCAATTGTTTTATGTTTAAACAAAGTCTTCCATATTCACTGTGCAAGAGGAGATTCCAGCTGCCAAGCGACAGAGGACACTGGGCCCTGCAGAACAACATCGGATTGCTATTGAGGTACAGCTTAGTTCACTTTCACAGGCCTCCTCTTGTGCTCTAGTCCAGTGGTTCTGAAAGTGGGGGTTGGGACCCCTCGGGGGGTCGCGAGACCCTGGGTGGGTGTCTCCAGATGATTTCAGGATGAAATAAAAACAAAAAATGCCAATGTTTTTAGCATATTTTTTAGTGTAAAACAGAATATCATTATCAAAATAAACAGTTTAAATACATATGAATTTGATTTTTAAATGTTTTTCTTCCCTAAAGTAACGTAAGAGGCAATGACTTTATACAACGAGGTCCCGAGTTGTTTACGTGTCAATTTTTGGGGTCCCTGCCAAAAAAGTTTGGGAACCACTGCTCTAGTCTACAGTAGTGCTTCACAAACTGCTGCACGGTCACTGGTGCCACTCAGAGGTCCTCTGCTGTTCTATAGTTTTAATTTTGTGTTTTGTTTGGAGCAGTTACTAATGTTTTACCATATAAAATTCACTTTATCCGTTAGGGACTTTATTTGCGGAGAAAGTGCCACTACAGATAAAAACATAGCACATGTACAGATATACATTACAATCATTGTATTTTGGATTTCCTCTGCATCCCAATTCACTAATGATTTAGTTCTCTTGTAGATCCTTGATTAGTTTTGGTTTAGACAACACTATTTCATACCTGATTTTTGCATATCCACATTTACTGTTATATTAAAATTATTGTGACATCATTTAATGAGGCTCTTTGTAAAGCAATTAATATGTTATTTATTTTCTATGTTTTCCAGGTGTGTGATACCATCTGGGCTCAAACAAAGGAACGCTTTGCGTTTACTGGGCACCTTGTGAGTTCAACACTGCTGCATGGAGACCTGTTCTCACAACATTCTACAACCTTTCCAAGTTCTGCTTTGAATGCCGCCGTGGAGGACTATCCTGCTGAACAAGGCTAGACTGAAGACAGAACTATCCTTGGTCTATGAAAACCCGGAGTTTGAAAGTGTAGTGGTGCAGTGCCTCTGTATCAGTTTTTTATGGAGAACAACCTTCAGTGCACATTTTCGGAAACAGATGAACTTCTAAAAATTCTCATCACTACTCCAATGACATCGGCAGAATGTGAAAGATGTTTCTCCACTCTAAAAAGAATCAAAACCATCCTAAGGAACACAATGTCTCAAGAAAGAGTGAATGCCCTTTGCCATGCTTTCTATGGAGAAAAAGATTGTGAAAGACATGCCCAACTTCAACAGCAGTTATTGATAGGTTTGCAACCCAGAAAGAAAGGAGAGCCAAATTTCTTTACAAGTTAAATAATCATCTCCTCTGCTCCTCCAGCAGCATCTCCTCCTCTACTCCTCCAGCAGCATCTCCTCTTCTGCTCCTCCAGCAGCATCTCCTCTGCTCCTCCTCCAGCAGCAGCTCCTCCTCTACTCCTCCAGCAGCTCCTCCTCTGCTCCTCTAGCAGCATCTCCTCCTCTTCTCCTCCAGCAGCTCCTCCTCTTCTCCTCCAGCAGCATCTCCTCCTCTTCTCCTCCAGCAGCTCCTCCTCTGCTCCTCCTCCAGCAGCATCTCCTCTGCTCCTCCAGCAGCATCTCCTCCTCTTCTCCTCCTCCAGCAGCATCTCCTCCTCTGCTCCTCCAGCAGCAGCTCCTCCTCTGCTCCTCCAGCATCTCCTCCTCTGCTCCTCCAGCAGCATCTCCTCCTCTTCTCCTCCTCCAGCAGCATCTCCTCCTCTGCTCCTCCAGCAGCATCTCCTCCTCTTCTCCTCCAGCAGCATCTCCTCCTCTGCTCCTCCTCCAGCAGCATCTCCTCCTCTGCTCCTCCAGCAGCAGCTCCTCCTCTTCTCCTCCAGCAGCTCCTCCTCTTCCCTCCTCCACAGCAGTCTCTCCTCCTCTGCTCCTCCTCCAGCAGCATCTCCTCCTCTGCTCCTCCAGCAGCATCTCCTCCTCTTCTCCTCCTCCAGCAGCTCCTCCTCTGCTCCTCCAGCAGCATCTCCTCCTCTGCTCCTCCTCCAGCAGCATCTCCTCCTCTGCTCCTCCTCCAGCAGCATCTCCTCTGCTCCTCCAGCAGCTCCTCCTCTTCTCCTCCTCCAGCAGCTCCTCCTCCTCTGCTCCTCCAGCAGCATCTCCTCTCTCCTCCACACCTCCTCCTCTGCTCCTCCTCCAGCAGCATCTCCTCTGCTCCTCCAGCAGCTCCTCCTCTTCTCCTCCTCCAGCAGCTCCTCCTCTTCTCCTCCTCCAGCAGCATCTCCTCTGCTCCTCCAGCAGCTCCTCCTCTTCTCCTCCAGCAGCATCTCCTCCTCTGCTCCTCCAGCAGCTCCTCCTCCTCTTCTCCTCCAGCAGCATCTCCTCCTCTGCTCCTCCTCCAGCAGCATCTCCTCCTCTGCTCCTCCAGCAGCAGCTCCTCCTCTTCTCCTCCAGCAGCTCCTCCTCTTCTCCTCCTCCAGCAGCATCTCCTCCTCTGCTCCTCCAGCAGCATCTCCTCCTCTGCTCTCCTCCTCCAGCAGCATCTCCTCCTCTTCTCCTCCTCCAGCAGCATCTCCTCTGCTCCTCCAGCAGCATCTCCTCCTCTTCTCCTCCTCCAGCAGCATCTCCTCCTCTGCTCCTCCAGCAGCAGATCCTCTGCTCCTCCTCCAGCAGCAGCTCCGACCTCTGCTCCTCCAGCAGCATCTCCTCCTCTGCTCCTCCTCCAGCAGCATCTCCTCTGCTCCTCCAGCAGCTCCTCCTCTTCTCCTCCTCCAGCAGCTCCTCCTCTTCTCCTCCTCCAGCAGCATCTCCTCTGCTACCTCCACCAGCTGTCCTCCTCTTCTCCTGCCTTCCAGCAGCATAGCTCCTCCTCTGCTCCTCCAGCAGCATCTCCTCCTCTGCTCCTCCAGCAGCATCTCCTCCTCTGCTCCTCCAGCAGCTCCTCCTCCTCTTCTCCTCCAGCAGCATCTCCTCCTCCGCTCCTCCTCCAGCAGCATCTCCTCCTCTTCTCCTCCAGCAGCAGCTCCTCCTCTTCTCCTCCATGCAGCTCCTCCTCTCTCCATCTCCTCCAGCAGCATCTCCTCCCTCTGCTCCTCCATCAGCATCTCCTCCTCTGCTCCTCCTCCAGCAGCATCTCCTCCTCTGCTCCTCCTCCAGCAGCATCTCCTCCTCTTCTCCTCCTCCAGCATCTCCTCCTCTGCTCCTCCAGCAGCAGATCCTCTGCTCCTCCTCCAGCAGCAGCTCCTCCTCTGCTCCTCCAGCAGCATCTCCTCCTCTGCTCCTCCAGCAGCATCTCCTCCTCTTCTCCTCCAGCAGCATCTCCTCCTCTTCTCCTCCAGCAGCATCTCCTCCTCTGCTCCTCCTCCAGCAGCATCTCCTCCTCTGCTCCTCCAGCAGCATCTCCTCCTCTGCTCCTCCTCCAGCAGCATCTCCTCCTCTGCTCCTCCTCCAGCAGCATCTCCTCCTCTTCTCCTCCTCCAGCAGCATCTCCTCCTCTGCTCCTCCAGCAGCATCTCCTCCTCTGACTTCCTCCCTCCAGCAGCATCTCCTCCTCTGCTCCTCCTCCAGGCAGCATCTCCTCCTCTCTTCTCCTCCTCCAGCAGCATCCTCCTCCTCTGCTCCTCCAGCAGCATCTCCTCCTCTGCTCCTCCAGCAGCATCTCCTCCTCTTCTCCTCCTCCAGCAGCATCTCCTCCTCTGCTCCTCCAGCAGCATCTCCTCCTCTGCTCCTCCAGCAGCATCTCCTCCTCTGCTCCTCCTCCAGCAGCAGCTCCTCCTCTGCTCCTCCAGCAGCATCTCCTCCTCTGCTCCTCCAGCAGCATCTCCTCCTCTGCTCCTCCAGCAGCATCTCCTCCTCTTCTCCTCCTCCAGCAGCATCTCCTCCTCTGCTCCTCCAGCAGCATCTCCTCCTCTTCTCCTCCAGCAGCATCTCCTCCTCTGCTCCTCCTCCAGCAGCATCTCCTCCTCTGCTTCCTCCAGCAGCAGCTCCTCCTCTTCTCCTCCAGCAGCTCTCCTCTCTCCTCCTCCAGCAGCATCTCCTCCTCTCTCCTAGCAGCATCTCCTCCTCTGCTCCTCCTCCAGCAGCATCTCCTCCTCTTCTCCTCCAGCAGCATCTCCTCCTCTTCTCCTCCAGCAGCATCTCCTCCTCTGCTCCTCCTCCAGCAGCATCTCCTCCTCTGCTCCTCCAGCAGCATCTCCTCCTCTTCTCCTCCAGCAGCTCCTCCTCTTCTCCTCCTCCAGCAGCATCTCCTCCTCTGCTCCTCCAGCAGCATCTCCTCTGCTCCTCCTCCAGCAGCAGCTCCTCCTTTCTCCAGCAGCATCTTCCTCTGCTCCTCCAGCAGCATCTCCTCCTCTTCTCCTCCTCCACAGCATCTCCTCCTCTGCTCCTCCAGCAGCATTCCTCTGCTCCTCCTCCAGCAGCATCTCCTCCTCTGCTCTCCAGCAGCATCTCCTCCTCTGCTCCTCCAGCAGCATCTCCTCCTCTCTCCTCCAGCAGCATCTCCTCTCGCTCCTCCAGCAGCATCTCCTCCTTCTCCTCCTCCAGCAGCATCTCCTCCTCTGCTCCTCCAGCACATCTCCTCCTCTGCTCCTCCTCCAGCATCTCCTCTGCAGCTCCTCTCTCTCCTCCACAGCATCTCCTCCTCTGCTCCTCCAGCAGCATCTCCTCCTCTGCTCCTCCTCCAGCAGCATCTCCTCTGCTCCTCCAGCAGCTCCTCCTCTTCTCCTCCTCCAGCAGCAGCTCCTCCTCTGCTCCTCCAGCAGCATCTCCTCCTCTGCTCCTCCAGCAGCATCTCCTCCTCTGCTCCTCCAGCAGCTCCTCCTCCAGCAGCTCCTCCTCTTCTCCTCCAGCAGCTCCTCCTCTCCTCCTCCAGCAGCATCTCCTCCTCTGCTCCTCCAGCAGCTCCTCCTCCAGCAGCTCCTCCTCTTCTCCTCCTCTTCTCCTCCAGCAGCTCCTCCTCTCCTCCTCCAGCAGCATCTCCTCCTCTCCTCCTCCAGCAGCAGCTCCTCCTCTCCTCCTCCAGCAGCAGCTCCTCCTCTGCTCCTCTTCATCCAGGAAACAGGAGTTGGGGTTATTTTTGTACAGTTCAGGATGGGTTGATGCATTCAGTTTTTACACTAGTTGGTTTTGTATTATTATTTTGTCTGCCTTAGAGATGGTTTGCTGTAAGATGAGATTCATGATTGACTCGTGAACACTGGAGACAATGTAAAGCATTTTTTTTTAGTTTCTCACCATTCCAATTAATGTTGTCTTCTCCCTCTAGTGGTCACTCAATGTGATAGCAAATATTTAATTCTTTGTTTATTAAATATTGACTCTCTGCACTCACTGTAATTCATGCAAATAACAATTACAAATTCATCTTGTATGACTTGGTTTCCAATGGATCTCCAATTGCCACATCTTTCTGTCTTTGAAAGAACAGTATTTGAAATATACAAGAACATTCTAAATTCATATTACATTAGATGCTATTTATTTATTACATTAACACCAAAGTAATGGCTCAAAAACAAACAGCAATTGTTTAATTGCAAATTTATTTTTTAAAACACATGGTACCTCAGCCCCCCCTACTTTTTCCATCACCAGCCGTCACTGATAATACTAATACTGTATATATCCGCTTTAACCACCTCAAGCGTTTTAGCTACTTTAGGCTTAATTATTCCTAATAATAAACATATTTCGGGACTTGAATCCCTTAAAAGTTAGCATGTCTACATCATTCACATACATTTTTTGTGAAGATCAGAAAATCATGTCGCCAGCCTCCTGAACATAACTATAGTTGCATGGGCTGTTTTTAAGGTGCTGCCTTGCTGCATTAGAACCCTCATCATTTTCATCATCCCAGCAGGAACATTGTGATCTCATGTAATGTCACACAGTAGAGGGTGGAATATGGACATCTGGTATCATCCTAAATCTGCAGGTTTATAATGTTTCAGCTGGAACGTCTCCTGTGTTAGGGCAAAGTGTTTGGGTCTAGAGGACTTGGCTTTGGGTGATGGACAGAAGACTTATGGACATCATGGACGATCTTGTGGTCCTTACACTAGAGCCACTACAGCTCCTGCATCTTGGAAGCTGGAGGACATTGTGTTTGTTACCATTTAACCCAGGGTTAGTTCTGGTTGTGTTCTCGTCCTTAGAACTTTATCCAGCATCAGAACCAGAAGGTCAGACCTCAGAGCAAACCAGAAACTGGAGACGGGCAGCGGGAAAGCTCAACTGGATGGTCTGTGGTGTTCACTGGTCAACAACTGGGAGCTGAAGGTTTCCTCCTCAGACATGCAGTACTGAGTTAGAGTTTTCAGTCTGTATCCATAAGCATTTAGGGAGGTGAACCTTAAGCCTAGTTTATACTTCTCCGTCTACGTCGAAACAGATTGATGCATCCCCATCATCTGTGGACGACAGGGCTCTCTGTCACCACAAAGATGAATGGAGTAGAGCCTAGGGCTGGACGATAATTCGATAGCAATATATATCAATCGATAGACGTGTGGTGCGATTGAAAAAAAAAGGGGTCGTTAAAAGTTTGATAGAAAAAAAAAAGTTTCCCCTCGTTCTTTCATTATTCCCTATCAGGCAGCTTAATACAACAATCATTACTTACTCCAAACGAATCATTAACAATGACCCACGCAGCTCTGTCAGCATCTTTTTGCATGCAGTTGTCTTTTGTCAAGTAACATAGTTTTGTGCTTTCTTTGTCTGTAAGAGAATATTTTCTTTATTAGGCCCGAGCAGCTAAGCGATGCGAAGGCCTAATGTTTCTGTAATGTTTCTTATTTTTCTTCTCCCAAATGAAATGGCTTTTTGGGGGCCTAACCATATTCAAAAACTCACAATATTGGCATAGTGGCATCAGGCATGTGTAAAATAAACGTATTTTAAGGGTTTCAAAAAAATTGCTAAAGAAATGGCTCAGTGGCGCCACCTGGAATTTTTCAACACTCCTTGGCATTGACCTTATTTCATCGTACAAACGTGCCATTTGGCAGAGTTACAACTCTTCTTCAGAAAGTCGCGGATGTTCATCACATCCCAGACAATCCTATGTCGTCAAACATTGAGAACACTTAAGCCCCGCCCCCTTAGAACAGGAAGTGTAATGTTTTGCTGTGAACGTTCCAGAATTTACACAATTGAGCAAATTAGCATAACAACGCTGCACAGCGGCTCTACATCAGTTGGGATATCTCGGTGTCCAGTACTGAGGGTTTTCATAAAAGGGTGTGGCTGTGGCGGTGTGACGAAGTCAGTCATCACGCCATGGCCATACGTTTGGCTCTAATATCCAGACAAATTATCCCATCCAGATTTTACATGATGGATATTAGTCCATCCCCGGAGAGTTATGTAGGCTAATATCTGGTGGGTGTGGCCTAATTACTCCACAGCGCCCCCTAAAACCCTTAAAAACACCAGCCCCAAGCCATACTTTATCTAAGCACAATGTCATTCAACACACATATGTAGTACCTAACGATCTACAAAAAAGTCTCTTGGAGCCATAGTCCAAACCCAACAGGAAGTCGGCCATTTTGAATTAAACACGCCATTTTGTGCCATTTGTTCATGTCGTATTTGATCGAACTCCTCCCACAGCTTTTAACCTAGAGACTTCTAAACCAGGGAACAGAGACAGGGGCAAGACAAGGCATTGGTTATCAAAGGATTTTTTCTGCATTGAACCTGGTGGGCGTGGCTAGGTCTCAAACTTAAGCTTCTCGCCATAAATATTGAAACGGTTACAACTCCTCTTCAGAAAGTCACAGTTGATTGAAACCTTCTCTGGTAGATGTTTATGAGGTCCCTGACGATCCGAGGAGGTTAAACCTTGACATCACCTAAGCCCCGCCCCCTCAAATCCAGCTTTGTCAAAGAGGAAGGTTTTAAGCCTATTTTTCAAGATAGACAAGTTGTCTGCTTCACAATCCAACCATGGAAGCTGGTTCCATAGGAGGAGAGCCTGATAACTGAAAGATCTACCGCCCATTCTACTTTTAGAAATCCTAGGAACTACCAGTAAACCTGCAGTCTGAGAGCGAAGGTCTCTGTTAGGAACATATGGAACAATCAGGTCTCTTATGTATGATGGAGCTAGATTATTAAGAGCTTTATATGTCAGAAGGAGGATCTTGAATTCTATTCTAGATTTTACTGGGAGCCAGTGAAGAGAAGCTAAAACAGGGGAAATGTGATCTCTTCTTTTAATATTCATCAGAATCCTAGCAGCAGCATTTTGAACTAACTGAAGACTTTTCATTTTATTCTGTGGACTACCTGATAATAAAGAGTTACAGTAATCCAGCCTTGAAGTAACAAAGGCATGGACTAGTTTTTCAGCATCACACCTGGACAGGATGGGTCTAATTAAACAAAATTAACAAGACCTAGGCCTATTTTTAAGCCTAGCTCTCAAAAAATGCTTACCCAACAAAAATGGTTGTATTTCAGCAACCAGAATGAGTATTTGAACAATTTTGATGTCATGGTAAAGGTAACATTCAGTAGAATTGATAGCTGTGTCACTATTCATGTTATCCGTTACTGGTTCGGAGAAACTGAGTATGGAACACAGCAGAAGCATTTGTTTCCAGGGTTTTTCCTGGCTCAAATGAAGGCAGAGGTGGTACCATCCTGACCATGCGCCAACACATGCATGAATTCTGTGCATTCAACTGACTCACTTTTTTTAAAGGAAACATTGTTATTATTTACATTATTAACTTTGTTATTAACTATCCATAGCCTATTATTATTATTCTGTTCCACGTTTCATCACAATAAGCACTGAAGGTATAAACAGGTGTTGAAAAATGCATCTTTATTCAAAGCCAAAGGATTATGTGTTTTCTTTTTACTCAAATGGCAGACATTAAAAATCCACATATAGCACAAGGATGGCAAATTTCTACATATCCGTCCCAGAAGAATATACGCAATAATAAAATGCGTTACATTTGCAACCTTTGCTGGTTTTGCCCGTTCTGTGCAGAGAAACTTCAACTTTAATCAACAGATCTGAGTCCTGCAATAGAACGGGTTGCTGAAGATAATCTGCTGTTTCAGGTGGACAAATCAAATCTCTCTCTGGGAGCGCTGGATGCTGAGGTAGTGAGAATAATCTGCATTCACTGCAAAGTTGGAGAGATTTTCAGACTCTCTCCACACAATGGAAAGTGGGAGTCAACCAAAAATATTATATGAATATTTTTTACTCATCCACAGTAAAATAAAACTTCAGCCAGACCCATGACATTTAGATTATGTATTTATTCCATCTTTAAACGGTACCTGCAACATTGCAGAATGTTTTTGGAGCAGAAAGGAGTCTGTAAAAATCTTGAAAGTAGCATCTGCGCAGAAAGAAAACATGACAGTTTGCACAGTGGCAGAGAGGAGTATTTATTATTGAAATACGCATATTTGTTTATCTCCCCTTCACATTTAATAAATATATTTTCTCTTTCTGTTTCCCAGTGAATTCGACAGGAGGAAAGCTCTCTATATTATCTCTATAATCTGTTTAGATCCATAAAAATGATCGCATTTGTAATCTGCAGTACTTTATTTAGAAACATTGCCTTTAGTTTCGCAAATGACTGGATTGCTTGCAGCTTGCGCAAAAAGTTGGTCAGACGCCGAAACGATCACTTAGCAGTGCTCCGCGGCTGTTGTGGTTCATTCAGACCGCAAGCCTTGTCAGCATCAGCAACGTCAAGATGACATTTTAAGTCTTCGGTTGAGGCCGTTGGAGGAGCGTCTCAGTCTCTGCGGTGCTTTATGAGCGTTGCTTGATGCTGACAAAGCAAGCGGTCTCAACGCAGCATTATGAGCCAGGCTTCAGGTTTGGTGGAGACAAACTGGTCATAAAAAGTGTCCTGTCCTGCATTCTGGCCATGATTCTGAACCCTTGCCAGTCCCTGCCTGCAATTTTCACATCTTTTCCCAACTATAATTACCTTTTAACTGCTTGTTTCGATATTTTGTCTGCGCTGTTTCAGCTGGATTCCTGACTCTTCGCGAGTTTTTTTTTTTTTTAAAGTAGTGGCTAATTTTCCCAGGTCATATCTGTAACGCTAAAATCCATTAATGTTACTCTGAGACGGAGGATGTTTTAAAAAAATAAACAAGACATACTTGGATGCAAAAAACAAAACATTTACCTGTTTAAAGAGCCGGGGGAATCGGGACACCAATGCCACCCAAAACCCAATTTTTACACTTTATAGAAAATAAATGTATATTTCTGCGCTTCCCCTGGCAAACCGCTGCTGATACACCGCCCCATAGTGGCTCAACGCTGCAACTGCAGTTAAAACAACATCCATATAGCGGGCGGCAGAGCGATATCAGGCTGGGCCGGCAAGCAAATTAGCTGGAGGTAACCGCCACGTAAATTAGAATGCAGGAAAAACCCTGGTTTATGCTTACCCCGAAAAAAAACACAAACATTTTTGTTGAAAATCTCTATGGCTATTGCTTGAATGGCAGTGGTTCAAGCAAATACAACATGTGGACATTATATCCGCAAAGTTTGAAACTTATTATGGGAAGTAGGACAAAACTAGAGAGCTTTTAGTACTTGTAAGTCAGGTGAGGTCCAATTCGGCAAAAAGATTTCCATTCCTATTTTTGTCATGTAAAAGTTCGATTTTTTTTCATTTTAAAATCAAAGTTTGTTCAGTAGAAATAAAATAAATACTTTTGGGCCTTTTTTTGAAAAAATGTGATTATAATACAATAAAAATTATAAGGGGTGTCTCCAAATCCTAGATTCGATTTGATTTTCGATTTTCTGGTCACGATTCAATTCGATCCTCGATTTTATGTATTTTTTAAATTACTTTACAGTTCAGAGCCCTATGTAAATTTTAGACTAATCTACAATCATTGGTTTTATGCATACAATTTTGTACAGTAAATCTTATTTTAAAAGAAAAAATTGATGCTATTATTATTATTGTGTAATGCATCACATTAGGCATTAATGGTAAAATTGAAATTATTTATTCACAATAAAAGTTTAGCAGTCTTGTTTAAATAAATTAGAAACAGAGGGTGGCTGCCATCTAGTGACTATTTATAGTTACTGCAGAACAACTGACTCAGTATTTAAGACAGCTCATAGGACTGAGAAAAATGCAGCTAACAGCGGTCGAGTTGTTCACAATGCGAACATGAACTTAACTCCACGGGAACTCATAAATTCCTCACTGGTGATTTGAGAATACAAGGAGCAGCTTTAGTTCTGTTCCCGCTGCTTCATCTATCCTGGCCGTGGTCGAGCCGAGCGTTAGCTTAGCCAATAGCTACTTGCTAGCGTCAGCTAATGTGTTATGTAGACCTCTGGGGAATGTGATACAGGCAGTTGATATGTTACCAGGTGTTGTTGTGAGTTGTATGAGAACTAGTGAGAGTTACTTATTAGGGAAAATGCAATGTGTGGTTCTTTGTGATGAGGAAATCTTTGTAAATAGACGGTAGTCTGTTAACTGTTGCTACGTAGTCCCGAGCAGGACACACAGTAACCATGGAAGGTGATCTCGATCCTCATTTGGATTTCAATGCGCAAGGTCAGAACGTAATTCCGAGCGTTTTCGATACAAAATCGAGATCCTGACACCCCTAATATATATATATATATATATATATATATATATATATACACATATATTAGGGGTGTCACGCTCATGGAACAGTTAGCAGACAACTGTCCCATCACAAAGAACCACACATTGCATTTTAACTAACAAGTAACTCACCAGTTCTCATACAACTCACAACAAAACCTGGGAACATTTTAACTGCCTGTATCACATCCCGGGGATCAGAGCACACACATTAGCTGACGCTAGCTCGTAGCTAAAGCTAAGCTAAAGCTCGACCACAGCTCAGTTTGTAATGATCTTGGACAGGTTGTACTGTAAACTATAAATTCCTTGTATGTTTTATACTCGGCCATTAAAGCTGATTCTGAAGATAGATGAAGCAGTGGGAGCTACTCTCAAAATCATCTGGAGAGGAAATTTTGAGTTCCCGGTGAGTTAAGTCCCCATTTACATTATAAACAAGAGGAGCGCTGTTAGCTGCATTTTGCTCGGTCCTATCTGGAGCATATCCCAGTTGTATTTCTGCAGTTACTATAAAGAGTCACTAGATGGCAGCAAGCCCCAATTAGTATTAAACAATACTGTTACTTATTGTAAATAAATTATTTGACCATTATTGCCTAACGTGATACATTACACAAGAATAATACAAAAATGCATCAATTTTGTCTTTTAAACCAAGATTTACTGTACAAATTTTAAAGAATAAAACCAGTGTGAAAATGACAGGGTTCTATACTGTAAAAGTACATTCTTTTCAACAACAAAAAAATCGAGTATCAAATCGAATGTGACCCTAAAATCGAAAATCCGATCGAATCAAGGATCTGGAGAATCGTGACACCCCTTATATATATATATATATATATATATATATATATATATATATATATATATTACGCATATATGCGTAATGCGCCCCCTTCTGGCTGCTGGTGGTTTTGTTATGCAAGACCCCGCGTCCACAGCAGATTGGTCAATTTATATGTCCAAACCCTTAAAGAATGTGTAATAACGCTAAAATGTCCACAAATAGATTGACAACAGAGTTAGCCTACCAGGGAGCCGAGAACAGAGCCTCGTTGAAAGCAATGGTTTCGCCTTGATTTCCGTCTAAGGGCGGTGTAGCAACCAAACTTCTTGATAGAAACGCCATGAAAGTTTTGGATGTTGCACAGCAGATAGGAGTATCAGAAAATAGGGTTTATGTGCAGAAGCAATCATCTTTACATGGCGAAACCTCAAAGGTAAGACAATTATTACTGCTGTGAGTTTGAAAACTGATTCTTTGTTGTGGTCATTGTTTGGCTCATATCTCCGCAGTGCTTTCATGTTTTTGTGTGTAACAAAGTATTGTTGCATTAGAGCCAGAAATGTGGCAGCTGACTTGATGAAAATATGATTTTATGAGTTTGTTTGCAAGTATTTATTTCAGTGGATAGTTGTTTCAGCTCTAATGTCCTAAGATTGTTGTCTGTGCATAATAAACAATAACTTTATAGGGAAGAGATAACCTAAATGGATCCATCTTGATACCGTCTTGTAGATCCAGAGCCTGAGCTGTTGCTTGATGTCTAGGTCAGTCAGTCACTTTCAGGGTTTTTTTCCTCATTGTGAGCTTTCTGTTAGTAGACTCTGTTGACCTGATTGCACAGGGTTGGTTGTAGAGTTGTCAAAATAATTTATACCTAGATATTAATCGATACTAAAACTGGTATCTAAGTTAGATATTCTGTTCCCATTATATTTTTTTGAGTCTGGCATATGGACTCATTGAATGATATTGTTTTAATCTGGGTAATTCAGTGCATGCGTACAACATTGGAGGGCAAAAAGCTTCAAGACCTGCTACGCAAAGCCGTGTGGTTGCGGTTGAACAATTAGACCAACAAAATAAAACCTAAACCATCTTTGTGTAAATGATTGAAAAAGACCCATAACAAAGCTAACTGTATGTGGCGCAAAGTTTCCAGACTGTTTATGATAGTAACGAGCTACAGGATGAAAATCCTCAGATATGACCACCACCAGTTCATTATGGGGATGTCTACAATTACTTGATCTTCATGCCTCAACTTTACACAGCAGACACAAAGAGGAATATAATCATTAGGACGATTCCCAGTGTTTGACTCTTCATACACATTTTATACCGATTGATCATCAACATGGCAGTTGGATGAGGTACAACGACACGAAACGAAAGTTACCATTCAGCCAGCTTAACCTCCAACAAGCCACTCTTTATAACTTCACCAGATTACTGACATGTCGTAGACATATTCACAACCCAAAGACAACAACACATTACAGAGTTATTATAGAGCCATGGCATGGCGAACATACGTTCATCTCCCTCCTCACATGTATACCATCCTAACCTTGATCAGCAGCGGTGTGGCATCAATAAAGTGAAGAAGTAATAGAACAGCCTTATTACCAACCCATAACTTCTCATACAAATAGCCATAAATGGAGCTCTAGCAGGTGAGCCCAGGGTGATAGTGATCCCACCCTGACAGACAGCTCAGTAGCAGTCTGTGTTTCAACGAAACTGTTGAAGCCTCTGACTGAAATCACTGCTGTTGTAGGATAGTCCCATGAAGAGGATGCCAGAGGAGGTCATACTAACATTCCTAAGTAACGGTCAGCTTTATATTCAGAAAAAGTTAACAAGTTAGTTTGGCGTAGCAACAGGCTGAAAGATGAACAGGTTAAAAGGGTCATTGTAAATGTGATTGAGTTCAAAACAAAAGTTCCATAGATCTACTCCATATATCTCCATGGTAACTGACATCATAGCATAGCCTACAGCCCCTTATCACATTTTTGTGCGACTGGATCATGGATAAATTGAGCCAGGGTAAGCAAGCTATCCTGACTTCTCCTACTTCTGTGCAATAGGCCCACAATGATGGAAACAATGAGACTGGTGTTGCCACCTTCTCTCTCTGAATAATATAAATACTCACTGTATATATCAGAGGAACTATACTAAAACTATCAAAGTCAAAGAGTGGTGACTTCAGTCAAATTTTTTTACATCACCCAGGACTACAAAACAGGATTAAAAAAATGTATTTTACTGTCAAACACCAAATCAGATAACTTTTTGGTTTAGTTTTACATCAAAAAATTATTTTTATATTGGACAAATGGTAAAATGAAGAGAATTGTGTCTGTAGTGACTATCCTGTCCCACTCCTTTTCGGGTGTGGGTGGAGGCAATAGCTACGTTTACATGTGCATAATATTTTTAATCTGCTCATAGTTCGGATTAGAATTTTAAGTCTATCCAATTATGGTGAGCATTTACATGCAATACATGTTTGAACAGCATAAATCTTTTTCACATACACAGAATTATCTAAAACCCAGAAACGGCCGTGGAAGAAGAAATAGAATTTCGTTGTAAACAAATATGGCTGTCCCCATTTGAAATGGAGGACTACAATGGTTTTACATCTACAATCCTTCATTCTTCTGTAAATAATTGAATTAAAAACCCTATAAAAATAGGGTTTTTATAGGCCGGCGTATTACACGTCTTCGCATGGCTTAACAGAAGTGTGCAGGAATGACCTACATTCAGAATAGGAGTTTACATGCACCACGATCGGATTAACTGTCAGAATGAACTACTATGGCATGTTTACAGGAAGCAATTTTATTCCCATCAGGCTTTTAATATGATTACTTGTGTCCATGTAAACGTAGCCACTGTCTCGCTTCAACTATTTTTACGCAGGCAAAGAAGGCGTTTGGGTTTGTGTCCCCATTTATTGAAGATGTCAAGATGTTCAGTTAGTGATGCAAAGTACAGAGTGGTGGTTTATGGTTATGATTTATGTAATGGGGAAATAATAATGGCAAATCAGTTATATGATGAAATCAAATGAAGCGGTAAAAAAACTACACCTTCATTCACCCAAAACATGCAGTGCCCCATTAACACTGATATAGGCTCAGCATTACCACCACTGGTTAAAAGAAATGAAGGCCACAGTGCAATAAAACTGAAATATACATAAAGCATAACCAAAACAAACTTAAACTATGATATAATGTATTTTTTTATAAAATAATTTCATCGATGTTTGTCTGAGTGGTGTCCAACAAACAACATGGGCTACATTGATAATTGGAAAACTTTTTGGGGAAAACCTGGTCTGATCTGGAGAGACGGCATCCATCCCACTTTGGATGGAGCAGCTCTTCTTTCTAGGAATCTGGATACGTTTATTAGTCCTTCAAATTGCTGACAAACCAGGGTCCAGACCAGGAAGCAGAGTCGTAGTTTAACCCACCTCTCTGCAGCTTCTGTACTGTTACCCACTCAATACCCCATTGGGACAGTGTCTTACTCACAGCCAAAATCAAATAAACTAAAAGTTAAACTGACAAAATCAAACTATGAAAATCTAATTAAAATAAAAACTACTGTGACCAAACAAGGAAATAGAGTAATTAGATGTGATTTACTAAACATTAGATCCCTCTCCTCAAAGAATTTATTAGTTAATGACTTGATAAGTGATAATAAAATTGATCTATTTTGCCTATCAGAAACCTGGCTGCAGCAGGAGGATTTTGTAATTATGAGTCAACTCCTTCCAATTATCAAAATTTTCACATTCCTAGAAGTACAGGGCGACAAGGAGGAGTTGCAACCATCTTTCATTAAGATTTGCAAATTCGCCCTAGACCAATTATTAACTACAGCTAATTTGAACATCTAATCCTTAGTTTTCCTCATCCAAGTTGCAAACCATTAAAACCTAATTGCAGCCTTTAATATTATCTTAGACTCAATTGGCTTTACTCAGAGAGTGAAGGGACCCACACACTCTGGTCAACACACTTTAGACATTGTACTGACGTACGGCATTGAGTGTGATGAACTAATTTTATTAACCATTTTTTGACAACCTTTGAATTTACTTTACACAACGTTCCAAAATCTGAAAGAAAATGTCATTACAGTAGAACTTTATCAGACAATGCTGTAAAATAAATTAAGAGTTTTAATAAAACTAATAATGTTCCGAACCGACCCCAGCCGTCCCCTTTTTTCGCACTACCTCTGCGTCTAAAGCTTTGTTTATGCTTGCCACGTCCGCGAGGTCCGCACTGCTCCACGCGGCCAAATTACGTCATTTCAGTAACCGCGCCTCTCCGCGCCGCCTCCTCCCGCCCCAAAATTTCCGCACTGCGCACCTACGAAAATTTGTAACTACGCGGACGGTCCTGCGCGGAAAAACATTGCAGACTGGCAAGGGCTCATACTGCCGGAGGTTCGTAAATAGACATCTTTATGATTCGGCCGATAGAGAGCACTGTGATCAACTGTGTTTTAATGGAAGAGTGGACAGTCTCCTTTTCGTCTTTTTTCCTAAGTAAACAGGATAAAAGTTCTGCTTTGTTTAAGATCACGGGTATCACCATCTTGTAAACAACAGTGATTACTACTTCTACTATGGTGTAGTTTTGTATGCATGCTGTAGAGCCCTACGCCGCCCCCTACAGCCGTCAAGAATATTGGCTCTCAGCAGGGACAAGCCGCAAAAAGTATAAACGCTGCTCGAAGGCGTCTTGGCCAGTACCGCACGTCTCGTTTTCACGCGGAATGTTCATGTGGCAAGCATAAACCAAGCTTAAGCGTGCAGAAGCGACCAGAAACACCCACCTATGGACTGATTGGTCCGGTAACATGATATCCCTCTCACTCCTACCCAGCAGATTGGTCTGGAGTTGTTTGTCTCAGCGTAAGCTATAGTTTAAAGATTCAAATAAGCAGAACACTGCAGTTAATGCAAGCAGCCTAAAATGATAAAGAAATCAGTATGAGTCGAGAATTATATAACTCTTAAACAACATGGTGATCTTGTCTGTATATATAATATTGAATCCATGTATTGCATCATTTTATGTTGGCTGAGTGGTTAGTGCTGTCTACTCATAGACTTTGTATATAACAATGGACAAACCCTCGTTGACGTCACCCATTGGTTTCTGAAGAGCAAAAATTAAGCCAACTTGGGGGTTCCCACCGCCGCCAACTTGTCCGCGTCACTCCCCTCGTCACTCTCAGAAACTCCAAAAAATGAGCAAAGAGGTGGAGCTGGGAGTGGCGCTGTGAGGCTGGGGGCGGAGGGTTGATGCTCCGAGCCGACATAGCTAGAAGCTAGTCAGGAGCTAGTCGGGAGCTAACTGAAGTCATGAAGAGACTTTTGTCCCGTTTTTCAACTGGAATCACTTTAGACGCAGACACATCTCGAGTACAGAAAACATATTAATATAAGACCAAAATGGGTCGGGTCAATATGGCCTAAAATTGTGTCATTGCCATTACCATTGATGGAGGGTGACGACATAGACGGCTCATCTTAACAACACATCCAGCAAAAAGCAGTCACAAAGTCATCATGAAAGCTCAGATCCTCTAAAAAAATAAAAGGTTTTTGACTCACCTCACATCTCAGACATCCATTAGGTCATGCCTCCAGCTGTGTTCCTCACACCAGTACTGATCTAACCAGCGATCAACCAGTCTGTCTAGAGTCCAACTATGTAATCTTCCAGCCTGATCTAGTCGTCTCCCGCTCTTGATGTCGCGGCTTCTCGGTCCCGCTGACCAGCTCCAACTCGCGTGTAGAAAGAGGTAAAAGCTCCAACCAGAACAGCATTCCTCTGGGCCACCTGACAGAGCCCCCCCACAGCTGGTAAGGCATCAGCCGGTATAAAGCTTTCCCCCAAAAAGGAAGCATTTATGCCCCGTTTAAGGTCAGTTTAAGTTCCCATGATTGCACAATCCCATACCGACCTGTGCAAATACTGGGCATGCGCGAAAAGACGCGTATAATCTACGTGACGCCAGCGCCTACATAATATATACAAGAAGCTCTACAGCACAGTACATATCTGCCTGTCCCCTTAACCGAAGAGAACAATAGCTGCTCAGAAGAAGGGAGAGTTTTTGGTGTGGACAGACGACGAGATCCATTTATTACTCTTTGCTGTTGTCTTTGTCTGTACTGTCGTATTGTTATTGACGCAGCATTCATTGACACCACTTCCTTTCATTATCCGGGGAAGCTGTCCACACTAGCTCGTTTAGCCGTTGAATTAAGATTTATACGGCTCTCTTACCCGTCTAATAGTTATCCGGCCACAGACCTTAAACGACGCGGGTTAGTGTGGACGATAGGGGGGTGTAGACTAAATAATTATACGTTTAAGGCATTATCCGGCTTAGTGTGGACGTGGCCTTAGACTTAATATGGCCAACAGCCTGCTCTCTCTACACAGTCGCAATGTGGGGGAGGCATTTATTTGTTTCAATGCTACGTTATATCAGGGACGCCGGATGGTCATCTTTTAAAATAGCTGCCCCAGTTTGATAGCCGCTTAGATATCAGAAAATGGTCTACTTACGTCGGAAAGTGGTGTCCCAGGCCAATGGCGCATTAAAGGTGTAAGTTAGGTAGCACTTCTGTCAACCTATTTTCCAGTCTAAAATGACCAAATTCTTCTAAGCACTATAACCAGATAGTATACTATCAAAGGAGCTATTACTTGCCTACTCGGGTCCAGGTGCTCGTGTGTTAAGTAGGGAAAACCCCTCTGAGGACTGGCCTTTAGCCTACTCCTCATTAGAATATATAAGCCCTGTTTAAATAAACGATTTCAACTCAAAAAAACAAAATTTGGTTATTTAATTTCAAGCCCAAAAGAAATTACAAATTACAAGCAACTTAACAAAACGAGTTACGTGTCACACGGTCACAACAACACCAACCTCCTACAGCCTCCCATCCCATCTGCCATCTCGCTGTACTCAGAGTTTCAGCTGTAAATATACATCACTAAGACAATGGGAGGATGTCTTATTTATTTTTACACATGCACAAAACAGACAGTTTCACAGAATCATTACATCAACATCAATCTTGTAGTTTCTTGTAGATGGTTGACTCTACTCGAATGATCTCACTTGTTTCTGAAACAGTGTTACCTTTTGACCTGCCAACCGCATGCAGGCTTCTTGATGCAGGTGTTATTTCAAAGTGAGGTTTGTTATACATTTTCCACTAATTCAGAGATGGGTGACCTTTTGGCTGGAACATCACCCTTATCTGCACTTAGAAATACATCTTGGTAAGAAGAAACAAAGCCACATCCTTATCAAATATCATCTTCCACAGTTCAGCATCTAAGTCATCATAAACGCCTTTTCTAAGGCACATCAGTTAGCATATTTTATTATGCAAGCACATTTAATTATCGGAGTATATATCTTTTTGGTTGAACACATTATAATGAAGATAAAAGCATTAATGAAAGGTACTTTATTAATAAGACTTAAAGCATAAATGAATATTTATTAACCCCCCGGGTTTCCACAATCATCTGCTCTAAACGCAGGTATGCACCATGAATTTGCCACGCTAGGATCCCAGGGATCTCAACAGGGCAATAGTCTACAACTTTATAAAAACGCCCTTCAAAGAGCTAGAAGAGCATATTTCTCGTCATTAATAGAGGTAAATAAAAACAATCCTAGGTTTCTTTTTAGTACAGTTGCCAAACTTACACAGAGTCATAGCTCTGTTGAGCCAACTATTCCCCCTTCTCTCAGTAGTGATGACTTTATGGGATTCTTCATAAATAAAATAAATTATATTAAAAATAAAATCATTGCATTCTCCCAAACATGATTAACTCTTTTTCAGTAAATGAGGCAGTATCAGAGAGAACTGTAGAACCATGTTTATGTCTGTACCATTTTGATTCTGTTGAACATTCTGAATTATCACAAATATTAGCTTAATCTAAACCCTCAACTTGTATTGACCCTATACCAACCAAATTATTTAAGGAAGTGTTCCCTCTGGTTACAGGCCCTATTTTAGACATGATGAATCTATCTTTAATAAATGGATATGTGCCTCAGGAATTTAAAGTTGCTGTAATTTAACCTCTACTTAAGAAACCTTTCCTGGATCAAGATGTCGATCATAATATTCTCTTAGAAAGGCTCGAACATATAGGGATAAAGGGAACAGCACTAGGCTGGTTTAAATCATATATGTCCAACAGATTCCAGTTTGTTCATGTCAATGATAAATCTTCTTCACACTCTTTGGTTACTGGTGGAGTACCATAGGGTTCTGTGCTTGGACCGATTCTCTTTACTATATATATGCTTCCAATTGGTAAAATAATTAGACAACCTGGAATGAATTTCCACAGTTATGCTGATGATACACAATTATATCAGAATCGGAATCAGCTTTAATGGCCAAGTATGACACATACAAGGAATTTGACTCCGGCAACTTTTCTCTCCAGTACAGAACTGAAATAAGTGAAATAAAAAAGGAAATAAAAATAAATACAAATAAATAATAAAGGATAATATATACACCAAACCGGGGTTATTGTACAGTGAGTATATACAGCAGTGCAGAGTTTTAGTTTATTGTTCATGTGAATGGACTCACACTCTGTGACTATTCAGAGTTCATCAGAGCGACAGCCTGGGGGAAGAAACTGTTCTTATGTCGGGTGGTTTTGGCGTACAGCGCTCTGTAACGCCGGCCAGAGGGAAGGAGTCTAAACAGGTTGTGGCCAGGGTGTGAGGGGTCAGTGGTGATTTTTCTGGCCCGCTTCCGGACCCTGGACCCGGAATAGGTCCTCAATGGGGGGACGATCAGTACCTATGATCCTCTCTGAGGACCTGACTGTTCTCTGCAGTCTGTCCCTGTCTTGCCTGGTGGCGGATCCGAACCAGACAGAGATGGATGAGGTCAGGACAGACTGGACTATTGCTGTGTAGAATATGGTCAGCAGTTCCTGAGGAAGGTTGAACTTTCTGAGCTGACGCAGAAAGTACAGCCTTTGCTGGGCCTTCTTCCTTATAGAGTCAATGTGGGAGGTCCACTTCAGGTCCCGTGTGATGGTGGATCCTAGGAACCTGAAAGACTCCACTATGGGGACTGGCCTGTTGGTGATTATGAGAGGAGATGTTGATGGGGGTCTCTTCCTGAAGTCCACTGTCATCGCCACAGTTTTGAGCGGGTTTAGCTCCAGGTGGTTCTGACTGCACCAGAGGACCAGCTGTTCCACCTCCCTTCTGTACGCAGACTCGTCCCTTGCTGGATGGGGAGTATCGGCCCAGATGATGCTCTAACACCAAAAGCTTCAAAGCGCCACATGCCCCCAGCTGGATGCTTGAACATTCGCACCTTGAAGCGTGTCAACAGCGAAGTGGCCGTGCTTTAAAGTATGCCATTTTTCACTCGCGTGAAGCAGGAAATGGGAAGCGCAGGAGATCGGCAATTGCCTCCAGTCAACCAGGACGCAGATTGCAATCCACGTTATGGAAAATTGTACTGTGCAATACAAAAATCGGCGAACAAGCGAGGCCACATTATAACAGGACCACAGTACATTGTTAATTAGTTAATGATATTATATACGCCTATACTACTGCTTACGTTAAATTATTGTAAACATACCTTCAGTCTCCGACTCCCCTGCTGCCTATACGGGCTGTCCCTGGTCCCCGAGGAGGATGTTCTCCGTGGTCCGCATGTTACACCACATTTTGCTGCAGGTGTCCCGCGGGGTGAGAAAGGGGTCGAGAAACCTCAGGACCACGAAGAACTTCTATCTCCTCCCCGATCCTGCTGCTGACCCACTCTGCTTCTCCTTGCAGTAGGTGTCCCTGAGGCTCTTCCGCTTTTTCCTGCAGATGTCCCCTTAATAAACACATTATCTTGTTAGCGGAAAAGTATTTGTACATCAATGAGAAAAATTTTTGTAAAAGAGCAGGACAGTAGGTGGGCTTGCTGCCTATTGCGCAGTTTCATAGGGTCAGTCAAAACTTTTAAAATTTTAATGAACTGACCAGGTTGCCAGATCTCTTCACTTATAGTCTTTCAAGCTAGGTCTTTTTCATTCCTGTCGCTGTACAGAAAACAGCTGGTGTCGTATAGCTACGGGTGCTGGATTTCAGACTTCAACTACAGCAGACTTTTTCTTGCTTCTCAAACACCTCATTCGCGCTGATCCATCGCGCAAATCAGGCAGAAAAGCATTTTCGCAAAGCAAATCTGCTTCTGACGTGAAGCAGGACTCCATGTCGCGCTTCTACATTGACTTAACATTTAAAACTGAATCTCTGGTCGCTTCTACCGCATTGTGTACGCACTGTAAGTGACCGAGCATCCTCCATGCTGTCTCTTCTTGCTTCTCAGACCCCCAGATTGTGGTCGTGGCAGATGACCGCTTTTACTGAGCCTGGTTCTGGTTCTGCTGGAGGTTTCTTCTTGTTAAAGGGGAGTTTTTCCTCTCCAGTTGTACATCTCCAGACTGGAGATGTACAACTGTGTATCATCAGCATAACTGTGAAAGCTAACTCCAGAAAACACTGCCAAGAGGGAGCATATACAGGTTAAAAAGTACTGGGCCTAAAACCGAACCCTGAGGTACACCACAAGTGATCTTATGGACCTTCAAACTACATGCGTTGCTTGACGCAGCAAACTGTGTGGTGTTGACGCAGCATTAGGCCGTTTTCAGAGCCCGTTTTGTGTGGAAGCAAGCTTTATCAATGACACCCGTGATGTTCAAGACCCAACGTGGGATTTATGAACGTGTCGGATCCGCCCAGATTTGTGCATAAAGACCTGTGCTTGTTGATAAATCTCACGGATGAAACATATCCATATCCTCTGATGTAAAAGCCAGAAGCTTCCAGACCTCTGCTTTTCCCCAGTTTAACGCCTCAGCTGATATGGTTTACAAATGCTACATGAACTCCTCATGTTTTACTGCATTTTAAATATTATTGCCAGTCGGGGTTCAGCCCGCATTCCACACATCATGACATCCCTCTTTGTTGTGCTGAGGCATAATCCTTCTGTCAGAAGTCCAGTGTTGCATCCATTTTGCTGTAATATTACTATGAAGCTTGGCAGCATGAAGGCCACAATATTCTTCCATCACCATGCTGCCACAGCGCATTCATAAGACACTCCATGTCAGGAATATTTCCCTAATAGGCCTTCATGGTGTGTCCTTTGAAAAGGCCTTCTATGTTAAAGAGCAGAGCGTTACTAGCAGCAGTAGCCTAGCCCCTCCAGGAAGTTTTCAGCTAAACAGAAAGTACGATGACAAACAAAAGGTTTCCTGAGAACAAAAATGGGTTCAACTAGAAATGTTTCTTGTTTTTCTGCTCCCAGATCCAGATGGATAAAAAGTCCCGCAAACTTTCCAACCAGGACATTAACCCCTGCTTAGAAGTAAGTTACTGATGCTCGCCATGCTGAACTGTGTTGGAGATTGCGAGTGCTGCTCTGAGAGGGGAACTGATTCTTCTCTTTCAGGAAAGCGATGCCTCCCACAGATGTTTGGATGCCCACAACTATGACAGGAGCATGTGCTCCGCCTACTTCCAGAGATACAAGAACTGCAGAAAATATTGGGTGAGTTCATTTCTTTCATCATCAGGTAAAAAGGTAAGGAAATATGTGCATTAATAAGACACAACAAACCATCCAGAAGTCTTAATTCACACCAGGCATCTGTAGGGAAGGGTGTCTCAGTAAGCAGCAGTCCACCGAAGGGACAAGTGGAGTTCTACACTAGTACTGGAGGTCAGTCAGCGCCTGGAACAGGATGGCTGCTTAGATCGTGTCCTCTGTACATATTGGTGTGTCTTCATATGTTGGACAGAGTACAGTGACAGAATATTAAGGCCACATAAAAATGTATGACATTTCCGCTGAAAAGTAAAAAATTCTAGAAACATGGATAGTCAATAAGTGGAACGTTTGGATGTAAAAAATAGAAATTTCCCAGATTAAGAGGATACATTTACCACATTAAAGGTAGGAATTGACGGTTGTGCCAGATGACCGCTTGTACTGAGCCAGGTTGTGGTTCTGCTGGAGGTTTCTTCCTGTTAAAAAAAGTTTTTCCTCTCCACTGTCGCTACATGCTTGCTCAGTATAGATTGCTGAGGAATTGCTGTGGTTGGAGTCTGCATATTCAGAACCCAGCTTCACGTCATCCATTCCTTACATAGACAACTTTTAGCTGATTGGAATGTTTGTATAATTGTTTTAAAAATGACTTCTTGTAAAATGCCTTGAGATGACATCTGTTGGGAATATTATTTGAGATTGTAAAGTCAGCGAAGAAGTAAGAAAAAAAACAATCTGCCATGATTATACTGTCTGACAGTTGCGATGAAAAATGCCATAAGTCTTCAAAGGTTTAAGTGATATATGTAGTAGATGTGCATCTGGACGAGGAAGGCGGCTGCTCCAGCAGTGACAGCTGCATCAAGGACAACTTCTGTAAAGTGGGACCAGAGACCGGGGGAGGCTCTGGTTGAGAAACTGAAGGTTGAGACGGCAGTTGTGGAGCAGGTTCTGGTGCTCAGAACGGTCTTTGAGCAGCATGCAGCAGGCTCCGATGCAGTAATCCCAGCCCACACTGCACCTGTGCAGGAATTTGGCCGCTCGTTCTGCTTTGGTGGAAGTCATTTTTACGTCTCCATTGGTATGTCAGTGTTAGACAGCAATTCACCAGGACAGCAGGGGTGCTGACCTTTTGTCCCCCTGTCTACCATTGCAGTGGAATCTCTGGTTGACAATTTATTTGCTTCAGTTAGTAAGCACACATCCACCCCAGGAGCAATGGGCGGCAGATGGTAAGTGTCGACTGAGCTGGAAAGCGTTTTACTAGACGCACAGCTCATTAAATGGAAACATGGAAACAACCTACGTTTTGTTGTTCTCTACACCAGCGTTTTTGAATCTTTTTTTGAGGCAAGGTACATTTTTTCATCAACAAAACTCCTCCAACTTTTCAAATATAATTCATTACAATCTTAAAACCAGGATTTGCATCAGTCTGCGTCTCCATGGCGCTACAGCTCCTCAGCCAGGGGGGCCAAAAAATACACCAGGGGTCTCATTTATAAAGCTTGCTAACGCACAAAACGGGGTGGGAAAACTACGTGACCAACTTTCTACACTGAGTTTGGGATTTATAGAAAAAAACGCGGCAGAAAAATGTGCGCAACTCTAAGTTCACTAAAGATCTTGCTTACGCACGGATACCAAAATTATGAATTTAAGCCACTTTTTCAGACTTGTAAAGCATTGCATTCACAAAATTCTCCCCCGTCCCGTCTATACGAACTGAGAATAAAAATGAGAATGTGATTAAAAATATGTTGCATTTAAGAATTATGTTCATATGTGTGTCTTCAGACTTTATAGCAATTGCACGTATTGGTGCATGTGTGAAGAACAAATATGCTGCAGCGTCCCAGCATAATTCTGCACAATGGATGCGCTGGCACTCATTGAAGATTATTTTTTATGTCAGCCACGTTGCTAGATCAATGCTGTGTCACCTGCAGCTCTTTTGTTTATTTTATAACCCCAAATCAATATTTTTTAAAAGTAGTTTTGAAGCGCACCTTATTGCCGGGCTTTAAATATTTAGGTGTGCTTAAAGTTTTGTTCTACTGTAATTTGGTTTTATTCGTTCCAATTTGCTTCGATATCAGTCTTGTTTTTGCCACAAGAAGGTAATCATACAATTGAAACTTTATCCATCCATCCATCCATCCATCCATCTTCTTCTGCTTATCCGGGGTCGGGTCGCGGGGGCAGTAGCCTAAGCACAGAGGCCCAGACTTCCCTCTCCCCAGCTACTTGGGCCACCTCCTCGGGAGGAATCCCGAGGCGTTCCCAGGCCAGCTGGGAGACATAATCACTCCAGCGAGTGCTTGGTCTTCCCCTGGGTCTCCTCCCAGTGGGACGTGCCTGGAACACCTCACCAGGGAGGCGTCCAAGAATTTGTAATCAAGGATTAAAGTGCCTTGAGATGACATCTGTTGTGAAATGGCGCTATATAAATAAACTGAATTGAATTATAATTCGTAGCATGTATATGACAACTCCTTTCTTTAAGGGACACAGAGGCGAAACGCCGCGTTGCTTCAGCGCTGGACATAGAACGTCTCATCACTGCAAGACCCAGTTAAACAACCAAACCGACGGTCGGCTGCGACAACTTCACAGAGCAATCATCTGAAACACGCACACACAGAATACTTATTAATAAAGCCAACTTGTTAACATAGGTTTTTACGCTGGGCTTTAGTGAATTAATATAAACCCAGAGCGTATTTATAGCCCACCACACCGGGGTAGTATTAGCATCGGCTTACCCACACAAGTTGCCGAGGTCCTGTCTGTAGCGTCATTCTCCTGCAGCGCTTCTCACACTCCTTTGTACTACTTCACCATGTTTTTCCTAGCAGCGTGCTGCTCTTCCGGGGTCTTTATTCTTCAATGAGAGAGGCATTATCTTCGAAGTGGGACTTCAGAAAGCCACAAACTGAGCAAAAAGCTCAGGATCGCTAGTGAGGACGCCATTGTTCTTTTTTCTCTCCGAGCCTTTGTTTACTTCCCGCTACGTACTCTGGGGCAGCCCACCATGTGATGGACCTGCTCACTTCAGATGCTCTGCTTTTTGCGACTGTGAAGCAAAACTTAACAAGTCGAGCCGTGTCGAGTCGCGTTACCGAAAGTACCGGCTTGGCAAAAGGTACCAGTGAAGAGACGCCTTATGTCTGTTAGGAACCGGTCTGATTGTACAGTCCAACAGCTGCAGGGAGGAAGGAGCTGCAGAAATGCTCCATCATCTAGGATGCAGCAGTCTGGCACTGAAAAAGCTCTGCAGCTCAGCTACATTTCCATGCATTGGGGGAGATTTTATTTTAACTAGCGTCCTTCTGTCTCGCACCAACTGCACTGGATCCAGGGGGGAGCTTTAGAACAGAGCTGGCCTTCCTGATGAGTTTATCCAACCTGTTCCTGTCAGCTGTCGATAAACTGCTGCTCCAACATACACCACTGCAAAAAATGGCTGATACCACCACAGAGTCATAAAATAAAAGGATAATTTTAGCTGGTGATATTAATCTACATATAGATTACATTTAGATCCTTTTTCAACAGATTTTTTAAATATTTTGAATTATATGGATTTTAGCCAACATGTCATGCAGCCCACTCACCACAGAGGACACACTCTGGGCTTGGTCATCATGTATGGCCTGTCCACCGGTGTGTCCTCTGTTGTTGACTTGGCCGTCTCTGACCACTACTGTGTGTTTTTTAATATCACCAGTTTTATCCAATCAGAGATCCTGTGAGAACTGTCAGGAAGCGTCATCTAACCCCTGAAGTGGCTGCAGGTTTCCCTTTTTAAAACGTTCCCTCCTGTACCTTTACCTGCCCTCTTTGATTTTATCATGAATGATTTTAACAGTAGGCTTCAATCTGGTCGCCACCTGCTGGCTTAAAGACCTAAACAGGAGTTTCAGGGTGGCAGAAAGGAAATGGAGACAAAATAAAATCACAATAAATCATCAAATATACATAGAACATCTCAAATCGTACAATAGTGCTTCAGGAAATTCCAGAAATACATATTTTTCCAGAATTATCTCAGAACATAAAAATAACCCCAAAATTCTGTTTTCCACCATTGACAACATTCTTAATCATTCCTCTAATACTTTTCAGAAAACCCCCTCAAACACTCTGTGAGGAGTTTGTAGACCACTTCAGAGGGAAGGTAGACACCATCAGATGTAATATTTTATCCTCTCTCACTGACATGGTTTTAGACAAATCTGAGTGTCTGCCTTTACCAGAGGAAACATTGGACAGTTTTGTCCTGGTAGAAAAAGTTTTCTCCTCAGTGAGGCCCACCACATGTGTTCTGGACCCGATTCACACCAGGTTTTTTAATCAATTTTATGGTTCTGTTAAAGACGGGATTTTAAACTTTATGAATTTCTCCCTTCAGACGGGTTTTTTTTTCCTGCTGCCTTTAAAGTGGCGGTAGTGAGGCCCCTGCTGAAGAAGAGCAATTTAGATTTTAATGATTTAAACAACTACCGACCAGTATCTAACTTACCATTTTTAAGCAACCTTTTAGAAAAACTGTTTTTTATTCAACTTAATGATTTTATCAATGCTCATAATGTCCTAGAGAAATTTCAGTCTGGTTTTAGGATGAACTACAGCACAGAGACGGCGCTTTTAAATATTTTAAATGAGTTTAGACTTAACTATGATGCTAAGAAGGTGACAGTGTTGGTTCTTCTGGATCTAAGCGCTGCCTTTGATACAGCTATTCTTTTAACTCGTTTAAAACAGATCGGCCTCTCTGGTGCTGTTCATAAATGGTTCACATCCTACCTCACAGACAGGACTTTTATGGTAAGTTTAGATACCTGTTCCTCTAAGGTCCATAAGATCATTTGTGGTGTTCCCCAGGGTTCAGTTTTAGGCCCAGTGCTTTTTAACCTGTATATGCTCCCTCTTGGCAGTGTCATCAGAAGACATGGAGTTAACTTTCACAGTTATGCTGATGATACACAGTTGTACATCTCTATGTCTCCTGATGACACACGGCCAATGGATGCACTTTTTAACTGCATTTCAGACATTAAATCCTGGAATGCATAAAACTTTCTCCAGCTCAACCAGGACAAAACTGAGGTTTTAGTTATCGGTCCTGAGGCTCAGAGAGAGAAACTTTTACCAAAACTACAATAATTGGGCCTCATTTATCAAACTTGCGTACGACCAAATCAGGGTGTAAATGTTGCGTACACAAAAAATTTACACTTTTCGGCATTTATCAATCTGGACGTGAGCGTACAATGCGCAAAAATAATACACCAAGTCAGGAGGTGGTAAATTTTACACCCATTTCAACCTTCATTGCAACACGCAAAAAACATGCATAAAATTCAAGATTTAGACAACATTAAACATTCCTGTGCTGGAAAAATTATGCCTACACCTCTCACATTACAAATATGCATTTCATGAAGTTATATTTGGGTTATGTCATGATCGTCTTCATATTAAATAAACAAAGGGTGCCTCACACATCACAGGGCTCCAAATTGTAGTTGATTTAAAAAGTTAGTGCCTTAACTGCTGCAGTTAGTGTGCGGGTCGTCTTTTTTCTTCCTTTCAATATTACCCATGTTTTAGGCTGCCCAATATTTTTGGAACGGATCTGCGTGCTGATCCCCTTTTTTATGATAGTCTGTCATTAAATAAGGTGCAAAATGTCACACTCTAAAGTCTTCCACAAATTGTCGATTTCTCAATAGCAGCAACATACAGAAAAATTGAAGAAAAAAAAAATACAATTATCTCTCCCGTAATGTGGCTTAGATAAAAATAAAAACCTAAATAGACTTAAAGTGGCAGAGAAACAGTTAATATGTAAACATTCTGTAACAGATATGAATATAAATGAATAAAAAGTAACTAGAAATGTTCTATGTACAACATGATGTGCAATGTATGGTTACAGCTTAGATGTTTTTATAAGATTTGGGGACAGCAGCGGCATTGTGTCATTCCGGTCCCACTGCAGCTGCTATCCATACTGGGTGTTCTGTCCACCAGCTGTGTAATATAACAATGAATAACTGCATGTCATGATTTAGGTGATAAAGGTTGTTGGACCATCTAGTAACCCTCCGTTCCAAGCGCACACAAGACGCACCATGGAGCTGGGTCTGCCTGTGACCTATTTCCTGCTAGTGAAGTTCCTCTTTTTAACAATCTTGGTCGTCTTCCGTTCAGCTATGTCGCAAAAACAAGGCGTGGAAGAGGCGGTTGGTGAATATTTATAGGCGTGACTTTTATAAATATGTTTCATCCGTGAGATTTATCAACAAGCACAGGTCTTTATGCACAAATCTGGGCGGATCCGACACGTTCATAAATCCCACGTTGGGTCTTGCGTATTTGGAATATACACCCAAAATATACACCGTTTTCTGCGCAAGTTTGATAAATGAGGCCCATTGTCTTTTAATCCATCTTTACAAGTCAAGAATCTGGGTGTGATTTTTGACTCTGAGCTGAATTTTATTCCACACCTTAAAAATATTACTAAAATAGGTTTTTATCATCTAAAAAACATTGCCAGAGTCCACCCAATTCTCTCTCGGGCCAATACAGAGACACTAATGCAGCTTTTATCACCAGTAGAATTGATTATTGTGATGCCCTGCTTTCTGGTCTTCCCAAAAAGACTACCTCTGGTTTACAGCTTTTACAGAATTCAGCAGCTCGTGTCCTGATGAAGGCTAGGAGGAAGGAGCACATTACACCGGTCTTAGAATCACTGCATTGGCTCCCCGTATGTTTTAGGATCCATTTTCAGGTTCTTTTAATGGTTTTTAAGTGTCTTAATGGTCTTGGGCCTTCTTATCTCTCAGAAATGCTTTTACCGTATGAACCCTCATGGTCTCTGCGCTCCTCTAGCAGCCGTCTCTTTATCATCCCCAAAGTCAGGACACAAACTCATGGTGAGGCGTCTTTCCATTATTATGGCCCTCAGCTCTGGAACAGGCTACCGGAGGATCTCAGGGCCACAGAGAACATTCATGTTTTTAAGAGCAGGCTCAACACTCACCTTTTTATCTTAGCTTGTAACTAATTATTATTTATTAATATCTGTTAATCGCTGTGCATGTTTTATTTGATTGAATTTTAAGTTTAGTTTTTAACTGATTATTATTTATCTGCTTTACACTTTTATCTGATCATATCTTATCATTCTCTTATATTTTATAATTTGGGATGCTATCAGTCTTAACATTTTATCAGTATTTTAATACCTAATCTCATTTTCTACTGTTTATTTTAATATTTTAACTTCTTATTTTAATTTTCCTCCCTCCTCTGGGCGCCCTCGGTCGATACCTTGGCTGCTGCTGTTGATCTGCTGCTGTCGATGCAGATGGCTCCCATGATGGCCTTTCCTGGCTCATCTGTACTCAGCCCGCTGTTGCTTTTGTTTACTGTTACTTTTATGTGTGTATTGGAGACGCGATGGGTTGGGTTTCGAGGGCGGGGGGGTAGGGTTGGGTAGTTGTAATTATGTTATTTTGGGTTTCGGAAGGGGAGGGGTTGTGGGGTCATTTTAATCTGTAAAGCACTTTGAGAACATTTTGTAGTTGGAAAAGCGCTTTATAAATAAAGTTTGATTGATGTGTGCGTGTGTATATACGTATGTGTATTGGGGGTATCATGATTCTCAAAGTCCTCGATTCGATTTTATTTTACAGTACGGGGCGTCATGTCATTTTTAGAGTAGTCTACGATCATTGGTTTTATTCATTAAATTTTGTACAGAAAATCTTATCTTAGAAGACAAAAGTGATGTAATTTTCATTATTCTTGTGTAACGTATCACATTAGGCAATAATGGTCAAATTGAAATGATTTATTTCTCATTCAATGAGTTTCAATGAGTTGTTGTAGACCATAAGGCTGTGGGGAGAAAGGATTTCCTGTAGCAGTCTGTGTGGCAGTGAAACTGAAGAAGTCTCCGACTGAAGATACTCTGTTGCTGTAGGATAGTCTGATGAAGAGGATGCTCAGGGTTCTCCATAATCTTTTTTATTTTATGACGAATCCTTCTTTGCATCATAATCTCCAGTTGATCCACAGTCGTCCCCAGAACAGAACCAGCCTTCTTTTTCAGGTTGTTGAGCCGTTTTAAGTCCCTGGCTCTGATGCTGCTACCCCAAGAGATGATGGATGAAGAGATAAAACTCTCCCGCACAGACTTATTAAAGATCTGCAGCATCTTGCTGAAAACCTTGAAGGACCTCAGCTTCCTCAGAAAGTCCAGTCTGCTCTGTCCCTTTTTGTAGACGGCTTAACTGTTGATTCTCCAGCCCAGTCTGTTGTCCAGGTGAACTCTGAGGTATCTGTACTCCTCAACCATCTCCGCGTCTTCTCCCGTGATAGAAACAATCTTTGACTTCTCCCTGTTTCTTCTTAAATCTACAATCATCTCCTTTGTTTTGTTCACATTCATGGTAAGATGATTGTTTCCACAATCATCTTACCATCCGCCATAGTTCAGAACGTCCAGCAACAGAGGAAGCCCTGCCCATGCACTCTTGTTTTGCTCAGAAGGAAGCGTTGCAAACATAAACGTACATGCGTCAAACTACATGCGTTGGGAGCGTTGCTTAACTTTAATATTCCCAGCCTAAGCAGCTGTTGAAAACGAGGAGAAACTTCTAGTTGAATGCTCCACTGGATTCTAGGTACCGGAGCACTTGTTTCCACTATGAGTAGAAATAGTTCTGTGAACATGGGACAAAGCAGTGGCTGTAGATGACCTGTTAAATCCACATGTGTGTTTTTTGTTTGCAGCACAACATAATGGTGCAGAGAAGAAGAGATGGGGTTAAACCAGAGATGCCCACTGCTGCAGAGAGGCTGGAAATGCTCGGCGCTATGGGAGGCAAACCTTACTAACTGTCAGCTGAGGACAGCAGGTCTACACGCTGCTGCAGCAGCTGTATGTTGAAGATGATGATGTTCCACTCAGGAAGACATTACAGTTATGAGATAGATTGGTTTATTTGGATCCAGCAGCAGTTCTGTTGTTCCCTTCATGTACCAGCTCTGTCACAGTACAGCTGTTCCTCTCAGAGAGATGGTAAAAAGAACTGATAAATTATGAGCAAAGAAATCCAAACTCTCTGATTTGTGTGTTCTCAATAAAATGAAAACAAATCACCTCCTCACCGTCTTTAATGCTCTCTGTATTTCTTTGTATTATTTTAGTCTGTGGCCTTTGATTTGTTGGACAAAAATCTGACAGAAATGCTAAAAAATGTTGATGTCTCTAGGATGAAGATGAGTAGTGAGGAACAAAGCGAATCTAATCAGAGGACATCTCTCTGTAGGCTGTCCTGCTAGCTGCAAGGTGAAACAAAGCTCAAACAGATACCTGGCTGGGATCAGGTCAGATTGGAAAAAAAAGCTCCAGTCAGGCGCAATGGCCGACAGAGAATGAGTTCTGATTAAGCTGTAAAGCTTTTTACTAGAAGTGCAGCTTATAGAATTTTCTAATGGTGCATTCACACCGCACCAAACGGCAGCATCAGCAACGTCAAGATTACATGTTAAGTCTACAGTTGAGGCCGTTGGAGGAGCATCGCAGTCTCTGCGGAGCTCTGTGAGCGTTGGCTCAATCAACTTTTCAAGCTTCAAAGCTCATAACGCTAACAACGCAGAAGTTACGCTAGTTGAACTATGGACGGTCTTGATGCTCTTGACGCAGGACGGCAACCAATCAGAATGATTCACTGTAGTGACATTGCCCGACGTTGATGCTGCCTAGCCAATCCGCTAGTGTTTAAAACATCCAGGAGAGAAAGACCAGCCTACGAGCTTTGCTAGCTTCAGCTTAAAAAATGTATCTGCGGTGTATATCGATCAAACTAGTTGCTTTGTCAGCGTTGATGCTGATAAAGCCTGTGGTCTTAACGCACCATAAAAATACATGTGGAGACTTCCGGTTTGCAGTAGCATGGAGTAGAAACAGCTTCGAGGGGCCCCAACAACCTTTCTCGTTTGAACTACTAGCTCATCTTAACCTAAAACAGTGTGACATATAGTGGCACATAAAATATTTTATTCAACAATAGCATTAAAATAGCTGTTAAAAACTACAAATCGTCTAAAAAAGACACTAGCCAGCCTGACTATGGAAGCCATTTCTGAGCTACTTGAACAACACCGTGGAGCGCTTTCTGCCAAGTTTAAAGCCCCTTTCAGCTCGCTCAAAACAAATTTTGACCAAGTCCACAACATTGTTCAATAAAATGGTCAACAACTCTTATCTCACCTCAGCCAAAAGGGTACGTGAAACCAACACCAAGCTAATGGCTAAAGTCACTGACCTGGAAGGACAAGGTCAGTGGCAAAACCTGCGTATCCTCGGCCTTGTAGAATCCACTGAGACTGGTCTCCTACGGAGTTCTTTTCTGGCCTGTTGCGTAAGGTCTTCGAAACTGAGACGCTTGCATCTCCCCCATAGGTTGACAGCCCACCGTGTCCCGACAGCCAAACCAACGAACGGTCAGCAACCACGGCCAGTTATAATCTGCATGCACCACTACCAGGTAAAGGAGCAGCTTATCCGTGAAGCCTGATGGAGGGAATTGCTGGAATACCACAGACAATGAATATGGGTAGTGGAGGATTACTGTCCCAAGGTTCTTATGCAGCAAGCAGAATACAGAGAGGTGATGGCGGAGCTCTACAATTGTGGCCAAAAGTTTTGAGAATTGCATAAATATTGAAAATTGGAAAAGTTGCTGCTTAAAATTTTAAAATAGCAATTTGCATATAGTCCAGAATGTTATGAACAGTGATCAGATGAATTGCGTAATCCTTCTTTGCCATGAAAATTCCCCTGCATGTCATTGCTGTCATTAAAGGACCTGCTGAGATCATTTCAGTAATCGTCATGTTAACTCAGGCCCTGTCCACACGTAGCCGGGTATCTCACAAAAGTGAGATATTTTTCTACGGTTTGGCCTGTCATCCACACGTAGCCGGAGGTTTTCGGCACCAAAAACGAAGCTTTTTAAAAACTCCGGCCAAAGTGGAGATTTGCGTTTTCTCCGTTTTCAGTGTCTACGTGTGGTCGGTTGAAAACGGAGATTTGAGCCCTGCGTCACTGCATCAGACGCTCTGACGTCACATCTGCGACCTGTGTTTACACTCCTAAACAGCATGGAAGCCCTCAGAGCTGCATTAGTGCTATCTGTTTTACAAGCGCTGTGTGCTTGCTTGGTTTTACACGCTCATTTAATACAATGTTTAGAGGACCACTGTCGAAGCACGAGGTTCAGGGCGGTCATCGTCCACCAACTATCTCTTCCGCCTACAAGGAGATTTTTTCGGCAAAGACACAGACGCCGGTTTTGGATCAGACCGGGACGCACAGCCAGCTGGTGGGACAACTTTGAGCAGGAAATCGTCCTCCCGGAGGAATGGCGTGAAAACTTCCGTATGTCACGCTCTTCGCTGCTCTCATTGTCGGAGTTGTTACGTCCTCACATTGAAGGGAAACCGACCGTCATGCGATCACCGATCAGTGTTACCAAAAAAGTAGCCTGCACACTGTACTATTTAGCCGATGAGGGCAGGCTACGTAAAACAGCTAATGCTTTTGGACTTTCAAAGCAAGTTGTCTTCAAAATTATTCGGGATGTGTGTAAAGCTATAACTGTGCACTTGGGCCCCATGTACATCCAGCTACCAACACCTGTAACCGCGGTGCATTCCCTTGTAGAAAGATTTGAAGTGATCCATGGCCTCCCTCAATGTCTAGGTGCTGTAGATGGCACCCATGTCGTAATAAAGCAACCATCTGCTAATCCCACTGATTACCTGAACCGTAAGGGTAATTTCACCTTAAATATCCAGGCCACTTGTGACTATAAGTACAGGTTTATGGATGTGGTGGTAAAGTGGCCTGGAAGCGTCTATGATGCTCGTGTTTTTGCCAATTCTGCTATCAACAACCTCTTCAGAAGTGGACAAAATCCCACCTTGTCCAAAACAAATTGTAGACAACGAAGCTCCCATCCCAGTTTACATTTTGGGGGACCCCGCTTACCCCCTGCTACCCTATGTAATGAAGGAGTATGCTAACGGAGGCAGCACTGTTCAGGAGAAGTATTTTGGACTGTCTTTGCGTACAGCGCGCATGGTTATCGAGTGTGCATTTGGAAGACTGAAGGCCCATTTTGGAGCTTTGAGGAGAGCCATGGACATCAATTTGCAGGAACTACCTTTTGTCATTTATGCATGTTTCGTGCTGCTTAACTACTGCGAGGCATCAAAAGACCCAGTAGATGACAACCATGTTGCTGAAGCCATACAGGATGACAGAGAAAACCAGCCAGTCACAGAACCAGATGTCAGAGGGGACAGCTTGACAGCTGAAGGAAAGCGTGTTAGAAGAGTCCTCACTCAGTTCCTGGATCCATGAACTGAACTACGTTGTTAGAAGACATGGAAACTAATGTGGGGCTATATTACGTTATAACAAAGCTGCACACATGTTACAGTTGCATTCTTCATTGTTTTATGTAACCAAATGGCATAAGTCATGTTTTGTAGTTGCACCACTTTTATTAACATTTTTAAAAAAAGAGTGCTGTGAAACAAAAGAAACAAGTGTGCAAAAGATCTGTTGCATCTTACAGAAAAATAAAAATAAAGGTGTCTTTAGCTCAAATAAAGTAGTGTGTGTCTTTCACTCTATAAAAACTTTCAACTTAAATAGCTTTACAGTACTACGATATTTACATAAACTTTAACACTTTAAAACCTTAAAACAGTCTGTGAAAAAAGAAGGGACACGATTTATTCCTTTTCATTGAAAAGAGCTTGGGTAAAGGAGAATCCAGAAAGGCCTGGACTCTCAGCAGGCGTGCTGGAACGTGATGCATCGTGTGTGCTGGAGCTATATGAATTATGTGGTGTTCACCTTGCAGAAGGTGGGTATGAGAATGTCTGACATGCTGGAGTTTGGTGGACTGACTGTGGAGTGTGTGGAAAATATGGCATAAAATGTGCAGGCTGTGTAGTAGAAGGTGGCAGAACTTGTCTCAGTAGAGAAAAACCTTCTGCAATTGATGTAGTGGGAACTCTAAGTGCATTAGTCATTTTAGCAAAATTGTCAGCTGCTCGTTTTTCAGATTGTTCCAGAAGGTCGGCCAATCTCTTCTTCACACGCTGGTCCTCCTCGAGTGCATTGAGCCACTGGGTCTCTGCTGGGAGTTTTCGCTTCAGGCGATCATGCCGATGTCCCACCAGTTTAGCCTTTCAAAAAAAGAGGGAATTGTAAGGAACATCTTTGAAGTAGTTTCATAATTTTTCATCCTTAGGGATGAAGCATGAGGTTTAAGAACTGTCATTTTACATAGAATACCTTGGTAAAATTTTAGACAGAAAACTTGTTTTTAGGCCAAGTTTATAAATTATACTGTCTGAGGTTTACAAGTAAAAAAATCCACAAAGCAAACGAAACTCTGATTGCAAGATGAATATGCGATTGGCAAACTGGATCTTAAGCTTCCAAATGGAGCACTTAACTCAAAATTCATTATTTAGTTTGAAAATCCCATATTCACATAACCCATTAATGTTGTGGATAAAATAAACCTGGACAATTAGCCCACATTTGTTCCCCAATTATAACCGCTAAAACCTCACATACAGCTATTAATTTCTGGCTGCGCCTTCACATAAAGGAACCCATTAAAACATACCTGAAGCTGGTCTCTCCTCTGTCTCACAGCGGTTCTCATACTGCTCTCCTGCTCGGTGTCTGACTAAGGATCAGACTGTTCCACGGTTCCCGAGGAAGATGTCGAGGGTGAGGAATCCAGGAGGCTATCATCCAGATCGTTTGTTTCAATGCCAGACGGCATGGTTGTTGTGGCAGGGGAACCGCCCCAAATTTGTTCACATAGCTCGAAGTACAGGAGAACAACTCTTCCATTCTCGCTCCTGCGCCCGCTGTCAACGGCCAGGCGGTATTTGCTCCTGACGGCCTTTAATTTCGTGGTCAGGATAGACCGTGTTAGCTCTCCTGCTCCATGAGGAAACTCATTGGAGGTCTCTGCGGGATACTGCTCTAAAAACAGTGCCAATATGTCTGTGTACTTGCTGTGGCAAGATTCCCAGTCGACATTTTCTTGTGTCTTGTTTACTTTATATTCTAAAACTACTTTTAAAAGTAATTCTACCTCATTGTCGGTCCAAACGAACGATGTAGGCGCCATCTTTGCGTTTTTATGAATGACGGGAAATGGAAAGTACTGCTTGGGTAGATTATGGGGGAACTACTGCCGCCTACAGGTTCGGCATACGTATAATATGCTCACCACTAGACTTCTGCGGTTACGTGTGGATGGAGATTTTTTAAAATACGGAGTGGTGTGGACGCAAATTTTTTTGGGGCAGGATACACTGTTAAAAAAAACCCCGGCTACGTGTGGACATGGCCTCAGGTGAGAATGTTGACGAGCACAAGGCTGGAGATCATTATGTCAGGCTGATTGGGTTAGAATGGCAGACTTAACATGTTAAAAGGAGGGTGATGCTTGAAATCATTGTTTTTCCATTGCTAACCATGGTGACCTGCAAAGAAACACATGCAGCCATCATTGCGTTGCATAAAAATGGCGTCACAGGCAAGGATATTGTGGCTACTAAGATTGCACCTAAATCAACAATTTCTAGGATTATCAAGAACTTCAAGGAAAGAGGTTCAGTTCTTGTTAAGAATGCTTCAGGAAGAAAGTCCAGCAAGCACCAAGATCATCTCCTAAAGAGGATTCAGCTGCAGGATCGGAGTGCCACCAGTGCAGAGCTTGCTTGACAAGAAAAGGTGAGCGCTACCATCAGTCCTGTGTCATGCCAGCAGTAAAGCATCCTGAGACCATTCATGTGTGGGGTTGCTTCTCATCCAAGGGAGTGGGCTCACTTACAGTTTAGCCCAAAAAAACAGCCATGAATAATGAATGGTACCAAAACACCATCCAAAAGCAACTTCTTCCAACAATCCAACAACACTTTGGTGAAGAACAATGCATTTTCCAGCACCATGGAGCATCGTGCCATAAGGCAAAAGTGATAACTAAATGGCTCGGGGACCAAAACGTTTATATTTTGGGTCCATGGCCTGGAAACTCCCCAGATCTTAATCCCATTGAGAACTTGTGGTCAATCCTCAACAAAAACCCACGAATTCTGACAAACTCCAAGAAGTGATTATGAAAGAATGGGTTGCTATCAGTCAGGATTTGGCCCAGAAGTTGACTGAGAGCATGCCCAGTAGAATTGCAGAGGTCCTGAAAAAGAAGGGCCAACTCTGCAAATACTGACTGTTTGAATAAATGTCACGTTATTGTCGATATAAGCCTTTGAAACGTATGAAGTGCTTGTAATTATATTTCAGTTCATCACAGAAACAACTGGAACAAAGATCTAAAAGCAGTTTAGCAGTAAACTTTGTGAAAACTAATATTTGTGTCATTCTCAAAACTTTTGGCCATAACCGTACAAGAGTGGCTTCAAGCATGGCCAGGCCTTTCCCAGCTCCAATTGTGACTGCTCTACCGCTCAAGATCCAGCCACTCTAAAAGTAAAACTTTCACTGAGTCTAACTTCATCATTTCCCAGTCGAAGAGGACAGAAGAGCTGCATGGGTTGAATTTTATTTTTTACGGCAAGATGCTGGCAGTAAGGGCGGGGAAGACTGAGGACCTGCCAAAACTGAGCTGCTAAAAATTGGGAAGAAGACGAGAGATCTGCTGCAGAAGAGCGGCATAGATTGGCTTTATTTTTTATGGTAAGAAGCCGGTGGTACGGGGGGGGGGGAAATACGGAGGACTTGCCGCCACAAAAGGCCACTCAAATCCCGGGCGGAAGACGATAGATGAGCCGCCGATCTGAGCTACTCCCACCCTGGGAAAGACTGAGGACTTTCAGCCGCACGGACCTAAAAGACCGGGGTCTCTGCAGTGCTAGAGAGCTGGAGTCTGCAAGTTCGAGCTAGAAGGCTTTAGAGTCGGCGTCTCAGGAAGATATTAGAGTGCCAGGTAAGCCGTTAAATACGTTCTTTTAACTTGAAGTCATTTCTTCAACAACCATTCAGAAGTATCCTGCTGAATTCTCTGAGTATCTCAGGAGATTCCGCTCCTATGGGAGCAGATTGTGGTTCAAGTATGTATGGTTGATTTTTAATTTTTTTTGTATGGTTAAACCAATTATTTGTATTTTTTTGTTTTGTATGGCTGAGTTTTATTTATTTTTTTGTATGGTTGAACTACTGCAGCAGCCTTGTCCATAACTTTTACACATAGTGGTAACAGTCACTATGTGAGCAAAAATTGTGGAAGCGTTGGGCGTGGCCAAGGTAACAGCAGCTCATGTAATATATAATGAGCTGTAGAATCAGCACAATCTACAAGGGGCTGAAACAGAGGGAAATACAGGTTGGTAACTATTGTTTCCTACAAGTTATTTCCAGAAAACAACTTCGGAAACATGTTTTCTGGAACTCAAAGACCTATTTTAAATAGTGGGAAAATAGTTATAATATGTCTCCTTTAATATAAAATGGCATTTGTAGTGTGTAGATGTGCGCTATTTTGTGGCACATTTAATTTTGAAGGCACTAGACAGTGTAGCCCCCTTAAAAAAGAAGGTAACCAGCCATAGGAGAGTGGCTCCCTGGTTTAGTGCAGAGTTGTGTGCTTTAAAGCAGAATACTAGGAAACTGGAGAGAAAATGGCGCTCTACACACTTAGAGGATTCCTTTCTAACTTGGAAAAATAGTCTACTACCTTATAAAAACGCCCTTTAACAAGCTACAACAGCATTAATAGAGGTAAATAAAAACAATCCTAGGTTTCTTTTTAGTACAGTTACCAAACTTACAGTCATAGCTCTGTTGAGCCAACTATTCCCCCTTCTCTCAGTAGTGATGACTTTATGGGATTCTTCATAAATAAAATAAATTCTATTAAAAAAAAAATCATTGGCATTCTCCCAAACATGATTAACTCTCTTTCAGTAAATGAGGCAGTATCAGAGAGAACTGTAGAACCATGTTTATGTCTGTACTGTTTTGATTCTGTTGAACTTTCTGAATTATCACAAATATTAGTTTCATCTAAACTCTCAACTTGTATGTTAGACCCAATACCAACCAAATTATTTAAGAAAGTGTTCCCTCTGGTTACTGGCCCTATTCTAGACATGATGAATGTATCTTTAATGAATGGATATTTGCCTCAGGACTTTAAGGTTGCTGTAATTAAACCTTTACTTAAGAAACCCTCCCTGGATCAAGATGACTTAGCTAACTACAGACCTATATCTAACCTTCCTTTCTTATCCAATATTCTACAGAAAATAGTTGCTAATCAAGTATGTGAGCATCTAAACAGCAACAACCTGTTTGAAGAATTTCAGTCAGGTTTTAGAGCTCATCATAGCACTGAAACAGCACTGGTAAAAGTTACTAATGATATTCTAATGGCCTCAGATAATGGATTTGTGACTGTTCTGGTCTTGTTAGATCTCAGTGCGGCTTTTGACACAGTCGATCATAATATTCTCTTAGAAAGGCTTGAACATGTAGGGATCAATGGAACAGCACTAGGTTGGTTTAAATCATATCTGTCCAACAGATTCCAGTTTGTTCATGTCAATGATGAATCTTCTTCACACTCTTTGGTTACTGGTGGAGTACCACAGGGTTCTGTGCTTGGACCGATTCTCTTAACTATATATATTATATTGTTAAATAATTAGACAACCTGGAATGAATTTCGACAGTTATGCCGATGATACACAATTATATTTATCCATAAAACCTGATGAAACCAATCAGTTAGGTAGATTACAAGCATGTCTGGAAGACATTAAAACCTGGATGACTCTGAATTTTTTTTCTTTTATATTCAGACAAGACCGAGGTTCTTGTCTTTGGACCAGAACCTTTAAAAAGGAAACTGCTAGGTCAATCACTTCATCTGGATGGCATTAATTTGGCCTCTGGTAATAATGTAAAGAACCTCTGTGTAATTTTTGACCAAGAAATGACATTTAAATCTCATATTAAACAGGTTTCTAGGATTAATTTATTTCACCTCCGGAATATTGCTAAAATTAGAAACCTCCTGTCTAGGAGTGATGCCAAGAAACTACTTCATGCTTTTGTTACTTCAAGGCTGGACTACTGTAATTCCTTATTATCAGGAAGTCCACAAAATGTAATTAAAAGCCTTCAGTTGATCCAAAATGCTGCAGCAAGAGTTCTGATGAATAAATAGAGAGATCACATTTCTCCCGTTTTGTCTTCTCTCCATTGGCTCCCTGTTAAATCCAGAATAGAGTTTAAGATCCTCCTCCTTACGTATAAAGCCCTTAATAATCAGCTCCATCACACATCAGAGATCTGATTGTTCCATATGTTCCTAACAGAGCACTTTGTTCTCAGAATGCAGGTCTACTGGTAGTTCCTAGGATTTCTAAAAGTAGAATGGGAGGCAGATCACTTAGTAACCAGGCTCCTCTCCTGTGGAACCAGCTCCCAGTTTTAGTCCATGAGGCAGATACTCTGTTTTCAAGACTAGGCTTAAAATCGTCCTTTTTGATAAAGCTTATAGTTAGAGTGGCTTAGGTTATCCTGAGTTATATCTGTAGTTATGCTGCTATAGGTTTAGACTGTTGGAGGACAGACTGACCACTTTTCTTCTCTCTTCTACTTTTCTCTCCTACTACACTACTCACCAGATATACATTATTTTCTACTGTTATTGTGATTGTAAAACCCAGTTTTCTCTCAGTATTTTTCTCCCCATAGAAGCTCCACACGGTCTGGTACCCTCCTGTACAATATAGTGCCCTGCTGTATGGGGAACATCGGCCCAGATGATGCTCTAACACCAAAAGCGTCAAAAACTTAGTTTTTCCTCTCCATTGTCGCTACATGCTTGCTCAGTATGAGGGATTGCTGAGGAATAGCTGTGGCTGGAGTCTGCATGTTTAACACAACCTCATGTCGATGACTCATCAAAATCTGCTGGGATTCCTTACATAGAAAACTTCTGATTCGAATGTTTGTATAATTGTATTGAAATGACTTTTGTTGTAAAGTGCCTTGAGAGGACATTTGTTGTGAATTGGTGTTATATAAATAAAAGTGAACTGAATTGAATCGCTCTGTCCTCCTCTTTCTGTCTCGTGTCTCCTTCCAAATCTCTCAATTATTTTCCCTTCTTCGCTTACAAATCTAAAACTGAACGTCAGCTGGTCAGTGTGTGATGGATCAGGTGTGGCATCCACAGTGAGAGAGAAGTAATTTGCTGGTTGTATCTCTGTAGCAATAGTAGCTATGACTTTGTTACCCATTTGCTGAATTAAGTCCTCGCTTTTGGTGGATGAAAGATAGGTTGTGCTGCCCCTGTCTTTTTGTCCAAACCTTTTAATGTGCTCACTAAGAAAAGGATCAAACTGGGAAATTAGCTCCAAAATACCAAGAAAGTGACCATTGTGTGGTGATCCAAGTCTTTCATCATCACCATGGAAAGGCAGACCTCTTTCACCTAAAAACTGAATAACAGCAAAGACCCGTCTGAGTACCTCCCGCCAATACCGCTTCTCCTCCTCAAGCTGTTGCAGTAGTTTAGCCGTCACTGTTCCGCTCCTAGAGGCTGATGAGCGCCAAAGCAACGGTAGCAGGCTGCTGCAATGATCTGCACTTTTCTCATGGTCATGCATGCGTTCAGGATGTTTCCAGTCAGAGAAACCGTTAATGAACTGGTTTTCCTAGTTCCAAACAGCATGCAAGGAAAACAGAAGATATTACTGGTTGTCGGTGAATATGTGATCCAGTCACGAGAAACACTTTCTCCATTTGGGAGGTGACAAAACAGGAGACTATTTGAGAGAGCGCACTTTATCGCCCAAGCCCCCACCTCTTGTTGAAGCCGGATATCTGCTCGCCAAATTTTGAAAAGCAGCAGCTCCACGATCCATCAGGATAGTGCGAGTTTTTTCATCAACTTTCCCTCAGAGACCTGCTGGGTCACGTACCTGATAAATCCACTCTGACTCGTCGCTGGTACAGCTAGGTTCATGTGCTGAGCGGCTAGCGCCAGCCTCATACTTCTCTGTTGTCTTGTCTGGACTGTTAATTTGCTCGCCTTCATCCATCGCAACTATTTCTTCCTTCTGATTTTCCTCTGTACATTTTGAAGAAAAAAACGTGTCAATGGACGGCATGCTTCTTATTAACCATGCCTCCTTCTCCTCTTTGTGTCTTTCCCTCTTTTGTTTAAAGTAACCGCTTCTTCTGTTTTCGCTAATCTCTGCTTCTTCTAACTACTCCCACAATCTGCGCAGCACAGTTACTTTTTTTATAGACTATGATGTAGGGCCAGGGTTTGTGACTATGGTTACCACAATTTCCCTTACGAATTATGTAACGCTATTGGTTTAGAAAAATTTTCAATTTATCTTATTGGTTATATCTGATGTATTTGAAATTTGATGGCATTTTTTTTGTTGACCTTAAGACTGCTTGCATGGGCCCCTGCCTATTGGGTAATCCAGCCTTGTTTGTTGGGAGCAGTTTTGGTTGTAGAGTCGGACAACTGCACGGAGGAAGGACTTGCAGAAACGCTCCTTCATGCATCTAGGATAGTGTGGTGTTATTCTATATATGTTTTAAACTTTTATTATTCAGAAGGTAAAAGTCTGTTTATATAGCTTGCATGATGGTAAAAATGTGTCTCAGTATTGTTTATGGGGGGTAAGCTTTTAAGTCATAAAACTCTTGGGTAAGTTTTATTGCAAGCTGTAAAAACAGGATGTCTGTAGATTTAGTGTGTTGCCATAAAACCATAAAACTCAGAATGAGCTTTTGACCAAGAGAAAAGACGTCTCACCTTATGACTGTATAATTCTCTGACAGCCAATAATGGCTAAGACACTGTATGGAAATGTTCTGATTGGAGGGAGTAGAAACGCCTAGAGGCCCGGTTTCTATAAAGCTGTGAAATGAAGATCATTCAATTGTCAGATTTCTTTAATTCTGGACCAGAGGAACAAGGGGGGCAACTTCCTCTGTAAAACTGCAATTTGTTAATCTGTTCAAAATAAATGTTAAGAACTGGAAATTGGCTCCATTTTGTCTCTGCTTGAACATGCATTGAATTAATTATGATAATTATTTAATTCAACAAATGGTGACCTCGACTGTGTGCAGAGTTTTGGACCAGGCTCCAGTTATATTTTTTTTAAGTTAATTAACGGACATGTATTTGCTCTATTGACAATTTGCGCAGAGTTGCGTAGTTTTTTAATTCTATTGATTGGTTAATCTAAAATTGGGTAATGTTGTCATGCAAGTTAAATATGTTTTTTTGTTTTGAGCAGATTGACTGTTGCGAGCCCGTAGTGTTGAAGCTGCTGTCTGTCTGGTTCTCTGTTCTGAGCAGGATTGCGTCCTTCTTTACGCTCCGTAGAGAAACACCGGTGCCTACTGGGAGATGGAGTTTCTTACTCTGCGCGCCCAGGGGGGGCTGGTTTTTTTCCGGAGCGGACAGTGGAGCAGATGGACCGATCTCTTCAACGACTCAAAGTCGGAACCAAGGTGCGGATCGGAACTCGACGGGTTGGCCACTCTGCCCAGACAGGACGCTATCTGGGAGCTCCCGGGCTGGCAAACGGAAATAGATTACGGAGCGCCTGGGTCGCCCTCTGTTGAATCTAAACGGTTTACCTGGGAGAGGGGCTGCGTTTCTTCCAAACGCGTGGCTGAGCACCACGAATTGGAATTGTGAAAATGGTCCGGCATTTTTGGTGAGCTCCGATGAGGTTAGTGTTTAGATTTCTGCTTGTACAAGTGTGTGTCTATGTGTGTGTGTGAGATGTTTTTTACGCAGGCGCTTTGCGAGACGTGCTGGTGATGTTGCGTTTTGTGTTAAAATGTTATAGTATAAATAATGAACTCGAGTATAATAAATAAATTAAAATAGATAAATGAATATCTAACTAAATATGATGGATAACTGTAATTAAAAATCTATAAGAATTAGTTGTGAACATTTACGACAGGCCATCAGGGTGGCCGCCCTAAGCTAGGTGCTATGGCGGAGCTAATTCTGTGTGAGTTTTTGCTTGATAGCATGGCTAACATACGACAGTTTTGACTATATGTTTTGATAAATAAATTAGTGGTAGTAGGCGGTTTTCTGCCATCTGTTCGAGTCTTTTGAGTGGTTTTCTGGAGGCCGGCGCCAGGAAATTTCTCAAAGCGGACTACGGAACTTATAACAGATTGGTGTAAACCTCCGCGAGAAAATAATTAATACGGTCTAAAAGTCACCGCTTATAATGTTGTGTTTTTTGTTAATGGTTTTGGGCTGTAACGGACGTTGTTGAATCGGTGTTTGCTGTGCGGGATGGCTGAAATTGGAGACATATGTTTCAGTCCGCGTGGACGAACAGGAGAATGTTTGTTCGTGCCGAATTACAGTTTGGCGAAGTGGTATAAATAGTGCGGATAAAGTCCTGGTATTGCGGTAAGTAATCTTCTAAAGTGTGTTTTGCGATGTTCTGGAGTGTTTTCGCCGTACGTTTTGTACTGTTTTAGGTTTCGTTGCAAAAAGGAAGCTAACGGTAGCACATGGCTGTGGCTGCTGCTGAGCTAGCGGTGGTTGTTTTTGTGTGTCCATGTGTTTTGTAGTTGAAACTAACTGCATGTTCTATGTGTAGTGAGCTGAAAGTTGATTTTGGATAGAAAGTGATTACAGACTCCTGCAGACGATTGCCTTGTTAAGACTTAAACTTATTTGGATTTTTGTTAACTTTTTCTGGTTGAGTAGGATGTAAAACGGCCTCAAGATAACTGCTCAGATAACTTTTGGTTGCTACTCCCTTAGGCAATGTTTTAGCACATTTTCTACGAAGGGCAATTTAAGGTGTTTCATGTTTAACTGAACTGTTACGGTACGGAGATTAAAGATTAAGAAGTACATGCTGAATTTGGTTAACTGTTTTTGCCTGAGAAGGCTCAATTGATTACATGAGGAGAGTAAATATGCATGTTATAATTTAACGCGAATGACTAAGAACAGTTACTCATGAGTCGATTCTGCCTTGGTGAAGTTTTAATTTTTGATTTCATCTTTAAAATTAAAAAGAGGGGAGTGTATAGTCAAAATAAAAGTTGCATTTTTTGAATCTTTAAGTAGGTAGATTTTTTGCTTTTTTGGATTGATCTAAGCAGGATTTGATTAAGTTGGCCTAAATAAAGATAAAGTTATAAGTAGTAATTATAAGAATTTAACGAAAAGCAAACGGTGTTAATTGGAAAGCAACAAACTGGTCTAAATTATTTTTTTAAGCACCGTGTTGAATGATACAGAGAATGAATTCTTTCTGTGATTTAAATAAGTATCATTTATGCTAAAATTATGTTTGGCTTATTTCTGATGGCTCTATAGACTTTAGAAATATAGCTTGGTCTCTGAATAAATGATCTAAAGGAGACTGATGTTAAATTATTTAAACGATTGAACATTCTTAAGGATTTTCTGGACACAAAATGCTTATTGGATTTATCAAAATTCAACTGGGGCTCAAGAAGTAACCCAGTACATTTCAATTCCGTTACAAATTGAATGCTTTTAACATGCAAAACAACACTTATCATAGTGATATTTTCTAAACTAGTGGGATTTGAATGTTTGACTTTGAAAAAAAAAAAGAAAAGAAAACATTAAAACACAGAGTCATCTTTAAGTAATCAGTTTGTTTTTAAACAGGCTGAGGATAAATTGGAATTGGTCTAAGGATTGAAAGTAATGAATATCGCGGTGACCAAAATGACGGTTTAATTTGGAAGTAAGAAGTAAATTCTAAATTCATTTATTCTGATCGTGTAGAGGCAAAATGTGATTGGACCAGCTACATTGAAATAATTTTTACCATATATTTGAATACAGATTTTGTTTTGACAAATAAGAATCGGTTTTAGTTTTAAAGTTTAAGATTAATCTTTCAGATGTTATTTATTGATTGTTAGCTAGTTTACTTGATGCTGAGAGTAAATTTACAGGTCCTAAAACATTTTGGAACAGTTCTGATCATAGAATAATGGCATAATATATCATTTGATTAGTGGGGACTCTGTAACTGACAATTTATTTAGATTTTTTGATTTTATTTTCTTTATTTTTTCCTTATTTTTATTTTTTTATTTTTCTCTCTCGACCTTTATATATTTGGTTCGACTTGGATTCTGACCCAGATTTCTGAACTGCGGTCTGCTTATTAATTAGAACTTTGGAAAAATGTTAATTTGAGAAGCTGGATTAAAGAAAACATGATTCAGTGGTAATGTATTTGACATCTCTAGAAGCTTCAATTTAATTTGGTGTTTATCATTGGAGAAAATAAAATAAAAAAGAAACCTGAGAGGAAAAGGGGGATACTGAAAAAAGAAAAAATGCTGGTTTTTAGTTTTTATTTTTATTTTTTTTTTTATTGCGACTAGTTTTTGTTTAGAGAAATCTCATCTCTTGAACCTCCTTTATTGAATTTTTTTTTGTTTTGTTTGACTGCTGAGGGGAATTAGACTACTATGTATCCTACAAAAATTTAAGAGGAGTTTTAGTTGCAAAAATCACTTTGACTATGTTCAATTCCCTTCACAGAATCGGACAGATGTTTTTGAAGTATGAAATGTTTTCATTATTTACAATCAGAATATTTGGGCAAGTGAGCACATTTGGGTTTGTTTAAAGAGGAATCATATAAGCAAAAGTACTTTGAATTTATATTGGATTGTGTTAAAAAAAAAAAAAGTACTTTTGGCAATATTTATAGGGAAGCTGTTTTGTCAGTGATTTAAATCTTGGATTTTTCTTTAGAAATATGGATAGAATTTGAGGTATAGCAGACTGAAGACTGTTTTTGTAAACTATGTTGTGTTTATCAGTCAGTACTGTTCTCTGATTTTGTTTTAAACATTTGATGTTTTTAATTTTGATATTTTTTGTCTGAGCCAGCTTGATAGAGATCCACTACACTTAAGTGATGGGGAGTTGGAGACTGGATCTTTGCAGATGGTTATTGACTTTATTTTTGTTATTGCAATGTTTTAGTGGTGCTTTAGCAATATCTAACAGAAAAATCCAGCCTTTTTGTTTGTTTCTTTTTTAATTTAATTTTATTTTTCTAAGAACTAAGTGTGTTGATAGAATATTTCGAGACATTTATCAAATTGACAAAATAGAGAAAGGCATTGCATTGATAAAGTATATAATATAAATTGGATGAAAAATGAAGGAATCATTAAATAAAATAAGCAGGGGAAGAATTAGAACAACAGTTTAATTAGACATATAAGGATTAATTATCATTCCTGGTGGAGAGAGCAAACCTATTAATTAGTATATTTTTACCAGAATTAATACTGAAGAAATTATTACTAGTATAACTGATTAAAGTAAAATTAAAATAGAGCCCACATAGGCAGTCTGAGTGTGGAAGATATTTAAATTCAGCATTCGAGGAAGGAGACTAATGAATATGAAAATAAAAGTTTAAATAAAACTTGATTTGAGAGGATCGACTCTCTGTCTGTCTTTTTCTTCCTCTAATTATATATTTTTTCTCTTTTTCCCATCCCGCAACAGAGACCCCTCAGATAACATTCTTGAGATGTAATTTATGTTCCTGGGGAGATAAGATGGGTGGGGGTGCGTGGGCTGATGACGGATAGTGCCAGGCGCCCGCCGTAACTGCCAAAGAAAGAAACATCTATACACCAGCGCAGAAGTTCGTCTCTGTTGTGCTCTGCTCCCACACAGGGGGGCACCAGTGACTGTATATTTTCAGGGGTGAACTGGAGGACACCCTAGGGGGGAGCACGTTTCCTCATGCTGAGCTGAACTTTCAAGGACAATATGTGTGAATCCACTTGGCTGGCGTGAGATGGACTGTTTCTGCTGAAGAAGTGATGATCAAAGACTGTTGATTCAATGTCACTGTTGCTGAATTAACCACAAGAGTTTCTGTTTGTCTGATCGAAGGTGGCCGAGGTTCCTCGAACTTTGATACCCCCTTGTCTTCCCCAGGATTATCTCCAGGTAAAATACCACCATTTACCGGGAACAAAATTTGGAAGGAAAAATTGGGCCGATAGCAGGGGGTTGCTGGCTGGTGAGAGAGAAATTATTTATTTTTTTCTTATTTTTACGTTTTCATCCACAGGGATGTACTGAATTTAAGAAAGGATATATTGTAATGGAACAGACATAAGTGTCTTAAACTTGATAAATAAAATAAGTAAATGAAAGAATCAATTTGGGTGAACAAGCAAATGGATAGTAATCAGTTGAACTGTAGACAAAAAGTAAACTCTTGAGCCTGCTCTTGCTTTTAAATCCATTAATGAGGGAGGTGTTTTGGTTTAGTTTACAGGAATAACAACGGTGATGTACCAAAATGATATGGATTTGCTCTTTCCCCAGGGATTATTTTTAATTAGATGGGTGAAATAATTTCTCGGCACAATACAGTTGGATTAGATTGAAAAGGAGTGATCACAAGACCGGATCAAAAACTGTCATTTTTTAGATGTTTACAATCTTATGCCCCCAGGATTCAGCAGCACGTGAGGAGCACACAGTCTCCTCTGGTCACAGCTGACTACAGCTGCTGAAGGGGTCCAAGGTACAGCTCCAGGTCGAAGGCGTGAGGAGTCCAGTGGTTCAGCCAGTTCCAGATGACAGCTGGGAACACACACAAAGTGCAGCTCCACGCCAACGACGAACCTGGTCGAGGATCAGCAGGAATCGACCTAAAGAGGGTCAAGAAGGTTTTGACCAAGCTGAATCGGAAGCTGGGGCCACAGGCGGCGGGGCCTAGCTCACCCAGAAGGTTGTTTGGGTGGTGATATTACTCATCCAATGTGATCTATGTGCCAATGAATGAGATGGGCAAATTGAAATTGCCATCTCAAAGAGGGATCTACAGAAGAAGATCACAACTCACCAATCAGCTTCACAGCAGGTTTTGACCAGCCCACATCGGTGGGGTAAGCTATGGGAAGCGGGGCCTGTCTGTGCATTTGTGTATATTGGGGGAAATGTTCAATTAATGAAGTAATTGGCATTTCAGAGAGTGGTTATCTGCACATATGGGAGTAAAACTGGAACACTAAAAAATAGGAGCCCTCCACACTGATCAGCTCTGTACATCGCTCTCCAGCTGCCAGGTGCCATTGAGGGGGCTACAATGAGAGTGAAGAAAGAAGAACAGAATACAAATATAAAGACTGAACATTTATTAATAATTTTTTGCATTTTACAGGTTGTTTAACTATTTGTTTAACTATTTTATTCACAAGTGCAGAATTGTTAAAATAATTTTTTTGTATAATGCCAAAAGAGGGTGAATTTATAATTAACAGATTTACATTTTTTTAATGGTAGTTAAGGTTAAAGGTACTTTAACAGTTTGTGTTTTGAATTTTAATCTGGAAGTCTTGTTGTGGTATCATAGGAAAGACTTCATGTTTTAAACTGATGAAATTTCTTGGATTTGATTTTTTGCATTCTCAAAATGCTTTACAGGTTTTGATCTTAAGTTCTAAACACTTACCTTGAAGGAGAGTACAGAGAAGATATCAATCTATTTTCAAAAAAAGATTGAAAAGAGGGAATTGTGGTGTTATTCTATATATGTTTTAAACTTTTATTATTCAGAAGGTTAAAGTCTGTTTATATAGCTTGCATGATGGTAAAAATATGTCTGTCAGTATTGTTTATGGGGGTAAGCTTTTAAGTCATAAAACTCTTGGGTAAGTTTTATTGCAAGCTGTAAAAACAGGATGTCTGTAGATTTAGTGTGTTGCCATAAAACCATAAAACTCATAATGAGCTTTTGACCAAGAGAAAAGACGTCTCACCTTATGACTGTATAATTCTCTGACAGCCAATAATGGCTAAGACACTGTATGGAAATGTTCTGTTCTGGAGGGAGTAGAAACGCCTAGAGGCCCGGTTTCTATAAAGCTGTGAAATGAAGATCATTCAATTGTCAGATTTCTTTAATTCTGGACCAGAGGAACAAGGGGGGCAACTTCCTCTGTAAAACTGCAATTTGTTAATCTGTTCAAAATAAATGTTAAGAACTGGAAATTGGCTCCATTTTGTCTCTGCTTGAACATGCATTGAATTAATTATGATAATTATTTAATTCAACAATAGGCATGGTCCGGTTACCGGTTTCAATGCATAATACGGTACGAAAAAGTCAAGGTTTTGAAACTACTCAAATTTTAGACATACTGTTCCTGCGGTATGAGCGTTTTTTATTTATTTTTTATGTGACATCTCGTCAAGGAGAAAGAAGAGCTCCCTCATGTCCTGTGAAGCTGCAGTGCAAAGATCCCCCCCACGCACCTGCCTTTGTGGTGAATGACAAACAGGCTGCTCTGCAGGCTGTGTGATGGCTGACAGAGGCAAGCCCCCAGAACTTTTTCCACCATCTAAGCGGACAGAGTTGGCTGTATGGGAATACCTCTGCTACCGTAAAAGCCATACAGTCATGGCTTGGAATAATAAGGTTGTCCGATGTGCAAAACGTGCTTAAGACAATTGGCAGCCCGAGGAGTCAATAAATCGAATATGATAGCACATGTTCGGGAGCACCACCCATCGTTGTTTATAAATTCAAGGTAAAGTTAATGCTGTCTTGAAATGGAGCGTATTAGCATCTGACATTAGTGAAATGAGCTTGTTAACTTGCAGATATGGTAATTACCATATCTTATCTTTTTTTCATCTCTATCCTTTAGTAACTCTTTTAAAAATCTGAGGCAGATATGGTAACTAGCATGCTAATAATGATTTATCTTAGCATGCTAGTTACCATATCTGCCTTAGAGTTTGTCTGGAACACTGGTCCGGACCTTTTATGCAGATTTGAATTCACACAAACGAATCCTGTTGCGGACCAGAGAGCCGGACCGAGACCACCTAAAAAACTTCCCCTCAGTGTGGTTTCGAACGGACTGTGGTTCGCTTTGCTTCAAGTCTGAATACAAACCATTGTCGATTCCGAACCAATTTCACAGTAGGTGGGCCTTTTTGTCATATCATTCATATTAGTTAACCCACGCGTTTGACTCGCAGCGCCACAAATCAATATCCGTATGCTGTAGTGAATGTTGTTCATTCCTGATCTTCCATCTTCTGTTTAATCATGCTGTCAACATGTCAGGGGTCAGTGCGAGCAGAGGACATTCTCTCCATCGGGTTACTGCACGCATTCGCAGTTACAAATTTTCTTCTTTTTTTCTCATAAGTGTCTTGTCTGGCAGTGTTGTAGTCAGAACTGGTATCTGAGTACCAAGTATAAGCCCAAAAGATTTACTTTCTCAAGAGGAGCAGCTTTTGGTTTATTACTCCACCTAATAAATATGAATTTAATTTCTTGAGGGTATGGACACAGAGAGGGAAAAAACAAGAAATTAACTAAAAGCTACAGATCCACAAAATACAAAAATTGGTATATGAATACAACAACAATAGGCACCAACCAACCATTTATGACACCCTCAGGCCAAGAATATATCCACAAACACAGATGTCCCCACACCAGTGACTGTGTGAGCATACAGATGCACACAAGATTTGCCCACAAGGTACGCTGGCGGACCCCCTCAGGGTCGACCATTCCACCGAGGGAGGAACAGAGGGTAGCCGCTGGGGAACATCCAGCAGCCACAGACACCCCCACCCCCCACCCAGGGCCCTCAGTGTGTAAATGCAGTTAAGTAGTGGGCACCGGCACAAGAGGTGAAACTCATTGGAGGGCCCCCCGGAGCCAAAAAGTGTGCCCAGCGCAATGTCCCTACATCTGTGTTTCTCCTGATAATGTTATAAGTGGGCATGTCTGGGGCGTCTGGGGATGGGGAGGAAATGATGGGGAGGAAATGACAAGGGGACAGAATGCCAGCTCCCCCACTTACTCTGATAGGCATTTCCGTTCGGCACGATCCACAAGGGGAGGGGGACCATGGCACGTCCAATCCAGGGCCCACAGCTCCATCGCCACCAAGCCCAGTGAATCCCAAGGCCATCCCCGTGTCCCCATCCCAGAGGGAGACCTCGAACCCACCCAAATTTCTGACAACAATCAAAACACTAGACACCCAGGTGGAGTTCATCACCACCCTCCACCCTGCACACTCTTCCCCCCTGTCTATCTGCTCCCCATTGAGGGGAGCATGTGTATTGATGGTGAACCCCATCAAAGGAGGCCCCCAGCACCACCAGTGCATCGAGGGCTGCCGCAACAAAGCAGGAGTCCAGCGCACCGGCTCAAATACCCCCATAATACACCCAACCGGACCAGGAATAGTCAGGGGCCCCGGCAGACCCACTGGACCAAGGCACCACACCCCAGGCTACTGCCATCCGATGGCCCAACAAGTAACTGAATTCAGTGCATCCCTCCACCCGTCCTGCACGTCTACGCCCCGGCCACCATGAAGCCCAAGCCAGTCAAATGCTCGTCCCTAGCACCCTGCAGAGAACATGGACAGAGACCCAGGAGCTATGTCCAGCGCCAAAATGACCGGGCAGGCCCGGAGACGCCGCCCACCCACTGCAGACACCAGCCAACACCCCAATGCGCAAGTGCGGAAGGGGGCCATCCAGGAGCCGGCAGCGAGAACCAGCCCAGACAGGTGGAAGAAAGGCAGCAGCACATGACGGCCGCCGACCGAACACCATCCCCACCAGCAGCAGAGGCCCCCCATACCAGCCAAGGCCCGGTCAGGACCCCAGCTAGGTGGTGCGGCGCCAAGAGCCCCGGGTCCCCATGTCCATCCCAGACCCACCCAGGAGCAGCACAGCCACCAGGCCAGTAACCCGTGTCCGACAGTGCAACCCCCCTAAAGCACCGCATGCAGTCATCAGGAGTGTCCCAGACCCACCCAGAAAGTCCCACCCCGAGCGGGGGCCATGCACCCAGCACCCCATCCGCAAGTGGATCCACCCCCAAGAACCCACCATAGGGGCCCGCAACCCCAAACCTCCCCACATCAGCGACCTAACCCCACACAACGAATCAAGGGCCCCCCTGCCCTACCAGTGATGGAGCTGATCAAGGGAGCCCTAAGAGATTTATCAGATGTGGAGCTAATTTTAAGAGCATTTTCATTCTTCCAGTGCAGGAGAATCGTTTTCTTAGCAATGCATAAGGCAATGTGAACTACTTTTACTGACTTTGCGTCTATGGTGACATCATTTACATTTCCTAGCAAGCAAATTGAGGGAGACACTGTGATAGGTCCTCACATATCTCGCACCAAAATCAATTAACAGGTGGACAGAACCAAAACGCATTAATATAATTATCCGGTATGTTGCTTGTACATTGTAGGCAGGAATCAGACTATATAAAGCTCATCTTGAACATCTGATAGCCTGTATAATGTGATCTATGAAAGATTTCATATTGTATCAATTGTAAATTGGCATTTTTAATTATTTTAAAGGCTCTTAAAGATATCTGAGACCAGAGGTTTTGGTCAAAGGTAATGGACAAATCCATCTCCCATTTTGAATTAGGAAGCGCTATTGGTTTGTCTAATGTATTTAATGGTTTATACATTTTAGACAGCAGTTTGGGGGGATTGAGATTAAGAAAATCTAAAATTCTTTCTTGAATTTTTAATTCAACTGTACAAAGTCTACATTAGCCTTGTAATTGATTTAATTTGTTGATATTCTAAGAATGTATTCTTGTTAATTCCATATCGTGTAACTAATATATTAAAAGGGATAAAGTCTGTTCCATCAAATATGTATTCCAGGTATTCAATTGCTTTAATACTCCAGTCTGGGAAATGTATCTGTTTTTTGTGTGCAAAATGTCCAGGTTATTCCAGACAGGTGTACATCTGCATGGGACTAGTGAGGACTCTGTCATTTTTAGGAATTCCCACCAAGCTGTCAGAGAGTAGCTGATACTGATACTTTTAAAGCTTCCACAATGTTTTATATTTGAGCTAATAAATGGTAGGTCTGAAAGATTTCTTTTATTGCATAGTGTCTGTTCAACATTTATCCAGGACTACCAGGTAGCAATTTTTTAAATACCATCTTGAAATTTAATTTAGCCTGTTGGCTAAGAAATAATGCTAAAGGTTAGGTAGGTCTAGACCTCCTTTATATTTGGACTTCTGCAGTGATTTCAAGCTGATACGTGGGGGTTTATCTTTCCAAAGAAATTTAGAGACAGAAGTGTCCAGAGATCTGAACCAACCAGACAATGGTTTGATTGGGATCTTAGAGCATAAATTGATGCTAGGCAAAACCATCAATTTTATTGTAGCTACTCTTCCCATAAGTCAAATGGGTAGGGATTTCCATCTAGCCAGATCATCTTCAATTTTTTTTTTAAAGTGGGATGTAGTTTAGCTTTGATAAATCTGCCAGTCTTGGTGAGACAATGATACCTATATGTAATATTTCCTGACTGGAGCTGTATAGCAGTGGGACTCTGGAAAGAACAATAGATTTGAAGGACTGTAGATTTTAACCAATTTATGGAATAATCTGAGACACTTAAGATTTTATCAACTCTATTACCTGAGAAAGAGGTTTGTGAAGAGTAGAAAAAGTAAAACATCATCTGCATACAGACTAATTTTATGTTCTATGTTTTCACATTTTATACCTTTAATATTAGTTTGCCTGATTGCTGATGCTAATGGTTCAATAAAAATAGTAAACAGGGAGGGAGAAAGTGGACATCCCTGCCTTGTACCTCTCAAGATAAAACCTTGATGATGTTTGATTATTAGTCCGACTACATGCTGTTGGGGAGCTGTATAATATTTATAAAATAATTTCCGAGCCCAAATTTATATAAGGTTGCAAATATGTCCAGAAATGTCCAAAAATGTCCAGTTAACTCCCTCAAATGCTTTTATGCATTTAATATAATATATTAGTTTGGATGTTTTTGCAGTTAGAATATTCTATTAAATCTATTAATCTATGTGAATTTATGGAGGAAAGCCTGTCTTTAATAAAACCAGTTTGATCAGGATGGATTATATAAGGGGTTAGTTTCTCTATTCTTCTTGCAAGAGCTTTGCAAATTATTTTAAGATCAACACTGATGAGAGAAATGGGACGATAACTGGTAGGAGACATAGGGTCTTTTCCTGGTTTTAATAGAAGGTTGATGTAGGCAGAGTTCATGTAGAATGTTGGTGCCAGAATATAACCGACTTCTTTATAGAACTCTACTGGAAATCCATCTGGGCCCAGAGCTTTTTTTATTAGGCATGGTTTGGAGGGCTTCCCTGAGTTCAGCCGCTGTTAGTGGTGAATCCAGGGCCAGTACTTAACTGACAGATAATTTGGGAAGAGTTATTTCCTCCAAAAGTTGTTAAATTTAATGGGTTTATCTCTTGTGAGTATAAAGTATCATAAAATTATTTTAAAGTGTAATTTATTCATTCAGGAACATATGCTATATTCCCAATTTGGTCATTGATTGCAGATATAGTTTTTTTAATCATTAATTTAAGATGGTTATTTACCTGATTTATTACTTCGTTCAAAGTTTTCTGATCGAAGTCTTTGAATTAAGAACTGGGTCTGTTTATTAATAATTTCATTTAATTCTAATTTTGCTTCATGTATTTTGCTTAAGCTCTCATCATCCAGGGACTCTTCTAATGATTTGATAGTTTATTTTAATTCCTGAATGTTTATTTCTATTTTCCTTTTATTTCATGCGAATGAAATTATTTTACGTCTAATCACAGCTTTCCCTGCCTCCCAGAGAGTGGATGGTGACATACCCGGGAGGTCATTAAGTTCTATGTATGAAGCCCATTCTTTTTCTATATATTTAATAAATTCCATATCTTTTAGTGATGATTTATTAAATCTCAATTTTTTGTATTAAAAGGCTTCTTTTCTATTTACGCCTGTGAATATTCTCATTCATCCAGGTCATGGTTATCTCAAGGAAATTTCAATCAAACGCAACTGGACTTGGTAATTTGTCTTGGAAGACGTTTTGTAGAAGCCAAAATTTGGGCCTGCATGGCACGTGTAATCAACACGTGCATCAATTCTCAGAAGCTGACAAGATGCACGTGGTACTTCCACGAAAGACTTGTCATTAAGCGATTCTAGGAAATGTTTTGTTCCCAGCTTTTCTGGCCTCTTCAGAACCAGACAATTAGGCGCCTTCAAGATAAACTAATATCAAGCCGCTGGCCAAGAACACCAGATGGTTCCCGTAAGTGACGCAGTGATCAAGTATAAAAGATAGGGCTCCTTTTAGAGGAGAGAAGAGAGGGTTTTAGTTGGTCTGCTGGGATCTCAGCGTGGACGTCTGCTCAGAGATAAGGTATGTCAATTGTTAATAGACAATGGATATAGAATGTTAGATATAGAGGTCAATGACCTATGTAGCATTGTATTGAGAACCAAGATCCAATAAAACCCGGCTGAAGCTACTTTCTAGAACAGAAGCTGTGTTGTCCTGAGTCTTCATTATAGCTATATATCTATATCTATGTTTTGCATGTAATTAAAACCAACAACATTTGGCGAGCTTAGCCAAGGTCTGACGGCAGCCGAACGCACCCCGGCTTCAGGGGAGAAAGGCCGGCCAAAATAGATCCTTCTAAAGGTAAAATAATTTTACAATTTCTCCTCTGGTGTCGGAGTTTGTCTGGATGCTTAAGTCAGAAGAAGTTCCTAGGCTTTATCAGCTTCTCATCTGGAAATACGCTGCAGCCAATATCTCCCGGGAGATAGAGCTGTCTAAAATGTGCTTATAAGTGTTAAAAAGGAAAAAGAACCCTGAGCAGATACGAGACCCAAAATTGGACTTAGAGACAGCTGTAAAGAGAAAAAGAAGAGACAAAGAAGAGATAAAAGAGACAATATAAGAAAAACAGAGTAAATGAAAATAGAGGTAAAAGAAACTGTGCCTTAGTTTTAAGAAAGAACAAAAAAAATAGTATAAATGAGAAAATAATAAATAAATAAAAAGTTCTGCTTTAAGAACTTTTGGAAAAAAAAAGGAAAAACCCTTAGAGTAACACAAAAAACCTCTTGAGAAGTATTTGTGAAAAAGAATACTCTGTGTGAAACTGTGTTAAAGAAAATAGCGCTAAGAGTTAAGAGTTAAAGAGTAAAGAGTTAAATTGAAGCTTCATAAAGAGAAAATAGCAGTAGTGTGCTATTGTGTGAGTTAAAGAATTAAGACAGTCGACTGTAAAAAGGTAAAAAGAGTAGTAATGATAATAATCAATGATAATAATTACTACTATAAAGTGCACATATTATAAAAAAATAAAAATAAATTAATTTGGATTGGATTTAAAACCCTGCAGGTTTAAAATTTAGGACATTAAAGTACAACAATCAAACAAATAAAAACAGACCAAACTGGGAGAATAGGGAAAGTTTATTTCAAAGTAAATAGACACGGACATTGACGTGACCTTTGACAAATGCATGGTTTGACAGATCTGCTATAATAATGATTTTGTGTGTATAACTGCCGCTGCATACTGCTTGCAAAAAATGCTCTGAATGACATTGCATGCTGTTGATTCAATTGCTTATAAATTGCATATAAATCAATGACAAGTTTTGTGCTGCGTGCCGATTGCTATGTTCACTGTTATATTTTACACTTTTAGTTCAATTTCGATGTGTTGAGGTTGCTTTGAATATTCTTGCTGAAGGAGGCTACTTAGAATACGTTGTTGTGCTGAAGAAGATTGATAATGTTGTAATTAGCACTGTGCTGAGAATTCAGAGTGGATTATACTTTACGAGTTGCACAAACTGTGGAGCTGATTGTCTTTTTTCCTCTCTCAGCGGAAGCGTGCTGGGCCCATAACCCAGAGGTCGATGGTTCACATTTGGCGAGAAGCTTTAAACATCTGTAAAACAGCAAACAGTTAAATAACTAATATTTATGTAAAGCTTTAGTTTAAGTACAAAAGCTTGTGCTTTTAGAAAGTAACAGAGCTCTGTTGGGTTGTTGTTGAAAATCTGGTTTGATTTTTTCTTTTTAACTCTCTGGCTTGCAAGAGAAGAAAGGCATTTCCTGTTATTGAAGGCGCACTCAAACGCACACACACACACACACACACACACATACACACACGCTCACACACACACGCACACACATTTTTGCGCAACCCTCTGCAGACGTCAAAGGAAATATAAGCCAGAAAACCGTTTGATCTCTGTTTTAAAACAAAAGTGAACAGCTTAAATCGATGTTATAAGTGTTAAAACTATCGCACCAACAAGCTTATAACAAGGATTGTCATATACACACAGACACATACGCATTAAAACCAACCTAACTAAGTACAGATAAAGATAATTCACGACTTACCGGAGAGGGCTGTATTGCTCGGTTTGCAGGCTGTAAGTTGAATTGCTGGGGTAGCAAGTAAGAGAAAGCTCGGATCTGTTCTATTCAACAGGCGGAAGCAAACTGAGAGAAGGGGCGTCGCCCTTAAGCCAACTCTTCTCCTCCTCCACTGCATAATTCTGCCTGAAGACCCTCCTAGGGACCAGCCCTCCAAATTTACCCTTGGTCAAAAAAGTTAGCAGCAAGCACAGCTGTGAACTGACCAGTGTGGTGTGCTCATGAAATTGAAATAAACTATATTTTAAACATTGCTTTGCCTATTAAGCTTACTCCTATTAATGAAACATAAAATAGACAACATCATTTGAGCTTTGAGAGTATATTGTTAAAAACTAATTGATTATTTACACAGTTGCTTCACCCATACTGAGATAACAATAAGGGAAAATCCTTTCCTGACTTTTTGTGCTACAGTTGAATTGTTCCAATGATGAAGCATTAACCTTGATGTCTTTTTTATAAAGGATCTAATTAAAGGACATTTTCAAAATAATAAAACAACTTACTGTTTACAAAAACAGAAGTTAATAGAAAATACACAGATCTAAAGATCAGGACTTAACCTCCCCTCCCTTCTTTCAGAACAGCAAGAAGGCTCATAATCAACTGATAATTTGTGGAATTGCCATTAAATAAATAAAATATTCTGATTAAACTAAAACACTTTAAAAATCTGAAACACAAATACACTAGAGTTCATCATGGCTGCCGACCCTGTCTCCATTCTGTCAGTAAAAAATCCTGAATTAGCAAAAGACATCGATAAAATATCTCAGAAATGGTATAAACGAACAAAAAACTTTACAAACCCCTGGCCACAAGGAGGATCATTCGACTTGCTCTTGAATGAAATAATGGAACAAAGGATTCTTGACTACAAAGCCAAACAAAATAGGAAAAATAGAAAAGAAAAAAGACAAAAAGAACTACAGATTCTAAAACTTTTCAGAACTGAAGGTGATAATTTCAGAGGAAATCTCAAAGCAATAATGACAAGCCTGACTGAAAAACAGGGAGAGTTAAATCTACCTGAAAAGCAACCAGAAACAAAACCACTTGTAAATCAAGATCCTACACAAGGCATTTACCCATGCCTGCAAGGTGATCTACACATAAATGCTAATTTTGATATAAAGAAAGATGATATGGAAGAATACGCACCACTGCTAAGATTAACAGGAACCAGCTTATCAGAAGAAAGCGGAGAAGGGAATGGACTTCCATCCCCACAACAATTACGATCACCTGTCCACTGCAGTACTACCATTAAGAAACCTGAATTCAGAGACTGCTATGCAGGAATAAAGACACAAAACCCTGAGACTGTCAAGGATCAGTTCTGGCAAACACTGCAAAATAAAGATCTCAATCCCAACAGGGAAGTTAAACGAACAATGATAAATTAATTAGAAAAAGAGATTGATAAATGTTACAATACATTTGTAGAACCACAACAATCAGATGACAAAGGACAACAAAAAGAAACAAAAGTAAAACAAAAGGACTTTAACCTTAATTATCGTCCCAATTGCTACTCACCAACACCAACCACCTCAACAGCCCAGCCAACACATCAGAACCCAGCGGAAACTGCAACAAACATTGTGGTGGATGCACAAAAGCAGCATGACTTACGCGACAGAGAAAAAATTAAAAAAACCCAAAGGTTCCCTGATGGGGCAATGTGCCCTATTTTGGTAAAGGGCAATAACATAAATTATGTTCCCTGGCAAATGTTAGATCTCAATGGCTTGGTGGCCCGTCTGCCCGATATCCACGACGGGGCGACAAGGTGGGTCAGAGCATTCGAGGAACAGACTACCGGACTGATGCTCGCCCTGGGGGACATTAAAGCGATACTAGCAAGAGTCATGGGCATGACTGCCATGAACAATATGCTAAATGAAGGAGATCTTTGTTTTATAACGGACTCCCACAATGATGGGGTGACCTTCAACCCCTACAGAAACAGGGTATGGGACCTACTGAGGAAACAATACCCCACAAATGTTGACCCATCCGTCTTAAAAGGCGAAGGAATATCAGAAGGGGAGAATCCAGCTGCGTACGTAGAACGACAGCTCAAAAGATGGCAAGAAGAAACGGAAAGCGACCCTAATGAAAATGCCGTGATGCGGACATTGTTTCGGTCATCCCTAATGGCTGCTCTCCCAGAAAAAGTGAAGGAGAGACTTGAAAAAAGAGTTGGGATTCACTCCATGAGCCATGTCATGTTCAGGGAAAACGTGTGCCATATTATTGGAATATACAGAAAGGAGCTTTTGAAAGCCCAAGAAGATGAAAGAAACGCTCAACGAAAACTTACACAGCTCCACATTGCAGAACTACAAGATAAAGCTAAAGCAAAGCAAACGAAACCAGCAACTGCTTTAGAGACTGAAGGACATACTACACAAATGGTTATGACACCACAGCCACCTAATCCCCCACCAATCCCCCCTCCTGTGATTAATATATTCCCAAATCGAAGGGGTGGTCGAGGAATGAGCCAAAGACGTCCATTTTACCGCAGAACTTGGAGTGAAGGGCAAAGAGGCAGAGGCGCAAGGCCTTATGGAGACTGTTGCTGGGTGTGCAATCGGCCGGGACATCTGGCCCGAGATTGTGAGGATGCACCTGTTGCCCCTGAGTGGGACGGGCGGGGCCGCACAGGACAGAGAGGCAATTTTAGAGGTCCAGTGAACCACTTTACAAATTCACGCTAGGGGTGCCATGAGAATCCTGCAGGGGAGTTTCAAGTTTCTCTAAATGTAGAACGTGATCCATTCATTGAAGTAAAATTAGAAGGGAAACCGACAAACATGCTAATTGATACTGGAGCTAGTTACACTTGTGTAAACACAAGCTTCGCAAAACACCTCCCCTTGACGGATAAATTCATCAAAACCGTAGGATTCTCAGGCATTCCACAGTTCAATCCAGTAACAGCTCCAATAAAATTAAGCATTGACGAAAGCGAAATTGAGATTCCCATCCTTGTGTCAAATCAAACACCAGTAAATCTTTTGGGAAGAGATGCACTTTGCAAACTAAATGCAAAAATTTGGTGTTCACCACAAGGGATATACATTGACAGCTCTGGATTGGATCTACAGATGCATGTTAACACAGAGGTGGCAAAAGTCTACTGGCTAGGTAACATTTCTGAAACAGTAACTGACATTTTTGGAAAATGGGAAAAATTCATCAAAGCACAGATCCCTAATTCAACCAAACCATTCAGTAGTTTTCATTGCACTATGTTCTATGATCCATCGTGCAGTGAGATATTCGAGGAAGAATGGGACAAAGCAACTAAAGACTTACAGGTTGAGCTAGAAATAGGTTACATTTGATAGGAAAACAAGGGGCAGCCCTAAATGTAAAAACAAACCCATTCATCGAGAGATGGTACTGTGTACCAGAATCTGCACCTCATATCACGTTACTAGTCAACAAAGGCTTTGAATCCAAAGACTTGGGGCCTATGATGCTGGCAGCCACACAGGCCTCTTGGCAAACAACAGACAACCCTTTAATCCTCACAACTAAAGATTCAACCATGATAAAAATCCTTTGTGAAACATCTGCGGTAGCAAAACCACAAGTAGTGTCAGTCCCAAAGAAACAACAAAAGCAACAACTCACACAATCTAAAACAAAGGCATAAAAACACCAACAGGACACATCCCAATACCTGAAGGTCCATTCAGACACCTTGTCATTGACTATGCAGACATGATAAAAACAGTGCAGGGAAAGCGATACATGTTGGTTGTGATTGACAGATTCAGCCGATGGGTTGAAGCAATCCCATCTAAGGATATGAGCGCAGAAACTGCTGTGAAATTTCTGGTCAGAGAGGTTATACCTCGGTTTGGAATTCCAACAGAGCTTTCATCAGACAATGGCCCAGCTTTCATTCATAAAGTATTTAAGGGAGTCTTGCAGCAGTTGAAGATTAAACAGAGATTAGGAGCAGTCTATCATCCCCAATCCCAGGGAATTATAGAACGGGTAAACTTGACCTTGAAAACTAAGATCAGGAAGGTGTGTGCATGTGCCAAACTAAACTGGGTGGATGCGTTGCCGCTTGCTTTGCTTTCTTACCGCATGCAAGAAAACAGAGTAACTCACTTGTCTCCACATGAAGCTCTAACAGGCAGGCCAATGCCGGTCCCACAGTTTGGTGGTCCCCATAAGGGACCATCACTTGAGCAAGCAGAGCAAGATCTCAAAAGCTATGTCAGGCAACTAACTAGTATCCACAAAGCAATCTATTTCCAGGAAAAAGAAAAAGAGGCTGCCATAAGCAGAGATATCGAAGGTCCAGTGGCTCCTGGAGATCAGGTTTATATTAAGGTCTTCCGGAGGAAATGGCATGAACCAAGGCGCGAGGGACCATTTCTCGTGATTCAGGCAACCCCCACGGCAATCCAGGTTGACGGTTCCTCAACGTGGTATCATCTGAGCCACTGCACCAAAGTCAGAGAAACAAAACAGGAGAGTACCCATAGAGAAAATAAGAAAGAAAAAACTGAAAAACATGAAAAAGATTGTGGGTCTGATAACTGTACTATCTTGGATGGTGGCAGGAATGCTGGTGATGAAGGAATTAGTCCTGGAGGAGGTGAAGACAATTCCCAAAGGAGCAGAAGGCAACGCCCGGTCACTAGAGCATTCGTGAAGACGGCAGCAAGAAGACACAACACCACAAGTTAAGTATGACGCTGACATGTCACTACACCGCACCAGATCAGTCAGGACACCAGTATTCAATAGTTTAAAACACACACTTCATTCACGAACACGTAGACAAACAGAAAATGTTAAGGAAGCTAAACTACCTACACTAGCACAGAAACCTGAGGATAGATTTAAGATCGTGTGGGAGCTACCAACAGAACCCCCACCTATTGAAGCACCTACTATATTAGTAGACTCACCTACACTGGTAACAGAAAAACTCTCACCTATTGTGCTACCTGAAATAGTAAAGACAACACCTGTACAAACAGCAAGTAACAGGCCAACAACTAATCAAGCAGCGCCAGTTGCTCCTACCCCACCTGTAGCTAATATTAAGCCTTCCATGAAACAGGCAACCAATGTAGTTACACAAAGTATGATTAAGCCAGGTGACGAGGTCAGTTCTGACCGTCGTCAGGGGGGACTAGATACAATTAAGGGATCACTATATCAAAATACAAATGATCCTAGCTATAAACCGATTAGAACAAAATCAATTAATGTGATCATCCCCAGAGCAAAAAGGCCAAAGTTAACAACAGATAAACTTTGGGAAGAAGCTAATCAAAATAGCTGGTATTTATGGGCATGGTATACAGCAAGAGAAATGACTTCCAAAGAATGTATTATATGTTCTGGCTCACCAAGAATTCCTCCAATTGCAATTCCAGAAAAATATACTTTTGAGGAATGTGCTTCAGTACAAAAACAAGCTTGTAAATTAGGAGAATTCAACAATGCAAGTGGTACACCATTATTTTTCAGATTTTCCATGTGTGGAATTAAATGCAGATTACTCTATGGATCGAGAAGAATTCATAATTATTTAGACGAACATAGAGGTTACAAAATAGGAGATAAATGTGCAGAATTTAACATTTCAACAGCACAAAATGGTCCTCCAACTACGTATAAAGTAGATTATGATGCTGAATATGAATGTTTTGCTAGCGGAGGCTTCTCTGAGAATGGAGGAACCTTGATGGGTAACACAACAGTCAACTGTAAGGTAACTTGGGTTCTATCATGGTTTCCACATGCTAACGTGACACCTATTTTTGTTACCACACCAGTTTGGTATGAAAAACCTGAACCCCTGAGTCAGACCTGTGATAATATGACTATGACACTCCCTCCTCTACACTTTCTGAGTGAACAAACTTGGGCAATAGCAGATAGTTATTTTATGTGTGGAGATGACATCCTAAGAAACACTTTGCCACCACGATGGATAGGTTTGTGCACCATGGTAAGATTGAAAATACCTGTCACAATGTTGTATGAAGGTGTGAATGAGATAATTAACCTTGATCGTTTGAATGCTAATCCTAGAGTAAAGAGACAGTATGTGCCAGATCAGAGTGTTTATCTTGACATAATAGGACAACCTAAAGGAATTCCAAATGAATTCAAGGCAAGACATGAAGTAAAAGCAGGATTTGAGTCAATAATTCCTCAGATTACCATAAATAAGAATGTAGAATGGATTAATTATATTTATTATAATCAACAGCGAATCCTTAATTATACTGGAGATGCTCTTGGAATGTTAGGTCAACAATTACATGAGACTAGTAAGATGACTCTACAAAATCGACAGGCTTTGGACTGGCTGCTGGCAGATAAAGGAGGACTCTGCGAATTATTTCAAGATACAGAATGTTGCACGTATATTCCATCACACACTTCTAACGAAGGATCCTTTACTGCCGCAATGACAAAACTTAGAGCACTTAGGGAAGAACTTAGTTTGAATGCTGGGAAGAATGACTGGTCTGGGGGGTGGTTAGACCTAAATTTAGGAGATTGGAAAGCAATGCTAATTAAGGTGGCAATTAGTGCGACCATAGTTCTAATTGTAATTTTCTTATTGACATGTCTCGTCATACCTGTGGTGAGGAAAGTATGGACAAGGACACTGATCAAACAGATGAACCTGGCTGCTGCAACCCAGCTGATCCAGTTGGAAGTGATCGCAATGAACAATCCTTCTGCCCCCAACATGTCTAAGTATCTAAGCCAAGACTGTTAAACAAGCTCAATTTAGTGCTTTCTGACTACAAGTCCCCTCCAGGACACCATCACCTCATCACCCCTTCATCCCTCATCGTAACCTTCAAGAAGGATTTATACTCTTACTCTATTCATTGTGTTCATTATATGTGGACTATCGAGACTGTTTAACACCATATCGATCATACCTTCCCGGGATGGACAAGATCAATATTTTCTCATCTGTTATATGTTATGTGTTTCATATGTTATTTCTAGTATGTTACAACAAATAAGCCAGCTGGTAATTTGAATTTATAACTAAGTTGAATGTTTTAATGTTTGCATTTATTCTCATTTGTGCCATTTACTCTCACTTGTGTCAGACTTATTAAGGATTGCATTTAATCACATTTTGGTAATGCTATATTAAAGATTATGCCTCATGTCGCTTGAAGGTCCGGTGGACCGTAAGGTTGTCGCCTGGCCGGAGGGGCAGTGGGATAATTTTCCCTGTTCTTGTAGCGACAGGTTTTTGATCCCACACAACGGACCACAACTGACATAGGTTTGATTGTTACTCACCATTACTTTGGACACGTGTAATCCTGCATAAGTCCCATTATAATGTTACTTTTATGTGTCTGTCATATGCCTATTTACCACAGTATATTCTACCATATTGATGTTTACTTACCATATAATACTCATATTAACTGCATTTATAAGTAGCTAATTAGTGATGCCTAATGGCATCAAACCGGGGAATGTAGAAGCCAAAATTTGGGCCTACGTGGCACGTGTAATCAACACGTGCATCAATTCTGAGGAGCTGAGAAGATGTACGTGGTACTTCTACGAAAGACTTGTCATTAAGCGATTCTAGGAAATGTTTTGTTCCCAGCTTTTCTGGCCTCTTCAGAACCAGACAATTAGGCGCCTGAAGATAAACTAATGTCGGAGCCAAGTGGTTGCGCTGGCCAAGAACACCAGATGTTTCCCGTAAGTGACGCAGTGATTAAGTATAAAAGATAGGGCTCCTTTTAGAGGAGAGAGGGGTTTTCGTTGGTCTTGCTGGGATCTCAGCGTGGACGATAGGATGCTTTCTGCTCAGAGATAAGGTATGTCAATTGTTAACAGACAATGGATACAGAATGTTAGATATCGAGGTCAATGACCTATGTAGCATTGTATTGAGAACCAAAGATCCAATAAAACCCGGCTGAAGCTACTTTCTAGAACAGAAGCTGTGTTGTCCTGAGTCTTCATTATAGCTATATATCTATATCTATGTTTTGCATGTAATTAAAACCAACAACAGTTTCACCTCTTATCCAAGAGGCTTCATCAGTTCATGCTCGCCGCTGACCAGGCTGGGACTGGTCCAACTAACTGGTGTGGAGACTCAGCTATTTAACCTCTTGAACAACAATCATTATGTCATTGAAACCTTTGTGCTCGATGTCTTAACGACGGTCGTTGGCGTGCCGCCTATTGGTGGAGGTTAGGTTTCGGCTTCGTTAGTGCCCTATTGTGTTATAACGACAGTCATTGGAGTCACAGTTGTTTCTGTTATTAGAGGCTAATTTGTTTGAGTCTTCTAGGGAGGGATGAAAGGGCAGCATTGTAAATTGGAGATAGGTGATGTCTCAGGCCTCCTCCTCTGTTTAGCGATGGTTTCTCTACTTTTACATAGATGGCTTCTTTTACTCCTCTTTCAAACCATCTGTCCTCTCTGTCTAATATCTGGACATTGCTGTCCTCAAAGGAGTGGGCTTTCTCCTTGAGATGTAAATGAACAGCAGAGTCCATGCCTGAGGAGTTAGCTCTCCTGTGTTGGGCCATGCGTTTGTACAGTGGTTGTTTGGTTTCACCAATGTAGAGGTCCTTGCATTCTTCATTGCATTGGATTGCATACACCAGGTTGCTTTTGTGAGTGTGTGGTGTTCTGTCCTTGGGATGTACTAGTCTCTGTCTGAGTGTGTTGCTGGGTTTGAAATACACAGGGATACTGTGTTTGTTAAAAATCCTCCTGAGTTTTTCAGAAAACCCAGACACATATGGAATGACTGCAGTTCTATTTACCAGATTTAAAGAAACAGGAGCATTATCACTGATAACTATAGGATGTATCTCAGTGTCTGATATGTCATTCAACAGTGAGTTACTAAGAAAGAGTCCAGTCTAAAATAAGAATAGTGAACATTTGAAAAAAAAAAGTGTATTTTCTGACATTGGGACGAAGAGATCGCCATACATCACAAAGTCCATAATCGCTCATGTACTGTTTAACTATATCTATGGACTGCCAGGAGTCTCTGCTGTACTGAGCCTGTCTATTTCTTTGTTTAAACCAAAGTTGAGGTCGCCCCCAAGGAGAAGTGAGCAATCCATATGACTGGCCAAAACCAAGAAAAAGGTATGGAAGACTGAGGGGTCGTCAACATTTGGGCCATATTAACTAACTATAAATAACTTTTGGTTTTGTATAAATAGTTTTAATATGTATTAATTGACAGGTCTATTAGAGATGGAGTACAAGCTGAATACAGATAGCTGGTGGACTGCTTTGTGCACCGATACCGATACTGGTATACTAATACTGGTATTGACCCTGGTACCATCTAATGTACATGTATCGGTATCGGTTAAAGTAAAACAATACCATCAACCAAAACTTAAAATGTGGAAAATCTGCAATAAATTCACAAAAAAGGTAATTTTTTTCAATTGTAATTTTAGTTTTGCTGTCTTTTTATATTTTATATCTGTTGTTTTGTCTTAGTTGTGTTTAGTTTGTAAATTCTGGTGCCAGTAGTCTCTTTCAGAAAAGTGTAAGGTGGAGGGTATGCAGTTTAATAATTCAACAAAAGTATCAGATCGGTATCAGGTATCGACCGATACACAAAGCCCAGGCATTGTTATCGGGACTGAAAAAGTGCTATTGGTGCACCCCTACTATACAGTAGAGTCTCTTGTGGTGCTCCTGTTCTGCTAACCAGCAGGTTCGATACACAATCCTTCAGTCTCTTGAACTGTGGTCTGTTTACTAGGTAGTCATTGATCCATCTGATTGATGAGGTATCCACTTGTGTCTTCAGGAGTTTCTGACAAAGTAAATCAGGCTGAATTGTGTTAAATGCACTGGAGAAATCAAAGAACATGATTCTCACAGTGCTGCCTGCTTTCTCCAGATGACAGTGGGTTGGTTGAAGCAGGTTGATGATGACTTCTTCAATGCCAACTCCATGGTGATTTAAAAAAAAAAACTGCAGGGAATACTGATAGGTTCTAGTTTGCTTACTAAGGTGAAGCAACAGAAGTCTCTCCATGATGTGGGATGTCAGGGCGACAAGTCTATAGTCATTGATGACTGATGGGTGAGTTTTCTTTGGTACTGGAACAAGGCAGGATGTCTTCTACAACACTGGAACCTTCTCCTGGGACAGGCTAAGGTTGAAGAGGTGCTGCAGAATCCCACAGAGCTGCTCTGCACAGGTCTTCAGGACTCTTGGGATAGAATGATCCACAGCAATGGGATACCAACTTGACAGACAGGAACTGGCTGAAATGGCTCGGGACACAGAGGAACTGATGTCAGAACAACGAGCGGGTGAGTAAGCCTTCCTTATATAAGAGATTGGGATGAACATGTCCTGACACATGAAAACAATGAGAATAGACAAAATGATCAAAATAGGTTTTGTAAAATTCCATATGTAGAAGGACAAGAGATTCTAAGATGTGGGAAACAATCTGGGTGGAGTAATCCAGACATCCATAAACTGCAGTCTGAACCAACCGGCCTTAAACTGGCAGATAGACAGGTGCTGGAACATGTTCTTCATCTGCTCTGTGACATTTTTACTGGCTGTCCCTGCCCTCTGGTTCCTGCTTTGTGGCGTCGCCGCGTTTTCTATGCTTTGCATTCCCTCTCACATTCAGGTGTTCGCGCCTCAGTGAAACTTTCCTTGGGCTTCGCCATTAGATTTCGTGCCCAAGTCAGACGGAGTGGTAGTCCTTAGTCAGCAGCAGCAGGGAGTTGCCGAGGGCAGCCCGCAACGGAGCTGGGAGCTGTCAGAGGAACAGGTGGATGAAAAAGAACCTGCCGTCATCAATTCAATTCAATTCAATTCAGTTTATTTATATAGCACCATTTCACAACAGATGTAGTCTCAAGGCACTTTACAAAAAGAGTTATTACAATACAATGTTTAGTGTAGAAATTACAGAACCACAGAAGATTGCGTCATGGAATTCTCAGCAATCCCTCATACTGAGCAAGCATGCAGCGACAGTGGGAAGGAAAAACTCCCTTTTAACAGGAAGAAACCTCCGGCAGAACCAGGCTCAGCACAAGCGGTTATCTGCCGCGACCGTCTGTGGCTTGGAGAATACATAACAGAGACACAGAAAGAGCAATAGAACTGATGCAGAAGTTTGTTGCAGGACGTGGAGAATTTTCCGTCACTGCAATGCCATCTTAGTCAGGGTCGTCAAGCAGGGCTAATCCGGAGCACCTACTATAATAGAAAACAGGTTAGTGCTTGAATTGACAGCACATCATGCAGTTGGGGAGAAGTAGGAGAGAAAGTAGGAACAGACCCTAATAATGTCCTCCAACAGCCTAGCCTAAAGCAGCATAGCTACTAACATTAACCTGTCTCCTAGCTACTAGGAGACCTGGCTACCAACACTCTGTCTGAGTCCTCATGACCCGTGGACGGTGTAGGGCCGGTAACGGCCCCCGTCATGCCGGGGTCTTCTCGGAGTCGGGTTGTTTGAGAATGCAGCCCAAAGTGGGTGGTAAACTCCATCTAAGGCTAAATACCGGCACGAGACCGATAGTCGACAACTATCTTAAGGAAAAATAGACAGAACTGAGAGGACAGAGTTGAATAGGGCGAGAAACGTTTAAGAGATAAACGGGTGGGGTCCGCACAGTCTGCCCGGGGGATTCAACCCGGCAGGTAATGGGCGGCCGCACTGTGCGGGAGGATCCCCTTGAGGGACCTCTCTCCGGCGCTGGCTGGCCCCTGTGGGGCGCATTTCTTCCGCGGCGGTAAGCCGCGACCGGCTCCGGATCTTTACCTGGCTTACATTAATCTATCTCTACCTAGCTACTCTACCTCTTCCTATCTCTTCCTAACTTTTGACACTCTGCCTGACTACTAACATTAACCTGTCTCTTCCTATCTACCTGTCTGACCTGACTCTAACTACCTATAAACATATCTCTAACTGTAAGCTTTGTCAAAGAGGAAAGTTTTTAGCCTAGTTTTAAAGATAGACAAATTGTCTGCTTCACGAACCAACCCTGGGAGCCGGTTCCATAGGAGGGGAGCCTGATAGCTGAAAGATCTGCCACCCATTCTACTTTTAGAAATCCTAGGAACTACCAGTAAACCTGCAGTCTGAGAGCGAAGGTCCCTGTTAGGAACATATGGAACAATCAGGTCTCTTATGTATGATGGAGCTAGATTATTAAGGGCTTTATATGTCAGAAGGAGGATCTTGAATTCTATTCTAGATTTTACTGGGAGCCAGTGAAGAGAAGCTAAAACAGGGGAAATGTGATCTCTTCTTTTAATATTCATCAGAATCCTAGCAGCAGCATTTTGAACTAACTGAAGACTTTTAATTGTATTCTGTGGACTACCTGATAATAGACAGTTACAGTAATCCAGCCTTGAAGTAACAAAGGCATGGACTAGTTTTTGAGCATCATTCCTGGACAGGATGGTTCTAATTTTTGCAATATTCCTAAGGTGAAAAAAGGAAATCCTACAGACTTCTTTAATGTGAGTTCTAAATGACATATCTTGGTCAAAAATGACACCGAGGTTTTTTGCTTTATTACTGGAGGCTAATTTAATGCCGTCCAGGTGAAGGGGCTGACTAAGTAGTTTCTTTTTCAGAGCTTCTGGTCCAAAGACGACAACTTCTGTTTTATCAGAATTTAGAAGCAAGAAGTTTAGAGTCATCCAAGTTTTTATGTCTTCCAGACATGCCTGTAGTCTACCTAACTGATTGGATTCATCAGGATTTATGGATAGATATAGCTGTGTATCATCTGCGTAACTATGGAATTTTATCCCATGCTGCCTAATTATTTTACCAATAGGAAGCATATATATAGTAAAGAGAATCGGCCCAAGCACTGAACCCTGTGGTACTCCGCAAGTAACTATTGAGGTTGAGGAAGATCTATTGTTTACCTGAACAAACTGAAATCTGTTAGACAAATAAGATTTAAACCAACCTAGTGCTGTTCCTATTATACCGACACTTTGAAGCCTTTCTATGAGAATATTGTGGTCAACAGTGTCAAAGGCAGCACTGAGATCTAACAGGACCAGAATGGTCACCAGTCCATTGTCTGAGGCTATGAGAATATCATTAGTAACCTTCACCAGAGCTGTTTCAGTGCTGTGATGAGCTCTAAAGCCTGACTGAAACTTCTCAAACAGCTCATTATTGTTTAAATGCTCACATATCTGGTGTGCAACTATTTTCTCAAGAATTTTAGATAAGAAGGGAAGATTAGATATCGGTCTATAGTTAATTAAGTCGTTTTGATCAAGAGAGGGTTTCTTAAGTAGAGGTTTAATTACAGCAATCTTAAACTCCTGTGGTACATATCCATTGACTAAGGATAGATTCATTATATTTAAAATTGGAGCAGCGATCAGAGGGAAAACTTCTTTTAAGAGTTTAGTTGGGATTGGGTCTAAAACGCAAGTTGAAGGTTTAGATGAAGCTAATAATTTTAGTACATCACAAAGTTCGGCTGCATTAAAGCAGTTTAAGCATATATTAGGTTCCACCATTTTTGAGGCTGCCTCATTAACTAAGGAGGAAGCAAGCATATTGGGAAGGTTCCCAATTATCTTATTCTTTATGGAGTCTATTTTATTTATAAAGAATTGCATGAAGTCGTCACTGCTTAGAGCTTGGGGAATGGTTGGCTCGATAGAGCTATGATCCTGTGTGAGTTTGGCAACTGTATTAAAAAGAAACCTAGGATTATTTTTATTCTCCTCGATTAAAGATGAATAATATGCTGTTCTAGCTGTGTGAAGGCTCTTTTTATATAGCAATAAACTATTTTTCCATATTAAAAAGGAATCATGTAAATGCGTGGAGCGCCATTTTCTCTCTAGTTTTCTAACATTCTGCTTTAGGGTACGTAGCTCTAAATTAAACCAGGGAGCTAATCTTCTATGGCTAGCCACCTTCCTTTTCAAGGGGGCAACTTTGTCTATTGCCCGACGCAGGGAGGAATTAACGCTATGAACTAAAATGTCAAGTTGTGAGGGGTCACGAGTTAAATCACTGTTTTCTGTTCTGCATTTATAAACTGAGGAAATTAAAGTTGGAAGAGCTTCTTTAAAATTTGCTACAGCGTTGTCTGATAACGTTCTGGTATAATGAAGTTTTCTTTCAGGTTTGATATGATCCATTAGAGTAAGTTTAAAAGTGATAAGGAAATGATCAGACAGGATAGGGTTATGTGGAAAGACTGTTATTTCTTCACAGTCAATGCCATAAGTCAGCACAAGATCTAAAGTGTGGTGACAAGAATGTGTTGGTCCCTGCACATTTTGAGTAAAGCCTATTGAGTCTAGGATAGTGTGAAAAGCTGTATTTAGACTATCACTTTCATTATCAACATGAATATTGAAGTCTCCGACTATAATGACTTTATCAGTGTTTAAAACTAAGTCAGATAGAAAATCTGAAATCTGATCTAAAAATTGAGAATAAGGTCCTGGTGGACGATATAAGACCACAAACAAAAGTGGCTTTACTGCTTTGTTATGTGTATGAGGAAAGCTAAAAACTAGATGCTCAAAGGAACTGTAACTATTATTTTTTTGGAGATTAATTAGTAAATCGGAATGAAAGATAGTTGCTACTCCACCTCCTCGACCAGTACTTCGAGGGACACTAAAGTTTAAGTAGCTAGGGGGAGTTGACTCATTTATTGTGACATGGTCCTCTTCCTGCAACCATGTCTCTGCAAGACAAAACAAATCAATATTATTTTCACAAATTAAGTCATTTACTAAGAGTGTTTTTGAGGGAAGAGATCTTATGTTTAGTAAACCACATTTAATTGATTTGTTTTGCTCTCCATTTCTATCAAATGGAGAGCATGCTGGGTACTTTTTCAGTACCCAGCATGCTCTCCATGAGCTCAAATGCTTTGCCATCACCCAATCCAGGGAAGGAGAGGAGTTTCTCGGCCCGTTCTGCGGCAGAGAGGGAGTAACGGAAAAACAGTTGCTTCCGGAGAAGGGACACGGTACGGTATTTAGACAGCGGATCCAGCGAGGCAACCACATAGTGGTACTTCATGTCGTCTGAATAGATTCCACGTAAAGCAAACTACGCATCAATGTGGACAAACCATGAAGGAAGATAGTGCAGCCAGAAATTTGTGATTTTTACAGCCACGGAAAAAGAAGCTTGGGACGCAGGTGGATGTTGCACGGTAGCCGGCATCACCGGAGAGAAGGCCTGGCTTCAGCTTCGGACACGTTAAGTGTCGCGATCACCGATGTGGAGGAATAAATGGACGACACAAGCGCTGCGTTCGATCAAGTCAATCACCGTTCACATCCTTTCATTTAGTGTAAATTGTGCCACAGGTGGAGTGGAACATAACTTCTATGTTAGTTTAGTGATTAAGTATCAGGATTACTAAGCCTATGGCCAAGGGTTCAATTCCACTAGGCTTCAATTTGCCTTATGTTTTTTAATCATTCTTCTTTGATCAGGTGTCCTGATCCTTCAGTTGGCTGATGGTCTGCAGGCTGCACAAAACTTTTAGCTTAAAGCAAGCGCCTGCGGCTCTTATTAGATCCGTCAGCAGTATCTTAAACCTTGTCCATAAATCTGCTTTAGGCCATACTTAATGTAAAGCACAGTTAGTCAGTATAATGTTATTATACTCAGTAAAGCAAGTTAGTGGGCTATAATGTTATACTAAGTAAAGAACACCTATGCACAAGGATTAAGATACTGATGACGGAGCTCGTAAACGCAAAGTTTTGTGCAGACCAGCAGCTGATTGAAAAGCCTACAAAAGTTTGCAGCCTTGTGGAATCAAACCCCTTAACAATCAGATTAGTAATTTTGATTCTTTACCACTAGACCATCATAGACGTTATGATCAACTCCACCTGTGGCGCAATTTAAACCAAATGAAAGGACGCAAACGGCGATTGACTTAAAAGTTATATCAAAATGAACATTACAGAAGCTATAGCAGTGGTTTTTGTTTTAATATGTGGACATTTTTTAGAATTAAAAAATATATAAAAGAACTACAAGTGACCTTTACTGGATTTAATGGGTATAAAACGGCCTGACTCACTGATAGCTGATAGCAGGCACCTGCTGCTCTTAAGCCCCGCCCCCCACACGTGTGCACAACGTTAAATGAGTATCAGCAGAATTAAACTGAAAAGCAGCAGAAGTGAAAAAAGATTGGCATTAAAAAAAAGATTGGCATTGAAGTAAAAATATGAAAGTTTAAACATTTGACTGTAAGTGAGTTAATTGTTTTAATGCATATATTTTGAGTTTCATTTCCATTGTTTTCTGTTTAGATTTTTATTTCACTTTCATAACAGAAATTTTCACTACATTTATTTCAGATTCAAAATTAAGATTTTCACTCACAATTACATTTTTCAATGCCAAATTTTATTTTCACAGCCGATATTTCTTTTCAGTTTCATCTCAAGCTGGTATCGTTATAACCCCTGTTGGGGTCTGATACATGGCATAAATATTAATCAAATGGCCTAGATATATGACGCCAGCATTCCAAATGGGCCAACGGCAGAGCCGTGCGCACTTCTCCTCTCCCTCCCAAGCTGAGCACTGGAAGAATCTGTCACGCTGGTTGGTCAGAAGCGCCAATCCATCAAACTCACTGCAGTTCTCTGCGGCGTGAATAGAGACTGCACCGATGGGAGGGACGAAAGGTGCCAACCTGGTGGGTTTAAATCTCAAGAATTGCCATCCCCTCTTCCTCTTCCAAACTTGCCCTGGTGGGTGTCGGCAGTTCTTCGAACTGTAAGGAGAGATCCTTTTTCCTAACACGTGTTCTGGATTTTGTCCTTTCTCCCTGCAACCAAGTTTTTCCAATAGTTTGGCTGTCCCCCAAACTATCCCCTTTTGATCCGCTGAATTCCCCTCTTTTTTTTTTTTTTCCTCCGCGCGGCTGACGAGCCAAGCATCTCGCTTCCGGACTTTTTCTTCAACAACTCGAAGGTTCCTCTTTAAAGTAAGACTGTTTCAATCTATTCTCAACCTGGGTGGATGAGTAAAAAAGTTTCTTTATAATTATATGCATGCATAATCATTAATGTGAAGAGCTGCCTCCCTCGAGCGCTCTGAGATTCCTCTGTGCTGTGTTTCGCTTACGGGTAAATTTGTGAGTTTTTGTATTTGGATTGTGGGTTTCCTGTATGTTTTGTCTTTTATTAGTGAGCAGAATTGTAAGTCTGTAGAAGTTTGGTTCTTTTCCGGTAGTTTACAGTGAAGTGTTGTTGTCATAGGCAACAGCATCCTCGGAGTGCCTGCCAGGAACGTGCAGCACGCAAAGGACATTTTGAAACCCATTTTCTCCCATTTCCCAACCAGAGCCTGTATTAGCAGAAGCTAACCCACTGATAAGAGCCACGGAGTTTCCTTGTTAGGAAGGAACCGCAGGCTTCTTGCTTCAAGTTAAACAATAAGTCATAAAACGGGATCATAAAACATCCTATCCTTATCCGATGAGCTGCGCGTTCGCGTCATACACAGCCTCCTCATGTACACGCGAGGGGCTGCGTACAACGTCAGTAGGAGGCGCCCCGTGACGGCCCTAAAGGACGTCATCGCTGGTCGCCATATTGCTCAGGCACCAGTAGTCTTAACAGAACCATTTAGTATAAGTAGTGTTTTATTTTAGTTGTGGTTTCAGAATAAATTGGTTAAATTGATTCGAATCTCTGGTTTCTTTTATTCTGAGTGAGTGTAAATTACTGCAAGAATTAATTTCCGTCAGATAGGATCTTTCTGGTGTAATCCCTAATAATTAATCATTATAAGTGAGATTATTGGTTGATAATCCCCTTTTGATTATATATATTATCTTGTTTCTAGCCCAGAGGCTAGTGGTGCCCCGATTAAATGATTTTAACGAATAATTAACTACTAATCTACAATTATTAGTTATTGTTCTCAGCATCACCAGATAGATCATAACAATTATCAATTAATTAATTACTTTTAATTGATAATTCCACAACACCCCATAAGAGCCTACTTTCCTGCAGGCACCCCAGAAAATAATTGTGTGATAAATCCCAGAGTGATGATTTGACTGGGACTTGAATCAGAATATACCAGATGCCAGACCTGTATGTTAACCACTTTGCGCCAGTCACTCTGAGCCAGTGGGGGGGCGGAGCTGCGTTGTTGACAAGGCTGCTGTCTCTTTCAAAATAGAAGCTTGCAACCTAAACATTTCAAATATGTTTCTCCTCCAGGATTCTCCAATATTAGGGGGGGGGCAAATCAAACCCCCTTCCCCGGTTCCTACGCCATAGATCAAATGTATAGTATTGATGGCTTTTATATATTTGTCCCAACATAATTAATTTGGTAAGCCCATGATGAAGGCCCAGGTAACAAAAGCACAGTAGTCACTGATTTTGTCAGTGTGCTGGTCTCGGCTGCATTAATAATAACCATGGAAAACTGAAACAGGCCAATGTGTGTTTTCTAAATGAAGCAGTGCAGAACCACAACGGAAAATATACATGCACAAGCGCACATACTCATTGATCCATATCGCAAAATAGCACAGGATAAATTATTTGTTCATTTTATTTTCTATTCTGGCTGGATTTTTTTGTAAGTAGCACAGATTTTCTGAGGGAAAACCGTGTCAGCAGTGCGCAATTGCACATGAGCGCAGCTTTGAGGGAACACTGCTCAGAACATAGCAGCTTAACCAGAACATGAAAGATAAATGTTTTACCGTTATGTAGTTACAGTAGTTTATTACCCATCATTCACTTGTCATTACCTTTCATCTCATCAGGTCAACATCCAAAAAACCTTAGGTTATAACTAGAGATTACATAAATTTAGGCTATTTGTCCTGTACAGGAAAAAATAAAAACGTAATTATTATTATTTAGTTTAAGGGCCAATTATTTGTCAGAATTAGGCCGTTGTTTGTTTACTTCTTTCCTTGTTATTTGTGGCCGCCTAGCTATTTATTTATCCCAGTTGTGGGCGCCTATTGTTGCAGCCACTCCACTTTATTTATTTATTGTTAGTCTGAGCTCCTGGTGGTCCAGCCGCTTGCCATGCAGCCGTAGTGGCATTTGCCCACATTGCTCAGTGTTAGTCTGTAGCTGCTTTTAATATAGTAGAGGACAGTTCTATTTAGATTATTTCAGTATTTTTCTAAGTAATCTGTGTGCTTAATTATAATTTAAAAACAATAATTTACTAAATAGCTTGTTCTTCCTTCTGCTCCTTTTAATTTGTAAATTGTACCTCCCATCCATCCATTTTCTTGACAGCTTAATCCTTAATGGGTCGCGGGGGTGCTGGTACCTATCTCCAGCTGTCAACGGGCGAGAGGCGGGGTACACCCTGGACAGGTTGCCAGTCCATCACAGGGCAGGACAAACAGGACAAACAACCATGCACACACTCACACCTAAGGACAATTTACAGTGATCAATTAACCTGACAGTCATGTTTTTGGAATGTGGGAGGAAGCCGGAGTACCTGGAGGGAACCCACGCATGCACGGGGAGAACATGCAAACTCCATGCAGAAAGACCCTGGGCCGGGATACGAACCCACAACCTTCTTGCTGCAAGGCAACAGTGCTAACCACTGTGCCACCGCGAAGCCTTAAATTGTACCTCATTTTTCTTTTTATTTCTTGATTTTAAATGTTTCTTTTGAAGAAATTAAGATAATAACTTTCTTTCTGCTTCCATCCAGATTCACATAACACTGATGGATGATGCATCTTGCAAATTACATCCCTTATGGTGACGAAATTGTTCTCTTTAATTTCTGCAAAAGCCAACAACGACTCTCAAAAAGAAAACAAGGACTTTTATAGAGATTTTTCCTCGTAAAGTGAGAGACACAGCTTCCAAAATGTCAGACTTTTATGACCTAATCAGACTCTACTTCAGACTTTCTGTCAGTAACAACGAAATACTTGCAGTTTTAGCACGCAGTCCTCAGGCTATAATAAGTTTGTACAACATGAAATTATGACCAATGGACAGATGCAAGGTTATCAATGGCTAAATCTTCGTGCTGTTCAACATGGGTTTGTGATGTCACAAGACACTGTAAGATGCATAATCAAACTGGTTGACCCACAAGGTGTGGAATTGAGACGAACTTGACGTTTGAGAAGACGTCAGTACAACTGCAGAGAACCAAATGCACTATAGCACATGGATGGATATGATACACTAAAACCCTATGGCATTGCTATCAGTGGCTGTATAGACGGTTTCAGCTGCTATGTGTGATAGATGGAAGCTTATACCACAAACAATGACCCTAAATTGATAGCCAGTTATTTTCTGAAAACAGTTTCATATGTCAACGGATGTCCAGAGAGGATATGTGCTGACAGAGGTACGGAAGACAGGTGTGTCGAACATATGCAGATGTTTTTATGGCGAAACCACACAGACAGTTTTGCTGGCTAGAAAAGTTTTATTGATGGAAGAAATACTGCCAAGCAACGTATTGTAGGCTGGTGGGCTACCCTACGCAAACTGAGTGTACAGTTTTGGATGAACTTATTTCAACTTTTCAGGATATTTTGGACTTAAGTCTTTTCCAATTCTGCTTTCTTAATCTCATTCAGGTAAGAGGGTGTATTCATGCTGTGTAAATTGTGCTTTTAAAACAATAACATGTAAATGTTTTGGTAATGTTAAAAATTCTGAAATTCTGATCTTTTTATAAATACAATTACTTAGATTTTATTACATTTGTCCACATGTGTGACGATCGGTGCTGCTATTGGACAGCGATGACGTGGGCGTAGCTAAGCGCAAAGACGCGGAAAAGGAGGTAAACAGCAGCAAAATCATATGGATATCAGAGCTGCAGGATGGATGTGAGGGTAAGGAGACGCGGAGGAGAGCTGGAGCAAGATGACAAGGCGTTGACGAGGCTGGGAGGTGAGTGAGCAACGAGCTGAGCTATAGGGCCGAGCTGCAGATGAGCCCTGAGAGGAATCGTAGCAGCTGGCTGTTAGCATCGGGGCTAACAGCCAGCTGCGAGAGCTGCGGCAGAACAAACCCGGAGAGAGACGGAGCAGGCAGACTGGATGGGAGTTTTCAAGATGTGTGGTGACGTGGTTTGTTGAACTGATGTGTGGGTACGATCATAGGCAAAGTTGGAACAATGACTGAGAGATCAGAGGTAAGTGCAGGAGTCTGAAGCTAACGTCCTGTCATGTTTACCTATTGCTCAGCTTTTTATTCTGACAAAACTGTCCGGTCTGTGTCATGATTTCCAGACAAATGCGTGTCAGAGCAGCTCACACAATGCAAGTTTCGCAATTCTCTGTTTGAAAAATTGGAACAGTGAATGCGTGCAGTACACAGAAGGAGACGACGTGTTCTGCTCGCGCTGACCCCCAATATGCTGGCAACCCAGGAAACATTGAGACGTGTAAAAACCGTTGAAAAGACGTCCCTTCGTCACGTCCCGTTATGGTTGAAAAATAGTTCCGAAATGAAAGTTGAACCAACGTCTTTGACATCTTCTGGCCGTGACATGCACGTCTTTTCTGGACGTCCACGGACGTCTAAATAGGTCATCTTTTGGATGTATATAATAAGATGTACTGCTGCATAATTTACGTGTGTACAATAAAATATAAAATAAACACATACCATATTGTCTAACATCGTGAAATGCATTATGTCTCGAGGTTTACACATTTGCTGAACTTGACAAAGGTTCCAAAAAGGTCCAAAAGCGGTCCAGTCCGACCTGGACGTCTATAAAATGTTTTTCCCACGTGTACTTTACAACCAATAACACATTATTTGTGAGCTTAAATAAATATTTTACTTTACCACCAGTGTTGGGTGTAACGAGTTCCAAAGTAACGAGTTACAGTAGTTATATTACAATTTTCGGTAACGCAGTAATGTAATGCGTTACGTTAGTGACGCCTGTAATATATTACTAGTTACTAAGAAAAAGCCGCATTCGTTCCCTGCGTTACAATCAATTACACTGTTATCTTTTTGGCTACGTTTGGGGAGAAATTAGCTCAGAGGACGTTTTTTCCCCCTATACGCGATGACGTTGCTACGGTACGTACACAATCACACATGGAGGGAAGGGAGGAGAACATGGCAGAGGCGACGGAGGACAAGATAACGTTTAACGGATGGAAGTATGCACATTACTTTTCCTTTGTTGCAAGAAAGGACAAAGACCTGATAGTGTTGTGTAAGCTATGCCCGGGCAATAAGCAACTGTCTACAGCTACGAACTCGACATCGAATCTCTCCAAACACTTAAAATGACAACATGCGACCACTAAGCTAGTTGCTAAAGAGCCCCAGAGTGACAGCGCCAACAATATGATGCCTACACCGTGTAAGCAGCCACGACTTGGATTTAACCACCAGATAACCACAAAGGCTGAGGTCAAAAGACTTGCAGCAGCATTCATTGTGGAGCAACTACCTGGACCAGTGTTACATTAGAATGGAAAATGAACTGAAAAAGACATTTGAGGGCTCAGAGTATGTGTCTACTACTGCGGATATTTGGACCCATCATAACAAGACTTATTTGGGAATGACAGCACACTGGATCAACCCAGCAGACTTTACAAGGGAAAAAGCTTCCATTGACTGCAAACGGATAAAAGGCCGACATACATACGACGTTGTAGCAAGTGAGATTGAGCAAATCCATTCAGTGTATGGACTAACACACAAGGTAACAGCCACAGTTACAGATAATGGGTCAAACTTTGTTAAAGCCTTTAAGATGTATGAAGCACCAGCAGCAGATTCAGATGAGGAAGGTGGAGAAGAACAGGTGCTTTTACTGACGTTGAAGAAGTGCTATGCAGTGGCTCCTCAGAAGGACAATTTATGCTTCCCCCTCACATTAGAAGTGCATCTCACACACTGAACTTAATTTCTACTAATGATGTTGACAAATGGCTGTCTGCGAATCCTGAGTCCAAGTCAGTCTACAGAAGTGCTACTGCGAAGTGTTCAGCCCTCTGGACCAAGTGCAGCCGTTCAACTATAGCCTCTGAGCTGGTAGAGAACATATGTAAACGAAAACTTATTGTTCCAGTTACCACACCATGGAACTCTTTCCACGACGCCCTTACGTGCATAACTAATGTTCCCGTCTCAGAGTTCAACCTTTTGTTTACTCAACTGGACATGAAAAGCCTTACTGAACGTGAGTATTTTTATTTTGTCTACAATGTTTGTATTACTCCTTTGTATTAGTATGTTTAAGTTATCAAAGCTATTGTTAGCTGTCTTTTTATTTGTAATTTGCACAACTTCATTTTTGCACTCTTACTTGGTGGTGGACAGCCCACTCAGTCATAACTTTATTTTAATATTGTCAAACTGTGTATATTGAGGTCAGAATAGTTTTTCAGGAGTATCTTTTTTTCATGGTACTTGTCTAACACAGCTGATTGTGCTTGTTTTTCATATATGTTATTAAAGAAGGGTGTTGAAAAGAGATCTTTCGGTACCATTATTAAAAGAAAACAACATTGCAGGTTACTTTTATTAAACACTGTATTGTAATAACTCTTCTTGTAAAGTGCCTTGAGATGACATCTGTTGTGAAACGGCGCTATATAAATAAACTGAATTGAATTGAATTACTTTTTGGGTACAAAAGTAACTAGTTACTTTTTTTTGAGTAACTTCCCCAACACTGTTTACCACAACATACCATGAATTTAACTTTTTTGAATAATATCTTCCAGTTATTAAACATTCAAACAAGACACTACAATTATTGCAATTTAGTTAACCAAATCTGTGGTAATTTTGTTTTCAGTATTTTTAAATTAATGTGTAGTTTTTAATCAAACAACATAACAAAAACACAGGATATCAGTATAAACACACCATTCTTTTCCAAAAAAAATCTTTATTTGTTGCTCCACAACATAATTGCACATTTTGTGTGTCTATGTATATTAATTTGTAAAGTATAACAATGAACAGGTTAAACACTGATTCAGTAACTTTGCCATCGGGTTTACCACCATTTACTTCTTATAATCCCCACCCCCAGCTCTTCCTGAAGCATGTTTCAAGTGTTCCGCCATTGCTACGTCAATTTCCAAGTCAGTAGCATTTGGGCTCCACCTCTTCACAGCATCTGAGGGACGAGAATATGAATGTAAAAAGCAAGAAGTTAAACAAGCACTTATTTAGACACTGTTTTTTTTTATCAAACTAATTGTACAATGCAGTCGAACAAGACTCGAACAAAATTCAAAATGAAGACTTAATTCATGACACAGGATGTTGATTTCATACATGTCCACATATGAGTACACTAGGACTAAAAACACGTTTATTATGCGTTTGGACATTTTTGATAAAAACAGGTCTTTTAAATAAATAATACACAAGGAACATACAATGTGTGTCACAAATTACCTTGCATTATATTATTTAAAGGTCTGGTTCCACCTATTTGAAATTGTACAACACTTTAGAAAATGTACATTTTAACAAAGGAATAATTGTGGCTGTAAAACACCATAAATATTCATACCCTCACTTCTGTTCTTGCTATGGAATGCAGCTGTCAATGGGCAATAAATCATTAAGAAATGCTGTTTTTACTGTTTCAGGACCATTCTGTATATTACAGAACGTAGTAATAAAAGGCACTTAGTTTTAACAAGAATGTCTGATTGTACACTTAGAATTAACTCACTACAGAATTAATACATAACACACAGAGACAAAAATAAGAGGGTAGAAAACACAGCAACCCATTATTGTAACCAATTTCAAGTCCTTTGTGGATACTGAAAAGATGTAGACTTCAAAAAGTCCAGTTCTACATTGAAAAATGTTGTTAATCATTCACAATGACTGATTCCAACTTAACTAACCCTGGCCCTCGAGACACTATTTGTAACTATAAATGATGTTTCAGAAAAATGTATGTTTTTATAGATTAGGCTGTGTTTTCACTAATGTATGTGTAGGAAATAAGAAGCGACAGCAAAGTTCTCATTTAAACGCAAATGACTAAGAACAGTTACTCATGAGTCGATTCTGACTTGGTGAAGTTTTAATTTTTGATTTCATCTTTAAAATTAAAAAGAGGGGAGTTTATAGTCAAAATAAAAGTTGCATTTTTTGAATGTTTAATTAGGTGGATTTGTTGCTTTTTGATTGATCTAAGCAGGATTTGATTAAGTTGGCCTAAATAAAGATAAAGCTATGAGCAGTAATTATAAGAATAGAACGAAAAGCAAACGGTGTTAATTGGAAAGCAACAAACTGGTTTAAATTATTTTAATAGGCACCGTGTTGAATGGTACAGAGAGTAAACCTTCTCAGAACTGCATATATTCTTATCTGAGACCACGAACAGTTTATGAATTCTTTCTGTGATTTAAATAAGTATCATTTATGCTAAAAATATGTTTGGCTTATTTCTGATGGCTCTATAGACTTTAGAAATATAGCTTAGTCTCTGAATGAATGACCTAAAGGAGACTGGTGTTAAATTATTTACACAATTGAACATTCTTAAGGATTTTATGGCTAAACTAGTGGGATTTGAATGTTTGAGTTTGAAAAAAAAATTAAAATTTGGAATTGGTCTAAGGATTGAAAGTAACAACTAAATTCTTTGGTAGATTTGTTTAAGAACAAGTAATGAATATCAGCGGTGATCGAAATGATGGTTTAATTTAGAAGTAAGAAGTAAATTCTAATTCATTTATTCTGATCGTGTAGAAGCAAAATGTGATTGGAGCAGCTACATTGAAATAATTTTTTACCATATATTTGAATGCAAATTTTGTTTTGACAAATAAGAATTGGTTTTAGTTTTAAAGTTTAAGATTAATCTTTCAGATGTTATTCATTAATTGTTAGCTAGTCTACTTGATGCTGAGAGTAAATTTACATGTCCTAAAACATTTTAGAACAGTTCTGATCATAGAATAATGGCATAATATATCATTTGATTAGTGGAGACTCTGTAACTGACAATTTATTTAGATTGTTTTGATTTTATTTTCTTTATTTTTTATTTTTTTTCTCTTTCTCTCTCAACCTTTATATATTTTTTCGACTTGGATTCTGACCCAGATTTCTGAACTGCGGTCTGCTTATTAATGAGAACTTTGGAAAATGTTAATTTGAGAAGCTGGATTAAAGAAAACATGATTCAGTGGTAATTTCTTTGACATTTGATTAGAAGCTTCAATTAAATGTCTGTTTGTACTTTGAGACATAGAAGGAGATAATTGGGATACTGTAAAAATGCTGGTTTTTGTTTTTTATTTTAATGCTACTAGTTTGTGTTTAGAGAAATCTTATCTCTTGAACCTCCTGTATTGAATTTTTTTTTGTTTTGTTTTACTGCTAAGGGGAATTAGACTACTATGTATCCTACAAAAATTTAAGAGGAGTTTTAGTTGCACAAATCAGTTTGACTATGTTTGATTCACTTCACAGAATCTGACAGATGTTCTTGAAGAATTAACTGTTTCGTTATTTACAACCAGAATATCTTGCCCAGTTGGCTTTTTGTGTTTGTTTAAAGAGGAATCATATAAGCAAAAGTTACTTTGAATTTAGATTGGATTGTGTTCATAAAAAAGTACTTTAGGTTTGATAGTCTGCGATTACATTAATTGGAGCAAGGAGTGAGACAGGCTGTGTATGCACAACAAGCCTGCAAGTCTCATAGAATTCTTTACGAAAGTTGTTCCGTCATTTTGTTTCATGTTTTTGGTTTTCATAATTTTTTTATGCTTTGGGTTATTTTTTCTCTGCATTTGTTTTACTAACTTTTTTTTTTGTCTGAGCCAGCTTGATAGAGATCCAGTACACTTAAGTGATGGGGAGTTTGGAGACTGAGTGTGTGCCTATCATTGCTGGGAGGAGCATCACAGGAAAGAAGTTATGGGGGTGATGAAGGAATTTGCAGAGTGGGTAAGACTGACTGATAGAGGTTAGCCTGCGTTTTTCTATACTTTTGATTGTATTTGTGATCAGACCATAGATCTACTTGTTTGGACATGTTTAGTAAAACTAAATAAGATTATACTGATTTGCCAAATTAGGGCATGGGACATGTATGGCTGTTTGTCCACTGTTGACGCACTCCAATGGCTGCAGGAACCTCGGTGCTTTGTGTTGAGGCTGGATGGAACGTCTGGTCTGCTTATCTGTGGAATGTCTTGTCATAACTGCCTTTCGACAATAATGCAGGAGACAATTTGCTGGGATTAACAAACGTTCTTGGCTTTATCCACAGCAAGCACCTGAGGAAGTGGGGAGAGGCACGAAGCTGCTGCCCCATTAGGACCAGGCCTGTCTCAAGTGCTGGATGGGAAAACATGGTTCTGTTCCAATGCCCAGGTTTGGTGAATTTGAAGATAATTGGATACTTTAAATTTATAGGTTTAGTTTTGATTTATACTTGGAAAATTTACAGGGTCTGACAGCTAAAGTGGGAAAAACTCAGGCTAACTAGGTTAGTTTTTGCATATTTTATGGGATATATTTCTGGCTATTTCTGACACATGTTATGGGTTTTTAAGCTGTAAGGAAGAATTCAGAAATAATGTGTAAATGTTAAATTAATCATTTGATTCCATACCAGGTTTTCTTAATGGCATCAGATCGCATCTTCCTGCACCTGAATGAATTGGCTGTGTTTGGGAAATGGTCAATTACGGGAGTAATTTACCATTAAAGAGGGATTATTATTGTAATCATCTGATTATGATTTCATTCGGAAAAGACAGTTCCTTTATAGACATTTACTGAATGCAGCTCCCAGCAGCCTTGGACGGAATGCCAGCGGTGCGGAAGAGAAGATATGAACTTTTAAAAGAACAAAAATGTTACTTCTAACTATTTTTTTGTTTCACAGGGTTCTTCCCACTTTAAGTTTGATTTATTTCAGAATATAACATAGTAATAATGTCTATGTTCATGGGTTTTCTAAGCTTCTTCCACAGTATTAACATGTGTCAAGTCAGATTTAATTATCTGCTCACATTTAAGACATTTTTATACCTACTATTACATTTTTGGGTTTTGAACTTAGTAGTTTTGGGAATTGTTAAAATACTTTTTTTGTATAATGCCAAAAGAGGGTGAATTTATAATTAACAGATTTACATTTTTTGAGTAATGGGAGTTAAGGTTAAAAAGGTATTTTAACAGGTTGTGTTTTGAATTTTAATCTGGAAGTCTTGTTGTGGTATCATATGAAAGACTTCATGTTTTAAACTGATAAAATTTCTTGGGTTTGACATTTTTTTTGCATTCTCAAATGCTTTACAGGTTTTAGATCTTAAGTTTTAAACACTAACCCTGAAGGAGAGTACAGAGGAGTGATCAATCTATTTGAAAATAGATTGAAAGAGGGATTTGTTGTATTTTACTTTTTTGGGGCTATTTTATATACAGTTAATCATTCAGAGGTAAAAGTCTGGTTTATATGATTCATGGTTGTAAAACACATTCTTACCAGTATTTTAATTGGGGTAAGCTTTTAAGCAATAAAACTCTTGGGTAATTTACTGCATGCTGTAAAACCAGGATGTCTGTAGACCAGATGTAGGGAGGACGGACCATAAAACCATAAAACTCAGAATGAACTTTTGACTTAGACCCAGGAGGAGGACACTTCCATCTTATGAATGCATAATTCTGGACGGACCAGTGGTTGTCAAGACACTTTTTAAAAACGTTCTGATTGGAGCAGATTCCGAGGGAGAAGAGACGCCCAGATGATGGGAAGTTTTTGGATGTCTATAAAAGTTATGGCATGAAACCATTCGTCGTCTCTGGCCCAGAGAAAATGGGCATGTTTCTCTGTAAAACTGCATGTCTGTTAATCTGTTTAAAATAAAACTGAGAACTGGAAATTGGCTCCTTGTCTCTGCTTGAACATGCACTGAATTATTTTTTACAAAAATTTAATTCTACACTACCTTTATATAGATAAAGCACAAACTGCATTCCAAGTCACCATAATACACAGCACTGACAAATATATACTGCTCTGTTTGCCAATGAGCTTTAGGACACACACACACACACACACACACACACCACTGCATGGTCCCTCTTTTACCAATCTAAAAGTAAAGACCTTTTGAAAAACTTGTAGTCATGCGAGTGAAGAACTGGACCAGTGTGTGTTTTTTCATTGTCTTTGTATTGTCTGAATCTTGTTTAATTCAGACCATATACCGGTTCAAGAGCTACCGATGGTGAGTAGAAAATTCCTGGTAAGAAGCATAAGCCAGTTAAGCAGAATCCTGCTCATCTCATTTATGACTTGTTCTTTATATACATTTTATTTAATTGTGACTTCATTTTCCTCAAAAAGATTGGTCATAATCTTGGTCGAAGACTTTGTTTTATGGCTTGCAAAAGCCAATTCTGAGTAACAAGTAGTTCTGAATTTAAATTCAATTCTTAAATGCTTAAAATCAACTGTGTTGACAATTATGGGTGCAAGAATGAAAAGGGGAAACTTACATTTTTCTTGCACAGCTCTGTAGATTGTGAGGACTTATTACAACGTAAAGTTTAAAAGTAATTACATTTTGACTAAACAACTATCAAAAATAGAACATTACTTTCATACAGTGACAATCTGCAACATTTATTATGCGAAATGGACAGCCATAAAGCATTACTAACATCTGGTAAAATAACCAATGCATAGTCCCTGAATGGACATAGACACGAAAACATTACAAACCCCCAAAAAGATAATTCAGATCAACTATTCAAAACATTTTCACATAAGCCTTAACATATGTCCATGTGCCTGTAAAGATTCAGGACTTATTTGTAGTTGAGGTTGACCTTCAATGCTGTGATGTTGTGTGCCTGCTGATAAAAATAAAAGTACTGGAAATAGTAGACTATTTAATTGAAGGAATCTTGAAGATAAAAGGAGCTTTGCAAACACTTATGTTATGCATAGTACGAAAAAAAGAAAAACAAGGACATACTTCTGTGGGTAGTAATTTCACCAGATGTGGACCTTTGCCTCCATCTTATTGGAAGATCCTGTGGGGTTTGATTAACCTGCCCTTCATGATAATATTAAATAAGAGGTTTTAGTTTTTGTGAGTTTTATCGTCCATTTTTAACGTAAATGCAATAATGTGAAGTAAAGTAATTGGACATACTTCTGCAGGTAGTCATTTCACGAGGTGTGCACCTTAGCCTCAGTCTACGTTGACGATCCTGTGGGGTTCGATTAACCTGCCCTTCATGGGAATGGAAAATAACAAGTTAGAATTTGGAAGATTTCACTGCATTTTTACTTGTAAAAGCATTGTAAACAAATAAACAGAAAAAACAAAGGCACACGTACTTCTGGGGGTAGCCTTTTCACGAGATACGGACCTCTGGCTGTGTCTTATTTGGAGATCCTGAGGTGTTAAACTAAACTGCGCTTTATGGTAACATTAGACAAGACAAGTTAATGTTGTACCATTACACAATTAACTTTTACTACTACATGCTACCCTACGCATCCAGATAATGGCGAGATGTCCCCATGAACATTCAAGATGTGATTTTGACTAATATTGGTTTGCCAACAATTAGCAATTTGACAATGACTTTGGATAATCACATACTCGGTACTGCTGAAGGCATGCATGTTGGTAGGCTGGTACTTGTAGGTGTGATCTGCACATCCACTGACAATAAAACAGAAAAACGTGAAGAAAAATTCCTTTTTATAGCATGCTTCTTTTGTGTAATATTAGACAAACCAGACATACAATTTAATGTAGTGGTGAACAGGTCAGGGGTTGAGCAGGTTTCATCTAAATGTTTTGGGCACACAACCTTTATAACAAACAAGGACATATGACAAATTAGAACATTCAATTTGTAGAATGTGAAACCCTTATCTACATAACACAAAGCAGTTTACTGACCTCCGTTTCGTTTACCCTGTGAGGAACGTGCAGAGCCTTCATACTGCTTGCGTTGTCCCTCAACTGCAAATGAAATGGAATTGATATTGCTCCACCCAAAAAATGCCTTTAGCCAGGTAGTTATATTGTTAAATTAAGCAATTACCTGGCTGGGGTTTTGTATAGTTATATTTTGGAGGTGGTTCTGGGTAGGACACAGCCCTTTTAACAGCATGATTTTTTTTTTATGTTGAACAGGTCCTGCTTTTCCTTTGTACAAAAACAAATTGTTAATTCAACACTATTTTGCTACGCTTATAATTATATAAGTATTTAACACATTACATTATCTACTAAATCCTCACTACTACACAGCTGTTATAGACATTGCTTTTCTTTCTAATCAGTTTCTCATAACACCGATTTTAATTTGTGAAATTACAAGTGCCTTTCTTTGGATTTATTAAAAAAATTATTTTTGTTTTTTTGAATGTTCACAAGTAATGTTAAGACTAAAGTGGATAAACACCTTCCCTTATGATAAGGTACAACCATTCAGAACACTAGAAGTCCTTATGACTATTTGAAAAAGTAAAAGTAGGCAACTTACGTTTTTTGTATGGCAGAAGAGTGTGACTGAGCTGTGTAATGTCAATATCAGTCATGTCACTGTCATTTTCAAGGTCCAAGTCTATATAGAATAAAGCAGATATAGTTAGTGACAGTTTGAGGTTGACATTTGAACAATGGTGCATGACTGCAGAAACATGATAATCTGACGCTGCTTCAACATAAAGGTCACAGAAGACTTTCCTCTTTCTGGTCCTTTTTGCTTCTCCCCTATTGTCCATTACCTAATAATTAAAACAAGAGGACAGAGTTTCACTTTCAGGATAGCACATTCCCTCCTTCATTACAAAACTTGTAAAGCAACTTGACACCATGTATGTGTGGCAAGGTACACAATGAGGGCCCGGACAGGATTTGATCCCACGACTCCCAGGTGAGAGCCATGCATGCTAACCAGTCAGCCAAAGGGATATCTCTGTGACTGAGCAGCCAGGGCACATCATCAAACAGAGCCATAGTGACAGGACCTCCACACTGTCACACATGCTAGTAGTTGTATATACAAAATTGTAATTATTGTATAAACACATTTTTTTTTGGGATGAATTAGTCCTAAGTCATAGCATGCTGACCACTGTCAACCACAAAATTAAAAGCACGAGGCTGATTTAATGTTTTCCATAAATACTGTTACATGGCTTTCCAATCCCAACAGAAACCCCAGTGTAAATACGATAATAAATAATTTAATAGTTAATATATTACCAAATCAAGTCATTCTGGTTTTTGCAGCTGGAATATAGCGTAACCCTGTTTGTACGGGAGACACACAGCCTTTTTGTAGACACTTCCTTTGTCTACCAACATTCGCTTTGCCATTGTCGAGTCACTGCTAACAAACATGATGTTTAAGAGCTTTGAGTTGCATGGCTGGTCCAGTCCCAGCCTGGTCAGCGGCGAGCATGAACTGATGAAGCCTCTTGGATAAGAGGTGAAACGTCTTCCAAGACAAATTACCAAGTCCAGTTGCGTTTGATTGAAATTTCCTTGAGATAACCATGACCTGGATGAATGAGAATATTCACAGGCTTATGAAATATGGTTCAAATAGCTGCAGAAGTTTGTAGCATCATCTGACAAGTATTTGATGAATGTAATATGTTGGATAGGTGGGCCCATAAAAACCCACCGAGTTATCCACAAAGTGCTCCAGAATGTTGAGTGCGTAACCTAGATAGGACTCTCTCTTCCCATCCGCTTCCTCTAAAAGAATGCTCATACCAACACTAAGACAAAGAAAGCGATGATACTGGTCTTCAGGAAGCACATCCTTTAAGACTACTGGTCCTGTGTCGAGCATGAACTGACGAAGCTCTGTAGCTTTCCATCTATCTAATTCTTCCATACTTCTTGGCTGCCTTATATACTTATAAACTCTGCAGGTAAAGCTCCCTTCAGTTGACTTATGTTCCTGTCTACTTGCTCTCTCTGAGCCTTACTCAATGTGCATGTGACTGGCCCACGCCACAAGTAGATCAGCATCCTTTTCATTGCTTCAAGACATACCAGATGCATGTAGTCTAGGGGGAACTGCTTAACACACAAAATACCAGCTTCCGTAAGAGGTGATATCTGTTTTTGATGGTCAGGGTATCCAGCATGGCTGAAAACATCATCTCTTCTTTCTTCAGAAGGCCCCTTTGTCAAGTAAACTACCCTTCCCTCTATCTTTTGTGCTACTGCAACACATCGCTCACATCCATGCAGACTATTGTGACTTTTAATACATTTGAGAAATGACCTGGCTTGTGCATCACAGATGATGGCCTTCATGTAACTGTGTGAATCAAATTCTGGCAGGAAACACCATTTTGGATAAGTTGTTGCAACTTCTCCAAGAAATCATGTAAGAAGTCTTCAACAGAGCTACGATGAATGGCTGTCTGTTTTGAATTTGGACAAGAATAGGCCAAAAGCACATTTTACTACTTTTAAATGATGGAACGCCATCTACATTAAAGGAAAGTGCAACTTGTCCTGGCAGTGTCTCTTTCAATGTTCAAGAAGGTAACGTTCAATGCCACAGTAAATGCACTGGCCATTGCATTTATTTTCAATTGGCACTCCTTGTGGAGTATCTAGAAGGGTTCTAGCATCTTTGGGAAGGGTATGGCCATGACTTCTGAGCACATGAAGAAGATCATTTATTGCCTTGTGTGTCTGATTTGTTGCAGTAGCCCAACTGGCCAAGTCATTGTGAAGAGATGGTGTTTCAACAATGGGCTGTGAAGTCTCATCTAACTGTTTCCACTCCGTATTTGAAGAACTGATGTCATAATGGTGTTCTTCATCATCACTGCTCATTTACTCTGTGGCTGTGATAATGGAGGAACTACAGCCCGCCACAGCATTTAATTCGTCAAGTGCTGGGTCCTCCATGACAGGGTTCTCCTCCCCCACAAAAGCAGGCTCCACTGTCCCCTCGGATTCTGAGCTGCTGACCTTTTCCGCTAAGGCATCAACTCTTGCCATTCGACGTCTCCACTTTCTTTGATAGTCAGAGGACATGTTTAAAAAACCTAAAATGATGAAATACTTTTAAAGCACTTACTGAAGTCAGCCATGTTCTAATTAATTTACAGATTTCAGTGAATTATTCTTGAGCTCCTCCTTCAGTTTTAACATTGCAGTGCCTTTCATTTAATTTATTTTCAAAAATAAACTGTCAGAATGCTACATCTGAGTAGCACGTTTTATTTTAATATTTAAACATGTTTAATTAACCAATGTGCTCTTATGTGCTGCATGTCTTTGATATCAAAGTACATATCCATTTAACTACTGTTTTTTTTTCCTTTTATGCCAATTTTAGTTTTTAATGAATCAATTTACCACCAAGAGGTTTGCTTAAGCAAAGTCATCCCACATTTTTCTCAAGATGTTTTCTTAATAATAAAGATGTATATCTATATACACACTGTTGTGGTCAATAAAACCACCCCCAGTTCAGAAGTACTTAGAGTATAACATCTTCAGTGGAGAAAAGCCAAGCTGAGTTTCACCTCTGCAGAGAGTGGAGAAGACCTGTCCCCAGCAGGCTGAGTCCAAAGCGTTCTGAAGCTCTGCTGCAGGCCGGCTCGTTTTATTCATTCAACAGGGAGTGGCTCATAGCACATACACACCAATACATTTGCTGGTTATTTTCCCCACACACATATTTCAGTTACATCTTGCGAGATAACAGGGAACCTGGTGGTGCCTAGCTGTGCCTGGCTCTGCAGCTTCTGCTCTGAAAAACAACTCCATATATGGTAGAGCCTGGTACAGCACATCTCATATCAGATACTACTTCCTCTTAGGCCTTTAGCAACTTTCAGCAAGCATAAAACATTTAATCACATTAAAAATCCTCATTTACACACACGTGTGTGTGTGTGTGTACTATACTGAATATATCATTTTTTTTGTATCTCATAACACATACACACTTTCACATTCTGTTGAAAGTATTCGAAAGGTGGTTACTTCAAGTTCCATAAACGTTTTATTTTGCCACAGATGAGTTTGTTTTTAGGGTTAAAAAAAGGTCCTAGCATTAAACATTACCTTTTAGCATACTAGCTAACTTCAGCCAAACTTAATTTAATTTGACAGTGTGCTTATACTTGCTTTCGGATTTTTGCCCCGAGTAAAACAATTAAAAATAAAATACATTAATAAAATACATCAAAATGTACTCACCCACCAGTGAATTTTTAATGATTCGTAAACGCAAAAAAACTCTCCTTGTGTTGCAGAAATACGTTACTGCTCACTCTTCTTCTGGTGTTTTTGGCGGTTTTGCCAAACCAGCATAAAAAGATGCATTACCGCCACCTACTGATCTGGACTGTTGAGTATACAAACTGTCATATCGCGAGATTATCTGCTATAGAGGTATCATATCGCGAGATTTGTTATAACATCTTGGCAGCAGTTTTTGCATCCAGCTCAGACTTTAAATTGTGACTTTATGAATAACGTATGAATAACTTATGTATATAGCCTATATATATTTAATAATTATATAAACAAAATAATTAAATCATATTGTAATGTATGGGAAACTGATGGAATGATGAGTAAATGCAGTGATTTCACAATTACTTAACTAGAGGGCCACTTTGTGATTAGAATTTGACATAAAACAAGATGTAAAACAAACTGAAGTTTTTTTTAAAAATAAAGATTTCCGCGCTGGTTTGTATGGGTTTTACTAAACGTTTAAAGGACGTAAGTGGATGACTATTAACAACCTCTTAAGAAACTACTTGGACACTACAGTAATTTAAATTACTGTAGTATGTGAATGTGTAAGCACAATGGCTTTTGCATATTTCATAAGGATTTTAAAGAGGTTGACGATCTACTATAAATCCCCGTGTAGAAGACGTCAACTTCTGGACGTCCTTTCACAACTGAATCACAACAGTGTATATTTTGGACTACATGCAGCTAAAAGTCAAAGTAACAACTTTACATGCAACCACAGAGAATTGTAGACGTGTACAAACGTATTTGAATGCATTTTTAAGAAATATTTTGTGTTACAATTTTTTGCACATTTTGTCGTCCTGGGCCTAAAACCGAACCCTGGGGCACACCACAAGTGATCTTATGGACCTTAAGCTTGGTTTATGCTTGCCGCATGAACATTCCGTGCGGAAACGAGATGCGTGGAACCGGCCCAGACGCCTTCTTGCAGCGTTTATACTTTCTGCGGCTTGTTCCTGCTGAGAGCCAATATTCTTGACGACTGTAGGGGGCGGCATAGGGCTCTATGGCATGCATACAACACTACACCATAGTAGAAGTAGTAATCACTGTTGTTTACAAGATGGTGACACCCCTATGCTGTTTACTTAGGAAAAAAGACGAAAAAGGAGATGGTCCACTCGTCCATTAAAACACAGTTGATCACAGTGATCTCTATCGGCCGAATAATAAAGATGTCTATTTACGAACCTCCGGCAACATGAGTTTTTGCCAGTCCGCGTAGTTACAAATTTTCCTAGGTGCGCGGTGCGTAAATTTTGGGGCGGGAGGAGGCTGCGCGGAGAGGCGTGGTTGCTGAAATGACGTAATTTGGCCACGTGGAGGCGTGCGGACCTCGCGGACGTGGCAAGCATAAACCAAGCTTTAGAGGAACAGGTATCTAAACTTACCATAAAAGTCCTGCCTGTGAGATAGGATGTGAACCATTTATGAACAGCACCAGAGAGGCCGATCTGTTTTAAACGGGTTAAAAGAATAGTGTGGTCTACTGTATCAAAGGCAGCGCTTAGATCCAGTAGAACCAACACTGTCACCTTCTTAGTATCATAGTTTAATCTAAAAACATTTAAAATAATTAAAAGAACCGTCTCTGTGCTGTAGTTCATCCTAAAACCAGACTAAAAATTCTCTAGGACATTATGAGCGTTGATAAAATCATTAAGTTGAATATAATCATTAAGTTGAATACAATCAATTAAGTTGAATAAAAACAAGTTTTTCTAAGACTTTGCTTAAAAATGGTAAATTACATACCGGTCGGTAGTTGTTTAAATCATTAAAATCTAAATTGCTCTTCTTCAGCAGGGGCCTCACTGCTCGCTTTAAAGGCAGCAGGAAAAACCTGTCTGAAGGGAACAATTCATAAAGTTTAAAATCTCATCTTTAACAGAACCATAAAATTGCTTAAAAAACCTGGTGGGAATCGGGTCCAAAGCGCTTGTGGTGGGCCTCACTGAGGAGACAACTTTATCAAGGGTCCCAGCTTCTACCAGGACAAAACTGTCCAATGTTTCCTCTGGTAAAGGCAGACACTCAGATTTGTCTAAAATCATGTTTGTTTGAGAGGATAAAATATTACATCTGATGGTGTCTACCTTCCCTCTGAAGTGGTCTGCAAACTCCTCACAGAGTGTTTGAGGGGGTTTTCTGAAAAGTATTAGAATTAGGATGTAGAATGTTGTCAATGGTGGAAAACAGAATTTTGGGGTTATTTTTATGTTCTGAGATGATTCTGGAAATGTATGTATTTCTGGAATAAGAAAATGTATTATTGGGTGGAGAGGCCTCTCTCCACTCAGCCATGTCTCCGTTAAAAATAAACACTGAAGACTATTGTATTGATTTTTAGTAACTGTTTAAGATTATTTGGGTTGCATTTTCTTAGTTTATGATTACTTCTTCGCTCTCTGCTGACAATAACAGGTATGAATGAAGTAGGGTAAGGTCCAAGTCCGATATGTGAGTTACTGTTAAAATCAGGATTGAGTTCATAGGAACAAGGACCAGCTGCACATCAGGATGTTGTGGATGGGGCAGAGAGGACAGGAGCAGCTGGAGCCGGTGCAGGGGACAGCGGTGGGCGAGGGTATGCCAGGCTTAATGCCAGCATGCGGGTACCTTGTCTGTTAAGATGGAGTCCATCTGCCCCAAATAATTGACTCCTACCGCAGAAAATGTTAAAATAGTCTATAAAACCAATGTTGTGCATCACGGTAACAGAGGAAAGCCAAGTGTTAAGAGAGAGTAACCTGCTGAAGCGATTTATTCCTCTGTTTATGGTGGGAGTGGGGCCAGAAATAAAAACAGATAGGGGCTTGTCTTTTAAAAGATTAAAAAGATGAATAAAATCCTGCTTTAAAAACTCAGACTGCTGTTTACGGATGTCATTGGTTCCAGCATGAATTATAACTTTACTCACATTTGGGAAACGTTGGATGGAGTCCAGAATCTGTTCAGATATATCCTTTACTGGAGCTCCAGGAAAACAAAGGGTTACAGCTCCTCTCATCCTAACATGCCGGATAATAGAATCTCCAATGATGAGAGTGCTGGGTGGATGGTGTGCAGGCTGCTGGGCAGAAGACCTCTCGTTATCCAGGACCTGCTGGATGTTGGGCAGCTTGGCTTCCACAGGACTGCAGCGGTGTTTATAGGGCGCAGAGGGCTCGTTTCGTGGATTCGGGGTGTAGTGAAGCACTCATCGGCGGGTCCCGGCTGTAGTCCTGGGTTTGGCGCGACGTGGGTGGCTACCGGAGTCCGACTGCTGCTCTGGCTGCTGGGAGGGGATGGGTGGCGGTCCTGCGGAGCTGTTGGTCCTCGGCGCAGTCGGAGGGACGGTCAGAGGAGGGAAGGCTCCCCCAGGGCACCGAAGCGGTTCGACAGTGGAAGGCCGGGTGAAGGAGAACGGTGAAAGCCGCTCCCGGCGCCCCCACCACGACCAGGCCCAACCGTCGACCACGCACCCTGGAGCACCAGAGTGGAGCTGAGGGGGGTTTTTGGCTTAGCCCCCTGCTGGATCCAGCGCTGTGGTCAGCTTGGCTGCCACCGTTCTCCTTGCTTATAGAGAACGGCGGCAGCCCTCTCTTTTTAAGCGCTCGTGGTCCTGGATCAGGTGTAAATTGGTGATCCTCTGCTCCAATTCCTTGATTTTCTTGGTTAGCCTGGCACAACCATCACACCAGGAGCTACAGGTGAGGTATGATAAAAGTAACAGCGTTCCGTGCTCTGATTAAAAACGCGTCCGATAAAAGATAAGTTGCTAAAAGTTCAAAAACGGTTAAAACTAGTCAAAAATAAATTTTTAAAAAACAAACAGTTAAAACGAATTAAAAACCATTAAAACCGTGTTAAAGAGCTGGAGTTGGCAGCAGGCATTAGGACGCCGACGCATGCGCAGTTAGGATCACAAACACCACACTACTGGTTGAATGCCACATGCTATGGAAGAGGCACCGGGTACAGGCTAACCATGTGGTATTTTGCTTTACTTTTTCTTTGATACTGTAAGTCCAGATTCTACCTAAACAAACTATTTGCACCATTATTGTGGCATCAGCCTTTAAAAAGCCCCTATTGGTCGGCCTCTAAAATGATCCCTACAAAAAAACAACAACACCTGTTATCAAAACATTAAAGCATACTTCATTATTCAAAGAAATGGTAATCATTCTGTATTTTTTTTTTTTTTTTACGTGTCCTGTCTAGCAGTTTGCTACTCAGAATTGGTGTCTGAGTACTGTGGTGTAATTCTGCATAAGGTTTAAACTTTAATTATTCAGAAGGTAAAAGACTGTTTATATAGTTTGCATGGTTGTAAAAATGGGTCTGTCACTATTGTTTATGCAGGTAAGCTTTTAAGTCATAAAACTCTGGGGTGAGTTTTATTGCAAGGCTGTAAAAGCAAGATGTGTAGATAAAAACTGGGAGAAGAGTTTGGGGGAAGCAGATAGCCAGTTAACCATAATTCTTTATAATGAACCTTTGACCCAGAACAGAGACGACCCATCTTCGGACTGCATAATTCTCTGACAGCAAATCATGGCTAAGAGACTGTTTGGAAATGATCTGATTGGAGTAAGATTCGAGTGAGAAGAAACGCCTACAACCCTGGCAAAAGTCTGGTGTCTATAAAAGTGATGACATGAAAATCATTCAACGTTCAGATTTCTTTAAATCTGGACCACAGGGGAACGACGGGGGCAAATTCCTCTGTAAAACTGCAATTAGTTAATCTGTTCAAAATAAATGTTAAACTGGAAATTGGCTCCATTTTGTCTCTGCTTGAACATGCATTGAATTACTTATGATAATTATTTAATTCAACAAATGGTGACCTCGACTGTGTGCAGGGTTTTGGACCAGGCTCCAGTTATTTTTTAAGTTAATTAACGGACATGTATTTGCTCTATTGACAATTTGCGCAGAGTTGCGTAGTTTTTTAATTCTATTGATTGGTTAATCTAACATTGGGTAATGTTGTCATGCAAGTTAAATATGTTTTTTTTGTTTTGAGCAGATTGACTATTGCATGCCCGGAGTGTTAAGACCTGATCGGCTGTCTGTTTTCCTGTTTCTGAGCAGGATTTACTCCTTCTTTTCGCTCCGTAGAGGAACACCGGTGCATGCTGGGAGATGGAGTTTCTTACTCTGCGCGCCCGGTGCGGGCTGCTTGTTCTCCGGAGCGGAAAGTGGAGCAGATGGACCGATATCTTCAACGACTCAAATTGGAGCCACGGTGCGGATCGGAACTCGACGGGTTGGCCACCCTGCCCAGAATAGGACGCTATTTGGGAGCTCCCAGGCTGGCATCAAAAAAGATTACAGAAGGGCCTGGGTCGCCCTCTGTTAAGTCTATCGAATTACCTGGGAGAGGGGCTGCGTATACTTCCAGACGCGTGGCTGAGCACCACGAACGGGAATTGTGAAAATGGTCCGGCATTGTTTTTTGGTGAGCTCCGATGAGGTTAGTGTTTTGATTTCTGCTTGTACAAGTATTGTGTCTGTATGTGTGTGTGAGATGTTTTTTACGCAGGCGCTTGGCGAGAAGTGCTGGTGATGTTGCGTTTTGTGTTAAAATGTTATTGTATAAATAATGAACTCGAGTATAATAAATAAATTAAAATAGATAAATGAATATCTAACTGTGTATGATGGATAACGGTAATTAAATATCTATAAGAATTAGTTGTGAACATTTACGACAGGCCATCTGGGTGGCCGCCCTAAGCTAGGTGCTATGGCGGAGCTAATACTGTGTGAGTTTTTGCTTGATAGTATGGCTAACATACGACAGTTTTGACTATATGTTTTGATAAATAAATTAGTGCTAGTAGGCGGTTTTCTGCCATCTGTTCGAGTCTTTTGAGTGGTTTTCTGGAGGCCGGCGCCAGGAAATTTCTCAAAGCGGACTACGGAATTTATAACAGATTGGTGTAAACCTCCGCGAGAAAATAATTAATACGGTCTAAGAGTCACCGCTTATAATGTTGTGTTTTTTGTTAATGGTTTTGGGCTGTAACGGACGTAGTTGAATCGGTGTTTGCTGTGCGGAACGGCTGAAATTGGGGACATATGTTTCAGTCCGCGTGGACGAACAGGAGAATGTTTGTTCGTGCCGAATTAAAGTTTGGTGACGTGGTATAACTTGTGCGGATTAAGTCCTGGTATTGCGGTAAGTCATTTTCGAAAGTGTGTGTTGCGATGTTCTGGAGTGTTTTCGCCGTACGTTTTGTACTGTATAACGTTTAGTTTCACAAAGAAAGCTAACGGTAGCACGTGGAGAAGGCTGCTATGCTAAGTTAGTGGCGGTGGCTTTTGTGTGACAATGTGTTTTGTGGTTGAAACTAACTGCATGTTCTATGTGTTGCAAGCTAAAAGTTGATTTTGGGTAGAAAGTGATTACAGACTCCTGCAGACGATTGCCTTGTTAAGACTTAAACTTATTTGGATTTTTGTTAACTTTTTCTGGTTGAGTAGGATGTAAAACGGCCTCAAGATAACTGCTCAGATAACTTTTGGTTGCTACTCCCTTAGGCAATGTTTTAGCACATTTTCTACGAAGGGCAATTTAAGGTGTTTCATGTTTAACTGAACTGTTACGGTACGGAGATTAAAGATTAAGAAGTACATGCTGTATTTGGTTAACTGCTTTAGCCTGAGAAGGCTCGATTGATTACATGAGGAGAACAATTATGCATGTTATAATTAAACGCAAATGGCTGAGAACAGTTACTCATGAGTCGATTCTGACTTGGTGAAGTTTTAATTTTTGATTTCATCTTTAAAATTAAAAAGAGGAGAGTGTATAGTCAAAATAAAAGTTGCATTTTTTGAATTTTTGAGTAGGTAGATTTTTTGCTTTTTGGATTGATCTAAGCAGGATTTGATTAAGTTGGCCTAAATAAAGATAAAGCTATAAGCAGTAATTATAAGAATTTAACGAAAAGCAATCGGTGTTAATTGAAAAGCAACAAACTGGTCAAAATTATTTTTTTTTAAGCACCGTGTTGAATGATACAGAGAATGAATTCTTTCTGTGATTTAAATAGTATCATTTATGCTAAAATTATGTTTGGCTTATTTCTGATGGCTCTATAGACTTTAGAAATATAGCTTGGTCTCTGAATAAATGATCTAAAGGAGACTGATGTTAAATTATTTAAACAATTGAACATTCTTAATGATTTTGTGGACACTCAAGGCTTATTGGAGTTATCAAAATTCAACTGGGGCTCAAGAAGTAACCCAGTACATTTCAATTCCGTTACAAATTAAATGTTTTTACCATGCAAAACAACACTTATCATCGTGATAGTTTATAAACTAGTGGGAGTTGAATGTTTGAGTTTGAAAAAAAAGAAAACATTAAAACACAGAGTCATCTTTAAGTAATCAGTTTGTTTTTACACAGGCTGGGGATAAATTTGAATTGGTCTAAGGATTGAAAGTAATGAATATCACGGTGATCAAAAATGATGGTTTAATTTGGAAGTAAGAAGTAAATTCTAAATTCATTTATTCTGATCGTGTAGAGGCAAAATGTGATTGGACCAGCTACATTGAAATAATTTTTACCATATATTTGAATACACATTTTTTTTGACAAATAAGAATCGGTTTTAGTTTTAAAGTTTAAGATTAATCTTTAAGATGTTCTTTATTGATTGTTAGCTAGTTTATTTGATGCTGAGAGTAAATTTACAGGTCCTAAACATTTTGGAACAGATCTGATCCTAGAATAATGGCATAATATATCATTTGATTAGTGGGGACTCTGTAACTGACAATTTATTTAGATTTTTTTGATTTTATTTTCTTTATTTTTTCTTTTTCTTTTTTTTATTTTCCTCTTTCTCTCTCAAAATTTATATATTTGGTTCGACTTGGATTATGACCCAGATTTCTGAACTGCGGTCTGTTTATTAATTAGAACTTTGGAAAAATGTTAATTTGGGAAGCTGGATTAAAGAAAACATGATTCAGTGGTAATGTATTTGACATCTCTAGAAGCTACAATTTAATTTGGTGTTTATCATTGGAGAAAATAAAATAAAAAAGAAGCCTGAGAGGAAAAGGGGGATACTGAAAAGAAAAATGCTGGTTTTTGGTTTTTTATTTTTTATTTTATTGCGACTAGTTTTTGTTTAGAGAAATCTCATCTCTTGAACCTACTTTATTGAATTTTTTTGTTTTGTTTGACTGCTGAGGGGAATTAGACTACTATGTATCCTACGAAAATTTAAGAGGAGTTTTAGTTGCAAAAATCACTTTGACTATGTTCAGTTCCCTTCACAGAATCGGACAGATGTTTTTGAAGTATGAAATGTTTTCATTATTTACAATCAAGAATATTTGGGCAAGTGAGCACATTTGGGTTTGTTTAAAGAGGAATCATATAAGCAAAAGTACTTTGAATTGATATTGGATTGTGTTAAAGAAAAAAAGTACTTTAGGTTTGGCAATATTTATAGGGAAGCTGTTTTGTCAGTGATTTAAATCTTGGATTTTTCTTTAGAACTATGGATGGAATTTGAAGTATAGCAAACTGAAGACTGTTTTTGTACACTGTGTTGTGTTTATCGGTCAGTGCTGTTCTCTGGTTTTGTTTTAAACATTTGATGTTTTAATTTTGATAATTTTTGTCTGAGCCAGCTTGATAGAGATCCAGTACACTAAGTGATGGGGAGTTTGGAGACTGGATCTTTGCAGATGGTTATTGACTTTATTTTTGTTATTGCAATGTTTTAGTGGTGCTTTAGCAATATCTAACAGAAAAATCCAGCCTTTTTGTTTGTTTCTTTTTTGATTTAATTTTATTTTTCTAAGAACTAAGTGTGTTGATGAGATATTGCGATGGTCAATCTTTATAAATGTTTAATTTACAGATGAGATGGAAGAGACATTTATCAAATTGAAAAAATAGAGAAAGGCATTGTATTGATAAAATATAGAATATAAATTGGATGAAAAATGAAGGAATCATTAACTTAAATAAGCAGGGGAAGTATTAGAACAACAGTTTAATTAGACGTATAAGGATTAATTATTATTCCTGGTGGAGAGAGCAAACCTGTTGATTGGTATATTTTTACCAGAATTAATACTGAAGAAATTATTACTAGTATACCTGATTGAAGTAAAATTAAAATAGAGCCCACATAGGCAGTCTGAGTGTGGAAGATATTTAAATTCAGCATTCGAGGAAGGAGACTAATGAATATGAAAATAAAAAGTTTGAATGTAACTTGATTTGAATAAGCTGAGAGGATCGACTGTCTGTTTTTTTTTTTCTTCTTACTCTAATTATATATTTTTTCTCTTTTTCTCATCCTGCAACAGAGAACCCCTCAGATAAACATTCTTGAGATGGAATTTATGATCCTGGGGAGATAAGATGGGTGGGGGTGCGTGGGCTGATGACGGATAGTGCCAGGCGCCCGCCATAACTGCCACAGAAAGAAACATCTATACAACCAGCGCAGAAGTTTGTCTCTCTTGTGCTCTGCTCCCACACAGGGGGGCACAGGTGACTGTATATTTTCAGGGGTGAACTGGAGGACACCCTCAAAAGAGCACGTTTCCTCATGCTGAGCTGAACTTTCAAGGACAATATGTGTGAATTCACTTGGCTGGCGTGAGATGGACTGTTTCTGCTGAAGAAGTGATGATCAAAGACTGTTGATTCAATGTCACTGTTGCTGAATTAACCACAAGAGTTTCTGTTTGTCTGATCGAAGGTGGCCGAGGTTCTTCGAACTTTGATAACCCCATGTCTTCCCCAGGATTATCTCCAGGTAAAATACCACCATTTACCGGGAACAAAATTTGGCAGGAAAAATTGGGCCGATAGCAGGGGGTTGCTGGCTGGTGAGAGAGAAAAATTTTTTTTTTCTTATTTTTACGTTGTCATCCACAGGGATGTACTGAATTTAAGAAAGGATATATTGTAATGGAACAGACATAAGTGTCTTAAACTTGATAAATAAAATAAGTAAATGAAAGAATCAATTTGGGTGAACAAGCAAATGGATAGTAATCAGTTGAACTGTAGACAAAAAGTAAACTCTTGAGCCTGCTCTTGCTTTTAAATCCATTAATGAGGGAGGTGTTTTGGTTTAGTTTACAGGAATAACAACGGTGATGTACCAAAATGATATGGATTTGCTCTTTCCCCAGGGATTACTTTTTAATTAGATGGGTGAAATAATTTCTCGGCACAATACAGTTGAATTAGATTGAAAAGGAGTGATCACAAGACCGGATCAAAAAAACTTTTTTTAGATATTTACAAGCTTATGCCCCCAGGTTTATCTCCAGGATTCAGCAGCACGTGAGGAGCACACAATCTCCTCTGGTCACAGCTGACTGCAGCTGCTGAGGGGGTCCAAGGTACAGCTCCAGGTCGAAGGCGTGAGGAGTCCAGTGGTTCAGCAAAGTTCCAGATGACAGCTGGGAACACACACAAAGTGCAGCTCCACGCCAACGACGAACCTGGTCGAGGATCAGCAGGATTCTGCCTAAGGAGGGTCGAGAAGGTTTTGACCAAGCTGAATCGGAAGCTGGGGCCACAGGCGGCGGGCCCTAGCTCACCCAGAAGGTTGTTTGGGTGGTGAAATTACTCATCCAGTGTGATCTATGTGCCAATGAATGAGATGGGCAATTTGAAATTGCCATCTCAAAAGAGGGATCTACAGAAGAAGATCACAACTCACCAATCAGCTGCACAGCAGGTTTTGACCAGCCCACATCGGTGGGCTAAGCTATGGGAAGCGGGGCCTGTCTGTGCATTTGTGTATATTGGGGGAAATGCTCAATTATGAAGTAATTGGCATTTCAGAGAGTGGTTATCTGCATATATGGGAGTAAAACTGGAACACTAAAAAATAGGAGCCCTCCACACTGATCAGCTCTGTACATCGCTCTCCAGCTGCCAGGAGCCATGGAGGGGGATAAAATGAGAGTGAAGAAAGAGGATCAGAATACAAATATAAAGACTGAACATTTATTAATCATTTTCTTGCATTTTACAGGTTGTTTAACTATTTTTATTCACAAGTGAAGAGTGGTAACACTGCCTAGGAGGGTTTCTTAAAGAATTTTTAATCAGTTAATTTTCAGGATTTCTTAATTTCCAGTTGTTTTTAAGGTTGTATTAAGGTTTGCATTAATAAACAACAGGGTCTACTAGAGGAAAGACTAAATAGACCTGAGGATTGAATTTTAAAGGGTTCTTAATACCTTCTATTTCACAGGTTTCTTAACACTTTAAGTTTGATTTATTTCAGAATATAACATAGTAAGAATGTATTTGTTCATGGATTTTCTAAGCTTCTTCCACGAGTATCAACATGTTTCAAGTCAGATTTAATTATCTCTTCACATGTAAGACATTCTTATACATTTTTGGGTTTTTGAATTAGTTTTTGGGAATTGTTAAAATAATTTTTTGTATAATGCCAAAAGAGGGTGAATTTATGAAATTTCTTGGATTTGATTTCTTGCATTTTCAAAATGCTTTACAGGTTTTGATCTTAAGTTCTAAACACTTACGTACAGAGGAGATATCAATCTATTTTTAAAAAAAGATTGAAAGAGGGAATTGTGGTGTAATTCTGCATAAGGTTTAAACTTTAATTTTTCAGAAGGTAAAAGACTGTTTATATAGTTTGCATGGTTGTAAAAATGGGTCTGTCACTATTGTTTATGCAGGTAAGCTTTTAAGTCATAAAACTCTGGGGTGAGTTTTATTGCAAGGCTGTAAAAGCAGGATGTGTAGATAAAAACTGGGAGAAGAGTTTGGGGGAAGCAGATAGCCATTTAACCATAAATCTTTATAATGAACCTTTGACCCAGAACAGAGACGACCCATCTTCGGCCTGCATAATTCTCTGACAGCAAATCATGGCTAAGAGACTGTTTGGAAATGATCTGATTGGAGTAAGATTCGAGGGAGAAGAAACGCCTACAACCCTGGCAAAAGTCTGGTGTCTATAAAAGTGATGACATGAAAATCATTCAACGTTCAGATTTCTTTAAATCTGGACCACAGGGGAACGACGGGGGCAAATTCCTCTGTAAAACTGCAATTTGTTAATCTGTTCAAAATAAATGTTAAACTGGAAATTGGCTCCATTTTGTCTCTGCTTGAACATGCATTGAATTACTTATGATAATTATTTAATTCAACAGTACCAAGTACAAGCCCAACAGATTTACTTTCCCAAGTAGAGTATTACAGCTTTGCTATAATACTCTACTTGATATATATGTATGAAAAGTCTTTATTAGTGATTACTGTGGGTTTAATTTGTTGAAGTTATGGACACGAAATTGAGATAAGAAGGAAGAAGATAAAGAAGAGAAACAGGTCCGGTAGAAGTCTGAACTGACGATACAAGAACAAGAACACAAAAAAAAGGCCCAGTCCTCCACCTCTGTTGGACGGCAGAGAAGTGGGAAAAAAATAAAATAAAATAAAACACTAATAGAACAGAACAACATTAACAAAACGGATCTAGTAATATGAACTAAGAACTACACATTCACTACACACAAAAATGCATTAATGAACTAATGTTTCTGGTAAGCTCCTGGTAACAACTAACTAATGACGATAACCTCAGCTCAAGATCATGTCTGTTCTCACCAATGTCTCCACACCTATATGTGTGTGCGAGCATGCAGGTGTGAATAAAGCCTAGTTTATGCTTCTGCATTTTGAAGGAGACGGATTGACGCAACGCCAGTATCCGTCAACGCAAGGGCCCTCTGTCACCTAAAGAAGGGGTGCTTCTCAATATCCCTCCTTGTCTCCTCTCTCCTCCGTCCTCCATCCCATGACCCGGAAACCGATCGAGCTCAGCCATCTTGAAGGACATCTCAATTCTCTAATTGCACCGCAAGGAGGCGAGGATCGAGGAGGCTTCATGAGGAGCGATCAGCGAGGAAACACAGGTGTATCCTATGCGGAAGTCTTTTATCGACTTAACGTGATGCACGTATAAATTCTCCTCCCCATTCACATCTGCTCCAAATGCTAACCATGGCAGAAAATTCAAACACACATAAATGTGAGTATTAAGCATGAATGTGGGTTATTTGTTGACAGTGCCTTTAATTTCGATGTATAATGTGTACTTTTCAGCAGTTTTAATTATGTTTATTACATTTCTTTACTTTACTGACTTGCTTTTAATTGTTTTTAAATTGTTTAATTAATGCCTCTTATATTGATAAATGAGGAATAGAGAATGATTTTAATTTAGGCCTGTAGTTAATTGTTTTTAATGTGTTGAGTATTTGTAGCGGTGTAGAGTCATCATTACCTGACGACGCTTTGAAGTGACGCTAAAGGAAGCGAGGATTTATCATTTCACTTATTACTCCTGGGGGTTCCGGGTCAAGATGGCGTTCGGTCAGGACGTGTAGACGAGCTTGGATACTATAGCCCTTGATAAATGACTGATTTCAACCGTAAAGCTCAGTGAACTTGCAAATCTTGATCATTTAAAACCTGCAAAATGATGAAGCCAAAGAAAACACAGTCTGCAAAAACTCTTTTTACACAAATGGAGAAGGAGGATGAACATAGCTATGCTTCACCCATGGATGTTGCTAGCACTTCCAAACGATGCACAGAAACGCCGGAAAAGACTATAAATGAAAAGAAGACTAAAGGTATGACTGAAGAGCCTAAAAATGAGATGCTGTTAGATGCTATGTTAAATGCCATTGACTCGCTTGGCAAACGCTTAGACGACCGCATGGAGGAAATGCACTCACAAACGCAACAGCATAGCACCATGCTAACATCAATTGCTAAGACGGTGCAACTCAACTCTGAAGATCTAAAAGAATGCAAAACTAAAGTTAAAGGTTTGGAGAAACAAGTGGAAATACTCAAAAAAGAAAATGAAGAAATAAAGAGTCGTCTTCTGGAATCAGAAAGGTACAGGAAAAGGTGGTCTCTTAGACTGATTGGGAAGAAAGAAAAACCTAACGAATATGTGAGAGAAGATATTGTCAAGATCCTGGGAAGAATCATGCCAGAAATGTGGGAGAAAATGGATGATGTGGTAGACGTCGTGCACAGATTGGGAAAACCCATGGAAGGAAAACATCGGCATATCATCATCCTCTTTGCAAAAAGACACATCAGAGACGACATCTGGAGGAAAACCAAAGCTTCGTCGATCTGCAAAGAGGAAGGAATCCGCTTTGCTGAGCATCTAACCCGGGAGGACTGGCAGTCCAGGCAGGCGCTGTTGCCCAAAATTGACCAGGCTAGAAAGGAGGGGAATACTGCGGGCTTCAGAGGTCCATACGGCTTCATCAACAGAAAATGGATAACAGGATAATGAACTACAAAGTTGAAATTGACATTTTGTTTCGGAGCACTCAATATGAGGGCTCTCAAAATTACAGCTCCAATCCCTTAGCAGTAACTACGTCTCTGGTGGTTTTAAACCCATTTATTATTTTCTGTCTGTTCTATGGTTCAATTTAAGACAAATATTTCTTTTTCTTCTTTAAATGTAAGGCGACTCAAAGGCAATTTTTTTGTTTTGTAAGGGGCAAAAATCCAACTTCTTTTTTCTTCAAGAAACTCATTCGGACAAAATTGATGAAAAGTTCTGGAAAAGCTAGAAAGATGCAACGCAATAACGATGTAAGGTCCATTGCTTCAGAAGGTTATGAAGAAAAAGACTCTAATCCAGCCAAAGAGGCGGATTGAAATTCAATTTTACATCCATTGTAATTAATACAAGTTATGCAACAAGGTGGTGAAGTTCAGTTCATTATTCCAATAACAGGACATGGAGGATGTTCGGTCACTGGCATCATCTGAACCAAAGCTCCCCAGCCAGCAGGGGACGTTGTAGCTGAGTAGGATACCAGACCAGGTTAAGCTTCTATGGAGAAAAAAAAAAAAAAAACACTGAGAGAAAACAAGGTTAACAAACACAATAACAACAGAAGATACATCTGGAGAGTAGTAGAAGGGAAAAGTAGCAGAGTGAAGAAAAATGGTCAGTCTGTCTTCCAACAGTCTAAACCTATAGCAGCATAATTACAAAAATAGCTCAGGATAACTAAGCCACTATAACTATAAGATTTATGAGTCGGGTAGGTGTGCAGTCCATATAGACGGTTCTCCCTGGCTCTGCCTTTCTCATGTCTAATTTTAACTGCCTGGGTTATTCACATGTTGCACACGACCAGAAAGAGTGATTTGAACGAGCAGATGATTAAAAATGCAACAATCTACAGTAGCAACTACCATATCAGGTAAGCAGTTGGCTAACTAAAAAGGTGCTAACCAACACTGCAGCTACAAATTATAAAAGCAGAAACTAGAGTTCCATTTTGCTCATATTGATGAGCAAATAAACCCTCTAGTGATTAGAAGAATACAATTCAATTCAAAAATACTTTATTGATCCCAGAAGGAAAACAACTGGTGGTGTTGTTGTTCGTACTGTTTAATTCTACAAGGAGTTGTAGATCCTGATGGCTGTGTGCAGGGAGGATCTCCTTTAGCAGTCTGTGTTGCAGAAAAAACTGTTGAAGCCTTTGACTGAAAACACTGTTGTTGTAGCATAGTCCTATTAGGATTGTCTAACAGCCAAAGCAGACTCTGATGGACACTGGGTTGCATGCATAATTAATGTAGATGGGGTACTTTTGATGTTAATTAACATGTATGGGTACAATAATGAACAGAAAAACAAATATCTCCTCTTTCAAATTTTTAATATTATTGAAGAACTCAAAAATAAATATGCCACAGACCATATCATAATGGGAGGGGATTTTAACCTACAGTAACTCAGGATGAATGGTTAGATAGATGGCCAAGCAAATATCATTCTTCTCATCCAAATCAAATAATTACTGACTTTATGAAGCTAAACCATCTAATTGATATTTGGAGAGAACAAAATAAATATGATAGATTTTTCACTTGGAGAAAACCTAATGGGCAGACCTCCATTATAGACATCCTCAAGAATTGACTACTGGCTAATATCTAATGCTATAGCGGATTATAAATGTACGTCAATAACATCAAGTAGTCCTTTAACAGATCACTGTGTGGTCAATTTAAACATAAAATGTTTACAAGATAATAAAAAAATATTAGAGATTATTGGAAATTTAACCATTGTCTACTAGAAAATAAGGAATATTGCGAAGACATAAAGAATATTATTACGGATACTATGAATGATAATAATCTTTAAACAACAGTACAAAAATGGGAATTTCTAAAATTTTTAATTCGAAAACACTATTTTCTTTAGCAAAAAATTAAAAAGACAAAAAAATGAGAAGGAGTCTAATCTCATTCAAACTATTCTCAAAATATATGGTAAAGTGGATTGGTGTGAAGAGGACAGGATTAATTTAGCCAAAGCACAAATCGAATTAGATGAATTTTATTTACAGAAAGCCCAAGGAGCTTATATACGGTCAAGAGCCAGATGGATGGAGGATGGGGAAAGAAGCACAGCGTGTTTCTGCAGGTTAGAAAAACAAAGACAAATTCAAAATTCTATTTCATCCCTCATAATTCAGAATAGAGAATGTAGAGACTGAAGGAAAATTGCCAAAAAAGTATTTCAATTTTATAGTAAAATCTATGAATCTGCTTGTGATGAAGGAAAGGCTGAAACATTTTTTAACTTAATTAGGCATGAAATCCCCAAAATAGAAAAAAACTTTAGAAAATGATTGTTAAAATGAATTGAACTTAGCAGAATTGGATGAGGCAACAAAAAAGATGCGGCCAAATCGCTCACCTGGTCCCAATGGTCTTACGTCAAATTTTTATAAACATTTTTGGGATTAAATTAAATCTTTGCTTAATAATGCTACAATGGAATGCATTAATTCAAGCGAACTAATGGTAACAATGAAACAAGGAATAATCAAATTAATACCAAAACCTGGTAAAGACAAGCCATTTCTAAATAATCTAAGACCAATAACTTTATTAAACGTTGATTATAAAATCTTGACTACTGCATTGGCTACTAGATTGAAAAAGGATTTATTAAACATTATTAGTCCAACTCAATCAGGTTTCTTTAAAGGAAGATCAATACACAATAATATTCGTATGGTACTTGACATTATAGATTACAAATCTCTATTCCCAGATGATGGATTGATTTTATTCTTGGATTTTATTAAATTATTTGACTCTGTGGAACATGTTTATTTTTAAAACACTAAAATTCTTTGGCTTTGGCAAATTTAAAAAAAATATATAATCTCTATGTTACATACAGATATTAATAGTTCAGTTTCACTTTCTGAAGGTACCTGCCATTGATTTCAAATTGGACGAGGAATCAGGTAAGGATGCAGTCTTTCCGCCCTCTTATTCATAGTAGTCACTGAACTACTCACAATTCATTTAAGATCGTCCAAACTCCAAGGTCTAAATATAAAGGATAAATCAATCCTGGTTAGCCTATTAGTACATGATACAACACTGTTCTTAAAAGACAGAAACCAAATACCGATAGCTATAGAAACAATTAAATTATTTTGATTGAATAGAATTATTGATAAATGCGACCTCTGTTTAATATTCCTGTTAAAAAAAGAAGTCTGTTATCTAGGAGTTTACATTACAAATGCACCAATTAATAGAATCCAAAAGAACTTTCTAAACACAGTTGAAAAAAATCAAAAAAATCTTCAACAACTGGCTCCAAAGAGATCTTATGTTATTTGGAAGAACACTCCTAACAAAGATGGAATCCTTTTCTAGACTGATATACCCTGCTCATTGGCTATATCTCCTAAAATTATTAAATAAATAAATAAAATGAATTTTAACTTTATATGGAAAAATACGAATCACTACATTAGAAAAAGTGATCAAGTCAAAAATTATGAAAGTGGTGGCATAAAATCAATTGATTTTGAAATATTGAATGGAGTATTAAAAATAAAGAGGCTTAAATCCTTTCTGATTAATGGTGAAGAAATTTTGCATGCAATTCCAAAATGAATATTTGAAAAAGTTGGAGGAATGGAACTCTTGTTAAAATGTGATTTTGAAATCCATAAGCTCCCTGTCAAACTCTCTGAATTCCACAAACAAGTCCTCTTATTTGGGAAAATGGTTTTCAAGCATAACTTCAGCCCTCATGATGTTCCGATATGGAAAAATAGAACTATTTTACATAAAACAAAAAGCATATTTATTAAAAGGTGGATGGAAAGAGGAATTTGGTCGGTGATACACGTCTTAGACGAATATGGAGATATTCTCTCACTAAAAGATTTAAGTTCTAAATACGATTTTGAAATGTCCAAAATTGAATATATATGGTATTTAGAAATATTCAAAGTGCTCTAATCCATTTAGTGAAGCTTCTATTAGTAGCCTAATATAACCAACCCTTGACTCAGAATTTTCGCAGCTAATGGGATCGACATATTCAATAAAAATTTTTAGATCTTCCTTAGAAACAACTTAAAAAAGGCCTTTTATCCAAACCCAGTACTCAGACTTCATTTACTATGCAAATTTCCAAATGAAGCAATTAAATCTTTGAGAACTAAATACCTAAAATTCCCTTTACCCCCGAAATATAAAGAAATCCACCTTAAAACCTTAAATAATAGTTACCCATCAAACTATTTTATACAATCCAGATTTAATTTTAATTCAGAAAAATGTTATTTATGTAAACAAAAGGAGGAATCGACCAAACATCTCTTTTATGAACGCGACTTAATCTCAACGATTTGGAAGTCACTTCAGGAGTGGCTTAACTCCACCAAAATTTTTATGAAAGATTTCATGGTTGAAGATATCTTATTTGGCATTATACTTAAAGATAAAAGTACTGAATTTCTAATCAATAATCTTATAATTATCACAATTTGTTCATACATAAATGCATATACCTCAAAACTCCACCAACCTGGAATAACCTTAAAAATGAATTAAAATTGCTGCTGAGATCCTTGGATAAAATGTCCACAATTAATTCCATTAAATTACATGATTTCATTAAAAAGACAATTTATAATTCCACTTTAGGTGATTATACAATATGGGAGTAAGCCTTACAAATTCTCCCCCTGTGAAACTCATTTATACACTTTTTTTTAATTATTATTTCAACTCAGTTGTATCCCCTTACTCTTAATAAGTTATTATACATCCTGTTTTTATTTCTGTTTTTCATACCAAAATAAAATGTGACTTAAAAATTCAAAACTCAAAGAACACGGACTTTGGAGCTACTTTGTAAAATATAATTTTATTTGTATATTTGGAAATGTAGTCGTATTTCATTGTGTTCAATAATGTTATTTAAAAAAATAAATAAAAAGAAAGCTTCCATTCCTCCATCCTCGTCTTTTCCCTGTGTCCTTCCCTCGCATCCTGAAGAGGTGGAGCTAAGACACGAGGAAAGGAAGTGACGAAAGGAAACGAGGATGCACAAATAAGAAATGAGAAGCACCCAACGACATACGGAGTAGAGGCCCAAATTTTAACTATCCGTCGACGGATAGTGTATTCAATTCAATTCAATTCACTTTTATTTATATAGCGCCAGTTTACAACAAAAGTTATCTCAATACAGTTATACAAACGTTACAATCAGTTAAGTTTTCTATGTAAGGAATCCCAGCAGATTGTGTTGAGTCATCGGCGTGAGGTTGTGCCCGTATCAAGCAGACTCCAACCACAGCAATTCCTCAGCAAACCCTCATACTGAGCAAGCATGTAGCGACAGTGGAGAAGAAAAATTCCCCTTTAACAGGAAGAAACCTCTGGCAGAACCCTGGCTCAGTACAAGCGGTCATCTGCCCCGTCTGGGGTTCTGAGAAGACAGAAAAGAGACAGCATGGAGGATGTTTGGTGACTTTGAGCATCATCTAGACCAACGCTCCCAATCCAGCAGGGGGCATTATAGCTGAGCAGGGTACCAGACCGGCTAGAGCTTCTATGGGGAGAAAAACACTGAGAAAACTGGGTTAACAATTACATTAACATTAGGAAAAATATATCTGGATAGTAAAAAAGAAAAGTAGAAGGTGTGTTCGGGTGTGTAATGAGCTTCTCTGCTAGAATGTGTGGCTGCATTGTGTTAAATGCTGATGAGAAGTCTGCAAACAGAAGTTTGGCTGTGGTGGTGGGGGTTTCCAGGTGTTTTTGGATGGTGTTTAAGATGAACATTTTTGCGTCATCCACACCCCTTCTAGCCGGGTAAAGAAACTGCAGTGGGTCCATCATCGGGCTCGTTGCCTTGATGATCCTCTCCTTGGCTTTCTTGATCAGTGATGTGAGAGCCACCAGTCTGAGGTCATTCAGGACCTTAGTGGTTCCCTTCTTTGGGATGGGAATCACTGTTAATTTTTTACCACATCGCGGGGACTGTTCTGCTGGTCAAAGAGCCCTGAAACAGATGCTGGAAAACACCTCCCAGCTGCTCAGCACAGTCCCATAGGGTCCGCCCACAGATGTCATCTTGGCCAGGAACTTTGTTCTTTTTAGTCCTTTTGAGGACTCTCACCGCCTCTGATGGGTTGATGTTGAGGCCGGAGTCATCAGGTCTGAGAGTGGAGATGATCGATTGTAGCTGGGTGCTGTTATCTTATTCAAATCTGGAGTAGAAGGCATTGAGGTAATTCGGGTCATTCTTAAATGTCAGTGGTTAGCATATTACTGTACTATAGTAGAATCAGAAAAAAATCAAAAAGAATCAGCAAATTACATAGCCAAACTGTCAAAACTAGATAAAATGGTAGTGGTAGCATGCTGACAAAGACTAACATGGCACTAATCATTCCGTATTTATTAAGATAGCTTTAGGTAATAGGACATTTTTTTTCCTAAAGGTACCTGCCAATTCCCAATACATACCATTAGCATCCGAATTCTAGCTCACAATAGTTTGCGCCAATTTTTGCAAAAATTTAAAATGAGCAAAAATGGGTTAGTAATTAGGGCTGCACGGTGGTACAGTGGTTAGCACTGTTGCCTTGCAGCAAAGAGGTTGTGGCTTCGTATCCCGGTCCAGGTCTTTCTGCATGGAGTTTGCATGTTCTCCCCATGCATGCGTGGATTCCCTCCAGGTACTCCGGCTTCCTCCCACAGTCCAAAAACTTGACTGTCAGGTTCATTGGTCTCTCCAAATTGTCCTTAGGTACGAGTGTGTGCGTGGTTGTTTGTCTCGTCTGTCTCTGTGTTGCCCTGCAATGGACTGGCAATATATCCATGGTGTACCCCGCCTCTAACCCGTTGACAGCTGTAGATAGGTACCAGCCACCCCCGGCGACTTGAGGATTAAGCGGTTCAGGAAATTGTTTGATGGGTTAGTAATTGGTACAAGAAGGTAACAAAACAAATCAAAACTGTTCCAAAATTTTAAAATTAACTAGCATGTTCATGATAACTAGCATGTTAATGCTAACTAGCAAGTTTCCATTAGCTTTTAAACTACAAAATTCAATTCAATTCAGTTTATTTATATAGCGCCGTTTCACAACAGATATAATCTCAAGGCACTTTATAAGTAGAGTTATTACAATACAATGTTTAATGTAGAAATTAGAGAACCACAGAAGATTGCGTCGTGTAATTCTCAGCAATCCCTCACACTGAGCAAGCATGAAGCAACAGTGGAGAGGAAAAACTCCCTTTTAACAGGAAGAAACCTCCAGCAGAACCAGGCTCAGCACAAGCGGTCATCTGCCGAGACCGTCTGGGGTTTGGGAAGACAGAGTAGAGACACAGAAAGAGCAGCAGAACTGATGCAGAAGCAGAAGTTGGTAGCAGGACGTGGAGAACGTTCCTCCACTGGAATGCCATCTTAGTCAGGGTTGTCAAGCAGGGCGGGTCAGGAGCACCTACTGTAGGAAGAGACTAAGAGAAAACAGGTTAGCGCTTGAATTGACAGCACATCATTCAGTTGGGGAGAAATAGAAGAGAAAGTAATAGCTGACCCTAATAATGTCCTTTAACAGCCTAGCATAGCTACTAACATTAACCGGTCTTCTAGCTACTAGGAGACCTAGCTACTAACACTTTCTACTTGGCTTACATTAATCTATCTCTATCTAGCTCTTCCGATCTCTTCATAGCTTTTGACACTCTACCTGGCTACTAACATTAACCTCTCTCTTCCTAACTACCTGTCTAACCTGTCTCTAACTGCCTGTTAACCTGTCTCTAACTGTAAGCTTTGTCAAAGAGGAACGTTTTAAGCCTAGTTTTAAAGATATACAAATTGTCTGCTTCACGAACCAACCCTGGGAGCTGGTTCCATAGGAGGGGAGCGTGATAACTAAAAGATCTACCACCCATTCTACTTTTAGAATCCTAGGAACTACCAGTAAACCTGCAGTCTGAGAGTGAAGGGCCCTGTTAGGAACATATGGAACAATCAGGTCTCTTATGTATGATAGAGCTAGATTATTAAGAGCTATATATGTCAGAAGGAGGATCTTGAATTCTATTCTAGATTTTACTGGGAGCCAGTGAAGAGAAGCTAAAACAGGGGAATGTGATCTCTTCTTTTATTCATTAGAACCCTTGCAGCAGCATTTTGGACTAACTGAAGACTTTTACTTCTATTCTGTGGACTACCTGATAATAAAGAGTTACAGTAATCCAGCCTTGAAGTAACAAAGGCATGGAGGAGTTTCAGCATCACTCCTGGACAGGATGTTTCTAATTTTTGCAATATTCCTAAGGTGAAAAAGGAAATCCTAGAGACTTCTTTAATGTGAGATCTAAATGACATATCTTGGTCAAAAATGACACCGAGGTTCTTGGCTTTATTACTGGAGGCTAATTTAATGCCATCCAGGTGAAGGGGTTGACTAAGTAGTTTCTTTTTCAGAGATTCTGGTCCAAAGATGACAACTTCTGTTTTATCAGAATTCAGAAGTTATAAGTTTAGAGTCATCCAAGTTTTTATGTCTTCCAGACATGCCTGTAGTCTACCTAAACGATTGGATTCATCAGGATTTATGGATAGATATAGCTGTGTATCATCTGCATAACAATGGAAATTTATCCCATGCTGCCTAATGATTTTACCAATAGGAAGCATACATATAGTAAAAAGAATCGGCCCAAGCACCGAACCCTGTGGTACTCCGCAAGTAACTATTGAGGTTGATGAAGACTTATCATTTACCTGAACAAACTGAAATCTGTTAGACAAATAAGATTTAAACCAACCTAGTGCTGTTCCTATTATACAGACACTTTGAAGCCTTTCTATGACAATATTGTGGTCAACAGTGTCAAAGGCAGCACTGAGATCTAACAGGACCAGAATGGTCATCAGTCCATTGTCTGAGGCTATGAGAATATCATTAGTAACCGAAACAAATTGATAGGTTTGGTCATGTCTAACAGACAACCAAAAAGGTAAATGGACTACCATTCTCAGACACATTGTAGATTAGCCAAAACTTTGCTTGGTTGAAAACTGCAAAAGCCAACCTACTTAAAATCAAAACATTTACAAGAATGTTTGCCATTTTATTACCAAACCCTTCGTTCTGCTACTACACGACTTAATTTAATTGGTGTGCATAAATCCTTGTCTGAGTCTATGAGGACTGCTTATTCTGCCTTCTTTGTAGATTTATCCCAATGAAGTCTAGCAGTGTTCTTTAAAAAAATTCTTTAAGCCTTAGTAAATTCTGACCCATCCCTTTATTGGAACTTAAACCTTAATATAACCCCATTGAGAAATAAAACCGACAGGTAAACGTTTAATATTGTTTTTATTCAGCACATACAATTCAGGCACTTTTAAAGACAGCAGCATAACATACACAATCCTTTTTTACATTTTTATTTTTTATCCCGCAGTTTTTCCCATTATTTATCACCCAGTGTCCCTAAGTCCAGTCCTGGGCATTGCTCTCCCTTCGCCAACCCCGGGAGGGCCCTACACTGGGCTCAAGCCTCCTTCATGCTTTGAGGAGTGATGAACCCTGCTTTTCACCTGAGGGGGTGGGGATTCCCCAGCTGGACGTAGCGCGTGGAAGGATCACGTTATTCCAGCCAGGTCTTCCCCAATCCCTCATGTCAGCCATGAGGGGGCAGTGTACAGCCCAGAACTAGTGCATGTTTTTGTGGGAGTAGCTACTCAAGGGAACATGGGGAGAACATGCAAACTCCACACAGAAAGGCTCTTACATACACAATTCAATCCAATAATATTTAATTCATTCCAGAGTGAAATCAAGTTGCAGATCATACTATTTAAGTTTCTAAAAAGGAGTGCTGATGGCTAGTAGTAAGGATGTCCTATAATCTCATTCAATGTGAACGAATCAGTCATGGTTCCTACATCCAAATTCATTTTCAATTTCCTAATGACAGGATAAACTAAATAAAACAAAAGTATTCTCAACCACAATTTAGTAAATAACTAAAGTTTGAGAGCAATACTTAACAGAATAGTCATATCTTTCCCTAGTGCATAAAAAAGTTTATTTTACACTACAAGCTTTCAATTAACATGAAACCACTAATGATTACTACATAAAAAAATAGCAGCATGGAACACAATGTGCATGCAATGACATGCACTCCAACCTGCTTACAAGTAATTAATGACATTACTTAAATGGGTGGGTACCCCCCAACCACATGCTTATAGAATATCTTTGGAATTGTGCCATATCATGGTTTAACAAGCCAACACAGGGGGAGATTGAAGAGGCAGCTACTCACCAACAGACCACTGTCCCACCAGACTATGTTTAGGAACTAAAGATGAAACATATGAAACAAAAAATTATACCAATTATCTGAAAATTCTAACATTTATAGATTGTTAATTAAAATAAATCAAGGAAGACTGCCTAAGCAATACAGACATGCAGCTTGTAGACATCACTTTGAATATACATTATATAAAACCACAAGTTTAAAACTTGTGTTAACATTATTGACAAACTAATTGTATATCAAATGGCTAAACAAAAAAATAATGTCAAGAACTTCTAACCTGTAGTTTTAGGCCCTGTCCCAATACCCACACTTGCACCCTTGTGCACTTCAATTGCGTGTTCCTGTTGTGGGGCACAAGTGCGTAGGGTGTCCCGATTCTCCAGAGCGGAGAATCCGGCCCCTGGTCCCACCTCTTCTGGACCCTCACTCCGGACTTCAGCGAAGGGTATTACCCACAATCCATTGCTGTGTGTGGAATTCTGTGACAAAACGGCAAACAAATGGTTCCAGCTACTTCTCCGACAAATATATTTTCAAGTGTATGGTTGTCAGTTTGTTCTTAAAATTGCCTGGACAATAACCATAAACTGGAGTCTAGTTTGAAGATTGCTAGAGATTAAATATTAATATATTAGCTATGTTTTCATCTGAGCGATGTTTCATTACAACATCCACTGCAGTGTGTTAACAGATTTTGAAAATCGTATCTTCTTTAAATTAAAAGTTGAAAGCCGTAAGATGCATATTTTGTATTGTTTTTCAAGTGACTGTTTAAACCATCTTCAGGCTGCTGGCAATGAAGAATCATTAAAATCTAAATCGTCACACAAACAACGATGGACTGGCAGTCCGTCCAGGGTTTATCCTGCATGTTGCCCGTTGATAGCTGCATAGGCACTAGCCATCCCCCGCCACCCCTTGAAGCTAAGTGCTATAGAAGATGGATAGATAATGATGCTGTAACGCTGCGGCTTAGGTGCATGCTTGAAATTTTTTTTCCAAGGCTCGACCTGAAGTGTGTCATTAACATGGTCGGGTCGTGGGTCAAAAGATCCAGCCTAAATTTATATGTAGGCTATTATTTAAATATGTGAGCGGAGCTTCCGGTGGTTCAAAACGATTATCTGTAAATATGGGGACATGTCCGCGACAGCCCCGGCTATTGATGCCTAAAATATTGAATAATTTGTAATTGTGTACATGAGTAATTACAGTAATTAGCTGTTGGATATATCTGTTGAAAAAAAGTGTTTACTAACAATGTTGTGTGTATTTACGGACTTGATAGGCCAAAAATAATATTAACTGTACGTTTTTAGCAAGTCATAAAAAATGTAAACATTCTAAATAATTAAAGAACCTATTTGGGTACTTATTTCTGGTGACAAAAACATCTGGCATTCCAGTGTCGGTTCATTTAACACAGCAGGTACGACGAATACACATAATAAACACATTCTTTTAAATAATCAAAAGGCTTTCTCTATAGCCAATATTTTCTGAAAATAAATATAATATAGTTTATTTGATTAAAATCCAATATTTTCTATAACTTTGAACTTTATGCTATATAATTTGCTAATATTTTTTATATCTTATTTATATTTTTTATTTATGAAACTTAGATGATTTTGTTTCAGTTTTATCATATCGAGCAGCAAAATAACACAAGCGGCACTCCCATTTTGGTTGTCATGGAGACATGGCACAGGCCGACGACGAAGTCCTCGCTGTCCCAATCGTACAGTTATTCACACACTTGTTCACTACGCACTTGAACCCTTGTCTGCACTTCTACCAAGTGCACTTCGTGGAGGAGTGTAGGGTGCAGTGTGGGGATTGGGACAGGGCCTCAGACGAATTGAAGCCCTTGTCCAACACAGCTGTAGCAAATGAATGGCTCGTTAACCAAGCCCTGCAGAGTCTTCTTTGTGTAATTTTACGGCTGTTGGCAACCAACGTAAAGGTGCATTACTGCGCCTACTGCTCCGGAGTGTGGATCAGAGCCCTGCAGAGTCTGCAGATCCATTTAAACCTTCAATGCATCTCCAAGATGTTTGACATTTGACAAGCAAACAAAATCACTAGAGAAAGTTTCAAAAATAAAACATTTATAGACACTTTTAGAAAAATATCTGTCTATCTTATGATCTGTCTCTGTCTTGGTCATTTATTCCTCCCAGTTTGTTTCTTCCCCGTCTGTCTGTGTTAGTCCTAGTTTGTTTCACCTGTTGTCCTATTAGTTCTCCCTGTTTTCTTTCCCTTGCTCCCAGGTGTCTGATTACCCTTCCCACAGTATATATGTCCTTCTGTGTCTGTCTTTCCTTTTCGGGTCGTTGTTTTCCCGAGATCACATCGTTGCACCCCCTGTACTTGTCTCGTCAACTCTCCTCTGTTAAATTTTTGGACTATTAATAAACATAGGCCACAAGAGTCCTAAACACCGCTCCACATTTGGGTCCTCTCTCAACCAACTCATGACAATCTATTTATCTACCAAAACAAAAGCCCATATCCATATATTAATATGTCTTCAGTCCCAAGCATGTCACAAGCACACATTGTCCTGTACACTACTCCTGTTCATACAAATGGCCAATCAGTGTGTGAAGACTGATGGTCCAAAAAGCGGCAGTTGCTAGAGTGTACACTCTGCTGGTTGAAGAATTCCGTCATTGAAATACATTGTAAAATTGAAAACCTAAAAAAATTGGCATAAAACTTAAATAGTGATTTCAGAAAAACCGTAACAGATAGCAAAAAGCTGACTCACTTGAAGGTAGCCTAAAGCCTTTTGACCAATTTAAAGTTTGAATGGTGTTTCTAACTAAAAGTATGCTGAAGTAGTTAGGTGCCAAATGGCATAAAGTTTTTGCTGAATTTTGTAGGATTTTGAAAATTCTCCATGTATTTCAACGGGCCAAAAATTGCTATAAAAAGCTGGATATTTAAAAAAGCATAAAATATATACAGTAAATACCATAAGACATAGCCGCAATGAGCAGAATGAACAGAATACTTTAAAAGTGGAATGGTTGAAATAGCACAAAAATTGTAGGAGATACGGTCCAAAAAAATGTACAGAAATTTAAGTGGAAGAATCTCTATAATGTTAATGCTTACAGCATTCACATAATTAAGGTCTCTGGAGTTTCCACTAGGGCCAGTACGGTACAGAATGGAACGGGTAGGTTGTGTTCCCATTCCCATCTCAAAAGAACTGTAGTGGGGGAGGACGTGGGCGGGTTTAGCTTAACAAAAGCTCCAGCAAAAAGCATCTCTCTTATGTTGTTGAACATTTAATTTCTGGAAAGCAGACATTTTTTTAAACCAATGTATTACTTAGACTTCCATAGCTCAGAGTGATGTTAATCTAGCTATCTTGTTTTACAAGGATACTTTGCAGCTTGTTTTTAGTTGGACATTAAATTAAGTCAGCTCCAGGACAGGATGGTTGCAATAAAAGCAGGTTTAAAAAAAAAAAAAAAAAAATTATCACTGTCAATTTCTTCTTATGAAAAAATAAATAAAAATCTGGTAGGAAAAAAATTATTGAAATCTGAAATCAGATTTGGTATAAAAATAATCAGATATTTAATTTTTTATATTGCCCAGGCTATACTCCAAGTGTTTCTGTAAATATTCACCCTTTATGCTGAACCTGTAAAATAAGACAGGTTTGGCCCTTGTTTAATAATGTTAGTCAGGGGAATCATATTTTAACACAAAAATAAATAGAAGAAATACTGCATTGAAAAACCTCAAATTAAAAGTAGCCTACTGCTCAGCCATTAAAGTTGTGTTTTTGGTTTCATTTATTGAAAGAAAAAAAAAACTAAAATTTCCACCACAGCATGTTTTCCTTCCAGATTTTACAACATCTCAGTAAAAATATGATGACCTGAGATACATGCTGAACAAGGCATTGAAGATTGAGAAGATTTTGTGCATTTTGGGGGAGAAAATGAAGCAACAAGATTATTCCTCCTATCTTCATTAATTTATTGACCGTTCACTGTTCAGCACTGAACACACAAAACTTAACAGGCTAATGTCTTGATGTCAGAACTTGGTTTAAAAATAAAATGTAAATATTTTTTAAAAACAAATCTAGAAAAGTATTTTTTCTGAAACTAGGAAGAATGTCTGAGAACCTGATCCTACTGTGAACAGGGCTTTAAGCACTGCGGTAGTGAGCCGTGAACCTGGACCTACTGAGTAAGGGAGTCACCAATACTAACCATTCAGCCAACATGGTGATGAGCAAGGATTCAATATGACATATACTGATAACATCCCCACGTTGTTTAAGAGTTATCTAATTCTCGACTCATACGGATTTATTTAGCATTTTAGTCTGCTTGCAGTTAACTTCAGGGTTCTGCTTATTTGGATCTTTAAACTATAGCTTACTCTGAGACAAACAACTCCAGACCAATCAGCTGTTACAGCTGCTGGGTAGGAGTGAGAGGGATATCATGTTACCGGACTGACCCGTTTCAGGTCGCTTTGGAAAGCTTAGAACCAAGGCAGAGGTATTCCGAAAAAAGGGGTCGACTGGGGTCGGTTTGGAACGGACGCAGGTAACAGAAAGACGCCAAAGTGCCCCGTTCTGTACCGTACTGGCACTAGTGGAAATGGGGCATTACATTACTTTTATAGGCTTATTATTTGTACAGGATGTTGAAACTTTAATTAGCTGTATATTACTGATGAATCTGCGTCTAATTTCCCATTAAGCACCTCTATAATGACAAAAAGGCATTCTACCTTACGATTGGTGGTTAAATCAGGCTCCGCCTACCAATGCATCAAATTTTTGACTATTCGGGGCCATATCTAGAGGAAATTGTATCCAGCTGTGCAAACTCCAAGTCTGAATAATTTTAAAACTTACAAGCTACATATATTTTTCTGTCTACTACAATGCCTTACCTTTGTACAATCTTCATGGAATAAGGAAAATGAATGTTTCTGTTGTTAACAGAGGGAACATGTGTCTCTTGTTGAGATCCATGCAACCATTTCAACAGAAAAGCAACTAACCAGATGCAGGCAGTTTGGTAGTTTGCATATGAACATGTACTACATTTTTTAAACTTATAAATAGCCAGGGTATGTTTCACGGTCACATGTCAAAAACCCTGGGTTGGGCGCCTCCACATGCTACAGAACCAAAATGATCAAGTGGTTTTTACAGGAAAATCTTTCGGATTTATTGATTTCAAACCAGGAATAATCTTTCAGAAAAAGGTTAAAGATGAAACATAAAACACTTTGTAATAATACTGGTAATAATCATAATACTTGGTAAATTATAATGAAAATGACCAAAATGAAGAATCCAAGCTAGCAGGATCTAAATCTGCTGCTCTCACATAACCAAGCATTTCTTCTCATCCAGACAGGCTTAATTGTTTTCTATTTGATGGAGATCCTCCACAGTAATGAACACCACCTGAAAAAGAAAAAAAGACAGCATCTAAACAGTTTCTAACTTACAATTGTTCAAATAGTAAATCCAGGTAAAATCCTGTCACCCAGGATCCTCTAGGAGCCACTATTCACTCTGCTGGAGACAGAACATGTCAGCAGTGTCTGGTTTACAAAAATCCACAATAATTCAGGTCACTTTTATTGATATCACACTAATTCACAACAGATTTATCTCAAGGCACTTTACAAGAAAAATAATTTCAATATAATTATACAAACATTCCAATCAGTTCAAAGTTTCCTATGTAAGGAATCCCAGCAGATTGTGCTGAGTCATTGATGTGAGGTTGTGTCCTGATCATGTAGACTCCAACCACAGTAATTTCTCAGCAATCCCTCATACTGAGCAAGCATTTAGCGACAGTGGAGAGGAAAAACTCCCCTTTAACAGGAAGAAACCTCCAGCAGAACCAGAACCAGAACCTGGATCAGTACAAGCGGTCATCTGCCACGACCATCTGGGGGTCTGAGAAGACAGAGAACAGACAGCAATGAGGATGCTTGGTGACTTTGAGCATCATCTGGACCGATGTTCCTAATCCAGCAGGGGGCACTGTAGCTGAGCAGGGTACCAGACCATGTGGAGCTACTATGGGGAGAAAAATACTGAGAGAAAACTGGGTTAACAATCACAATAACAGCAGAAAAAATATATCTGGAGAGCAGTGTTGGGAGTAATGCATTACAAAAGTAATAAGTTACAGGAATAGATTCCTTTTTTCAGTAACTGAGTAATGTAATGCATTACTTACAAAATATACAGCAATATATTACTAGTTCCAATTTCAGTATATCAAGTTACCAAACTATTTTAAATTGTTTTTCTTGCCAACTAATGCAACGGACCAAATCAAGCTGGATGCGGTTGAACAAGATCCACCATCCACTTCCTGTTGCTTAAAACCAAAACATAAGAGAATCAGGACGGCTGAGGAAAAGATTGACTGTATATTTAAACATTATTCACACTGTTTTCCTAACCATTTGTTGTAAGAAATCAGAGTCTCATCTTTGTCCACCATCTTTGTGATGAGCACTTTCAGCACCTACTTTTGATTAGATTTAACAAACATTACCATGAACTAGAAGGCATGCAAAGGAACTTGAGACTTACACTACCGTTCAAAAGTTTGGGGTCACATTGAGATGTCCTTATTTTTGAAGGAAAAGCACTGTACTTTTCAATGAAGATAACTTTAAACTAGTCTTAACTTTAAAGAAACACACGCTATACATTGCTAATGTGGTAAATGAATATTCTAGCTGCAAATGTCTGGTTTTTGGTGCAATATCTACATAGGTGTATAGAGGCCCATTTCCAGCAACTATCACTCCAGTGTTCTAATGGTACAATGTGTTTGCTCATTGGCTCAGAAGGCTAATTGATGATTAGAAAACCCTTGTGCAATCATGTTCACACATCTGAAAACAGTTTAGCTCGGTACAGAAGCTACAAAACTGACCTTCCTTTGAGCAGATTGAGTTTCTGGAGCATCACATTTGTGGGGTCAATTAAACGCTCAAAATGGCCAGAAAAACAGAACTTTCATTTGAAACTCGACAGTCTATTCTTGTTCTTAGAAATGAAGGCTATTCCATGCGAGAAATTGCTAAGAAATTGAAGATTTCCTACAACGGTGTGTACTACTCCCTTCAGAGGACAGCACAAACAGGCTCTAACCAGAGTAGAAAAAGAAGTGGGAGGCCGCGTTGCACAACTGAGCAAGAAGATAAGTACATTAGAGTCTCTAGTTTGAGAAACAGACGCCTCACAGGTCCCCAACTGGCATCTTCATTAAATAGTACCCGCAAAACACCAGTGTCAACATCTACAGTGAAGAGGCGGCTGCGGGATTCTGGGCTTCAGGGCAGAGTGGCAAAGAAAAAGCCATATCTGGGACTGGCCAATAAAAGAAAAAGATTAAGATGGGCAAAAGAACACAGACATTGGACAGAGGAAGACTGGAAAAAAGTGCTGTGGACGGATGAATCCAAGTTTGAGGTGTTTGGATCACAAAGAAGAACGTTTGTGAGACGCAGAACAACTGAAAAGATGCTGGAAGAATGCCTGACGCCATCTGTTAAGCATGGTGGAGGTAATGTGATGGTCTGGGGTTGCTTTGGTGCTGGTAAGGTGGGAGATTTGTACAGGGTAAAAGGGATTCTGAATAAGGAAGGCTATCACTCCATTTTGCAACGCCATGCCATACCCAGTGGACAGCGCTTGATTGGAGCCAATTTCATCCTACAACAGGACAATGACCCAAAACACACCTCGAAATTGTGCAAGAACTATTTAGAGAAGAAGCAGGCAGCTGGTATTCTATCGGTAATGGAGTGGCCAGCGCAGTCACCAGATTTGAACCCCGTTGAGCTGTTGTGGGAGCAGCTTGACCGTATGGTACACAAGAAGTGCCCATCCAACCAATCCAAATTGTGGGAGCTGCTTCTAGAAGCGTGGGGTGCAATTTCTCCAGATTACCTCAACAAATTAACAGCTAGAATGCCAAAGGTCTGCAATGCTGTAATTGCTGCAAATGGAGGATTCTTTGATGAAAGCAAAGTTTGATGTAAAAACAATCTTATTTCAAATAAAAATCATTATTTCTAACCTTGTCAATGTCTTGACTCTATTTTTTATTCATTTCACAACGTATGGTGGTGAATAAGTGTGACTTTTCATGGAAAACACAAAATTGTTTGGGTGACCCCAAACTTTTGAACGGTAGTGTACATAAATTTGTTCCTTAGATTATCTTTTCTTACTGATTGATTACTGTTAAACTTATATGTTTTGTTTGTAATCATATGGTTTCATTATCACTGAATCATGTAAAGCACCTTGAATTGCCTTGTGTGGAAAGTGTGCTATACAAATAAAATTGCCTTGCCTTGCCTATACATTACATTGTCACCATGTGACTTTGATTCTATCCAGACCTTGAGTGAATGCATTGAACAAATCAATGACTGGAAGTCCCATAACTTTATCCAGCTAAACAGAAAATAAAACAGAATTATTTTTGGACCTAAGGAGGAACGATCAAGAGTCAGCACACAGCTTCAGCTAATACAACTAAAAATGACTGATAGGGCCCATAATCTAGCTGTAATAATGGACTCAGACCTGAACCTCCAGGGTCACATAAAGGCAATAACAAGGTCAGCTTTCTATCACCTGAAGAACATTTCTAGGATTAAAGGACTAATGTCACAGAAGGACCTTGAAAAACTGATCCATGTGTTTATCTTTAGTCGGATTGATTACTGCAACAGCGTGCTCACAGGTCTACCTAAAAAGTCAATCAGACAGCTGCAGCTGATCCAGAATGTTGCTGCCTGTGTCCTCACTACAACCAGGAAAGTAGAACACATCACCCCAGTTCTTAAGTCCTTACACTGGCTCCATGTAGCTCAGAGAATAGACTTCTAAATACTCCTACTACTTTATAAATCAATGAACGGTTTAGCACCAAAGTATGTTGGAGATATGTTGTCACTATACCGCCCCAGCAGACCACTCAGGTTCTCCAACTCGAACTTACTAAGCATTCCTAGAATTAGAGCTAAACAGGGAGAGGCAGCTTTCAGCTTCTATGCTCCACAAATCTGCAACAAACTTCCAGAAGAATGCAAAAATGCTGAATCGTTAGGCTCTTTTAAATCAAAGATTGAAACTCTACTATTCAGAGCTGCCTTTGAGTCCTAAATTGCAATTTTGACCACTCTGAGTCTCGTGATGTGATCTTTATTATTTTTTAACCCATTGTATTTTATCTGTTTTTAATCTATATTATTTTTGCGTTAATGTGTTCTTTATTGATGGATTAATTGATTGTGTTTTATCTGTTTTTAATCAATATTCTTTTATACAAATATAAATTTGTTCTTTACACCTTTTTCATTCTTGTTTTTTATTTTTAATGCTTCAGTTACTAAATGCATTTCTATTAGTAATGATCTGTTTTAATTTTCTTATTTTTATCATCAATTTGGTTTCTGTACCACTGAATCATGTAAAGCACCTTGAATTGCCTTTGTGTTGAAAGTGTGCTATATAAATAAAATTGCCTTGCCTTGCCTTGGAGCTGCTTGGTGTTTGGTGCTCAGATTCTCTTCGATTGATCTATTTTTCTCGATGTTGAGGTCTTTCTAAATTATTTTAACACACAAGCACACTACAACACTTATTTGAAGTTGGTGTACTTTACGTTTTGGGAACCCTTTTTGTTGTTCTCAGCATGCTAAGATCTCGCTAGCTCAACTTCGTAGCAACTATGGCTACATCTCTTCCATCTAGCTCCCTTTCTCCCTCTGTGGCTCCCCTCTCCTTAATTCTGTGTCAGATGTTTAGTTACTCCCCCGCCTCCTTTAGTGATAATGCTAAGTGTAATAAGTGTAGCATTTTCTTACCTTTGGAGGTGAGGGGTTTCAGAGTTAGAGGCCCGACTCCGTGCTGATGAGAATCCAGTAAATAGTCGAGGCCCATTAGCCAGCGCTGCGCCAACAAGGATAGAATCACCTAGCGGTCCTCCAACAGAACCCACACAGCTGGGATCCCAGGCCAACTGGGTGACGGTATGTAGAAAGCATAGTTCCCAGCCCAAAGGGCACCACCAACCTGCCCGGGTTTCTAACAGATTTTCCTCACTCAGTGACGCACCCACTGAGAAAGACACTCTGGTATGGCAGTTCCATAGTCCGAAATGTGACATTAGAGACCCCATCGACCATAGTCAAATGTTTTCCAGGGGCCAGAACAAGCGACAAAATCCCACCTGAAACTGCTGGCTAAGCATAAGCGTAAATACAGTAAGATTGTTATTCATGCTGGCGGTAATGACACCCGGTTACGCCAATCAGAGATCACTAAAATTAGTGTTGCTTCGGTGTGTAAGTTTGCTAAAAAGATGTTGGACGGTGCAATCTTTTCTGGATCCCCGCCCGATCGGACCAGTGACGACATGTGTAGCAGCATGCAGTCATTTCATCAATGGTTGTCTGAGTGTTGTCAAGCAAACAATGTGGGCTATATTGATAATTGGAAAACCTTTTGAGGAAAACCTGGTCTGATCCAGAGAGATGGCATCCATCCCACTTTGGATGGAGCAGCTCTTCTTTTTAGGAATCTGGACAGATTTATTAGTCCTTCAAAACAATGACAAACCAGGGTCCAGACCAGGAAGCAGAGTAATAGTTTAACTCACCTCTCTGCAGCTTCTGTATTGTTACCCACTCAATAGCCCATTAAGACAGTGTCTTGCCCACGGCCATAATCAAATAGACTAAAAGTTAAACTGACAACAGCAAACTATGAAAATCTCATTAAAATAAACATGACTCGGAACCAAAAAAGGGAATAGGGCAATTACAAGTGGTTTACTGAACATAAGAACCCTCTCCTCAAAGACTTTATTGGTGTTATGATCCGTCTGTCTGCATCTCCCTCAGTCTTGTCTGTGTCAATCAATTTCCTTCCCTTACCAGCCAGTCCCTGTGTCCTCGTTTGTCTTATGGATATATTATCATCAGCTGTATTCTGTTAGTCCTCTGTGTGATCTCTTCCCCTGAATGTTCTCCATTCGTAAATTGCCCTTCCATCAGTATATATACCTTCCTGTGTCTGTCTGTGTTTGTCGGATTGTTGTCGTTGCTGTCCCTGTCCTCGTCTCGTCTTTATTCACGCTTTGGATTTTGTGAGTTTTAAAAAATGGGCCATAAACTCTCTAAACGACGTTCTGCATCTGGGTCCTCATTCAACCCAAACCTGAAAGAACAATCCGACCAGCTGGACCCAGCAGAGCATATTGAGGAGCCTAGATTGATGACCCTTTTAGAGTGGTTTTCCTGGCAGGCATCTAAGAACTCAATGCCAGTGGTTGACTCACCTCATGCGGACATCCATCCGAGCTGCTCTCCTCCTGACGTTGGACTTCAGAACTCAGAGGAGGTTCGTCCTGCCACTCATCGTTGTTCCCGGGCCGCTTCTACAAATCTCTGGAAGGACCCGGACAACCTCTGTTCGGAAGCCTCATGGTCAGTGGAAAATAAATCTCAGTGACTGGGAAAGGCTGGGGGAATGGAGCTGCAGCAAGAGCTTAGTCTCTGACTCACCGTATGCTGGTACTCAGTTGGCTATCTGTCCCCCAGACGGCAAATTGCGAGGGTGAAATGAAGACATCCCCACGCCACAGCTCTCCAGCCGCTGCCATGTCGCTCCTCAGTCCTCCGTGGAAGATATAGAGCGTTCCTCCTTGCTCGTCGGGATAATGAGTTGCTGGACGTCGAGCCCAGCCTCAACCCGGAGCTCCCAGCTCCCTCCTCTGAATCCTTGAACTCGAGGCTCCAGTGACCGTTTGTGAACACAATACTCCAGTGTGCTCTGCAGAGTGCGAATCCCCGGTGGGAGTTCCAGAGTACAGTCCAGAACCCAGGTTCCCAGTGTGTGGCCCAGGTTCCCAGTGTGTGGTCCTCAGACCCCTGATGTTCCTGTGACAGTTCTGGAGGCCGCTCCTGTTCCTGTGACGGTTCCAGAGGCCACTCCTGTTCCTGTGAAGGTTCTAGACACTCCTCACGTTCCACTGATGGTTCCAGAGACTCCTCACGTTCCAGTGACGGTTCCATAGACGACTCTCCTGACGGTTTCTGAGACAACTTTCCTGACGGTTCCTGAGACTAGTCCAGGGTCCGAGCCAGCAGGCTTCTCCAGCGGCTGCAAGCAGCAGGCCGCAGCTCCTCCCAGCGGCTGCCAGCAGAAGGCCGCAGGTCCTCCCTCCACCTAGGGTGTTCAGGGGAACACGCGTTGTTTCCTAGACTCCGCCGACAGGGGAACATTCGTTGGTTCCAAGACTCCGTCGAGGGTGTTCAGGGGAACATGCATTGGTTCCAACAGTCCACCAACAGGGGAACATTCGTTGGTTCCAAGACTCCCCCAAGGGTGTTCAGGGGAACACGCCTTGGTTCCAAGACTCCCCCAAGGGTGTCCAGATGGACACGCTTCCAGTCCAGGTCTACTCTGAGGCTGTCCAGACCAAGGGCGTAGAATTAGCATGGATAGAGGGGACATGTCCCCACCAATACCCAGCAATTAGTGAATTGTCCCCACCAATCAACGGCGTCGCTACCACATATCCAACCACTGTTTAGTCAATGATCATGCCACACAAAGGGTTAAATGTCGGTCTCTGCTAGAAATCCCGCCCCTAACCTAAATGTCGCTTCCTGATTGGCTGCCGGGTTCTGGCTAACTTACACGTGTTTGGCCGTCCCCGTTGTCATTCCATCTCCTCTTAAACCGGGCGCCGTCAGCTTATCAAACGCATAAACACGTATAAACATAGACGTGTGTGTGTCTATGTAGGGTCGAACGTCTGACTGTGAACATCTCAAGCTACAACTGCTAGTTGGGCTGGATGAGAGGCACCTGCGAGTGTAAGTTGTCAATACGTTTGGCATTTGTTCTGTCCGGGTCACGTCAGCTAGATGGATTTTACTGGTGTCATTTACACTTTGTGTTTGTGTCTGCGTGCATGCGTGTATGTGTACACATGCGCGCGCATGTGCTGTTTAGGATTTAAAGGATGTGAAAGAAAAGAAAACTCAATATAAGAGACTTCTTTAGGAGTCCATGTGTAAGTTACTTAAAATTGAAATTAAATTAAAAAATTTAAATAGAATACGCCAAAGAGATACACTTTTTAAAAATATTCTCTTTTTTTCTTATTTTCATGTATTTTTATAGAAAAGAGCAGCTGTTTAAAAACATAAATAAAATGTATGGTGTAAATAGAATAAAACCTCATATTCTAGATGATCGTGATTTTATGTATCCATATTTTGAGGGGAATAAATTACACATAATTAGTGTGAAAGTAAAGGCCTTTTTTCTCAGGTAATAACTTTACCATCAAACTCTATGATCATTCAATCCCTAATCTGTCATGCATCAACATATTTTTGTAAGGTCATTAGACAACAGAGAGGCTGGAGGAGATGGAGAAGGAAAGACCAGAGGAGGTAGAGGACGAGAAGCAGATGAGGAGAGAGAGGCTTGAGGAGGTAGAAAAGGAGAACCTGGACTAGATGAAATTAGAGAAGCTGGAGGAAGTTGAAGAGAAGGAGAAGCTGAAAAAGATGCTGCAATATCACAGGTGAGGTTAAATAATGCTGGATTTGTTAGTCGTAAGATTCAGCACTGAGACAGATCAAATCAAATCTATTTATAAAGAGCTTTTCATGCAAACAGAAAAACAAACTGCTTTACATGAAAAAAACAGTTTAAACATTAGAATAAAACAAGTCTTCAAACACAGAATATAACAGCAGTTAAAAAATCTTAGTATGATGATGATCCGAATAAAAATCCCACCATTTAGCTTTAAAATCATTGCCTTAAATCAAAGAGGCCTCTTCATGTATTACTAGTGTGTATTTGTTTACAGTATTTGCTATATGGTTTACAAATTTATATTGTGGTTGATTCTTAAGTAATCCAATCCACCTGGAGAGAGCAGCAGGGAGAGTGGCAGTAATCAGGAGGATATTCTGGACAAGCCCAACAAAGCTGACACAAATTACATTCCACCTCAACAGCTAATTGACATGATGCACAGTTTCACGACAGCCCTGCACTAAAGAGTAAAGATTAGAGCTTTTCGAATATGCCTTTTTGTCTTTCATTAGTTACTTTAACCTATAACATCTGCATGATGTGAAATTATGATTGCTAATGCTAAATACTTAAACTTTCAAGAGTGCTGCATTGGAGCAATTTTGTGTCCCCACCAATCTCAAAATCAAATCTACTCACTTGGTCCAGACGGACACGCTTCACCGAGTCGACGACTCTTCAGAGATTCTTCACGCCTCTTCGTGGGTCCATCTTTCGTCGACTGTCAGTAAAGTTCCAGCTTCACGTCAGCCGGCCTCTGTTCCAGCAACAGAACAACCACACTCCAAGCCAAAAGGGCAAGCTTTTGCCGGCCTCCTCGTCTCAAGGTTCCTCGTCGCCGGCCGCCTCGTCTGCTGGTTCTTTGTAGCCGGCCGGCCCATCGCCGGTATCCTTTTTGGATTTAGTTTTGGAACCCCTCCTCCCACCCTGGCCTGAAGTTCTGTTGTTTTGATCCGTCTGTCTGCGTCTCTCTCAGTCTTGTCTGTGTCAATCAATTTCCTTGCCTTCCCAGGCAGTCCCTGTTTCCTCATTTGTCTTATCGTCACTTAGTGTCCCTCGAAGTACTGGTCCAGGAGGTGGAGTAGCCACCAGCTTTCATTCCGATTTACTAATTAATCCCCAAAAACATAATAGTTCAATTTTTAGATCAGATCTCAGATTTTCTATCTGACTTAGTTTTAAACACTGATAAAGTTATTATAGTCGGAGACTTCAATATTCATGTTGATAGTGAAAGTGATAGTCTAAATACAGCTTTTAACATTATCTTAAACTCAATAGGCTTTACTCAAAATGTGCAGGGAACAATTAGCTCTTGTCACCACACTTTAGATCTTGTGTTGACTTATGGCATTGACTGTGAAGAAATAACAGTCTTTCCACATAACCCTGTCCTGTCTGATCATTTTCTGATCACTTTTAAACTCACTCTAACTGACCATTTCAAACCTGAAAGAAAGCTTCATTTTACCAGAACGTTATCAGACAATGCTGTAGCAAGTTTTAAAGAAGCTCTTCCAACTTTAGTTTCCTCAGTACATAAAAGTACAACAGAAAATAGTGATTTAATTCATGACCCCTCACAACTTCATGTTCTAGTTCATAGCGTTAATTCCTCCCTGCGTCTGGCAATAGAAAAAGTTGCCCCCTTGAAAAGGAAGGTAGCTAGTCATAGAAGATTCGCTCACTGGTTTAATTTAGAGCTACGTACCCTAAAGCAGAATGTTAGAAAACTAGAGAGAAAATGGCGCTCCACGCATTTACATGATTCATTTTTAATATGGAAAAATAGTTTATTGCTATATAAAAAGAGCCTTCACACAGCTAGAACAGCATATTATTCATCTTTAATCGAGGAGAATAAAAATAATCCTAGGTTTCTTTTTAATACAGTTGCCAAACTCACACAGGATCATAGCTCTATCGAGCCAACCATTCCCCAAGCTCTAAGCAGTGACGACTTCATGCAATTCTTCATAAATAAAATAGACTCCATAAAGAATAAGATAATTGGGAACCTTCCCAATATGCTTGCTTCCTCCTTAGTTAATGAGGCAGCCTCAAAAATGGTTGAACCTAATATATGCTTGAACTGCTTTAATGCAGCCGAACTTTCAGCTCTACTAAAATTATTAGCTTCATCAAAACCTTCAACTTGCATGTTAGACCCAGTCCCTACTAAACTTTTAAAAGAGGTTTTCCATTTGATTGCTGCTCCAATTTTAGATATAAGGATATGTACCACAGGAGTTTAAGATTGCTGTACTTAAACCTCTACTTAAGAAACCATCTCTTGATCAAAACGACTTAATTAACTACAGAACGATATCTAATCTTCCCTTGTTATCTAAAATTCTTGAGAAAATAGTCTCACATCAGATGTGTGAGCATTTAAACAATAATGAGCTGTTTGAGAAGTTTCAGTCAGGCTTTAGAGCTCATCATAGCACTGAAACAGCTCTGGTGAAGGTTACTGATGATATTCTCATAGCCTCAGACAATGGACTGGTGACCATTCTGGTCCTGTTAGATCTCAGTGCTGCCTTTGACACTGTTGATCACAATATTGTCATAGAAAGGCTTCAAAGTGTCGGTATAATAGGAACAGCACTAGGGTGGTTTAAATCTTATTTGTCTAACAGATTTCAGTTTGTTCAGGTAAATGATAAGTCTTCATCAACCTCAATAGTTACTTGCGGAGTACCACAGGGTTCAGTGCTTGGGCCGATTCTTTTTACTATATATATGCTTCCTATTGGTCAAATAATTAGGCAGCATGGGATAAATTTCCATAGTTACGCAGATGATACACAGCTATATCTATCCATAAATCCTGATGAATCCAATCAGTTAGGTAGACTACAGGCATGTCTGGAACACATAAAAACTTGAATGACTCTAAACTTCTTGCTTCTGAATTCTGATAAAACAGAAGTTGTCGTCTTTGGACCAGAATCTCTGAAAAAGAAACTACTTAGTCAACCCCTTCACCTGGACGGCATTAAATTAGCCTCCAGTAATAAAGCCAAGAACCTCGGTGTCATTTTTGACCAAGATATGTCATTTAGATCTCACATTAAAGAAGTCTCTAGGATTTCCTTTTTCACCTTAGGAATATTGCAAAAATTAGAAACATCCTGTCCAGGAGTGATGCTGAAACTCCTCCATGCCTTTGTTACTTCAAGGCTGGATTACTGTAACTCTTTATTATCAGGTAGTCCACAGAATACAAGTAAAAGTCTTCAGTTAGTCCAAAATGCTGCTGCAAGGGTTCTAATGAATAAAAGAAGAGATCACATTCCCCTGTTTTAGCTTCTCTTCACTGGCTCCCAGTAAAATCTAGAATAGAATTCAAGATCCTCCTTCTGACATATAAAGCTCTTAATAATCAAGCTCTATCATACATAAGAGACCTGATTGTTCCATATGTTCCTAACAGAGCCCTTCGCTCTCAGACTGCAGGTTTACTGGTAGTTCCTAGGATTTCTAAAAGTAGAATGGGTTGTAGATCTTTCACTTGTCGATCTTTAAAACTAGGCTTACAACCTTCCTCTTTGACAAAGCTTACAGTTAGAGACATGTTAACAGGTAGTTAGAGACAGGTTAACAGGTAACTAGGAAGAGACAGGTTAATGGTAGTAGCCAGGTAGAGTAGCTAGGTAGAGATAGATTAATTTAAGCCAGGTAGAAAGTGTTAGTAGCTAGGTCTCCTAGTAGCTAGGGGACAGGTTAATGTTAGTAGCTATGCTGCTTTAGGCTAGGCTGTTGGAGGACATTATTAGGGTCTGTTCCTACTTTCTCTCCTACTTCTCCCCAACTGTATGATGTGCTGTCAATTCAAGCGCTAACAGTATTTTTCCTACAGTAGGTGCTCCTGACCCGCTCTGCTTGACGACCCTGACTAAGATGGCATTCCTGTGTTTTGTTAGTCCTCTTTGGGTTCTCCTCCCCTCTCTCAGGTGTTCTCCATTCGTTAATTTCCCTTCCATCAGTATATATACCTTCCTGTATCTGTCTGTCTTCGTCAGATTGTTTTTGTTGCTGTCCCTGAACTTGTCTCGTCTTTATTCATGCTTTGGATTTTGGATGTTTTAAATAAATGGGCCATAAATACTCCCAACGTTCCAAAATCTGAAAGAAAATGTCATTACAGTAGAACTTTATCAGACAATGCTGTAACAATTTTTAAAGAATCTGTTCCATTCATGCTTCCCTATCCGTCTCAGAATACCACAGTGGATGGCAGTAATTCAAACACTAACCATTCAGAATTTGATGGTCTGATTCAAAGTATTACTTCCTAACTACGTTTGGCACTAGACAGTGTAGCCCCCTTTAAAAAAGAAGGTAATCAGCCATAGGAGGCTGGCTCCCTGGTTTAGTGCACAGTTGCGTACTTTAAAGCAGAATACTAGGAAACTGGAGAAAAAAGAGCGCTCTACACACTTAAATGATTCCCTTCTAACCTGGAAAAATAGTCTACTACTTTATAAAAACGCCCTTCAACTAGCTACAACAGCATATTTCTCGTCATTAATAGAGGTAAATAAAAACAATCCTAGGTTTCGTTTTAATACAGTTGCCAAGCTTACACAGAGTCATACTGTAGCTCTGTTGAGCCTAATATTCCCCCTTTTCTAAGAAGTTTTGACTTTTTGGGATTCTTCATAAGTAAAAAAAAATATATTAAAAATAAAATCATTGGCTTTCTCCCAAACATCTTTCAGTAAATGAGGCAGTATCAGAGAGAACTGTAGAAACATGTTTATGTTTGTACTATTTTGATTCTGTTGAACTTTCGGAATTATCTCAAATAGTAGCTTCATCTAAACCCTCAACTTGTTTATTAGACCCAATACCAACCAAATTATTTAAGGAAGTGTTCCCTCTGGTTACTGGCCCTATTCTAGACATGATGAATGTATCTTTAATAAATGGATATTTGCCTCAGGAATTTAAGACTGCTGTAATTAAACCTTTTCTTAAGAGAACCTCCCTCGATCAAGATGACTTATCTAACTACAGACCTATATCTAACCTTCCTTTCTTATCCAAAATTTTTGAGAAAGTAGTTGCTAATCAAGTATGTGAGCATCTAAACAGCGACAACCTGTTTGAAGAATTTCAGTCAGGTTTTAGAGCTGATCATAGCACTGAAACAGTACTGGTAAAAGTTACTAATGATATTCTAATGGCCTCATATAATGGTTTTGTGACTGTTCTGTTCTTGTTGGACCTCAGTGCTTCTTTTGACATAATCGATCATAATATTCTCTTAGAGTGGCTTGAACATGTTGTAGGGATCAAGGGAACAGCACTAGGCTGGTTTAAATCATATCTGCTATAGGTTTAGACTGTTGGAAGAGAGACTGACCACTTTTCTTCACTCTTCTACTTTTGTCTTCTACTACTTTCCAGATATATTTTTTATGCTGTTATTGTGATTGTTAACCCAGTTTTCTCTCAGTTTGTTTCTCCCAATAGAAGGTCCACAAGGTCTGGTACCCTGCTCAAATATAATGCCCCCTGCTGGATGGAGAGCATTGAGTTAGATGATGCTCAAAGTCACCGAACATCCTCCATGCTGTCTCTACTCTGTCTTCTCAGACCCCCAGACGGTCGTGATAGATGACCGCTTGTACTCAGCCAGGTGCTGCTGGAGGTTTCTTCCTGTTAAAGGGGGGTTTTTCCTCTCCACCGTCGCTACATGCTTGCTCAGTATTAGGGATTGCTGAGGAATTGCTGTGGTTTCAGGTCTGCATCAATGGGGTCTAACCCCATGTCAACGACTTCATGCAATCTGCTGGGATTCCTTACTTTGAAAACGTTTAACTGATTGGAATGCTTGTATAATCATATTGAGATTACATTTGTTGTGAATTAGCGCTATATAAATAAAAGTGAATTGAATTAGTACCCATCTTAGCACTACAGGAGTAGTTAATATCTACATTAGTTCTTAGCTCTGCTCTTGGGTTTACAACCAATCTGTATAGATTAAAATGAATGGTGCCAATGGATTGACTGCTTTGCAAAAAGCAGGTATTACAGCATTTCAAGATGCATTTTCTTTCTCATATTTCAGTTACAGTCCAATACTGAACTGTATATGGGTGGTGCTCCACTGTACATTAGGAAAACGTGTTTGGCCTGGCCACCAGCGAGTCTAAGATTGCTGCAGGGGGGGTCTGGAGAGCTACATACACAGTCAGGCTGTGGCGGAGGGATCAATAAACACCGGGTCTGAGAACCTGTTCTCCTGCTCGCCCATTTTGTTCCGCAAAGGTCCAAGCTTCGCCTGCCGAAACACCAACCACTAAGCTGAGCGGCTGTCCATCTTTCTGTGGTTAGTAAAAGTTTTATAATATGTAATCGGCGCGGGACGTGCTGTGGTGGAGACATTACCAGGCCAGGGTGTCCAGGTGAGGAAGCTGTTCATGGCTCACTTCTCGGCAGAGAGAGCAGGCCTTTTGCAGCCACAACTGCTCTTTTGAGAGCCTCCCACAAACCTCTTAAGAGCAATGCTGTCTAAATAGTTTAACCTCTTTGTAATGTTTATTTTTTATTCCTGTGTCTGTATAGAAAACCGCTGGTGTCATGTAGCTCGGGGGGATTAGCCATGGTGTTTATCAGTCTATATGTCCTGCTGATGCTGTGACTCCATTCACTCAGTCACAGCATCACTGACACCTATCAGCTGATTGGTTGATGCGGCATAACTTGAATCGAAGTTCAGATTTTTCCATCTTGAGCAGCAGACGCAATACGCGCAAATGCGCAAAATGTACCACATAGAATGCAGCACGTATTTTAAGTCGTGCTTCAAACACATCAGTAGCGCTACTAAAGCAAAAAAGCTTTTTCGCGACGCTAATCTGCTTCTGATATGTCGCGGGATCCCCAGTCACGCTTCATCGCAATCCTCCATTGAACTGAAAAAAACCTGACTCTCTGGTCACGTTCGGGGTCTATGCCTGAAATTTGGTAATGAGCACCTGATCGATTTAGAGAGTGATTGGGATAAAGTGCTGTGGTCAGATGAGACCAAAGTTTAGCTTTTTGGCATTAACTCAACTCACCATGTTTGGAGGGAACAAAATATTGCCTATGACGCTCAAAACACAGTCAAGCTTGGAGGTGGAAAAATTTTGCTTTGGAGTTTTTTTCTGCTAAGGGCACGGGACAACTTCACCGCATCAACGGGAAAATGGACGTAGCCAGTATTGTGAAATCCTAAGTGACAACCTCCTTCGTTCTGCCAGGAAACTAAAAATGGGTCGTAGATGGTTGTTCTAGCACGACAATGACCCAAAACATACAGCAAAGCCAACAAAGGAGTGATTCAAGAAGAAGCACATTAAGGTCATGGAGTGGCCTAGTCAGTCTCCGGACCTTAATCCAATAGAAAACCTGTTGAGCAAGCTGAAGCTCAAAGTTACACAGAGACAGCCAGGAAACCTTAGTGATTTAGAGTTGATTTGCACAGAGGAGTGGACCAAAATTCTTCCTAAAATATGCACAAACTTGGTCATCAATTACAAGAAACGTTTGTCCTCTGTGAATGCAAACAAGGGTTTTGCCACAAAGTATTGAGTATTTCTTTGTTGGAGGGTTTACTCAATGAAATATAAATCAGTTTCTTTTATTTAAAGTTATTTTTTCAATGCTCTTTTTGATGTGCCATCTGTCATTGTTAAAATAAAGCTACCATTAAAATGATTCTTTCTGAGACTTTATTTTTTTACATTGGAAAAACTTACAAAATCAGCGAGTGGTCAAATAATTATTTCCCCCACTATATGAATGTCTTGATATTACATAGTAGTTGCACGTATTGGTGCATGTGTGAATAACAAATATGCAGCATCCCTGCTGCAGAATGATACAGAATGGATATTAGCACTGATTGAAGATCAGACACTGGAAGCATCTGGATTGTCCTATTGGAACTAAGCGCTGAACTGGACCTCGTGTTAAAGCTATGGTACCGATGGAACCCTTCATCCCGTCCCCCACTCTTCTTTTTAACATTAGATACACTGCTGCATCTACGCTGTATTACTGCAGTTTTTCCATTTAGTTATATGACAACGAATAAATATTTTGCATGGATGATACTTTTTAAAAGTCGTTTTGAAGCGCACCTTTTCACGAGGCTTTAAATATTCAGGAGTGCTTAAACTTATTATGTTCTGGTGTAATTTAGTTTTATTTGTTTTAAATAATTAAATTGCTGTAGATAAAAATTGATTAATTGATTGAAATAAAATGGTTTTCCTTGTCTCCTGTGGAATTACTTTGTCCCCCTTTTGTTTACCAAGGTTACCCATGAAACGCCCAATATTAGCCAGCTTAAGTCGTTGCAGTATATTCACTATGGCAGAAAGTGGGTGTAGAAAACCCATCCACATTTTGAACATTTCTAACGGAGAGTCTGGCCTAGCTGTTCCAACCAAAACAAGGGAAGACTTCCTATCTCTCTCTCTGTGTACTGAGTGGCTCCATGCAGATAATTATGTGCTCAATACCTGTGTATTTATACATTTTTCCAGAGCTTACGACCGAATTTCCACAGGTGGGACTATTAAATGATTATTCTATTCTATTCTATTCTACATGTTGGAGGCTATATAGTTAAATTGTTCCATCTCAGAAACAATAGCATTTTACCTGCACAAACCCGTACAAGTGAAGCACTAACTCCTCACTTTACAAATGGGTTGGGGGGTCAGCTTCACTGAGCTGGCAAAGCACTTTGTCCGATTTAGATGGACACCAGCACTGTGTCCTCATGTCTAATGTCTCGGTCCTCATTAATCAGACAAACCAGAGCTATTCCCTGAAACCAAACAAGCACTGTTATCAACCTCAACCTAATATCACCTTTTCACCTGCATAAATGCAGCGCCGCAGGTACAGGCAGCTACCACAGAGAGCCACATCCAGTCTGTCTTTGTGTTTTTTTTCCTTTACTCTTGGACGGGTATGAAAGTATGTCTGGTTTTGATGTGTTCAAGATGACCTTTCATAAGCAAAAGAATGAATAGATATGTCTGAAATAATTAAAAACTCACCTGATCATGTGTGGGGTTAGGGTAGTCACAAATGTCCTTTGGAAAAGCAGAGCGCATCAACATTTTCACTTCCTCGGGGTACACATAGGTGGGCTGACATGGACTCTCCTTATTAACACCAACTCCATGAAACCTCTGGAACACAAACAAAGAAACAGAAGGTTATAGCTGCCGCCTGTCTACTTGTGAGCCACTTCAGTGCCTGCACCCACCCCCTTTCACACTTTAGCCTTTCGGACAGCAGCACGCCACTATGAGGCCACTCCTTCTGCAGCTAATTCAGCAGAGAAGTTTCCATTCTAGCCTGATTTCTTCAAGGAAGAGGCACGCCTGCTGCCATTCACTCAGAGGGTGGAGATCTGTGCTGTGGTCTCCACTCTGCTATATTGCTTTTATTATCTTTGTGCGCTCTGGTTAACTTGTTTGTCTTCATAATCAGACAGCCTTCCCCTGGCTCCCTGTAGTTAAGAGAATAGACTTCTAAGTGCTTTTATTAATCTATAAATCATTGAATAGGTTAGCACCAGAGTACATTAGAGATCTGCTATCATGGTAAAAACCATCCAATTCAATTCAATTCAATTCAGTTTATTTATATAGCGCCATTTCACAACAGATGTCATCTCAAGGCACTTTACAAAAAGAGTTATTACAATACAATGTTTAGTGTAGAAATTACAGAACCACAGAAGATTGCGTCGTGGAATTCTCAGCAATCCCTCATACTGAGCAAGCATGCAGCGACAGTGGGAAGGAAAAACTCCCTTTTAACAGGAAGAAACCTCCGGCAGAACCAGGCTCAGCACAAGCGGTTATCTGCCGCGACCGTCTGTGGCTTGGAGAATACATAACAGAGACACAGAAAGAGCAATAGAACTGATGCAGAAGTTTGTTGCAGGACGTGGAGAATTTTCCGTCACTGCAATGCCATCTTAGTCAGGGTCGTCAAGCAGGGCTAATCCGGAGCACCTACTATAATAGAAAACAGGTTAGTGCTTGAATTGACAGCACATCATGCAGTTGGGGAGAAGTAGGAGAGAAAGTAGGAACAGACCCTAATAATGTCCTCCAACAGCCTAGCCTAAAGCAGCATAGCTACTAACATTAACCTGTCTCCTAGCTACTAGGAGACCTGGCTACCAACACTCTGTCTGAGTCCTCCTGACCCGTGGACGGTGTAGGGCCGGTAACGGCCCCCGTCATGCCGGGGTCTTCTCGGAGTCGGGTTGTTTGAGAATGCAGCCCAAAGTGGGTGGTAAACTCCATCTAAGGCTAAATACCGGCACGAGACCGATAGTCGACAACTATCTTAAGGAAAAATAGACAGAACTGAGAGGACAGAGTTGAAGAGGGCGAGAAACGTTTAAGAGATAAACGGGTGGGGTCCGCACAGTCTGCCCGGGGGATTCAACCCGGCAGGTAATGGGCGGCCGCACTGTGCGGGAGGATCCCCTTGAGGGACCTCTCTCCGGCGCTGGCTGGCCCCTGTGGGGCACATTTCTTCCGCGGCGGTAAGCCGCGACCGGCTCCGGATCTTTACCTGGCTTACATTAATCTATCTCTACCTAGCTACTCTACCTCTTCCTATCTCTTCCTAACTTTTGACACTCTGCCTGACTACTAACATTAACCTGTCTCTTCCTATCTACCTGTCTGACCTGACTCTAACTACCTATAAACATATCTCTAACTGTAAGCTTTGTCAAAGAGGAAAGTTTTTAGCCTAGTTTTAAAGATAGACAAATTGTCTGCTTCACGAACCAACCCTGGGAGCCGGTTCCATAGGAGGGGAGCCTGATAGCTGAAAGATCTGCCACCCATTCTACTTTTAGAAATCCTAGGAACTACCAGTAAACCTGCAGTCTGAGAGCGAAGGTCTCTGTTAGGAACATATGGAACAATCAGGTCTCTTATGTATGATGGAGCTAGATTATTAAGGGCTTTATATGTCAGAAGGAGGATCTTGAATTCTATTCTAGATTTTACTGGGAGCCAGTGAAGAGAAGCTAAAACAGGGGAAATGTGATCTCTTCTTTTAATATTAATCAGAATCCTAGCAGCAGCATTTTGAACTAACTGAAAACTTTTAATTGTATTCTGTGGACTACCTGATAATAGACAGTTACAGTAATCCAGCCTTGAAGTAACAAAGGCATGGACTAGTTTTTCCGCATCATTCCTGGACAGGATGGTTCTAATTTTTGCAATATTCCTAAGGTGAAAAAAGGAAATCCTACAGACTTCTTTAATGTAAGTTCTAAATGACATATCTTGGTCAAAAATGCCAAGATATTTCCAGATCACTCAGGTCCTCAATCTCTAGTTTACTAATCATCTCTAAAACCAGAACCAAACACGGAGAAGCAGCTTTCAGTTTCTATGTTCCTCATTTCTGAAACAAACTACCTGATGACTCAAAAAGTGCAGAGACACTGAACCATACCAACTGTGAAGCTTGGAGGTGGAAAAATCATTCTTTGGGGATGCTTTTCTGCAAAGGGGACGGGACGACTGCACCTTATTGAGGGGAGGATGGATGGGGCCATGCATGGTGAGATCTTGACCAACAATCAGTAAGAGCATTGAAGATGGGTCGTGGTTGGGTCTTCCAGCATGACAACGACCCCAAACACACAGCCAGGGAAACTAGGGAGTGGCTCTGTAGGAAGCATATCAAGGTCCTGGAGTGGCCTAGCCAGGCTCCAGACTTGAATCCAATACAAAAATCTTTGGAGACAGCTGAAAGTCCATGTTGTCCAACGACAGCTCTGAAACCTGAAAGCTCTGGAGAAGATCTGTATGGAGGAGTGGGCCAAAATCCCTGCTGCAGTTTGTACAAACCTGGTGAAGAACTACAGAAAATGTCTGATCTCTGTGATTGCAAACAAAGGTTTCTGTACCAAATATTGAGTTCTGTTTGTCTGATGTATCAAAAACTTGTCATGCAATAAAATGGGAAATTATTTAAAAATCATCCACTTTGATTTTCTGCATTTTTGTTTTAGATTATGTCCCAAATAGTTGAAGAGTACCTTTGATACAAAATACAGACCTTTACATGGTTTGTGAGTGGGAGAACTGCAAAAATTAGCAGTGGATCAAATACTTGTTATCCCCACTGTAATTTTATATACATTTTCTTTAATGAATTTTCTTTTATGCTCTGGTTACCAAATGTTTTATTTTCCTATGAACTAATGTTATTACTAAAAGTTTTCATTAGTTGATTCTTGTGTTACATCTGTTTTTAATTTTCATAATGTTACACAAATGTTATTTCAGAAATGTTCTTATATGCTTTCTTTTAGTGATTCTGTTTTAATTTTCACACTTTTGTCATGTATTTGGTTTCTTTAACACTGAATAATGTAAAGAACCTTGAATTGCCTTGTGTTGAAAGTGTGCTATATACATAAAATTGCCTTGCCTTGGTTTTTTAAACTCCGTTTGTCAACCATTAACATGTATGATTACAGTGCATCTGGAAAGTATTCACAGCGCTTCACTTTTTCCACATTTTTTAATGTTACAGCCTTATAACAAAATTAATTACATTACATTTTTCCCTTTAAATTCAACACACAACACCCCATAATGACAATGTAAAAATAAATGTTTAGATTGTTGCAAATTTATTCAAACTAAAAAAAAACTGAGAAATCACATGTACATAAGTATTCACAGCTTTTGACGGGAAGCTCAGAATTGAGCTGAGCTGCATTCTGTTTCCACTGATCATCCTTGAGGTGTTTCAGCAGATTAATTGGAATCATCCTGTGGTAAATTAAGTTAATTGGACATGATTTGGAAAGGCACACACCTGTCTATATAAGGCCCCTGGGTTGACAGTACATGTCAAAGCACAAACCAAGCATGAAGACAAAGGAATTGAGTGTAGACCTCTGAGACAGGATTGTCTTTAGGCACAAGGCTGGTGAAGGTTCCAGAAAAAGTTCTGCTGCTTTGAAGGTTCCAATGAGCACAGTGGCCTCCATCATCTGTAAGTGGAAGAAGTTTGGAACCACCAAGACTCTTCCTAGAGCTGGCCGGCCTTCAAAGCGGAGTGAACGGGGGAGAAGGGCCTTGGTCAGGGAGGTGACCAATAACCTGATGGTGACTTTGTCAGAGCTCCATCATTCCTCTGTGGAGAGAGGAGAAACTTCCAGAAGGACAACCATCTCTGCAGCAATCCACCAATCAGGCCTGTATGGTAGAGTGGCCAGACAGAAGCCACTCATTAGTAAAAGGCACATGGCAGCCTGCCTGGAGTTTGCTAAAAGGCACATGGCAGCCTGCCTGGAGTTTGCTAAAAGGCACATGGCAGCCTGCCTGGAGTTTGCTAAAAGGCACTTAGGGACTCTTAGACCATGAGAAACAAAATCTTCTGGTCTGATGAGACAAGAATTGAACTCTTCGGAGTCAATGCCAGGCGTTACATTTGGAGAAAATCAGGCACTGCTCATCACCAGGCCAATAACATCCCTACAGTGAAGCATGGTGGTGCTAGCATCATGTTGTGGGGATGTTTTTCAGTGGCAGGAACTGGAAGACTAGTCAGGATAGAGGGAAAGATGAATGGAGCAATATACAGAGACATCCTGGATGAAAACCTGCTACAAAGCGCTCGACCTCAGACTGGGGCGACTGTTCACCTTTCAGCAGGACAATGACCCTATAAGCACACAGCCAGAATATCCAAGGAGTGGCTACAGAACAACTGATGAATGTCCTTGAGTGGCCCAGCCACAGCCCAGACCTAAACCCAATTGAGCATCTCTGGAGAGATTGAAAATGGCTGTGCACCAACGCTTTCCATCCAACCTGATGGAGCTGGAGAGGTACTGCAAAGAGGAATGGGCTAAACTACCCAAAGGTAGGTGTGCCAAGCTTGTGGCATCATATTCAAAATGACTTGAGGCTGTAATTGCTGCCAAACGTGCATCAAGAAAGTACTGAGCTAAGGCTGTGAATACTTATGTACATGTGATTTCTCAGTTTTTTTGTTTTTTTTTAAATAAATTTGCAACAATCTAAACTTTTCGTTTTACAATGTCATTATGGGGTGTTGTGTGTTAAATTTTAAGGGGAAAAAATGAATTTAATCAATTTTGGTATAAGGCTGTAACATTAAAAAATGTGGAATAAGTAAAGCGCTGTGAAAAGTTTCCGGATGCACTCTATGTGTGCCACGTTTCTGCACTTGTGTTTTCGGCTGAAGAGATTTGATATTATTAGGCCGAATAGGTTATTTTTGCTTTAATAACTGAGCTGCTTATTTCAGATCAGCTTTTCTTTTCTAAGGTTCACTGTTAAACCCTGTTGGCGGTGTTTGTTAATTTCATGTAAAAAACAGAAACATTGTTCTGTTAAAATTGTAGAATATTAAAGTGTGAGACTGTATTGCCCTACTGGAAACAACAAAGTTTTTTTAAATTCCATATTATATATATAGAAAATATTTAAAAGTATTTTCTCAACCTGAATTTATTTAGTAATTGTAAGTTTTTGCATGAATTTCTTCCACTTTAGTCTTCAAAATAACAGAACTTTCACATAAAATAAGGCAATTTACCTAAAATGCCACCTGTAATATGATTTATAAGGTCAAACTTAGCCCTCGTGAATCCTTTTTTCTACTTTCACTTCAATGTTACTTTTGACAAAAATGTTTTGACTAAAATTCATTTTTGTTTGACTAAAATGTAGTTTTAGTCAATATTTTGTCATTTTCTTTTAGTTTAAGTCAAGTTTTAGTCAACTAAAACACGTCAACATTTTTTAATTCAATAATTTTCTTCTGTATAGAGCATGGCAAAAATATCCACTTGGACCTGTAATTCAACACCCAGGGCCCAAACCATGCCAACCACCACTGATCAGATACAGCACACAGATAACAACAAATAAACTATTTTGATTATGAAAAATATACATTTCACACATTATAGAAATGAATAACGTCATTAGAAATTAACAAAATGAGACAGAAAAAACACTTTCCTATTTTCTTTTTCAGTAAAAAACATAATGACATTAATTTCAGTTTGTTTTTGTGCATCTAAAAAACTAGAAACGACCTGTATTGAAGCCTCACATATCAACTGAAGGTCACAGCATCTGTCAGGGTTTTAGAATGTATTTTTAACAACAGATAGAGGTCACTGTATTAAAAATGGATAGTAGATTATTTATTTATTTATAGGCACCTTTCAGGAAAAACAAGGTCATTTTACAAAATAAACAGTCAAACTAAATAACTCCATGTCAGAATCAGAATCGGTTTTATTGCCATTGTTTGAGAACAAGTTCACAAACTAGGATTTTTTTTCGGTACAGTTGTGCACATAAAACATTTAACATAAGTACAAATAAAATAAAATAAAAAATAAAATAAAAAGAATGAGCCATAAGGCTAAAGTCTTTATAAATATTATAATCTGTATGTATATAAAAGAACTATGAAAAGATAAACATCCTTTTTAACATGAGAACAGCAGCAGGGTTCCATTCACAGATGTGCAGGTGAATGACAGCAGCAGATCTAAGTCTGGTCAGACCACACGGTGCAGTAAAATAAAGTTACGTAGTGAAGATGGTTCTATCCTACATGGGTCTTTAACTGAACTATCGGGTCTTGTTATTGTTCATGAGTCTGATGGCGGAGGGGAAGAAACTGTTCAGGTGGCGGGAGGTGTGGGTCTGGATGGACCGTAGCCTCTTGCCTGAGGGGAGGAGGGAGAATAGTCGGTGTCCAGGGTGAGAAGAGTCAGCTGTGATCCGACCCACACGCCTCCGGGTCCTGGAGGAGAACAGGTCCCGGAGGGATGGGAGCCTGCAGCCAATCACCTTCTCAGCAGCACGCACGATGCGCTGCAGTCGTTGTTTGTCCCGGTCTGCGGCGCCGGGGAACCACACGGTGATGGAGGAGGTGAGGATGGACTCGATGATGGCCGTGTAGAACTGCACCAGCATCTCGGTAGGCACCTTGAGTTTCCTCAGCTGCCGCAGAAAGTACATCCTCTGCTGGGCCTTCTTGATGAGGGAGCTGATGGTTGGCTCCCACTTGAGGTCCTGGGTGATGGTGGTGCCCAGGAAACGGAAGGAGTACACGATGGAGATGGGGGTGGGAGAGTCCATCAGGGTGAGGGGATACGGTGGGGCTGTGATTTTCCTGAAGTCCATGATCATCTCCACTGTCTTCTGGGCGTTCAGCTCCAGGTTGTTGTGACTGCACCAAGAAGCCAGCCGGTCCACCTCTCTCCTGTAGGCGGACTCATCACCGTCTGAGATAAGTCCGATGAGGGTGGTGTCGTCCGAAAACTTGATCAGCTTTACGGACTGGTGACTGGAGGTGCAGCAGTTTGTATACAGCGAGAAGAGCCAGGGGGAGAGTACACAGCCCTGAGGAGTCCCAGTGTTTGTAGTCCGATTGTCCGAGACAATCTTCCCCAACCGCACGTGCTGTCTCGGGTCCGACAGGAAGTCAGTGATCCACCTGCAGAGGGAGTCGGGCACGCTGAGCTGGTAGAGCTTGTCTCGTAGCAGTCCAGGGAGGATGGTGTTGAAGGCAGAGCTGAAGTCCACAAACAGGATCCTGGCGTAGGTTCCTGGGGAGTCCAGATGCTCCAGGATGAAATGGAGGGCCAGGTTGACTGCATCATCCACAGACCTGTTGGCTCTGTAGGCAAACTGCAGTGGGTCCAGGAGGGGGGCGGTGATGTCCTTGAGGTGGGGCAGAACCAAGCACTCAAATGACGTCATGACCACAGACGTCAGCGCCACCGGCCTGTAGTCATTGAGTTCTGTGATCCGTGGCTTTTTGGGGACAGGGACGATGGTGGATGTTTTGAAGCAGGACGGCACGCGACAGAACGCCAGGGAGGTGATGAAAATGTCCGTGAACACGGGGGCCAGCTGATCCGCGCAGTGTCTCAGGGTGGAGGGGGAGACACCGTCCGGCCCGGGGGCCTTCCTCCTGTTCAGCCTCAAGAACTGTCGGCGCACATCCTCCTCCTGGATGGAGAGGGCAGGGGGGGAGGAGGGGGGGTCTGAGGAGTCCTTTGATGAAGTGCTGGGGTCGTTGATGGTTGGGGTGATGGTGGGGGGAGCAGAGGTGTGAGGAGCAGACGGCTGTTCAAAGCGGCAGTAGTGTGTATTCAGGCCATGGGCGAGAGTCCGGTCGTTCAGGGCCTGGGGGGCTTTAGGCTTGTAGTTTGTGAGAGCCCTCAACCCCCTCCACACGGCTGCAGAGTCATTGGAGCTAAAGTGTTCCTGTATACGGTTGGAGTACACAGATTTTGCTCTTCTCACTTCACTGCTGAAGTGGTACTTTGCTCGTCTGTATGTACTCCAGTCCTCGCTCCGCCGCGCTACTTCCTTCTCCTCACGTAGGCGCCGGAGCTTGGGTGTGAACCAGGGCTTGTCATTGTTATAACAAATCCTGGTGCGCGTTGGGATGATGCGCGTCTCATTGAACTGAATGTATGAGGTCACAGTGTCCGTATACTCGTCCAGAGTGTCCGTGGCTGCTCCAAACGCTCCCCAGTCTGTCGTCTCCCAACATGAGCGCAGCTCCTCCACAGCTTCAGAGGTGTATTTCCTTGTTGTTATCACGACAGGCTTGGCCAATTTCAGTCTCTGTCGGTATGAGGGAATTAGGTGCACCATCACGTGATCTGATAGTCCGAGGGCAGCGCGCTGCACAGCATGATACGCTCTGCTGACTGTAGTGTAGCAGTGATCCAACGTGTTCTCCTCTCTGGTCGGGCATTTAATGAACTGTCTATACTTTGGTAATTCCTGGCTCAGGTTTCCCTTGTTAAAGTCACCAAGCACGATAACAAGAGAGTCCGGAAAAGACCGCTCCGCATGTAATATCTGGCCTGCAAGCGTGCGCTGAGCCTCGCGCACGTCCGCGCTCGGCGGAATGTAGGCAGCCACCAGAATGAATGAAGCGATCTCACGCGGTGAATAAAAAGGCTTACAGTGAATGAAAAGATATTCCAGATAAAGAGCGCAGTGTTGGGAGATCACAGTCACATCCGTGCACCAGCTGCTGTTGATGTAGAAGCAAACGCCACCGCCTTTTGTTTTGTTGGAGAGCTCCGCGTTGCGATCCGCGCGGAGGAGATTGAAGCCTTCCAGGTGAAGCGCGCTGTCCGGGACACTCGCGCTTAGCCACGTCTCCGTGAAGCACAAAACACAAGACGAGGAAAAGTCCTTGTTACTTCTCATCAGCAGCGCTAGTTCGTCCATCTTGTTGGGAAGTGAGCGGACGTTTGAGAGAAAGATGCCAGGTAAAGGCGTGCGCGCGCCCCGTCTGCGCAGGCGGATGAGTGAACCCGCTCGCTTTCCACGGTGCCGTTTCCCTCTTTTGGTCAAAAAATGGACCAGGTCCGCAGCTGATGCTAAAAAAACTGGTAATAAGTCCGTAGGGGTGGTAGTTCTAATGTCCAGAAGCTCCATGCGGGTATAAGAGCACGCAGACGAACAGTTAACGCACAAGAACAAACAAAACAGAGCACACGAAAGCACCACGGCTGCCATCCTCGGCGCCATCATGTTTTTAAATCACTGGCTTTTAACTGTGAAGCCGTTTTTACTAGTATTATTTTAATTGAATGTTAATTCTCTTGTTAAATTTGGGTTTTGTGTACAGCACTTTGGTCAGCTATGCTGTGCTCTATAAATAAAGGTGGAATAGAATAGAATACTTACAACTCAAATAACTTTACACTTGAGTAGGGCTGGGCAATATAGAAAAAAAGCTTATCAAACCAAGAGACCTGGGTAACATAAGTAAATACAAAGAAAAGTAATATTATTAACCATTATATATATATATATATATAATGGTTATATATATATATATATGTATATATATATATATATATATATATATATATATATATACTACCGTTCAAAAGTTTGGGGTCACATTGAAATGTCCTTATTTTTGAAGGAATAGCACTGTACTTTTCAATGAAGATAACTTTAAACTAGTCTTAACTTTAAAGAAACACACGCTATACATTGCTAATGTGGTAAATGACTATTCTAGCTGCAAATGTCTGGTTTTTGGTGCAATATCTACATAGGTGTATAGAGGCCCATTTCCAGCAACTATCACTCCAGTGTTCTAATGGTACAATGTGTTTGCTCATTGGCTCAGAAGGCTAATTGATGATTAGAAAACCCTTGTGCAATCATGTTCACACATATGAAAACAGTTTAGCTCGGTACAGAAGCTACAAAACTGACCTTCCTTTGAGCAGATTGAGTTTCTGGAGCATCACATTTGTGGGGTCATTAAACGTGTGGGCTCAAAATGGCCAGAAAAAGAGAACTTTCATCTGAAACTCGACAGTCTATTCTTGTTCTTAGAAATGAAGGCTATTCCATGCGAGAAATTGCTAAGAAATTGAAGATTTCCTACAACGGTGTGTACTACTCCCTTCAGAGGACAGCACAAACAGGCTCTAACCAGAGTAGAAAAAGAAGTGGGAGGCCGCGTTGCACAACTGAGCAAGAAGATAAGTACATTAGAGTCTCTAGTTTGAGAAACAGACGCCTCACAGGTCCCCAACTGGCATCTTCATTAAATAGTACCCGCAAAACACCAGTGTCAACATCTACAGTGAAGAGGCGGCTGCGGGATTCTGGGCTTCAGGGCAGAGTGGCAAAGAAAAAGCCATATCTGAGACTGGCCAATAAAAGAAAAAGATTAAGATGGGCAAAAGAACACAGACATTGGACAGAGGAAGACTGGAAAAAAGTGCTGTGGACGGATGAATCCAAGTTTGAGGTGTTTGGATCACAAAGAAGAACGTTTGTGAGACGCAGAACAACTGAAAAGATGCTGGAAGAATGCCTGACGCCATCTGTTAAGCATGGTGGAGGTAATGTGATGGTCTGGGGTTGCTTTGGTGCTGGTAAGGTGGGAGATTTGTACAGGGTAAAAGGGATTCTGAATAAGGAAGGCTATCACTCCATTTTGCAACGCCATGCCATACCCAATGGACAGCGCTTGATTGGAGCCAATTTCATCCTACAACAGGACAATGACCCAAAACACACCTCGAAATTGTGCAAGAACTATTTAGAGAAGAAGCAGGCAGCTGGTATTCTATCGGTAATGGAGTGGCCAGCGCAGTCACCAGATTGAACCCCGTTGAGCTGTTGTGGGAGCAGCTTGACCGTATGGTACGCAAGAAGTGCCCATCCAACCAATCCAAATTGTGGGAGCTGCTTCTAGAAGCGTGGGGTGCAATTTCTCCAGATTACCTCAACAAATTAACAGCTAGAATGCCAAAGGTCTGCAATGCTGTAATTGCTGCAAATGGAGGATTCTTTGATGAAAGCAAAGTTTGATGTAAAAACAATCTTATTTCAAATAAAAATCATTATTTCTAACCTTGTCAATGTCTTGACTCTATTTTTTATTCATTTCACAACGTATGGTGGTGAATAAGTGTGACTTTTCATGGAAACACAAAATTGTTTGGGTGACCCCAAACTTTTGAACGGTAGTGTATATATATATATATATATTTCTTTTTTTTTTTTTATCATGTTAGTAATTTAAATTAAAGGCTTATTTTTCTTCTTTTTAATCTTTTATACATTTATGACACTTAATAATATTAATTGATGAAACCCTTAAAGTAGTTTGTCAATAAAGTTTAGTCAAATTCTCTTCAGCTGTAGGCTAAAGCTAAAGCTAACTAGCTACTCACCAGTGTTGATGGGCTCCATCACTGCAGCTCAGTCACTGAGAGCTGAAGCCAGCAGGTCTATCCAACCCCTATTGTGTTTTTTTTAAAGCGTTTTTTTGCTTCTGAGGACCGGGAGCAGAACAGAGGGGAGATTTTAAAAGCCACAGATTTTAGCAACATGACGCGACCTGGGTACGTTTCCTGTGTCTCTGTAAGAGATTCGTAGCGAGCTGGAGAGGGGAGTCCTGCTTAAAACAGCTGACCGTAGTTTTATATTTCATTCATTATTGCTACGTTTAGTGTTTTAGTGCATCAAGGATTGGTTCAAAACGGGACGTAACCTTTACCGGAGCCACTGAAACATTTATCCGGGACAACGTCCTCTGCTGCTTCTTTGTTGTTACGTCTGAGCGTGCCGAAGCTACGGTTAAATTCTGTTTCAGCTCAAATCATTTCATCCTTTTGTGGTTTGAAAGGAGAGAGGGTGGCTGACAGAGCTGCGTGGGCCATTGTTAATGATTCGTTTGGAATAAGTAATGACTGTTGTATTAAGCTGCCTGATAGGGTATAATGAAAGAACGAGGGGAAACTTTTTTTTTCTATCAATTTTTTTTTTATCGACCCCCTTTTTTTTCTAGTGCACCACACATCTATCGTCGATATATATTGCTATCGAATTATCGCCCAGCCCTACACTTGAGCCAAAGTCACCATTTCACACTCACAAACATCGACATTTATACACTCATATGTACATCCATAGGCAACTTTAGGTGAAATACCTTACTCAAGGGCACACCAACATTCGACTGGAGGAAGCTGGCATTGAACATTCTCATGGATGTTTTGTATAATATATATCTAGGATATTCTAAAAGATAATGTAGGTTGGAGACTTAAATACCAAGGCACAATGCTATTTGACATGCTAAAAGCTGGTGGTTGCAGTGCAACCAATCCAGGAGTGCCATTTATTATCCATGGTAAAGTCTTATTATTAAAAAAAAGAAATATTAATCATAAGTCTGTGTAAGAAGGGCTTGTTTAATAATGAAATAAATTGGAGACAAATGCATACCGTGAAGGCCTAGTAAGACAAGATGAGCTGCTGAGATCTCGCGAGAGCTGTGCGTAAGTAAACATGTCGGTATACTGGTAAAACAAACAATATCAGGTAAAACAAGCCAACAATTTAGAATCAAACGCAATGAAAGTTTATGTCACTTTAAACTAACCACTAAATTGTATCTTTTTTTTTAAACAACCTGGATGAGTAAACCTTGGACAGCCTGGAGTGCTACCTAGACGAGTACTTTGAAACCACCGTTACGGGTAAGCCACAGAAACCTGCATCTGACACACCAACAAGCACGCCATCCCAGAAGCACACTCGTTCTGAAGCCAGCAATTCCACCAACTCGCCAGATAGAAGCTACAGCGACGTTCTGGACTCAATAGATAAGAAGTTAACCAGGCTGGACGTCCGTCTTGCGCTTGTTGAAGTTTTACACAAAGAATTTCAGGCTCTGAGAGAATCTTTGGAATTCAGCCAACAACATGTAGCTTCGCTCGTTGCGGAAAATCAATCATTGAAAGAAGACTTTAAAAGACTCACAAAGGGGATGAAGCAGCTGTCTGGAGAAAATAAAAGGTTTAAGTAGATCTTAGACATCTAGGCCCGATCCATGACAGTCAATCTTGTTTTTCTGGGATCCTAGCGCAGGCAGAGGAAGACGCGGAAACCACTGTCTGACAGTTTATCCAACATCAGCTGAAACTTCCAAGCGACACGGTTAAAACCATCTCTTTTCATCGCGTCCACCAGCTCGGAGGTAAGATGCCCAGCACCGGTCCGCAACCAATTGTTGCTAAATTTGAACACTTAAAACAGAAAGAACAGTTAATGATCAATTTCCAAATGAAATCCTGGACAGCAGACGCATGTTATTTCCATTTAGGAAGAAACATATTAATGAGGGCTGTAAGGCTACGGTTACTGTAGACAAACTGTAGGTTAACGGTCAGTTTTTCAGGGACCCTCAGGTTACGCCTTGGCTTTATTGGTCAAACTTAACAGAGTCTAGATAGAAGTTGTTTAATCAGATAACTCTAGTTTAAGGAAGCACAGCTCAGCAGGTTGTTTATGTTTGTAAATGTGGGCGGGGCTAAGGCTGTGCACTGGGTGGACTGCTTTCTTTTTTTTTCACATTTGTGTCACCAAATCTCTATCACTTTTCTTTCTTTCTCCATCACACACACAGACTTTTGTCATAGCATATTTATGTTTCTCCATCATACGCTCATCTTTACACACCAGTAATGTTACATTCCTTTCTATGTCTCTGCTTCTGGATTTACAATCTGGCAACTCCATGGACAAACCAAGACCTCGCCTATATTCATCAGTTTCCGATAGGAAATGTGTAATGTTTATCTTAGCTCATGAATTCTGTCAAATTTCTAACATGGAATGTTCATGGATCTGGCTCCAGAGATAAAAGGATTAGGATTTTCAACCATGTCAAAAGAAGGCAGATGTCCTCTTACTACAGGAGACTCATAAATTAAGCTCAGCTGCAGATGATCTAAAATCAAAGTAGTATCCTAATATATTTTCTTCATACTATAACTCTAGATGAGTAGCAATATGAATAAATAAAAATACTAATTTTAAAGTAATAGACACAGTTAAAGATCCAGAAGGTAGATTTATTATATTAAAACTATTTATACATAACCAAAAGTTATGTATAGTTAGTGTATATGGTCCAAATGTTGACGACCCCTCATTCTTTCATACCTTTTTCTCAGTTTTGGTCACTTGGATTGCTCACTTGTTCTCGGGGGCGACTTCAACTTTGGTTTAACTGAAGAAATAGACAGGCTCAGTACAACAGGAACTCAACTGGCGACTGTGGCTCAGTGGTAGAGTAGTTGGCTTGCAATCGGAGGGTCGTAGGTTCGATTCCAGCTTCCTCCTGTCCCATGCAAGGCACTTAACCCCCAAATTCTACATTGTCCTACCGAGCCATGTTGGGTGTCGGTGTATGAATGCGAGTGTGAATGGGTGAATGTGGCTTCAATGTAAAGCGCTTTGAGTGGTCAGTAAGACTAGAAAAGCGCTATATAAGTTCAGTCCATTTACCATCCATTTAACTACCTGGCAATCCATATATATAGTTAAACTGTAAATGAGCAATTACGGACTTTGCGATGCATGGCAATCTCTTCATCTCAACGACAGAAAATACACTTTTTTTCTCAAATGTCCACCATTCTTGTTCTAGATTGGATTATTTCTTAGTCAGCAGCTCACTGTTGAATGACATTTCAGACACTGAGATACATCCTATAGTTATCAACGATCACGCTCCTGTTTCTCTAAATCTAGTAAATAGAAAAGCAACCCCTCAATACAAAAATTGGAGATTTAATACATCATTACTTAAGGAAAGAGAATTTATTAAATATATTGAATAAGATGGGCTTCATACTTGGAATTTAATGACCTCCCTGGTATGTCGCCATCCACTCTATGGGAAGCAGGGAAAGCTGTGATTAGAGGTAAAATAATGTCATTCTAATCAAATAAAAAGAGAACACAAAATAAACATATTCAGGAATTAAAAGAAACTATCAAATCATAAGAAGCTTCCCTGGATGAGGAGAGCTTAATCAAAATATGTAAAGTTCCTAATTCAAAGACTTTGAATAGAAAACTTCGAACATAGTAATAAATCAGGTAGCTTCTTAGCTAACCAGCTTTAAATAAATAAAGAAAAAACAACTATATCTATAAACGAAGACCAAATTGGGAATAAATATATGATACGGAAAGAATAAACAACACTTTCAAAGAATTTTATGAGACTTTATACACGCCAGAGATAAACCCATCAAATAATGAAATTGAACAGTTTCTGGATAAAATAACTCCTCCAAAACTTTCAGACAATGGCCCTGGATTCACCGCTAACAGTGGCTGAACTCCAGGAGGCCCTCCAATCCATGCCCAATAATAAAGCTCCAGGCCCACATGGATTTCCAGTAGAGTTCTATAAATAATTCTGGAATATTCTGGCAACAACATTTTACAAAATGTTACAGGAAACAAAGGAAAATGATTGACTGCCACCAAACATGAACTCTGCCTACATCAATCTTCTACTAAAACCAGGAAAAAACGCTATGTCTCCTACAAGTTATTGTCCCATTTCTCTCATCAATGTTGATCTTGAAATAATTTGTAAAGCTCTTGCAGGAAAGATACAGAAAATAACACCTATTATAATCCATCCTGATGAAACAGGTTTTATGAAAGGGAGACTTTCCTCCACAAATTCACATAGATTAATAGATTTAATAGATTATTCCTATTGTAAAAACATCCAAACCAATATATTATCTTTAGATGCAGAAAAAGCATTTGATAGAGTTAACTGGACATTTTTATTTGCAACCTTACATAAATTCAGGTTCGGAAATTCATTTATATACTGGTTAAAAATATTATACAGCTCACCAACGGCATGTATTAGAACTAATAATAAAACATCATCAAGGTTTTTTCTTCAGTGAGGTACAAGGCAGGGATGTCCACTTTCTCCCTCTGTTTTTGCTATTTTTATTGAAACATTAGCAACAACAATCATGCAAAATAATAATATTAAAAGGTATACAATGCAACAAAATAGAACATAAAATTAGTCTGTATGCAGATGATGTACTACTTTTCCTACAGCATTTACAAACCACTCTCAGGTAATCGGGTTGATAAAATCTTATTCAAGAGTTTCAGACTATTCCATAAATTGGTTAAAATCTACAGTCCCATTGCTGTGCAACTCTGGTCAGGAAATATTACATATTTAGGTATGTACAGTGGGGCAAAAAAGTATTTAGTCAGCCACCGATTGTGCAAGTTCTCCCACTTGAAATAATGATAGAGGTCAGTAATTTTCATCATAGGTACACTTCAACTGTGAGAGACAGAATTTGAAAAAAAAATCCAGGAATTCACATTGTAAGATTTTTAAAGAATTTATTTTTAAATTATGGTGGAAAATAAGTATTTGGTCACTTCAAACAAGGAGGATCTCTGGCTCTCACTGACCTGTAACTTCTTCTTTAAGAAGCTCTTCTGTCCTCCACTCGTTACCTGTATTAATGGCACCTGTTTGAACTCGTTATCTGTATAAAAGACACCTGTCCACAGCCTCAAACAGTCAAACTCCAAACACCACTATGGCCAAGACCAAAGAGCTTTCAAAGGACACCAGGAAAATAATTGTAGACCTGCACCTGACTGGGAAGTGTGAATCTACAATAGGCAAGCAGCTTGGTGTGAAAAAATCAACTGTGGGAGAAATTATCAGAAAATGGAAGACATACAAGACCATTGATAATCTCCATCGATCTGGGGCTCCACCCAAGATCTCATCCCGTGGGATCAAAATGATCATGAGAACGGTGAGCAAAAATCCCAGAACCACACGGGGGGACCTGGTGAATGACCTGCAGAGAGCTGGGACCAAAGTAACAAAGGTTACCATCAGTAACACACTACAACGACAGGGAATCAAATCCTGCAGTGCCAGACGTGTCCCCCTGCTTAAGCCAGTGCATGTCCAGGTCCTTCCGAAGTTTGCCAGAGAGCACATGGATGATACAGCAGAGGATTGGGAGAATGTCATGTGGTCAGATGAAACCAAAGTAGAACTTTTTGGTATAAACTCAACTCGTCGTGTTTGGAGGAACAAGAATACTGAGTTGCATCCCAAGAACACCATACCTACTGTGAAGCATGGGGGTGGAAACATCATGCTTTGGGGCTGTTTTTCTGCTCAGGGGACAGGACGACTGATCCGTGTTAATGAAAGAATGAATGGGGCCATGTATCGTGAGATTTTGAGCCAAAACCTCCTTCCATCAGTGAGAGCTTTGAAGATGAAATGTGGCTGGGTCTTCCAACATGACAATGATCCCAAACACACCACCCGGGCAACGAAGGAGTGGCTCCGTAAGAAGCATTTGAAAGTCCTGGAGTGGCCTAGCCAGTCTCCAGACCTCAACCCCATAGAAAATCTGTGGAGGGAGTTGAAACTCCGTGTTGCTCGGCGACAGCCCCAAAACATCACTGCTCTCGAGAAGATCTGCATGGAGGAATGGGCCAAAATACCAGCTACTGTGTGCAAACCTGGTAAAGACCTATAGTAATCGTTTGACCTCTGTTATTGCCAACAAAGGTTATATTACAAATTTTTGTTATAGACCAAATACTTATTTTCCACCATAATTTACAAATAAACTCTTTAAAAACCCTACAATGTGAATTCCTGGATTTTTTTTTTCACATTCTGTCTCTCACAGTTGAAGTGTACCTATGATTAAAATTATTGACCTCTGTCCTCATTTTAAGTGGGAGAACTTGCACAATCGGTGGCTGACTAAATACTTTTTTGCCCCACTGTATATCTGACCAAGACTGGCAGATTTATCAAAGATAAACTACGCCCCACTTTTAAAAAAAGTGGAAGATGATCTGGTTAGATGGAAATTCCTTCCAATATCACTTATTGGAAGGGTAGCTACAATAAAAATCATGGTTTTGCCTAGAATCAATTACTTATTCTCAATAATCCCAAGCAAACCATCACCCGATTGGTTTAGATCTCTGGACTCTGTTTTATAAATTTCATTGGAACGATAAACCCCCACGTATCAGCTTAAAAACACTGCAGAACTCCAAAGATAAAGGAAGTCTAGACCTACCAAACTTTCATTATTATTTCTTAGCCAACAGGCTCCAATACACATCAAGATGGTTAAAACACAGTTACATCGATGAGTCCTGGATAGATGTAGAACAGACATTATGCAATAAGATAAAACGTTCAGACCTACCATTTATTAGCTCAAATATAAAACATAAAGGAATTTTTAAAAAGTATCAGTATCAGCTCCTCCTCTGACAGCTTGGGGGGGATTTCTTAAAATGACAGAGTCCTTACTAGTCCCATGCAGATGTACACCCATCTGGAAAAACCCGGACATTTTACAAAAATATGTATGATCATTTTCCAAACTGGAGTTGTAAAGGAATTGAATACATTGAACACATGTTTGATGGAACAAATTTTATCCCATTCAATACACTGGTTACACAATGCGGAATTAACAAGAATAAATTATTACAATATCAACAAATTAAATCAATTATAAAAGATAAATTTAATTGAATTCAATTTACTTTTATTTATATTGCGCCAATTCACAACAAATATCATCTCAAGGCACTTTATAACAAAAGTTGTTTCAATACAATTATACAAACATTCCAATCAGTTAAGTTTTCTATGTAAGGAATTCCAGCAGATTGCGTTGAGTCACCAATAAAGTTGAATTACAAATTCCAGTAAAAGTTTTAGACTTTCTTAATCTAAACTATCTCCAACTAGTAGGGGTGGGGGGCCCTCGACTTTGTCATGTGGGACACGGTCGCTGATGTGGAGCGCATAGTGTCGGGGCTGTGGTCGGTCGGTGGCCGATAGGCGCTGCTGCCTTATCCATCTACCTGGGCTCAGAAATCTGGGCCCAGTCGGCCATATTGGCATTGGACGTGGCTCCTGGGTCTTGGTCCATGTACTCTGCAGAGTGCTGGGGTCGGGACCATTGGCCGGTGTTGGTCAACAGCGGCAGTGGGCTGGCCAGTTAGTGTGGTGCTGGTGGGTCGGGGCGCTGGGTTCAGTTGCTTCCCAGCCATCAGACAGAAGTAGCAGGGGTGGTGGATGTCAGCCTGGTGGGTCGGCCGCCTGGGGCTTGGGGATGGCTTGGCACCCATGGGGCTTGGTGGTGCCGCGGCTATGGGCCTGACTTTGACTTTGTTACCTCCCCATCCCAGAATGCCTCTGTCCACCTGCTCCATCATTATACCATTCACATAGGCCCTAAGGGCGTGGGCATGTCACGGGGGTGCGGGAAGTAGTTTCTGTCTTCGCTGCCCGGTGGCGGCCTGGGTCCCAATTTTACTGTACAACTTGGACATTTTCACTCACAATTTTTACATGAGACACACATGTAGGGGCATTTGGGACAGCATTGTGGTTGCTGGGTATTTCCCTGGTGCTTTCATCTGTTCCCCTCTCTTAGGGGGCGGTCGGCCCTGAATTGGTCTGCCTGTGGCTCCTGCGCTCTGGACGTATACATCTACGGCTCCTTCATGTCTGCATTGATTCCCGTAGGACAGATTGATGGCTCCTTACACCAGCTATCAATCACTTGCATGGCGAAACCTTATTTAAAACTGCATGCTCACACACACACATAGATGTGGGAACATTGGTGTGTACGGACATAATCTTGAGCTGAGGTTATCGTCAAGGAGGAGCTTACCAGCAATATTAGTGTTGTATTCATTAATCACTTTTTGTGTGTAGTGAATGTGTAGTTCTTAGTTCATATTACTAGATCAGTTTTGTTAATGTTTATCCGTTATATTGTTTTTTTTGTTTGTTTGTTTTGTTTTCCCACTTCTCTGCCGTCCAACAGAGGTGGAGGATTGGATGTTTTCTTGTGTTCTTTGTTTACCTCCCTGTCTTGTATCGTCAGTTCACACTTCCACCGGTCCTGTTTCTCTTCTTCATCTTCTTCCTTTCTTCCTTCTCATCTCAATTTCGTTTCCATAAGTTAAAGAAATTTAACCCACAGTAATCACTAATAAAGATTTATCACACATTATATATCAAGTGGAGTATAATAGCAAAGCTGTAATGCTCTGCTTGGGAAAGTAAAACTGTTGGGCTTGTACTTGGTACTCAGACACCAATTCTGAGTAGCAAACTGCTAGACAGGACACGTTAAAAAAAGAAAGATTTACTGACTAGTTTCCTCTGCAGGAGACGGTAGACCTTCTTGCGTCGAGCATGGTCATGATGAAGACGTTCAGCGGCGTGGAGAAGAGATGCAAGCCACACAGGAAGTCTAAACAAAGAGATGCAATTAAACAACTTAAATGCATAGAGTGTATAATGAAAAATTATCATGGCTGTCAAATGATCAAATATTTTAATCTAATTAACCACAGAGTAGCTGATTTATTTATTAATAATTAATTAAGGATACTAAATATGACAAATGAAAAACTACAATTCTCGGTGTAAATAAAGAACAGGACCGGATGCCGTTTCAACCTTTTTCTTTCAAGAAAATATAGGAGTGATCCATGGAACTTTTGTTTTGAGCGTCACCGTCACATTTACATGTAGCCCTGTATACCTATTCAACTTTTAGCCAGTTGCTGAGGCAAACTAGGTAGTTAACATTTTTTGCATCTGAAACTTTCTGTTTCTTATTAATATTGGACAATCCTAATAGGACTATGCTACAACAACAGTGTTTTCAGTCAAAGGCTTCAACAGTTTTTTCTGCAACACAGACTGCTAAAGGAGATCCTCCCTGCACACAGCCATCAGGATCTACAACTCCTTGTAGAATTAAACAGTACGAACAACAACACCACCAGTTGTTTTCCTTCTGGGATCAATAAAGTATTTTTGAATTGAATTGTATTCTTCTAATCACTAGAGGGTTTATTTGCTCATCAATATGAGCAAAATGGAACTCTAGTTTCTGCTTTTATAATTTGTAGCTGCAGTGTTGGTTAGCACCTTTTAGTTAGCCAAATGCTTACCTGATATGGTAGTTGCTACTGTAGATTGTTGCATTTTTAATCATCTGCTCGTTCAAATCACTCTTTCTGGTCGTGTACAACATGTGAATAACCCAGGCAGTTAAAATTAGACATGAGAGAGGCAGAGCCAGGGAGAACCGTCTATATGGACTGCACACCTACCCGACTCATAAATCTTATAGTTATTCTGGCTTAGTTATCCTGAGCTATTTTTGTAATTATGCTGCTATAGGTTTAGACTGTTGGAAGACAGACTGACCATTTTTCTTCACTCTGCTACTTTTCCCTTCTACTACTCTCCAGATGTATCTTCTGTTGTTATTGTATTTGTTAACCTTGTTTTCTCTCAGTGTTTTTTTTTTTTTCTCCATAGAAGCTTAACCTGGTCTGGTATCCTACTCAGCTACAACGTCCCCAGCTGGCTGGGGAGCTTTGGTTCAGATGATGCCAGTGACCGAACATCCTCCATGTCCTGTTATTGGAATAATGAACTGAACTTCACCACCTTGTTGCATAACTTGTATTAATTACAATGGATGTAAAATTGAATTTCAATCCGCCTCTTTGGCTGGATTAGAGTCTTTTTTCTTCATAACCTTCTGAAGCAATGGAGCTTACATCGTTATTGCGTTGCATCTTTCTAGCTGTCTGTGTCCACTGTAAAAGCTGCAGACAGTCATGACAGCCTGAGCCTGCAGGCCTATCTGCTCTGAAAACACCTCTGCCTTTAAAGTAAGCTTCATACTTAGAACTTAATTTAATTACCTCCCTGGTATGTTGCCATCTATTCTCTGGGAGGTAGGGAAAGCTGTGATTCACAAACAGGCGATGGCTACGTAGCTACAGCTGCTCTGAGGCGCACTAACAGAGGCAAGGCTGCCGGACGCTGACCAGCACCAGTAGGGTGAAGTGTCTTGCCCAAGGACGCAATGACTGAAACTGTCAGAGCCTGGACTCGAACTGTCAACCTTCGAAGCTAATTTTCTGAATAGAATAACTCTTCCCAATTTATCGGACAGTCAAGCAATGGCCCCGGATTCTCCACTAACAGCGGCTGAACTCCAAGAGGCCCTCCAAAGCATGCCCAATAAAAAAAGCTCTAGGCCCAGATTGATTTCCAGTAGAGTTCTATAAAGAATTCTGGAATATTCTGGCACCAACATTCTACAAAATGTTGCAGGAAACAAAGGAAAATGGCTGATTACCGCCAAATATGATCTTTGCTTACATCAATCTTCTATTAAAATCAGGTAAAGACCCAGTGCTTCCTACCAGCCATCGTCCAATATCCTTTATTAATGTTGATCTTTAAATTATCTGCAAAGCCCTCATAAAAAGGGTAGAGAAAGTAACTCCTCTTATAATATATCTTGACCAAACTGGTTTTATAAAAGGGAGACATTTTTCCACAAATTCACGGAGATTAAGAGATTTAATAGGTTAGTCTTACTGTAAAAATATAAAAACTAACATATTATCTTTAAATGCAGAAAAAGCATTTGATAGAGTTAACTAGACATTTTTGTTTACAACCTTACATAAATTTGTCTTTGGAAGTTCTTTTATAAACTGGTTGAAAATATTATATAACTCCCCATCAGCATGTATCAGGAATAATAAACACCAGTTATCAAGCCAAAAATATAAAAAGAAGAACCACCTAGACAGCATGTTGATACAAAACTACTAAACAATCTCTAATCTCCCATTTTTCAGTAAAAGTATTGAAAAAACTGTTTTCCAGCAGTTAAACAGCTTCATAACAATGAACAATCGCTTTGATATTTATCAGTCTGGTGTCCGTAGGCACCATAGCACCAATACTGCCCTCGTCAGTCTTCAATGACATCCGTACAAATACTGACTGTGGTAAAACCACAGTACTGGTACTATTACCAGTACACCTCAGTGCAGCGTTTGACACCGTTGATCATGATATATTACTGGATTGTCTTGAGAGCTGGGTCGGACTCTCTGGTACGGCACTCAACTGGTTCACATCCTGCCTCAAGAAAAGGAACTTCTTTCTGTCAATTAGAAAATTCTCATCAAAAAACACAGAAATCACATGTGTTGTCCCCAAGGGCTCCATCCTAGGGCCCCTCCTATTTAGCATTTACATGCTCCCATTAAGCCAGATAATAACCAAAAATATTAATTACCACAACGATGCTGACGACACTCAACTTTATATCTCAATATCACCAAATGATGTTGAACCCATCCAAATCCTTCATAAATGCATTGAGCAAATTAACAGCAGGATGTCCCATAATTTACTCCAACTGAACAACAACAAAACTGAAGTGCTTCTCTTCGGACCAAAAATGATTGATTAAATATCAGTACACAGCTTTAGGTGGTCCAACTATAAACTACAGACCAGGCCAGAAATCTAGGTGAAATATTGGACTAAGACCTAAACCTCTAAGGTCACATAAAGGCAATAACAAGTTCAGCTTTTCTATCACCATAGGAATATTTCTAGAATTAAAGGACTGATGACACGAAGGAGACCTAGAAAAACTCATCCATGCATTTATCTCTAGCCGCCTTGATTACTGTAACAGTATCTTCACAGGTCTACCTAAAAATCTATCAGACAGCTGCAGCTGATCATGAAAGCTGCTGCTCGTGTTCTCACTAGAACCAAGGAAGTAAAACACATCTCCCCAGTTCTAAAGTCCTTACATTGGCTCCCTGTAGCTCAGAGAATAGACTTCAAAGTGCTTTTATTAGTCTATAAATCATTGAGTGGGTTAGAACCACAGTACATTAGAAATCTGCTATTGCTGTACAAACCATCCAGATCACTCAGGTCCTTCAACTCTAGTCTACTGATCGTCCCTAAAACCAGAACCAAGCATCTGGAACAAACTGCCAGATGAATGCAAAGCTGCAGAGTCCATAAACTCTTTTAAAACTGAAAAAAAGACTTGCGTATCTAGACTAGCTTATGGGTAAATTGTATGATAGCTTTTGTCAATCACTACATGCTGCTTTAAATTATACTACCCTCGGCACGCTGGCGGTGCTCGGGGCCTCTCTTGTTGACGGGGAGGCTTTGACCATCTAGCACAGGCGCTCTCCCGAACGGGGTGTGCTTGGGACGGGGGGGAGGGTGTACGGGGAGAGGGTGGCCTAAACTCAGCCTGGGTGTCTAGTGTCCTGTGTTTTGTTAGTAGTGTAAATGTTGGGATGGATTTAGGTCTGCCCCTGGGGTGGGGGCGGGCGGATGGCCTGGGCCCCCGTGGGGCTCGGAGGGTCCACTGCAGTGGGCCCCGACTTGACGTGCTGGGGCCTCCCACCCCTGGTGGTTCGTCTGAGCGGCGGTGCCTATTGGGGTCAGCAGGGGAGCTGGGGTTGGCATCGTGTCACCCCAGTTATTTCCTCCCCATCCCCATTTGCCTCTGTCCACCTGCTCCCTTCATTCTACTATTCAAAAGGCCTTGGGACGTGGGCACGTCACTGGGGTGCGGGATGGAATTACCGTCTTCGCTACACGGTGGCGGCCTGGGTCCCAATTTTATTGAGCAACTTAGACACTTAAATTTGCAACATTTACATGACACACGCACATGTAGGGACCTGGCGGTGGGTGCGCCTCTGCACTAGAGGCGGGGCCCCTTATAAGGGGCCTCGCCTGTGGTGCCGGTACCCACTGTTTAAATCCATCTAGACACTGAGGGCCCGGGGAGGGAGACGGGGGTACCTGGCAGTATTTCCATGTTCCACCCCTCTGTTTTAAGTGCACATTAGAACAACATGCAACAACACCACAATTGAGCTGGGGGAGAGAGGCTGGGGGTCTTTCCACACCCCTGTTTGTTGGAGCTCAGGTGGAATATCAGGCCGTCTGCTTGGGGACCTGGGCTGGTGGGCTACTCTTGCCGGGGTGGGGGCCTTGGCGGTCTGCTTGTCCCCGTCCTGGTCTGCAAGGTGTTCGTCTCCCGGGTGCAGGGGCAGCTTGCTCTATTGGGGCGTCAGTCCCTGGGCCTGGGAGTATAGAGTATGTATGGGGCGTATCAATGAGTGTACAGCGTCCCTTTTCGGGTGTATTGTGTTGGTGAGAATGTGTGCGCGTAAGAGGGAGGGTACATATTATTGTCTCTGTATGTCTATGTCTACTTGTCAGGTTGGATGTTTGGCTGCCCTCTGGCCTGGTGCATTTTTCGCCTCCGTCACTCCCTGTCGGTGACTGATGCCCCTGCCCGCTGGTCGATGGTGGTTCTCGATGCCTGGGGTTGGGGGCCCGGATGCGGCCCGGCTCGGTCCTGGTGCTTGCCTGGCTGATCCTGGGTGGGCCTGTGTGTCCTCCTTGGATTGACTGGGGCACCTCTTATGGGGGTCCGGGTCCTGTTCCGGGCCCGCCCTAGCGTAGCTGGTTTCCAGCAGAACCAGTGGGCTCGTCCCTGCGATCTCACGGGCCCCAGCATTGCGGCTGGTGAGTGTTCCCCTGGGGCTTCCATCTGTTCCTCTCTTGGTGGGTGGTCGGCCCTGCGCTGGTCCACCTGTGGCTCCTGCGCTCTGTGGGAATCCGGATGCATGCGTCTCCTACATCCTTCATGTCTGAGTCGATTCCTGTAGGACGGATTGACGGTTCCTTACACCAGCTATCAATCACTTGCATGGGGAAACCTTATTCACACCTGCATGCTCACACACACACATAGGTGTGGAGACATTGGTGAGTACGGACATAATCTTGAGCTGAGGTTATCGTCATTAGTTAGTTGGTACCAGGAGCTTACCAGAAACAGAGTTGTGTTCATTAATCCGTGTTTGTGTCTAGTGAATGTGTAATTCTTAGTTTATATTACTAGATCCGAATTGTTAATGTTTTTCTGTTCTATTGTGTTTTTTTTTTTTTTGTTCTGTTTTTCCCACTTCTCTGCCGTCCAACAGAGGTGGAGGACTGGGACGTTTTCTTGTGTTCTTTGTTTACCTCCCTATCTTGTATTGTCAGTTCACACTTCTACCGGTCCTGTTTCTCTTCTTTATCTTCTTCCTTCTTATCTCAATTTCGTGTCCATAACTTCAACAAATTAAACCCACAGTAATCACTAATAAAGGTTTTTCATACATATATATCAAGTGGAGTATTATAGCAAAGCTGTAATGCTCTACTTGGGAAAGTAAATCTGTTGGGCTTGTACTTGGTACTCAGACACCAATTCTGAGTAGCAAACTGCTAGACAGGACACGTTAAAAAAAGAGAAACAAATCCCATAATCCTTTGACTTTCAACGGTTATTTATTGAATAAAGATGCATTTTTCAACACCTGTTTATAGCTTCAGTGCTTATTGTGATGAAATGTGGAGCAGAATAATAATAGGCTATGAAGAGTTAATAAATAATTCAAGTTAATAATAGTTCATGTCTGGCTGCTAGATGTGTGGATAAATCCCTACAACTTCATGCGCTTTCAGTTAAAAGTTGGCTCCTTTTTTTATTTGTATATTGTTTTAATAAAAGAGTACTTTAACATGATAATTGTCATATTCTTATTAGAACACTTAGCTAAAAAATATGTTGCCTTTAAAAAAAGTGAGTCAGTTGAATGCACAGAATACATGCATGTGTTGGCGCATGGTCAGGATGGTACCACCTCAAATGAATTGTTTCCTGTTGTGCTAACATTGACGGAAAATATAAACTTACCCCAATGAAAGGCAGAGATCCATATGAACATCCATTAGAAGGGCAATAAACAGCCACGCCGGTCTGCAAACTAAGAACAGCCTGAATTACAAGCAGATGATGGCTGTCTCTCCACTAAAGCCCTTCTTACATCAGGATTCTAGAAAACCACAAATAACTCTGATCTGCGGAAGCATTTAACTGTCAGAGCTGGGAAATAAATTCAGGAGCAGCATCTCATTATAATGAGAAATAACAAGGACATCAGAAACATTCATCCGACAGATTACAATTTATTAAAAAGGCATGCAGGAGCTCCTCGGACTCCTTTCCCTCCTTGTTTCTTAGTCACTTAGAGGTGATGGTATGTTACTGTTAGGACCTTTCCTTTTTAAACAAGAACATATTTTGGTTTTAACATGCTTTATATGCTGTTATGATGACATTATAGATTACACATCTCATAACCAGATTCTGTATTTTCAGCTCTGACAGTTAAACACTTCCATCCTGACAGATAAGATTTATATACCGAAAAAAACATTTGTTAACAACTTTCAACATCATGATGGAGGAGCATGTTAAATATATATGCTCTAATAATCAGAAAGGATCGATCTCTGGTAATAATTAAATTAATCCCTGATTGAAGAATAAAGGAGAGAGATAGTTCAAGGGAAAACATGGCCTGCATTTTACCACTGCAACCTTCATGGCCAGGACTCATAAGAAACATTATTTCATCTGTAAGCTGACACAAGTATGGACTGCTTCATATACAGTTGTCAAAATAACAACAATCTGTCTAAAGAGGGGAGTAAATGAGCTCCAAAATGATTTGGGTTTCCTATTGAACACTGTTTTACATGTGCTGTGCTTCAATGAGTCCACCTACTCCTGGCACAAGTGCGTGGGTGTTCCAGCTCAGGACTGTTTGGTCACATCGCAGAATTCCCCTGCTTGCGATTTCCACAGAAACAATTCTGATGTCCCCCAACAAAGTTTCTACTGCTGTGGTTCTCAAGCCTGGTTGTTAAGACCTTTATGTTGGAGATGTTTCTCTGTCCCAGCACAGCTCATTTAACTGGTTGCATTACGTCCTGAAAACGACATGCAGCACTGCAGATGCCTGTTAATCAGCCAGTCCTATAACTTAGCATCAAACCCATAAACCAAGCAGGACAGTGGCCCCTGAAGACGTGGGCAAGAGAGTTTTAGCTCCGGGGATGCTGTTCCTTCATGGTGTGTTTGAGGTCATCACAGAATAGATTATAACTTTATTGTCCAACATGGACATTTTCCTTCAGCTCTTCAGAACAAAAATACATTTGCACACATATTTTTCCATACACACAATGTGGTACTATTTGCTGTGATTGTATCTCGTTGTTAATAAAGATTTATTACAGCACTTGGAACAAATGACTTATTCTATATGTTTCTGGTTGCCGAGGGAAACCTAATGTTTTCCTGAGCTCATGGTTTTCATTGGACCATTTCAGGCCATCTTTTCTTCAGCATAAGGCTCTTAAATAATTCTGATGTATTCATCTATGAATGTGGATCCTGGTATACAGCAAAAAGACCTCAGCATCATAAGAAACATCAGCATACAGCAATGCCAAGGCCACTGTGCCAAAGAGTATTCCCTCAGTTCGTCCATAAAAAGCTGCTCTACTTCTCTTTAGGCCAGTCAGTATGTTGACTGGTGAACTCTGACCTCTTCTGCCCAGGTTGGAAGATTTTCTGCTGGTGTCTTGCTGAAGGTCTACCCTCACATACTCTGATTGTTCCAGTAGTCACACTCATAATACTGCAGTGGATTGTTGTGTCAGTCATGGCCACTTTGGCTTTTCCTCAGTACAATCAAAATATAAGTTTCCATTTTCTTGAGTTTGGTTTCCATATTAAAACATCCATCCATCCATTTTCTGATATTAAAACATTTTTGATCATTTTACGCCAGTGTTTCTCAAATGGGGGTCTGCGGACCCCTAGTGGTCTGTGGTGAAATTGCAGGGGCTATGTGATAATAAAATCTATATTTTAAAAAAAAGATCCTCTGACATTTATAGAAATAGATTTTCATTTACTCAGATGTTACAGAGATCTTTATCTACCTAAACTACAAAAGGTCACTTTTTCTCTTTCACGAATGTAATTCATTGAACAGGTGCTGGTATTAAAATTAGAATATCATGAAAAAGTTGTTTTAGTAATTGCATTCAAAAAGTGAAACTTGTATAAATTAGATTAATTTATTACAAACTGACATTTTTTTCTTTTTCTTTTAAGTTTCCTTGATTATAACTGACAGCTAATAAAAATCCAAAATTCAGTATCTCAGAAAACTTGAATATTGTCCAAACTCCAATCAACTCACAATTATTCCACTGATAATTATTCAGCTCTGAGTCAAATATAGACCAAACAGAGAAACAGACAGAGGAATCATTCCGGCTGTTGCCACTATTAAACCCAGGTAACAGAAACTCATGAGTGTCTCACTAACACTAAGACCACATACAAATAGTTATGTTAAATAGATATTTCTGAAAGCTAGTGTATAAAAATATGCTTTATACACATTTCTGAAAGCTACCGTATATTTATAAAGTCCTTTTCAGAAATATGTATGTAATAGTGCTGGGCGATATGAGCTAAAATTACGGTATCACGGTATATTGAGCATTTCACCTTGATAACGATAAGTGGATGATAACAATGACCCCCCCTCCCCTTTCTGTAGTCAATGTCCGGTAGTGGCCAAATTTACATAATGTTCTTTAAAATATGAAAACTGTGTAAAAAAAGTGTGGGTTCTTGCTATCGAACGGCATCAAATGAGCTTTTTAATTCAGTGTTTGATTCCCACTCTTTTCTGTAGCTCTTAGAGTCCAGTTTAAACGCAGAAGTGATCATACAGATGCAATGAGGTGAGGAAGTGACGGGGGCTGAAGGAAATCGCTGACTTTAGTGTGCAGTCGTTTATTTTAGACAGAAAATATTTAACATCAGAGCACAGGTGGGGACAGGCGGAGGCTTCAATCAGCAACTCAACAGGGTTAATATTTGCTCCGCCTGAAAAGGACCTAGGCGGGTGGAGCTGTTGAGCAAGAAGCGCTCTGCAGCTTTGTTGCTCCAGTAACAAACATACACTACCGTTCAAAAGTTTGGGGTCACCCAAACAATTTTGTGTTTTCCATGAAAAGTCACACTTATTCACCACCATACGTTGTGAAATGAATAAAAAATAGAGTCAAGACATTGACAAGGTTAGAAATAATGATTTTTATTTGAAATAAGATTGTTTTTACATCAAACTTTGCTTTCATCAAAGAATCCTCCATTTGCAGCAATTACAGCATTGCAGACCTTTGGCATTCTAGCTGTTAATTTGTTGAGGTAATCTGGAGAAATTGCACCCCGCGCTTCTAGAAGCAGCTCCCACAATTTGGATTGGTTGGATGGGCACTTCTTGTGTACCATACGGTCAAGCTGCTCCCACAACAGCTCAACGGGGTTCAAATCTGGTGACTGCGCTGGCCACTCCATTACCGATAGAATACCAGCTGCCTGCTTCTTCTCTAAATAGTTCTTGCACAATTTCGAGGTGTGTTTTGGGTCATTGTCCTGTTGTAGGATGAAATTGGCTCCAATCAAGCGCTGTCCACTGGGTATGGCATGGCGTTGCAAAATGGAGTGATAGCCTTCCTTATTCAGAATCCCTTTTACCCTGTACAAATCTCCCACCTTACCAGCACCAAAGCAACCCCAGACCATCACATTACCTCCACCATGCTTAACAGATGGCGTCAGGCATTCTTCCAGCATCTTTTCAGTTGTTCTGCGTCTCACAAACGTTCTTCTTTGTGATCCAAACACCTCAAACTTGGATTCATCCGTCCACAGCACTTTTTTCCAGTCTTCCTCTGTCCAATGTCTGTGTTCTTTTGCCCATCTTAATCTTTTTCTTTTATTGGCCAGTCTCAGATATGGCTTTTTCTTTGCCACTCTGCCCTGAAGCCCAGAATCCCGCAGCCGCCTCTTCACTGTAGATGTTGACACTGGTGTTTTGCGGGTACTATTCAATGAAGATGCCAGTTGGGGACCTGTGAGGCGTCTGTTTCTCAAACTAGAGACTCTAATGTACTTATCTTCTTGCTCAGTTGTGCAACGCGGCCTCCCACTTCTTTTTCTACTCTGGTTAGAGCCTGTTTGTGCTGTCCTCTGAAGGGAGTAGTACACACCGTTGTAGGAAATCTTCAATTTCTTAGCAATTTCTCGCATGGAATAGCCTTCATTTCTAAGAACAAGAATAGACTGTCGAGTTTCAGATGAAAGTTCTCTTTTTCTGGCCATTTTGAGCGTTTAATTGACCCCACAAATGTGATGCTCCAGAAACTCAATCTGCTCAAAGGAAGGTCAGTTTTGTAGCTTCTGTACCGAGCTAAACTGTTTTCAGATGTGTGAACATGATTGCACAAGGGTTTTCTAATCATCAATTAGCCTTCTGAGCCAATGAGCAAACACATTGTACCATTAGAACACTGGAGTGATAGTTGCTGGAAATGGGCCTCTATACACCTATGTAGATATTGCACCAAAAACCAGACATTTGCAGCTAGAATAGTCATTTACCACATTAGCAATGTATAGCGTGTGTTTCTTTAAAGTTAAGACTAGTTTAAAGTTATTTTCATTGAAAAGTACAGTGCTTTTCCTTCAAAAATAAGGACATTTCAATGTGACCCCAAACTTTTGAACGGTAGTGTACATGCTCTACATAGAGTCTAAGTATCCAATAACAGCAAAAAAAAGTAACTTTATTTGTCGGCAGTCGTTTTTTTCTGAAAAACAGTCGGTATATGAATCTAACCTCTTGCGAAATATAGCTACACAGTAGCCGCGTTAGCAGCACTTTCCCCTCAGTTGGGTATTATTGCCTCCGTGTGTCACATGACTGTGCGTTGTCACGTGACTCAAGGCAACGCTGATTTCTGAAAGGATCAGGAGCGCTGCTAAACTAAAACACATCTTTTCTTTGTTTTACCGAATTTACCGGCACGGGTCAGCACAGTCATACATTTCAGTGTCGGTCAATTTTCGGTATACCGCCCAGCCCAAGTATGTAATAAAACAGATTTTTTTAACATTGTATTTTTCAGAAATATATAACATAATTTTACATACATATTTGTGAAAAATACAGTATAAAGGGTTTTGTTACTATATTTGAAAGCAACTGTATCTATTTTGTTTCATATGTTCAGAGGCTTCTGTATGCATTCAATTCAATTCTGCTTTATCAGGTTGTTGAGCCGTTTAAAGTCCCTGGCTCTGATGCCGCTACCCCAACAGATGATAGACGAAGAGATGACACTCTCCACAACCGACTTGTAGAAGATCTGCAGCATCTTTCTGCAAACCTTAAAGGACCTCAGCTTCCTCAAAAAGCCCAGTCTGCTCTGTCCCTTCCCCATCTATCCTGTTCTCTTACATTTTTCTGGTAACTGCCTAAATATGTCAAGGAGCTACTGCTGATTAATGTTTTTGTTCTGGATATTACAACTGAAAGCTAATATTTGCCTCAAAGAGTGAATAAATGCCACAATGCAATTTAAAAGGCAGCTTCTGCCCCCCTCCCCTGGTCTTCAGAGTTGATCAAAAATATGCAAGGGGTCCAGAACCCCAAAAAGGTTGAGAACCACTGCCCTAGCTATTTTTCTCAGTGTAATTTATTTTTGACTCATATAAACAAATGCTGATCTAGATCTAATAATTTCCTCCTTTCTGTTTCATTCTGTTTTCCTCATTATAATAACTTTCATGGTATAAATCCAGGGCTGCACGGTGGTGCAGGGGTTAGCACTGTTGCCTTGCAGCAAGAAGGTTGTGGGTTAGTATCCCGGCCCACGGTCTTCCTGCATGAAGTTTGCATGTTCTCCCCGTGCATGCGTGGGTTCCCTCCGGGTACTCCGGCTTCCTCCTGGCGACATGTCCAGGGTGTGCCCCCCCCTTCACACCAGCCCCCCCCGCGACCCATTAAGGATTAAGCGGTTAAGAAAATGGATGGATGAGTATAAATCCACCTACCCATTATTTTATTCCATACTTTCTGCCATCTTTCTTGACCTTTTGAGGCAGCCCGTTTCTGTTTTACAGGTTCTTTTATTCAGACAGATATGATGCAAACTGGTTTCATTTGTATTGAATGATCGAGGAGAAAAAGAAGAAACAACATTAATGTCATCACTTCAATATGACATGATGACATCATCAATATGCAAATTAGCATGTGGGGACATCTAGTGACTTTCTTAGTCAAATTCAGCTACTTTCTGTCATTTGGGAATACTGATTAAGTCACCCAACAGAAAAATTATCTTGTTTAACTGAACAGATTCCCTAGATCTAAAAAACACAGAGCCTCAATGGCTCTGTGCAGTAAAGATGTTTGGTAATTCAACAACATGTCTTTTGTTGCGTAACTATGACTTCGAATTTACACTGTTGGCTACCAACAAAAATGTATTTTGGCCGACAGAAAAAAAATCATGTGTGCTCTAAAAGTCCACCAGTGGGTACCACCTCTGACCCTTTTTTTTTATCAAGGAAACACCCTGCTGATGATATTCTAATGGCCTCATATAGTGGACTTGTGACTGTTCTGGTCTTGTTAGATCTCAGTGCTGGTTTTGATACAGTCGATCAGAATCTCTTAGAAAGGCTTGAACATGTTGTCGGGATCAAGGGATCAGCACTAGGCTGGTTTGAATCATATCTGTTCAACAGATTCCAGTTTGTTCATGTTAATGATAAATCTTCTTCACACTCAAAGGTTACCTGTGGAGTACCACAGGGTTCTGTCCTTGGAACGATTATCTTTACTATATATATGCTTCCAATTAGTAAAACAATTAGAGATCATGGTGTTGGGTCACACACAGTTATTGGGTGGCACTAATCGGCACTCTAGCTCCACAAAAGAAGAGGGGGACAGAGAAGGCATATAAGGAACTGCTCCACCAGCAGTTCGCCCTTCTCCAAGGCAGCTAGCGGCCAGCTCACTCCAGTGAAGACGAAATAAACAGCTTTCCTTTGCGGGCGAAGGAAAGCACGAGTTGCTGGGAGAAACTCGTTCCAATGAGGTCAAAGACTGCCGATACCAGGTGAATCTTAAAGATTGATAAACAAAGACATTGTTGTATCCTCAAAGCCCATCTGTTCATAGGATGTTGTTCCAGAACTGTGGCTTTAGATGTTGTTTGGCAAACTCTTATCTGGCTTTCTTGTTTTTGGGGCTCACCAATGGTTTACATCTTGTGGTGAACCTTCTGTATTCACACTGGTGGAGTCTTCTCTTGATTGTTGACTTTGACACAGATACAGCTACCTCCTGGAGAGTGTTCTTTATCTGGCCAACTGTTGTGAAGGGTGTTTTCTTCACCAGGTAAATAATTCTTCGGTCATCCACCACAGTTGTTTTCCGTGGTCTTCCGGGTCTTTTGGTGTTGCTGAGCTCACCGGTGCGTTCCTTTCTTTTGAGAATGTTCCAAACTGTTTTGGCCACGCCTAATGTTTTTGCTATCTCCCTGATAGGTTTCTTTTGTTTTTTCAGCCTAATGATGGCTTGCTTCACTGATAGCGACAGCTCTTTGGATCTCATCTTGACAGTTGACAGCAACAGATTCCAAATTCAAATAGCATATTTGAAATGAACTCTGGACCTTTTATCTGCTCATTGTAATTGGGATAATGAGGGAATAACACACACCTGGCCATGGAACAGCTGAGAAGCCAATTGTCCCATTACTTTTGTTCCCTTAACAAGTGGGAGGCACATATGCAAACTGTTGTAATTATTACACCGTTCACCTGATTTGGATGTAAATACCCTCAAATAAAAGCTGACAGTCTGCAGTTGCGACAACGCAAGGGCTCTCCGTCACATACGCAAGGACGCACTGAGTAGAGGCCCAAATTTTAACTATTAGTCTCCATCAACGGATAGCGTATGCATCTGTGAGAGCCAGAGATCTTCCTTGTTTGAAGTGACCAAATACTTATTTTCCACCATAATTTACAAATAAATTCTTTAAAAATCCTACAATGTAAATTCCTGGAGACCTTGCACTTTCGGTGACTAACTAAATACTTTTTGCCCCACTGTATCTTGGTCAAAAATAACACCGAGGTTCTTGGCTTTACTACTGGAGGCTAATTTAATGCCGTCTACGTGAAGGGGTTGACTAAGTAGTTTCTTTTTCAGAGCTTCTGGTCCAAAGACGACAACTTCTGTTTTATCAGAATTCAGAAGCAAGAAGTTTAGAGTCATCCAAGTTTTTATGTCTTCCATATAGCTGTGTATCATCTGCGTAACTATGGAAATTTATCCCATGCTGCCTAATTATTTTACCAATAGGAAGCATATATATAGTAAAAAGAATCGGCCCAAGCACTGAACCCTGTGGTACTCCGCAAGTAACCACTGAGGCCAAGGAAGATCTATTGTTTACCTGAAAACCTGAAATTTGATGGACAAATAAGATTTAAACCAGCCAAGTGCTGTTCCTATTATACCGACACTTTAGAAGCCTTTCTATGAGAATATCATTAGTAACCTTCACCAGAGCTGTTTCAGTGCTATGATGAGCTCTAAAGCCTGACTGAAACTTCTCTAACAGCTCATTATTGTTTAAATGCTCACATATCTGGTGTGCAACTATTTCCTCAAGAATTGTAGATAAGAAGGGAAGATTAGATATCGTTCTGTAGTTAATTAAGTCGTTTTGATCAAGAGATTAATTACAGCAATCTTAAACTCCTGTGGTACATATACATTGATTAAGGATAGATTCATTATATCTAAAATTGGAGCAGCAGTCAAAGGGAAAACTTCTTTTAAGAGTTTAGTAGGGACTGGGTCTAACATGCAAGTTGAAGGTTTCGATGAAGCTAATAATTTTAGTACATCAGAAGGTTCGGCTGCATTAAAGCAATTCAAGCATATATTAGGTTCAACCATTTTTAATGCTGCCTCATTAACTAGGGAGGAAGCAAGCATATTGGGAAGGTTCCCATTTATCTTATTTTTTATAGAGTATTTTATTTATAAAAAAAAATTGCATGAAGTCGTCACTACTAAGAGCTGGGGGAATGGTTGGCTCGACAGAGCTATGATCCTGTGTGAGTTTAGCAACTGTATTAAAAAGAAACCTTGGATAATTTTTATTCTCCTCGATTAAAGATGAATAATATGCTCTTCTAGCTGTTCGAAGGCTCTTTTTATATAGCAATAGACTATTTTTCCACACTAAATAAGAATCCTGTAAATGCGTGGAGCGCCATTTTCTCTCTAGTTTTTAACATTCTGCTTTAGGGTACGTAGCTCTAAATTAAACCAGTGAGCGAATCTTCTATGACTAGCTACCTTCCTTTTCAAGGGGGCAACTTTTTCTATTGCCAGACGCAGGGAGGAATTAACGCTATGAACTAAAATGTCAGGTTCTGAGGGGTCAGGAGTTAAATCACTATTTTCTGTTGTACTTTTATGTACTGAGGAAACTAAAGTTGGAAGAGCTTCTTTAAAATTTGCTACAGCATTGTCTGATAACGTTCTGGTATAATGAAGTTTTCTTTCAGGTTTGAAATGGTCAGAGTGAGCTTAAAAGTGATCAGAAAATGATCAGACAGGATAGGGTTATGTGGAAAGACTGTTATTTCTTCACAGTCAATGCCATAAGTCAGCACAAGATCTAACTCACTGACTTTTTAAGCATTTTACCTGTGGATTTTTTTTTTAAACATTTATTGCGTATGTGTCGGCGTCCTGCTGCCTCCTGCTAACTCCGGCTCGTTAACACGGTTTTAACTAGTTTTAAATTCTGTTTTAACTGTTTGTTTTTCGTTTTTTAATCATTTCTTTTGACTAGTTTTAACCATTTTTAACTTTTAGCGACATATCTTTTATCGGACGCGTTTTTAATCAGAGCACGGACCGCTGTTACTTCCGCCATGTCTCCACTCACCTGTAGCTCCGGGTGTGATGGTTGTGCCAGGCTAACCAAGAAAATCCAGGAACTGGAGCAGAGGATCACCAATTTACACCTGATCCAGGACCACGAGCGCGACGTGGACATCATCTTTGGCCGAACTTTCGCTGCTGCCACCAGCGCCCAGCTGGCCGACACAATCCCCTGCCAGCCCGGTGAAGCTGTGGAGGGGGAATCCATCGCTTGGTCTCCAGGCGGACTCGGACAGACGAACGCCGGTGGAGGTACAACATTTAATGCAGAGGAGGAGTGCTGGATCCAGCAGGGGGCTAAGCCAAAAGCCCAACTCAGCTCCACTCCGGTGCCCCGGGGTGCGTGGTCGATAGGGCTGAACGATTAATTGCATATGCAATTAAATCGCGATTTGGTCAAATGCGATTTCCTAATCGCAAAGGCTGCGATTTGACTTGATGTAAACATATCTGCTAAAGTCACGTGACCTGCAAACAACGCAGGGAGAGAAGGAAACGCTGCACTTTAACCAAAAGCTTAATAGAATCCAACGCTGCACGATATTTGGTACCAAAGAGGAACAGTACATCAGTTCTGAGAAATTATATCTGCTATGAAAACGTTGATGCTGCGCAACGCCAGGTATTATGCAGAACCCGTCTTGGTATTGTTGCTGCCTCACGAGGTAGGCTACAGTACGAACCTTTATCAACAACTAAGAACATCACACCACCATATATGAGAGTTGCACAGCTAAACTGACAGCCACCAGTGTTTAAATTTCCAGTAAACAAACTTCGAGGCGACAGGGATCGCTGACCGAGCTGTTTGAAAGAATCGCTCCTTACGAACATAAAAAAACGGCACACTGAAATAATTCGTGCTATAACGGGTTTTATAGCTTGTTAACCATGATGAATAAGCTAGGATTCAATCTCACACACACATTTTACCTGCACTGTATAAAAAATGCAGACAGAAAGTTAAAGCCGCACCGAAAACAGCGGAGTATTTTGCAACAACTGACCTGAGATCAAACCGCTCTACGGAGCCATACCAGAGTCTGAAAGTGCATTAGATCGATGGAGAATTAAAAATCAGAGCTTGTTGCTTCAAGCATCCTACTTCCTGGATAACCACACGGGGGGACCATCAAGTGTGATGATTAAAAGTAGATAAAGTTGTTAATATTTGCCTTTGTCTTAAAATAAGTAAATAATCTTATGGAATAGAATAAATTATGTATAAAAATCTGTTTATGATACACAATATTTTTGATTGCATTAATAAAAAAATGCATGACAGAAGCCCCACAAAAATAATTGGACATTAAATTGCAATCGCAATATTGAAAACAAAAATGGCAATTAGATTATTTTCCAAAATCGTTCAGCCCTAGTGGTCGACGGTTTGGCCTGGTTGCGGTGGGGGCGCCGGGAGCGGCTTTCACCGTTCTCCTTCACCCGGCCTTCCACTGTCGAACTGCTTCGGTGCCCTGGGGGAGACTTCCCTCCTCTGACCGTTCCTCCGACTGCGCCGAGGACCAACAGCTCCGCAGGACCGCCACCCATCCCCTCCCAGCAGCCAGAGCAGCAGTCGGACTCCGGTAGCCACCCACGTCGCGCCAAACCCAGGACTACAGCCGGGACCCGCCGAGGAGTGCTTCACTTCAACCCGAATCCACGAAACGAGCCCTCGGCGCCCTCTAAACACCGCTGCAGTCCTGTGGAAGCCAAGCTGCCCAACATCCAGCAGGTCCTGGATAACGAGAGGTCTTCTGCCCAGCATCCTGCACACCATCCACCCAGCACTCTCATCATTGGAGATTCTATTATCCGGCATGTTAGGATGAGAGGAGCTGTCACCCTTTGTTTTCCTGGAGCTACAGTAAAGGATATATCTGAACAGATTCTGGACTCCATCCAACGTTTCCCAAATGTGAGTAAAGTTATAATTCATGCTGGAACCAATGACATCCGTAAACAGCAGTCTGAGTTTTTAAAGCAGGATTTTATTCATCTTTTTAATCTTTTAAAAGACAAGCCCCTATCTGTTTTTATTTCTGGCCTCACTCCAACCATCAGCAGAGGAATAAATCGCTTCAGCAGGTTACTCTCTCTTAACACTTGGCTTTCCTCTGTTACCGTGATGCACAACATTGGTTTTATAGACAATTTTAACATTTTCTGGGGTAGGAGTCAATTATTTGGGGCAGATGGACTCCATCTTAACAGACAAGGTACCCGCATGCTGGCATTAAGCCTGGCATACCCTCGCCCACCGCTGTCCCCTGCACCGGCTCCAGCTGCTCCTGTCCTCTCTGCCCCATCCACAACATCCTGATGTGCAGCTGGTCCTTGTTCCTATGAACTCAATCCTGATTTTAACAGTAACTCACATATCGGACTTGGACCTTACCCTACTTCATTCATACCTGTTATTGTCAGCAGAGAGCGAAGAAATAATCATAAACTAAGAAAATGCAACCCAAATAATCTTAAACAGTTACTAAAAATCCCACCTACAGTCAGTCATACAGTCACTCCATCACCAACCACTATTAATATGGCTCTTTTAAATGTTCGCTCCCTGCTGAATAAAACTTTTATAATAAATGACTTGATTTTAGATAATAAACTTCAGTGTTTATTTTTAACAGAGACATGGCTGAGTGCAGATGCCCCTGCTGTTCTTACAGAGGCCTCTCCACCTAATTATAACTTTTCTTATTCTACGAGGAGTAGCCAGAGGGGAGGCGGAACTGCTTTTATTAGTTCATCAACTCTTTCCGCCAAACCTGTTTTATTTAATAATTTTACCACGTTTGAATACACTGCCTCTGTTTTTAGCACTCCTCAGATTTTATGTTTCACAGTTTATAGGACTCTGAAAAGGAATGTACTTTTTATTCCAGAATTTTCCGAGTTTTTATCAATTTTACACAACTCTTATGAGAGGATAATTTTAACTGGTGATTTTAATCTACACATATATAACCTTTTAGATCCTTTATCAACAGATTTTTTAAATATTTTAAATTATATGGATTTTAGCCAACATGTCATGCAGCCGACTCACAACAGAGGACACACTCTGGACTTGGTCATCATGTATGGCCTGTCCACCGGTGTGTCCTCTGTTGTTGACTTGGCCGTCTCTTACCACTACTGTGTGTTTTTCAAAATCACCGTTTTATCTAATTAGAAACCTCTGTGAGAACTGACAGGAAGCGTCATCTAACCCCTGAAGTGGCTGCAAGTTTTCTTGAAGTTTTTAAAAAATTTCCTCCTGTACCTTTACCTGCCCCCTGTGATTTTATTGTTAATGATTTTAACAGTAGGATTAAATCTGCTCTCGACCTGCTGGCTCCAATTAAAGTTGTAAACCCTCATTCAAAATGTACAGTACCGTGGAGAAATGCAGCTATTAGAAAATTAAAGAGGAGCTGCAGGGTGGCAGAAAGGAAATGGAGGAAAAATAAAATCACAATAAATCATCAGATATACATAAAATATCTCAGATTATATAATAACGCTTTAAGAAATTCCAGAAATACATACTTTTCCAGAATAATCTCAGAACATAAAAATAACCCCAAAATTCTGTTTTCCACCATTGACAACATTCTTAATCATTCCTCTAATACTTTTCAGAAAACCCCCTCAAACACTCTGTGAGGAGTTGTAGACCACTTCAGAGGGAAGGTAGACACCATCAGATGTAATATTTTATCCTCTCTAACTAACAAGGTTTTAGACAAATCTGAGTGTCTGCCTTTACCAGAGGAAACATTGGACAGTTTTGTCCTGGTAGAAGCTGGGACCCTTGATAAAGTTTTCTCCTCAGTGAGGCCCACCACAAGCACTTTGGACCCACCAGGTTTTTTAAGCAATTTTATGGTTCTTTTAAAGATGAGATTTTAAACTTTATGAATTTCTCCCTTCAGACGGGTTTTTCCTGCCGCCTTTAAAGTGGTGGTAGTGAGGCCCCTGCTGAAGAAGAGCAATTTAGATTTTAATGATTTAAACAACTACCAACCGGTATCTAACTTACCATTTTTAAGAAAAGTCTTAGAAAAACTTGTTTTTATTCAACTTAATGATTTTATTAACGCTCATAATGTCCTAGAGAAATTTCAGTCTGGTTTTAGGATGAACTACAGCACAGAGACGGCGCTTTTAAAGATTTTAAATTATTTTAGACTAAACTATGATGCTAAGAAGGTGACAGTGTTGGTTTTCCTGGATCTAAGCGCTGCCTTTGATACAGTAGACCACGCTATTCTTTTAACTCGTTTAAAACAGATTGGCCTCTCTGGTGCTGTTCATAAATGGTTCACATCTTACCTCACAGACAGGACTTTTATGGTAAGTTTAGATACCTGTTCCTCTAAGGTCCATAAGATCACTTGTGGTGTTCCCCAGGGTTCAGTTTTAGGCCCAGTACTTTTTAACCTGTATATGCTCCCTCTTGCCAGTGTTATCAGAAGACATGGAGTTAGCTTTCACAGTTATGCTGATGATACACAGTTGTACATCTCCATGTCTCCTGATGAGACACGGCCAATGGATGCACTTTTTAACTGCATTTTAGACATTAAATCCTGGATGGTAGAAAACTTTCTCCAGCTCAACCAGGACAAAACTGAGGTTTTAGTTATCGGTCCTGAGGCTCAGAGAGAGAAACTTTTACTAAAACTACAATTACTGTCTTTTAATCCTTCTTTACAAGTGAAGAATCTGTGTAGGATTTTTGACTCTGAGCTGACTTTTATTCCACACATTAAAAATATTACTAAAATAGGTTTTTATCATCTTAAAAACATCGCCAGAGTCCACCCCATTCTCTCTCGGGCCAATACGGAGACACTAATGCAGCTTTTATCACCAGTAGAATTGATTATTGTGATGCCCTGCTTTCTGGTCTTCCCAAACAGACTACCTCTGGTTTACAGCTTTTACAGAATTCAGCAGCTCGTGTCCTGATGAAGACTAGGAGGAAGGAGCCCATTACACCGGTCTTAGAATCACTGCATTGGCTCCCCGTATGTTTTAGGATCCATTTTCAGGCTCTATTAATAGTTTTTAAGTGTCTTAATGGTCTTGGGCCTTCTTATCTCTCAGAAATGCTTTTACCGTATGAACCCTCATGGTCTCTGCGCTCCTCTGGCAGCCGTCTCTTTATCATCCCCAAAGTCAGGACACAAACTCATGGTGACGCGTCTTTCCATTATTATGGCCCTCACCTCTGGAACAGGCTGATAGAAGACCTCAGAGAACGTTCATGTTTTTAAGAGCAGGCTCAACACTCACCTTTTTAGCTTAGCCTTTAAATTATTATTTATTAATATATTTTTAACCGCTCAGCATGTTTTACCTGATTTAATTTTTTGTTTAGCTTTTAACTGTTTATTTATTAATCTGCTTTGCATTTTTATTATTTGTTTTACAGTTATTGTTTTATACTTTATATACTTTATATTTTAACGTATTTTAATCTTTATTGCCAGTGTTTCCTCTCTGGGGGGCCTCCTGCATCGGGGGCGGTGGTCGGCTGTGGCTGCCTGGGTGCCCCCCAGGTAGCGCTGGGGTGGAGGTGGGGGTACCAGCCCTCCCTCCTCTGGGCGCCCTGGGTCAGAGCCTTGGCTGCTGCTGTTGATCTGCTGCTGTCGATGCAGATGGCTCCCATGATTGCATTTCCTGGCTCATCTGTACTCAGCCCGCTTTTTGTAGCTTCTAAGTGTGTGTGTGTGTGAGTATGGCTGATGGGTTGGGTTGGGAGGGGGTTGTATTTGCATTGATTATTTTATTTTTGAAGGGGGGGTTGTGGGGTTATTTTAAATCTGTAAAGCACTTTGAGTAACTTTGTTTGAAAAGCGCTTTTTAAATAAAGTTTGATTGATTGATTGATAAGGTGTGGTGACCACGATGGGTTGGTCCCTGCACATTTTGAGTAAAGCCTATTGAGTCTAAGATAATGTTAAAAGCTGTATTTAGACTATCACTTTCACAATCAACATGAATATTGAAGTCTCCAACTATAATAACATAAAAACTAAGTCAGATAGAAAATCTGAGATCTGATCTAAAAATTGAGAATAAGGACCTGGTGGACGATACAAGTCCACAAATAAAAGTGGCTTTACTGCTTTGTTATGTGTGTGAGGAAGGCTAAAGATGAAATGCTCAAAGGAACTATAACGATTATGTTTTTGGGGATTAATTAGTAAATCTGAATGAAAGATGGTGGCTACTCCACCTCCTCGACCAGTACTTCGAGGGACACTAAAGTTTAAGTAGTGTCGTAACTCATATTTTTTGGGGCTACTTTATATAACAGTCTCGTATTAAATATGTTTATATAATCTTTAGTTAGTATTCAGAAAGTAAAAGTCTGTTTTAATTAGCTTGCATGATGGTAAAGATATGTTTGTCAGTATTGTTTATGGGGGTAAGCTTTTAAGTCGTAAAACTCTAGGCTAAAGTTTACTGCATGTTGTAAAAGCAGGATGTTTAGATAAAAAACAGATCTGGGAGGACGGCCATAAAATATAAGCTATAACTCAGGGAGACCTTGGTAATAAAAAGTCTGGTGGGAGGAGAATAAGTCATGTGAATACTTTTCTTTGTTCATCTTTAATAAAAATGGTACAACCCTGCAGACGATGGTTCAGTTCTGACTGAACCCCATCTGCAGGTGCGTCCAAGTGTGAAACAGAAATTCTGTGTCTGTGCATATTTACTCTCTCTGTCTCTCAGCTCTGACTTTTATTGTGAAAATCTTCCCGCCGGGGTTTGAATGTTGGCGCCCCATACACTCTCCGGAAGCGAGTGGCCGACCACATGGTAACTAGGAGCCAACAGTAGCTAGGGGGAGTTGACTCATTCATTATGACATGGTCCTCTTCCTGCAACCATGTCTCTGCAAGACAAAACAAATCAATATTATTTTCACAAATGAAGTAATTTACTAACAGTGTTTTTGAGGGGAGAGATCTTATGTTTAGTAAACCACATTTAATTTATTTATTTTTCTGTTCAGTCGGAGTTGTATTTATCTTTATGAGATTTTTATATGTTGTTTTAGTAGCATTAACTTTTAATCCATTTGTTTCGGGTACTGGACGGGAAACTTTCTCTATAGGGTAGTGGGTGGGTTATGTTATGAACCTTATACATAATAATAACTGTGCTGAGATCAGTTAAATCATGTGGTTTTAATATTTTAGATTTATTGAACAAAGGATTTGTTGGGGCATAAAAACTTGCATTAATTACTCTGACAGCTTTTTTTTGCAAATTGAATATGGGTTGGATTGTGCTTGTATAATTATTCCCCCAAAGTTCCACACAATAATTTGTGTATGGAAGAAAGAGGGTATTGTACAGTAGATGGAGTGCATTTTGATTTACAACTGCCTTAACTTTACACAGAATGAATATTTTTTTGATGCTTTTGTTTTCACATAATTTATATGCACTTTCCAGTTAAGTCTTTCATCAACATATACAGTAATCATAAAAATTTAGTATGACTCACCCTCTCAATTTCTATTTGGTTAATTTTTAATTTTATTGAATTATCAGTTCTCTTATTTGCAAATAGGATATATTTTGTTTTATTCATATTCATGGATAATTTATTATAGTCAAACCATTGTTTTAATAATCCCAGTTCTTTTTCAACTGTATAAGTTAACTGTTCAATATTTTTACCAGAACAATAGAGGCTGATGTCATCAGCAAACAGAATATGTTGTATATTCTTAACAACTTGACAGATGTCATTAATATATAAAATGAATAATTTTGGCCCAAGTACAGATCCCTGTGGGACTCCATGAGTTACTAAATGTTTATCAGAGCAAACATTTATATGTACATACTGCTGTCTCTCATTGAGATAACTATGTAACCATTTATACAACCCCTGGCAAAAAGTATGGAATCACCAGTCTTCGAGAATGCTCATTCACTTTTTTAATGCAATAGAGAAAAGGCAAAACACAAACATGCCACAAAACTCAGATATCTCAAAAGGGCATCTTCCCTTCTTTTAGAAACAGTGCAAGAAATGAACAGAAAGTCAAGTGGGAATAAATTGCATGTGTTTCTTTGGAATAAGGGGCTGGAAACAAATATGGAATCACTCATTCCTGAGGAAAAAAGTTTGGAATCAACCATTAGAATCACCCAATTCTTTCCCATTTTCTACACCATCACCTGCAACTCGTTATGTCTGTGGATTGGTCTCCATTTAAAAAGGAGTGCTCATAACTTGGAGAGTTGTTGCAGCAAAGTCATGGACAGGAATCATGGCTCCAAGACCAGAGCTGTCAACTGAAACAAAGGAGAGAATTATCCAACTTCTGGAAGAAGGTAAATCCTCAAGAAATGTTGCAAAGGATGTTGGTTGCTCTCAGTCAATGTGTCTAAAATCTGGACTAAGTACCAACTACATGGGAAGATTGTCAAAGGCAAGCGTAGTGGTAGACCAAGGAAGACGTCTATGCGACAGGACCAAAAACTTAAAGCATTATGTTTGGAAAACCAAAAATGCACAGCAAAACAAATGCGTAACAAATGGGCACAAACTGGAACAAGAGTCTGTGACCGAACTGTTGGAACAGTCTAGCAGAGATGGGATTTTCCTACAGAAAAGCCAGAAGAAAGCCAGTGTTAACTTACAAACACAAGAAAGCAAACTGTTAGTATATTGCAGTGGCGGCTGGTGGAATTTTCTCCAGGGGGGGGGCTATGATGATGGCTAGATATTAGGGTTGTCAAGCGATATTTTTTTTAAACTTAATTAATTAAGGGATTGCTGTGAATTAATTCAGACTAATTGGCATTCCTAAATATGACTAAAAAAACTACACTTTTTAGAGTTAAAGGAGAAATCCAATTACCATAGCTCTTTTTTTATAAATAGAGATTAGTAGAATTTATTTTTTAACTCCACAATCATATTCACACATTGACTACTTGTTCATACATTAACATATTGATCTTTTAGCCAGTTGCTAACACAAACAAACTAACATTTTCTGTATGTAAAGCTGACTGTTTCTTATTAATGTTGAACAACCCCTATCTTCCTCTTAATAGGACTATTCTACAACAACAGAATGATTTCAGGCAGAGGCTTCAACAGTTTCTCTAGAACAGACTGCTACTGTAGAGGAGGAAACACTGAGCTGTCTATAGAGGTTCTGGTTCAGACTGGGATCACTCTGTTCATACTGGGAGAACCTGCCAGAGTTCCACTTAAAGCCATTCAGAGTATGAGAAGATATGGTGGAGAAAAGGCTGTTATATTTCTGCTGTTCTTTATTATTTCCACATATCTGCTGATACAGGTTTGGGTGATATAAATGTGAGGAGGGAGATGATATGTGTGATCTCATATGAAAAATAAGAACAAATGCAAGTTAGAAATAACCAAAATATATGAATAAACTTAATATTTGAATATCAGCAGCTGTGTTAAGTATTAAATATATCAAATATAATATAGGCTTAGTAATAAAATGTCACAATTTACTGTTTTCCAAAACGTAAACACTCAGCAGACAAACTATCCAAGTCATCAGTATAAACAGGAGTACATGCTCTTATTGTGAAGTAGAAGTAGACTACAAAGCTACTTCCGCTAATCAGTTAGCATTAATTTAAGACAGAAAACATCACTTTTACTGAATCATGCGCATTTGTAACACAGCGACACCTTACTATGAAATGTGCTCAAGCTATACAGAGACCCAAAATGCATAATTCAATATGCCTAATAAATACGGCGCTTTCTACTCGCATTATAAGACGCTTCCTTGTCTTTCACCTGCTGTCTGATGTTAATTTGTGGCTGGTCCGGTTCAGTTTCTTTTATTTTAAGCTTTTCAGCCAGTGGTCTTCTTTCGAACAGATTTTGTAGAAGAGATAGCACGGTCTCTGTCTCGTATGCCGCCGCCATTGTCAAGTTCTCAAAAAAGACTGGCTCCGCCCACCGGGTCTTGCAGACACTTGACCACACCAAAAAGTCCATGTTAAATCTCCGATGGGCGCTGATGCCAAGCACCCATCGGAGATTTAACATTGCGCGTCTCTGATTGGTTGAATAAATGATATGTAGTGACGTTTTTATACCCTATTAGAGCGTCATTGGTTAGATAGCGAGGGCGCTGTTCCTCGCCGTCCCGAGTATAAAACTACACATTTATCATGTTGTTGCAGCACACAATGAAGCTGGCAGACAAAAAGAAACTTCACCCCCCCTCCTTCTAGTGTGTAAAACACTACACCTGTACCGAAGAAATTCATGTTTTGGTCAAACTTAAAATAAAAATGTTTATATAAATAAAAATGTTTGGTCAAACATTTTTATTTTTATTTTTCTTAAATTGTTAGGAGGGGCGGCGCCCATAATAGACCAGCCGCCATTGGTATATTGGTATCTATTAGTGTTGCCGTTTCGGCTGTTATTCTTGTGGGTTTGGTAATTAGTGGGAATAAGTTATTGCTGTACATACTTGTAGTGATAGTGAACTCATTTGTTTTTTTTATTGTTGTGAGGGTTTGAAAGATTTATATTAAAGTCCCCACAAACAATATGTATCTTTTTTAGATTTTTTATATATATACACACATACATACTGTGTTGGGTGTAACGAGTTCCAAAGTAACGAGTTACAGTAGTTATATTACAATTTTCGGTAACGCAGTAATGTAATGCGTTACGTTAGTGACGCCTGTAATATATTACTAGTTACTAAGAAAAAGCCGCATTCGTTCCCTGCGTTACAATCAATTACACTGTTATCTTTTTGGCTACGTTTGGGGAGAAATTAGCTCAGAGGACGTTTTTTCCCCCTATACGCGATGACGTTGCTACGGTACGTACACAATCACACATGGAGGGAAGGGAGGAGAACATGGCAGAGGCGACGGAGGACAAGACAACGTTTAACGGATGGAAGTATGCACATTACTTTTCCTTTGTTGCAAGAAAGGACAAAGACCTGATAGTGTTGTGTAAGCTATGCCCGGGCAATAAGCAACTGTCTACAGCTACGAACTCGACATCGAATCTCAACAAAGGCTGAGGTCAAAAGACTTGCAGCAGCATTCATTGTGGAGCAACTACCTGGACCAGTGTTACATTAGAATGGAAAATGAACTGAAAAAGACATTTGAGGGCTTAGAGTATGTGTCTACTACTGCGGATATTTGGACCCGTCATAACAAGACTTATTTGGGAATGACAGCACACTGGATCAACCCAGCAGACTTTACAAGGGAAAAAGCTTCCATTGACTGCAAACGGATAAAAGGCCGACATACATACGACGTTGTAGCAAGTGAGATTTAGCAAATCCATTCAGTGTATGGACTAACACACAAGGTAACAGCCACAGTTACCACAGTAGAACTTTACATTCTACTCCATAGTAAAAAGGGTGAGATTTTTTAAGACGTCAACCTTATTTCAAAAATCATTGAGATTCCTTATTTTTATTTATAATTTGCACAAAACACTTGGTTGACAGCACACTCAGTTAAAGCTGTCTTTAGTTTTATATTTTCAAATGTGTATCTTCTGATAGAGTATTGTGGCCATTGTTGAGGAAATGAAAGTATTTTGGAATAGATTCATGCCCACAAAACTCAGAAATTAAGATTAATTTTACATATTTTAAAGAAAAAAATCTTCAAATTTGTCAAACTTTGCCAAGCATTTTCCATGACTAAGGGAATAATTTGTGATATTTAAGCTAAGACATTTTCCGACATGTTCAAGTCAGACATTTAAAAAAACCGCCTACATTTATAAGAAATAACTTCTGTGGTTCATGCATTTTCCCCCAAGATCAGAACTACTTCTACTTGGCTTCAGATGATGATATGAATATCTTAAACGGTAGAGGCTGTGAGGAAGAAACTACAACATGACTGCATCAAGTTTGTCTCATTGAGCTCTGTGCAAGTGTGTAAAACTAGTTATTGCAACATAACAAGACCTACGATACTTGATGCAGTGATGTTGCAGCTTCTTCCTCACAGTCTCTTCCACTCAAGGCCTCAAGAGTTTTTTTCTGATAAATTTCAGATGTCCTTTTCTAGGAAATTTGTGACTTTAAATAAGAGAATATCTCAGTTTAAATATCAAAAATGTATGCCTCTAATCATGGACATTTCAGTTTTCCCTGCAAAATTGTGACTTTTCAAAAGAAAATATCAAGAGGTTTATTCCTCACAAAAGTTAAATGAATTTTAAATAGTAGTACAGTATTTTTATTTTGTCTACAATGGTTGTATTACTCCTTTGTATTAGTATGTTTAAGTTATCAAAGCTATTGTTAGCTGTCTTTTTATTTGTAATTTGCACAACTTCATTTTTGCACTCTTACTTGGTGGTGGACAGCCCACTCAGTCATAACTTTATTTTAATATTGTCAAACTGTGTATATTGAGGTCAGAATAGTTTTTCAGGAGTATCTTTTTTTCATGGTACTTGTCTAACACAGCTGATTGTGCTTGTTTTTCATATATGTTATTAAAGAAGGGTGTTGAAAAGAGATCTTTCGGTACCATTATTAAAAGAAAACAACATTTTACTACAGGTTACTTTTTGGGTACAAAAGTAATCAGGGTGTAGTGTAACTAAGTTACATTCATAAGTTAGAAACTAAATAGTGTAATATGTTACTTTTTGAAAAGTAACTAGTAATGTGTAACTAGTTACTTTTTTTGAGTAACTTCCCCAACACTATATATATACACACACACACATACACATACAGCAGGGCTGTACGCTTAGCTTTTTCACGAGGAGCACAGGTCCTAAATTAAAAGATTTAGGAGCAATATGAAATTTCTTAAATAACAATTTTATTATTAAATCACATTAAATTAAATACACAGAACATCCCTTCCCCAATGTTTTTTATAGTCAGGTCGCCTGGCACGTTTTGCTGAATTCATCCAACGGTCCAAGGCAGGACTTGGATCATAATCCTCTAGATTTGGCCCCTCCAAGGTGATCCTCATGAGGCCTTCAGTGGTGGAGACTGCAAGGCTGCTTCTTTTGGAGCTTTTTATGCGGTTCTGTGCAGAGAAGCCCGTCTCGCATTGGGCAGCTGAAATGGGCAGCACCAGCATCAGCTGCACCAACTCCATTATGTTCTAGGGGGATCAAGATAGGTCTTCCTTATCTCATCTATAACCACCAATAATAGGAGGGCACTGCAGCATACAAACACTCTGCAGTGTTTGCTTACCTTGTAATCCTCCCTAACCCACTGTAGGACTTGTCCTTGAAGTTTTGACTGACCAAAATCTTCAGTCAAAAATAGAATATCACGATTTTTCAATTATATTATCACGATTTCGATTTTATCGCGGTTTTTTTTAAATGATCACCAAAAAATCTTAAATTACACATTAAAGAAGAGAAACATTAAATAAATTAATTAATTCAAATTAGGGATAACCAAATCAGGGCTTAAATACTGATACGTCTTTCCCATACCAAACATCATAGAAATGCACAGAAAGTTCTGAATGAAACTATATATACACTGTATGTATATACAGTATATATATATATAAATATTTTTAATTTTTCAAATGACCTCAATGAAAAATACATCTAAATCATACATTTATTTAAATGTATTATATAACATTTTAATCTTGACTTGTCTAACAAAACAGAAAGCAAACATGAACTTACTTTAGTTTTAAAATATGATATTCAGAAAATAGAATAAAATATAATCTTTTAAAATGAAAGACTAACATTCAGCTGCAAATATGTGCAAGATATATTGTGAAAATCTATAATACGTCAATTAATAATCCTCATACAACGTTGTAAATGCAGCTTTAACTGGTTCAATTTTTTTTTTGCATAATGCTGATATTATAAACAGGCACACATAAAGCTGCCTAATAAAAATGTAAGTGAAAACAATGTAGTGCAAAAACACAACGGTATACAAAGTGCTGCTAGATAAAATAATGAAGGTAGACTGTAATATAAGCAGTTCTAATTGTTCTTCCATCCATCCAAACATATTGTTAATATTCCCTGCAACTCTCTGCGCATTCAGCGTACATGTGTGGAATGGAGGTGTTTGGGGGAAAAGGCAGCTGGGTAAATGCACGGATAGTTTGCCGTCTGTGTCGTAGGGGGTACGTTTTCTGATTATTTTTTCTAGCACTTGCTGAACTAAGAAGAAAAAGTGCTAGCCACTGCTGCTGCAGTCGGCTTTATACCTTTAGCTTCCAGACGACTCATTTTATTGTTTGGGATGTGAGTAAAAAGTTTAAGGTGTTGCGATCACTTGCCTTGACGCTCTCCTTGCAAACATTGAAAATATTGTTTGTTTGCTCTTTGTCGTCTGTTAAAAACCAAACCAGTTCCATTCAACGGATGAGGACTTTGACCTCGGAACGAAAACTTCATTTACGCTCTCATACGTGGCAACGCCATGCTTGTTTACAGGTTGCGCACATGCACAGGGGGACTTGTCAATTATTTGTAGCCTATACAGGTGCGCAAACATTTTACTCTACTCTGGTCTGTATTGTATGGACTTAATGTAGGAGCAAAATGTGAATGAAAGGGTTGAAATCAGCACTCGCACGTGTGCGCCCATTTTATTTTTTCTACTCGCACTAATATATTTTTAGTCGCATATGCGACGACATGCTCGCACTGTACAGCCCTGTACAGTGTTGGGAGTAACAGCATTTAAGTATAACGTACTAACGGCGTTAATTTTTAGGTTACGGAGTAATCTAATTAATTTACTTTTCCCCCAGTTATAACGCCGTTACCGTTACTGGGGATGTACAGTGGCGAGTTACTACAACGTGTTTGAACGAAGTTCAGGGCTGTCAGGCTTTTTGACAGTCACTGCAGCTGCAGGAAGTGAGCGCAGGTGTCTGTGATGATGACGCTGCTGCAATTATGATGATTCACTGGCTAAGGGGACAGATACTGAGTGCTATTGCCGACTGCATGCTGTAAGAATAGTTGTGAACTTGGTTTTAAGTTAAATGTCAGGCGAACATTCGTTTGATTGAAACAGAGACTCCCTCCAACCGAGAACTGCGCAAATAAAGCGGCTGCTCGCCGCTCGCTCCTGAGGCGGGGGGTTTGATTTTCAATACATCTCCACACGTCCCAGAAAATACCTGTCAGATCTACCAACAAAGTAACTCAAAAATATTAATAAATTGTTGCTCAGCATCCATGGAACATGACACACGGATATTTCTTATTAATATTGTGATGTGGGGGGGGGGGGGGATTGACCTGGTGACTTGATTCAGCACAGGTGACAATGAATAAAGCAGGTGGCATTGGTGGAAAGGAGAGCGAGCACCTGTCTAGCAAACGACACTCAGGGTGTTTCTCAATGCCCCCGAACCTCGCCTTGATTGCCCCGGTTGCCTAGGAGATACGTCATCAGGGACCACCAAGGCGTGCTCCAATGTTCATGTGCTAACGCGGAATCTGTCCTCCATTTGTTAGCCGTTTAGCTAACTAACCAAGGATACATCAGACGGGCCTTGATGCCTTCTCTCAGTCCAAAATTTTCCCACAATACAACGCGGTATAAGCGGGCAGCAGCTACTTCGGGGGTAAATTTCCAGTTTAAATGTAGCTATTGGGCTTATATCTAAAATGTTTGTTTTATTTTTTTCATTATTATAATTTTTTTTAGATCCAAAGCCGTTATATATGGTCGGTTAGTTGCTTAGTAGTTGCAGCTTCGGTGGCTACCAGGTACTAATTTGCTTACACATTTGATTTAACCAACATATGCAAAATTTAAAAAAAATTAAATGCTTGTTATACTTTTCCAGTTCCACGGCTGAAGTAATGTTACAATGCTACTAAGACGGGCGGGGCTTAAACAGAGCACGTAAAGCTTTGTTTATGCTTGACGCATATGTAATTTCAGCAACCACGCCTCTCCGCACGGCCACCGCAGAGACCCACATTTCCGCATCGCGCACCCAGGAAATTTTGTAAAAACGCGGACGGTTGTGCGCAGAAAAAGATGGCGGAGGTTCGTACATACAGACATTTTTATGATTCTGCCTATAGAGATCACTGTGATCAACTGTGTTTTAATGGACGAGTGGACCATCTCCTTTTTCGTATTTTTTCCTAAGTAAACAGCGTAAAAGTTCTGCTTAGTTTAAGCTCACGGGTGTCGCCATCTTGTAAACAACAGTGATTACTACTTCTACTATGATGTAGTATTGTATGCACGCTGTAGAGCCCTACGCCGCCCCCTACAGTTTTCAAGAATATTGATTCTCAGCACGGACAAGTCAAGAAAAGTATAAACGCTGCTAGTAAGCGTCTCAGCTGGTTCCGCATGTCTCATTTCCACAAGGAATGTACATGCGTCAAGCATAAACCAAGCTTAAACCGGCAGCCGCTGTCACGTGAGGCAAGTCTGTTCCATTTAACTGTTTTCTTTGACCAAGGAAGGACTGTGTCCTCGTAAGCATGACGCCTTGACATTGAGAAAGACCCTCTTTGTTGCAGACACCTGTGCTGAATCAGTTCTCCAGGTTGATCTCCATTCCTCACATCGCAATATGTTACTGTAAAATAGGCTATGTGATATTTTTCTTCCTTATATCTTCTAGTTCATGTGCGCGTAGATGGCACCAAATCATGATGTTCAAATCAAAATGTTTTACTACATCTAAAGAACCGGACCACACTTTACCTGACGTTTGATTGTATAGATATAATATTAATAATTTTACTGCAATATTTTAGGTTTTCCTTCAATAGCTTCCAGGTCATGTGACCAAGTGATACAAAATCAATCTCAAAATGTCTTATTACAACCAGTTGGATAGTGCTCTGTTTACTGTCCTATTACAGATATAGATTTACACAACTTAATGAACATATTTTTCTTCATTTCATTTTACCCACAGCTGTCTATCTTGGCTCCGCATTTTAATGAAAATTTTGTGATTATGTATTTATTTGTATTGTATAATTAATATAAAATCAGCTTTTCAGGCTCCAACTGCTAGTTGGGCTGGATGAGAGGCATCAGCGAGTGTAAGTTTTCAACATGTCTGGCATTTCGTCTGTCAGGATCACGTCAGCTAGACGGGTTTTACTGGTGTCATTTTTTATTTTGTGTTTGGGCCTGTTTGCGTGTGTGTGTGTGGGGGGGGGGGGGGGGGCATGTGTGTGTGTGTGTGCTGTATAGGATTTGAAAGATGTCCAAGAAAACACAACTCAATATAAGAGACTTCTTTAGGAGTCAAAGTGTAAGTTACTTAAAATTAGAAGTAAATTAAAATATTAAATTAGAATATGCCAAAGCGATTAAAATTAGATAAAAATTATTTTCTATTCTTATCCTATTTCTTCTTATTTTCATGTATTGGTGTAGAAAAGAGTAACTGTTTCAAAACACAAATAACATGTATGGTATAAATATAATAAAACTTCATATTTTAGATCATGTGATATTATGTATCCATATTTTTTTGGGAATAAATTACACATAATAATAGTGTGAAAGTACTGCCTTTTTTCCCCAAGCACAAACTTTACCATCAAACTCTAGGATCATTGTATCCCTAATCTGTTTGTCAAATAAAATTCGAATATGTTTTTTTGGCTCAAGTCCCAGCCCTAGTAGCTAGGAGACAGGTTAATGCTAGTAGCTATGCTGCTTTAGGCTCGGCTGTTGGAGGACATTATTAGGGTCTGTTCAGCTACTTTCTCTCCTACTTCTCCCCAACCGCATGATTTTTGCCTTTACATGTTAACAAGTGACCATTTTAGCATCTCACTAGTTAACTAGTGGGACTGAAATGGCCTTCACTATTTGACTAGTGGGCATTTTGAGGCACACTAGTAAACTAGTGACACGGTTTTCACCTCACTAGTTAACTAGTCGAATGAAAATTGCAATCACTTGTTGACACTTTTGGCATCTCACTAGTTAAATAGTTGGCATTTGATTCTTCATTAGTTAACTAGTGAGCAGTTCTGCCTTCACTAGTTTACATGCAAGTGTCACACTGAAGCCACTAGTTTACTAGCTAAAGTTGCTTTGGCCCGCATGTTAACTTGTGTGCCACGTGCAAATGTTTTGGGTAGGATTGTGTGAAATTCTGCACTGTGATTGGTTGTCATATTTTACTTGGACATAGGAAGCCAATAGAAAGCCTCAATTTGAGGAATTCTCCACTAGCTGACTAGTGTGAACTTCAGTTGAACTAGTATAAATTTATGACCTCACTAGTTAACTAGTTTGAACAAAGGATGCATCAACTGGTTAACTAATGATCCTGCTGCCATCACCTAGCTAGCTAGTAAGCCATTTTTGGTTCACTAGTTAACTATTGACATTGACCTACTCCAACTAGTTAACTAATGAGGAGTTATGCCTTCACTTTGCACATTTTTGTTTGTCACTAGTTAACTAGAGTGACTCATCTAGCAATGTGGTATGCATTTTAGCCTTCACTAGTTAACTAGTGGACCTTTCCGGCTCTCATTAGTTAACTAGTGAAGCCAAAATATTTTCACTAGTTAACTAGTGAGTATTTTGGCTAACACTAGCTAACTAGTGTGCATATTTTGACCCTCACTAGTTAACAAAGTTACACAAACATGGCTCACTAGTTAACTTGTTGACAAAAATGGCTTGCATGTTCATGACAATTATGCATGATATCAAGATATCAGAATAAACGCTCAATCGGCTAGCCATAACCACTGTCAAGAAAGTTTTGTGTCTTTTAGGTAAGACCTATGCCATACAGCAGGGATCGCTGGTAGACTAGGTACTACCAATTCAGAAACAGCCTCATGTTTAGGGGCTGTGGGGTCTGTCTACATTCAGGCAGTTTGTTTTTCATTATTTATTTCAAATGAAAAACAGATCATGAACAATCCGTGTATGGTTCGTTCTTTGGTTTTTCCGTTTCAACATAAAATAAAAAAAAAAAAATCAATAAACCGCATAGTTTTTTGGTTTTTCAGTTTTTGAAAGCCAAAAGTAACAATGGGATATCTAAGTATGACTCAGAGAACATTAATTATGCATTGTATTTAAGGAATTACATGGGTGAAAGACTGAAAAAAAATCTACAATTACAAAACTGCTTCAAATATTTCCTTTATGAATTCAACTTCCCAGTTACAAGACAAATATTTCTGAATCAAAAATACTCCCATTAGTTGGACCTTATGAATATTCTAATTAGTTTTGATAAAGTCTGATATAGAGACGGATGCCTCACTGGTATTCAGATTCAGATAGCAGTTCAAAATGCTGCTGCTAGGATTCTGATGAATATTAAAAGAAGAGATCACATTTCCCCTGTTTTAGCTTCTCTTCACTGGCTCCCAGTAAAATCTAGAATAGAATTCAAGATCCTCCTGACATATAAAGTTAGGAAGAGATAGGAAGAGGTAGAGTAGCTAGGTAGAGATAGGTTAATGTAAGCCAGGTAAAGATCCTGAGCCGGTCGCGGCTTACCGCCGCGGAAGAAATGCGCCCCACAGGGGCCAGACAGCGCCGGAGAGAGGTCCCTCAAGGGCATCCTCCCGCACAGTGCGGCCGCCCATTACCTGCCGGGTTGAATCCCCCGGGCAGACTGTGCGGACCCCACCCGTTTATCTCTTAAACGTTTCTCGCCCTCTTCAACTCTGTCCTCTCAGTTCTGTCTATTTTTCCTTAAGATAGTTGTCGACTATCGGTCTCGTGCCGGTATTTAGCCTTAGATGGAGTTTACCACCCACTTTGGGCTGCATTCTCAAACAACCCGACTCCGAGAAGACCCCGGCATGACGGGGGCCGTTACCGGCCCTACACCGTCCACGGGTCAGGAGGACTCAGACAGAGTGTTGGTAGCCAGGTCTCCTAGTAGCTAGGAGACAGGTTAATGTTAGTAGCTATGCTGCTTTAGGCTAGGCTGTTGGAGGACATTATTAGGGTCTGTGACTACTTTCTCTCCTACTTCTCCCCAACTGCATGATGTGCTGTCAATTCAAGCACTAACCTGTTTTCTATTATAGTAGGTGCTCCGGATTAGCCCTGCTTGACGACCCTGACTAAGATGTCATTGCAGTGACGGAAAATTCTCCACGTCCTGCAACAAACTTCTGCATCAGTTCTATTGCTCTTTCTGTGTCTCTGTTATGTATTCTCCAAGCCACAGACGGTCGCGGCAGATAACCGCTTGTGCTGAGCCTGGTTCTGCCGGAGGTTTCTTCCTGTTAAAAGGGAGTTTTTCCTTCCCACTGTCGCTGCATGCTTGCTCAGTATGAGGGATTGCTGAGAATTCCACGATGCAATCTTCTGTGGTTCTCTAACTCCTACATTAAACATTGTATTTTAATAACTCTTCTTGTAAAGTGCCTTGAGATGACATCTGTTGTGAAATGGCGCTATATAAATAAACTGAATTGAATTGGTAGGGATGTAACTGTTCACGGGTATGGGGGGGGGGGGGATTCACATTAGAATCTCAATTCTTTGCTAAATGATTTTGAATCGATTTTTTTTAAATAAACCAATCAATTTTCTTTTTTTTACATGCAGCCCAGGCTTGGAAAAAAAACTTTAAGTTAACTTTATTATGAAGTCTATTTAAGTATGTAGCAGTTTACTTTAGGAACTCTTCACTTTTCATTCATTCTCTTGTAAAGGTTTTAGATGAGGGAAGTAGAACATTCAGAAAATGATATATCTTTTGAATACAATAGTTAATTAAAAATCTGCAATAGTGAAGAATCTCAACTGAAATTATTTCAGCACTTATAAACAAAATCCTAAAAGAATTGAATCAGGAGAAAAGTATATTGTTTCAGCCCTACAAACTGGCACCATTTTTTAACTAATAGTATTGATTGTAAATTGATTCTGAATCAAATTGTCACTCCAGGAATCAGAAACGAAACAAATCGAATAGTGAGTTGTTGTAAGATTCATATCCCTAAAGTCTACTTAATGCTTCTGCGTTCTGACGGAGACAGATTGACGCAACGCCATTATCCGTCTACACAAGGTCTCTCAGTCACCTAAGCAAGGACGCACGGAGTAGAGGCCCGAATTTTAACTATCCGTCAACGGAGAGCGTCTGCATCTGATTGGTCAGTTTCAACATCAGTCAGAGATCGCTTCACCAGAGCAGGGCTCTATAGTTGCTGTAATCAGTAATTAATGCAGTGTTTGGGCACTACATGCTTTATACTGTAAGGATAATTTATCTAATCTGTTCTTTTGGTGATTCTGAACACAAGGAGATGTAGGACAACAACAAAAAGGCTGCTGTGTTTGTTTCCATGTGTTTCTAGAGGATTCTATGAGCTGCACCTCTAATAAAAAGCTTTACAGCTTAATAAAAACTTACTTTGTGTATTTCATTGCTCTTTGAGGAAGAAATGCGCTCACAAGCCTAGAAAAAAAAACAGAAGCGGTGCTGTGTGATAGTAGGCAGAGACGCCATGAAAACTTAGCGCCCCCTGCTGTCCTGGTCAAGCAACGATGAAAAAACAAGTGGAAGAGCGGAGTACTATAAACGGAAAACGTCTCCGTCAATACGTCTGTGTCTGAGTGCAAACTAGGCTTAACAGGGAACCGTTCAGTTTGGCCTGTTCAGGTCGGTCCACTTGCATACCATTTTGGTGTATTTTTTTTATTAAGTAATGTAAATGTATTATTAGCATAATATTAAGTGCAGTGGAACAAAGTGCCTAGGCAAGTTTCCCCACAGACACTGTATTGAGTGACGCACGTTGGCGCTGCACAACACATCAAAGTAAATACAGGAGCAGCATCATGGCTACAGCGAAAGAGAAGCCAGATGTTAAAGAGCCTCCCACCTCACTATGGTGTCCTGTTTGGGAACACATTGGCTTCCCTGGTAAAATGTATAAATGCGGACATTGTTCCACGGAGATCAGGTGTTCGGCAGGCAACACATGGAACATGTTAACACATTTCAAACAGCACCATGTCAATATTAATATCACTTCAACTAAGAAGAAAATCAGCCGTTTGCAACTACCACTGACGTCAGCTTTTAAACAACCCGTCAAGTGGTTTGGATCAGATGAAAGCAGTAACGCATGATTACTGCTGTTTTAAAACTTTTCAGGTCATAACTAGTTACAGTATTTTATATGTTACAAAATGTGTATTTTGTTATAAAGAGCGCAATTTATTTAAGATATCACACAAATGGGGCTTTTATTTATTTTATAGAACAATTCTAAAGTGTGTTGGCAGATTTTCAAAATAAGGATTTTAAGTTCTATATTTTTGGACCTAAAATTAACCGAACTGAGCCCTTCAAGACACTGAACAGAACCGAATACGATTTTAGCATACCGTTACACCCCTAATCCCTGCATAAACCAATACCAGCAGAAACGTACTCAACCTGTTTCATTTTGTCTCTGAGTGAAATGAAACTGTGAGCTGCAGGTTCTGCTGGCTCAGATGGACACAGAATGGACATAGAAAGGACAGCTCGGACAGCTGCAGACCACTGATCTCTTCCACTAGGCCAGAGGTCACTAATAAGCGAACCCCGGTCCGGATCCAAACCGAACTGCTGTATCATGCAGACCTGGACCCAATGCTAAAACTGTTTAAAACCTTGCTGAGCGCTGTTGGTTTGCTAGCCCCGCTTTTCCAGTCTTTACGCTAGTGTTGAAGCATCCTTGGAAACCAACGACCAATCGTGTGTAAGTTTTGATGTACCATGTGACACCAACAAGCCAATAACCAGCCGGTTTGGAAAAGTTTGTGTGTTTTTCAATGCCTAAGAACCTCACCCTGATGCCTTGGTCCCTCCCCGGTTGCCTAGGAGATACGTCATTAGGGACCGTGCTGCAATGTTCATGTGCTAACGAGGAATCTGTCCTCCGTTTGTTAGCCGTTTAGCTAACTAACCACGATACATCAGAGGTGCCCTGATGCTTTCTCTCTTTGTGTTAATGTTGTATTGCGTTTGAATCGTTGTTGTGGTTTGCACTTCAGGGCCACCGTCCCACTGAGACAAAATGAATAGTTTTGAAATAGTCAGTACTAGTTTTCCTTAAGTTTTTTGCTCCTATCACTGATGACAAAAAAAACATTTCTGGTATTTATTAAAAGTGAGACAAAACATACAAACTTTGAACAAACATACCTACTCAAATAAGAAGTAAAATCAAACTAAATATATAATCACAAGTCCACCTTCCATCCCGCTCAAAGATTTTTTTTTACCATTTTAGGATCCACATAAAACAGTGAGGCAGCTTTCTTCACAATGAATGTCGTCAAAACCAAATACCATTCCAACCTTACCAATGAGCTCATCCGCTCCTGCATTAGAAAAGCTCAGACTCTATCCAAGTCTGGGTTTAATGTTTAATGCAGGAGGAGAAGTAACTCAATGAGTACAAAACAAGGAAGTAGACCTCTAAAAAATGTTCAGCTTTTAAATGTGTTGAGATGGAAATTATTTGAAATACTTTGAGATGGCAGAGTGCACATGTGAAAAAAGAAAATAAAGCCTTTCCTCCTTTAATTGTTTTCTGAAGCTAATAATTTGTTAACTAGGGGAGTTTGCCATGTGTTATTTATCTTCTTAATTATTCATTATTTTATTGAGTAAATCAGAGAATATTAAATAAAAAATGATACATTCAGATCTTTGTCAAAAAGCATTTGAATTGGACAGAATTTAATTAATTTGACTGGCAAATCCAAGAGTGTCAGTAATAAGCTACTTAAATATATATCACACTGAATTGTGAAAAGAAATTGCGGTCCTCCTGACCTTGGCCTCAATAACATTTCTCTGACTGGACGTCTTTACATTTTTTTTTGAGTACCCCTACAATAAACAGATGAAATGTTTAGCCTAGCTTTATCGCTCACAGGGAACCCGAGTTTGACAAATGAAAGTTGATTTTCTCCAGATTTATGAGGCAATTTCCTGCAGACAAGCAAAAGCTCGCCAGCCTATCAGCATCACCGGCTGTGTTCAAGCAGAGAAACCCAGAAATACAGTTAGAGGAGAGAATCATTGCGTGAGAAAGTAGGAACCTACCTTGTGTTCGGCTCAGCGGTCCAGTATCTTCTGGTGGCTAAATCCCAAATGCCCTTAGTTCTCTAAAGCACCACTAGAGGGCAGTGTTTCAGCAGACAGCCCGGGCTGCAATAGAATCAGAGCAGCTGGATTATACAGAAACCGAAACAGATCGACAGCCTTAGTCCTACTATTTCTCTTCAACAGGTTTTCTATTTATATTTTTTTGAATTTGAATTGAATTTATACAGTGATTGGGTGCAATTACTTTCCTCTCTAGTCTGATCATTTTCAGATTAATATTTGTACTGTGCTGTATTTAAATGATAAATTTCATGGAAATTTTAATCCATGATAGCCCCACTGTCTGTGTAAAGTTGATCTAAAACTCTAAACATGTTTTGGAGGAAAACTGGAGTTTAATCTCATAACACATCAGAAAATAGCTCAAATTTACTGTTATAAAAGAATAATTTTGAGTTTACAAAGTTTTTTATTGCTGATATGTTTTTTTCTTAGAGGATTATCTGTTCTCTCAGAAAACTGTAGGATTTATTGCTCGTAACAAAGTCTGGAATTTCTTCCTAGTTGGTTCTGATCTGACCACTGAAGTAGCCTATCTCTCACATCTCAGATGAACCAGAATATCTGCAGAGTTCCATTAGAAGAAACAACCAGAATGATAAAACACAGTGGTCTCACTAAAACCACATGTCGCTCTGTTTTCTCCGTACTGCGTACCCGGCGTCGTTTAAGGTCTGTGGCCGGATAACTATTAGCCGGGTAAGAGAGCCTTAAACGGACCTTAAACGGGGCGTAAATGCTCGTGTTGAGCTGATAACATTAGGCGTCTAACTCCCGGCCCTGCCTTCATGGTATGAAGGCAGGGCCGGTGCTAGCCATTTGGGTCCCCTAAACACAAAGGCTCTGTAGTGCTGTTGTACACTTAGGTTACGTCCACACTAAGACGATAAAATTATACGGGGAGTTAGACGCCTAATGTTATCAGCTCAACACGAGCATTTACGCCCCGTTTAAGGTCCGTTTAAGTTCCCATGATTGCGCAATCCTATACCGACCTGTGCAAATATTGGGCATGCGCAAAAAGACGCGTATAATCTACGTGACGCCAGCGCCTACATAATATATACAAGAAGCTCTACAGCACAGTACATATCTGCTTGTCCCGTTAACCAAAGAGAACAATAGCAGCTCAGAAGAAGAGAGAGTTTTTGGTGTGGACAGACGACGAGATCCATTTATTACTCTTCGCTGTTGTCTTTGTCTGTAGTGTCGTATTGTTATTGACGCAGCATTCATTGACACCACTTCCTTTCATTATCCGGGGAAGCTGTCCACACTGGCTCGTTTAGCCGTTGAATTAAGATTTACACGGCTCTCTTACCCGGCTAATAGTTATCCGGCCACAGACCTTAAACGACGCGGGTTAGTGTGGACGATAGGGGGGTGTAGACTAAATAATTATACGTTTAAAGCATTATCCGGCTTAGTGTGGACGTGGCCTTAAACTCCTGCTGGATATTTGATCAGAATTTTTGTCCTTGGCTTGAATTCCTTCTTTATGAACTTCTACATTGTGCCTGCATTCAAATACACAAAGAAAATGTGTCATATTTATTTTAAACTGAACTACATTTTTAAAGGATGGTAAAAAAAATGCAATGCATTATTTGTAGGTTTATGTTGATTTATAAATCACTTGCATGTAACATGCTGAAATTCATGATGAAAACTATTTGACCTTTATTGAGAAAAACTAGAAAGACAAAATATAACTTTCCTGGCTGGCTGTCGGAGAGGAAGGACGAGTTTTTCCTCTTGCTTCCTCCCTCCCCTTCCCTCCCCTCCCTGCTTGCTCCTGTTTCACTTTTATTTTCTTTTTTAATTATAGTGACTTTGTGCACATGACTCAATTTCATATGGATGCCAGACAGATTTCCCTGAGACAGATCTCCCCGTCTCTTTTTCTTTTTAGACTACTTCATAAAAAAATCAAGGATTACAAAATGACCCTCTGCTCTTACGACGCTCTACAGGATCTGTTAAAAAAATGTGTGAGATGGAAATAAAAATCTGACGCCTTGAGGAGAACGCCAAAAACAATTCTACTCTGCCGCTGGGATTCGGCAATCAACAGCCTGGCAGGTCGATGCCCACAACACAGAGTAAGACCCCTCCAAACACACGGCGTGGAAAAACTCCTCAATCATCATCTAAACTGTGGCCCCCGCTCAGAAGGGATACACCTAAGACACCCAAGAAGAAAAAGAACATCTAAAGAAGAAACCACAACAAGAAACAACCCTGGTTATCCCCTTAAAAAATACATTCACGGCTCTCATCTCCCAGCTCCCTGAGACTGGCAAATGCCCAGCGACGCCGGCGAAACATAAATAAAGTTAAAACCAACAGCAACAAAAAAGCCAAAGAGAACAGAGGACAGGTAGAGGGGAAAACGCTTGCTATTATTCAGGACGGATCGATCAAAGGTATTAAACAGCTATGCATCAATACGATTGTCTTTAATTGTCCGCAGATGACTGAAAAATAACTTTCTGAGAGGATTCAATCGATTTTTGAGAACAACCCGGAGCTAGAAAAAAATTATTATTCAAGCTGGAGCTCCTGATATCTCTCTGAAAAAAAATCTTAAATTCTACAGAAAGACTGCTTGGATTTACTCCAAAACTTTAACTTTAACAACCTGTAAACCCGAATGCTCAAAACAACTAATTAGAATAAGTAGTGTAAACTTAAAGAGTTCCCAAAAGATATATTTACTTCAAATATATTGAGAGAAAGTAACATCTATCTATCTATCTATCTATCTATCTATCTATCTATCTATCTATCTATCTATCTATCTATCTATCTATCTATCTATCTATCTATCTATCTATCGTAGAATATTTATTTATTTCGGCATTTATTTAGTTATGAATAAGATGGCTTTCCATATCTACAGGCTCAATTTTTTTTCAACAATGATAATCAACGATAGATTATGATTTCTATGTTTATTTAATCCTTTATTTTAGCTCCGCCAACACATAGGGAGGGAGACAAGGCTGTTGCCAGGCGACACAAACATTTCATGTTGACAAAAAATTATTAGTTTTTTGTGTGACCTGTCTGGCAGATTGCTACTCAGAATTGGTGTCTGAGTACCAATTACAAGCCCAACATATTTACTTTCTCAAGCAGAGCATACATAAAACAGTAGTAGTGACATCAGAAGCATCTTCCAGGCACTGTTACCTTACTTGAACATCGTAAAAACATTTACCTGTATGAACAAGACTGAACAAGATCACTTATATAGCGAGAGTTGGCTTGGCAGACTTCATCAGGAAAGAGCTAACACGCACAATAACCAGACCATTTGATGTAATGTTTGATGAAAGCCTCTTTTCAACCACAAAAATCCAAACAGCTTGACCTTCTGCCCCTTTTCCACTAGAGTCCCTTTAGACCTGAACGGTACGAACTAGAACAGGAGAGTTCTAGGAGAGTCCTCCTAGGAGAGTCCTGGGGGAGGACACGGACAGGCTTAAGTTAAATAAGCTCCAGCAAAATCAGTCACAAAGCCATCATGACAACACAGATCCTCTAAAAGTAAAGACTTTTGACTCACCTCACATCTCTCAGACATCTATCCGTTCATACCTCCAGCTCCTGATTTGTGTACTTCATGCCAGTACTGATCTAACCAGCAATCATCCAGTCTGTGGAGACTCCAGATCTGCCGCCTTGCAACCGATCCAGGTCTCTGATCATTGCAGAGACATCCTTGTTCTCTGCTGCTATGCCAGCTTCCTCCGTCCTGACACATGCCGACTTCGCCTGCTGCATCGCTGCCCGAGCTGTCTGCTCCAACCCGCGTGTGGAAGGAGATAAAAACAACGATCACATATCCATTCCTGTCCCAAATGCCTAAGCTGAAGCCACGGCAGGCAGCATCTCGAAACACAGGAAACTACAAGGAAAGGGAATCAGAGCCAGAAAAGAAAACTGGCTGAGGAGTCTCTCAAAGATCTTAAAAAAAGGAAGAAAAGCTTGGAGCAACTTTCCACATTTCTTGCCAGGGAGGTAGAGAAGCTTGCAGAAAAAGCTGAGGGCGAGGCTGGGTCTAAGATGGCTGAGCTCCTCTCCAAGTCAAATGCCCTGAGAAGGGCATACAAAGAAAAACGTGAAACCCTTGAAACTAAGATTGGTGCTAAAGGGGCTGAGCTGAGATATATGTAGAATGTACTTGGACATATTTCAATGGTGTGTTGAGAGGGTTATTTAAATAAAGAAGGTCACTGTTATGGTTATCTCTTTTGATACAGAAATAATATTAATGTGATCTTTGATAACTAAGTTAATGAAAATGAAAGGTTTGCCATTTTGGGTTTAGTTAACTGTCTATTAACTATTAACATTGTGTTGGTCTTAAATTATGTTCATTTTGGTTTAAAAAGGTCTTAAAATGTCAAAAATATAACTTACTGAAACCTGCAAGAACCCTGTGAAAGAGAGGAGCTGATACTGATACTTTTAACACATTCATTTTGTTTTATATTTTAGCTAATAAATGGTAGATCTGAAAGTTTTATCTTATTGCATAGTGTCTGTTCTACATCTACCCAGCACTCATCGATATAACTGTGTTTTAACCATCTTGATGTGTATTGGAGCCTGTTGGCTAAGAAATAATGATGAAAGTTTGGTAGGTCTAGACTTCCTTTATCTTTGGACTTCTGTAGTGTTTTTAAGCTGATACGTGGGGGTTTATCTTTCCAAAGAAATTTAGAAACAGAAGAGTCCAGAGATCTAAACCAATCAGGTGATGGTTTGCTTGGGATCATTGTGAATAAATAATTGATTCTAGGCAAAACCATCATTTTTATTGTAGCTACTCTTCCAATGAGTGATATTGGATGGGATTTCCATCTTGCCAGATCATCTTCCACTTTTTTTAAAAGTGGGACGTAGTTTAGCTTTGATAAGTCTGCCAGTATTGGTGAGATATGGATACCTAGATATGTAATATTTCCTGACCGGAGTTGCACAGCAACGGAACCCTGGAAAGAACAGTTGATTGGAAGGACTGTAGATTTTAACCAATTTATGGAATAGTCTGAAACTCTTGAATAAGATATTATCAACTCGGTTACCTGAGAGAAAGAAGTTTGTGAATGCTGTAGAAAGAGTAGTGCATCATCTGCATACAGACTAATTTCATTTTCTATTTTATTGCACTGTATACCTTTATTATTATTTTTGCCTGATTGATGCTGCTAATGGTTCAATAAAAATAGCAAACAGGGAGGGAGAAAGTGGACATCCCTGCCTGGTACCTCTCTGAAGATATAATCTAGATGTTTGGTTATTAGTCCTGATACATGCTGTTGGGGAGCTGTATAATATTTTTAACCAGTTTATGGAAGAATTTCCGAACCCGGATTTATATAAGGCTGCGAATAAACATTTCCATTTAACTTTATCAAAGGCCTTTTCTGCATTTAATATATCAGTTTGGAGGTTTGTACAGTAAGAATAATCAATTAAATCTATTAATCTACGTGAATTTGTGGAGGAAAGTCTTTTATAAAACCTGTTTGATCAGGATGGATTATAACATGTGTTATTTTCTCTATTCTTTTTTTGCAGATTATTTTAAGATCAACATTGATAAGAGAAATGGGACGATAATTGGTAGGAGATATAGGGTATTTTCCTGGTTTAAAAAAATTGATGTAGAGTTCATGTTTGGTGGTAGTCAACCAGTTTCCTGTAAAATTTTGTAGAATGTTGGTGCCAGAATATTCAAGAATTATTTATAGAATTCTACAGGAAATCCATCTGGCCCTGGAGCTTTTTTTTATTGGGCATGCTTTGGAGCGCTTCCTGGAGTTCAGCCGTTGTTCTTGGTGAATCCAGGGCTTTTGTAACACCTGCAGATCAACACCCAAAATGGTACAGGAGTCAATCTGACCAACCAGTATTTATGTGGACAAGAATGCACAGAATCAGGACAGTTTCCAAAAATAGATGATTTATTAAAAATAATTAAAATATTAAAAGTCCATATACATTTTCAGTGCCTAGAAAGCAAAGCCAGGCAGACCAGCTATAAGCAGGGGGAAGTTGAATAGTTTCTTTAAACTGGCATGCCTGAAGCCAGGTAACAGCAGCCTGAGGTTCCCCCAATCGTCCCCATATCTCCAGCTGTCTGATACCAATGCTGGATCTGGCTGCTTGGCCTTTCTGGTCAGTGACTCAAGATCTCCCTTTGGCACATCTGCAGAGTTCAGCACAGCCATAAAAAAATCAGAGAAAGTCAATAAAATACATTAAACAACTAACAAGAGGAAACAGTAACAGATAACAAAGTTCACCTGTGAGTCTACCCGCAGAGAGTTCAGCACAGCCATAGAAAAGGCAGTGCTGTGTGAGCCTTCCCCTTAAGTATAGCAGTGCCTCATTAGTTCTGATCAAATGCTGCACCCATAAAGTTTACACAGACACACTGTCAAGTTTTTTAAAGGTCTATTCAGCTCCTGCCTAAAGTTGAAAAAGACTTCATACAAAAGGACGCTGGGACAACTCAACTCCACTTGCGATAGTTGTCTTTATTGTTCTTTTCTTTTGCTTCTTGGATGTGTTTCATTTTGAACAGTTTGACGAATGCAGAGTAGGTTTATAACTGTTGTGGCGCATAAGTTGGATGAACGCGTGCCTTGGCTATCTGTAGGATGTTTTACTGTGAGTAGAAATAAAGTACCAGAGGATTGCAAATGTCCAGTCGGATATGCCAAACAAAAATACAAAATACATACCCAATTTTTTTTTTAATCCATTTGTTGCTTTACTTTCTTTATGCAACATTTACTTCTTTTTATTTCTATTTCTATTTGAGGTTATATAAGTTATGGGTCATTCTCCAGCAACATGCATAACTTTGTTACTGGTCTTTTGATGGTACTTGCTTTTGTTTTGATTTCCACTGATCGAACCACTCCATATGTGTCTGGAAACACATTTATTATTCTTCCAATGATCCAAGAATTGCGTGGGGCTGTAGAGTCTGCAATGAGGACAATGTCTCCGACCTTTAGATTTCTTTTTAATTGATTCCATTTTTGTCTTTCTTGTAAAGTTGACAGATATTCCTTTGACCATCTTTTCCAAAAAAGATCAGATATGTATTGAGATTGTTTCCACCTTCGATGTGCGTATAGATCTTGCTGGTCAAAGACACCAGGAGGAAGCGTTGGTTTACGTTTCAGAGTGAGCAGGTGATTAGGGGTCAATGGTTCCAAGTCCTCAGGATCATCGGATACTTTGGTTATAGGTCTGTCGTTCAGAATGACTTCTGCTTCACATAACACTGTGAGTAAAGCTTCATCAGTGAGTCTCTGCTGATGTAGTACAGAACATAGCACTTTCTGAGTCAGTCTGATCATGCTCTCGCAAGCACCTCCATGGTGGGAAGCATAGGGTGGATTAAATGTCCATTTAATATTATCATACAAAAGTGTTTTCTCAATTTTATCATGGTTCACATCTGCAATCGTTTTCTTTAATTCTTTTTCCGCTGATGTGAAATTTGTGCCATTGTCTGAGCGAAAGTGAGAGACCGGTCCTCTTCTGCACACTGAGTCTGTGTCCAACGAATGTGCCACCTCGATGTGGATTGCTCTGCGGAGCATGCATGAGAATATTACTCCATATCACTTTACATGGGAACTCCCTTGTTTAACTTCAATGGGTCCAAAGTAATCAACTCCAACATTTGTAAATGGAGGCAAATCTGGAGTTAATCTTTCTCTGGGAAGATCAGCCATTTTTTGTTGACATAGTTTACCTTTAAACCTTTTGCAGAAGACACATTTGGACAGGATCTTTCTTGTTGTTGCATTTGCATGAGTTATCCAGAACTTTTCTCTTAATTTGTATAGGACGTGATTTCTTCCTGTGTGTTTTACTTGTTCGTGAACATCTTTGATGATTAAACTTGAAATATGTTGATCTTTTGCCAAAATGATCGGATGTTTACTTTGTACAGGCATTTCTGTTTTTGACAATCGTCCGCCAACTCTTAGTAAGCCATCCTGTAGAACCGGGTTCAACTTGTAAATGTGTTTTGATGCCTTTACCGTTAGACAATGCAGTCGTTTCATTTGGAAACCTTTGTTTTTGTGAGAAACTTATAATAGCACATTCTGCTTTGTTCATGTCTTCAATAGAGATTTTTGCATTTATTTTGCAGCTTTTGACCTTTTGTAGTTCTTGTTCAACATACGCTCAGTTTACGTAGAGTTTACGGATATTACTCAGTTTACGTAGAGTTTCTTTAATCTTCAATATCCAAGCAACAGCTGTTTTCAGCCTGTTCCAATCTGAGAAATGAGTGATGAGTTTGTAGATTGGATCAACATCCATTTGAGTTGATTTCTGCTTTTATTCAGGGTCATCATCTGTTTCCGAATCTTCAAAGTCGATTTGATTTTTCTGCCAAGTTTGTTGTATATTCCACAAAAACTCTGGTCCAGTTAACCACGTCTTTGTGCTCAATAGTTTATGAATTGAAACACCTTGAGAAGTGATGTCAGCAGGGTTCTCTTTAGTTGGAATGTAGTGCCACTGGTCTGGGTTTGATGCTTTCCGGATGATTGAGATTCTGTTTGCCACAAACGTTTGAAATCTTTTATTTTCATTATTGATGTATTTGAGAACAGTGCAACTGTCAGACCAAAAGTAGGACTCTTCACATGGAAGTTGCAACTCTGCATTGATCAGTTTGTCCACATGTGTTGCTAGGACAGCTGCAGTCAGTTCTAGACAAGGAATTGTGACTGGTTTTAGTGGTGACACTCTGGCTTTGCTAAGCAGGAAAGACACGTCTACTTGTCCTGTTTGATTTTCCAGCCGCAAATAGCTTACTGTGCCATAGCCATTGTTGCTGGCATCCGCAAAATGGTGAAGTTGAGCTTTGGCAGCTGGTCCAAAATGTGAAGGTTTAATGCATCTGTCTCCTTGAAATACAGATAACTTTTCCAATTCTGATAGCCAGTTGATCCAGAGTTGCTTTATTTGTTGTGAAATCTCTTCATCCCAGCCATGATTTTTATGACAGAGCTCTGGTAGAAGCAATTTAGCTTGAAGGGTTGCTGGAGCTAAATAGCCAAGAGGATCATAGACTGAAGCAATCACAGAGAGCATTCCACGACGGGTAAGTAGTTTTATTTTCCCGTCCATTGAAAAGATGAAGTTATCTTTTTCCAAGCACCACTGTAGCCCCAAGGCTCTTTCAGTTGGGAGTTGGTCTTTGTCCAAATCAAGCACTGTTACATGTTTTGAATGATCTGGCTCCGGTATTGCTTGAAATAATTTTCGATCAGTGCTGATCCACTGAGTTAGATGAAATCTGCCTTTGTGACAAAAATCACTAAGATCATGGGCAACTTGTATTGCTTCGCCAACTGAGGGCAAACTTTTCAAGCAGTCGTCAACATAGAAGTTCTTATTCACTGTTTGAATGACTTCACTTGTAAACTCTTGAGAATGATCTTCTGCAGTTCTCCGTAAAGCATAACAGGAGCAACTTGCCGATGAAACTGCTCCAAACAGGTGCACAGTCATTCTGTATTCAGCAGGTTCTTTGGTCAAGTCTCCATCAGGCCACCATAGAAATCTGAGGAAGTCTTTGTGTTCATCAGCGACTTTGACCTGGTAGAACATTGATTTGATGTCCGACATGAATGCAAGTGGTTCTTGCCTGAATCTTAACAATACTCCAATCAATGTACTTGTAAGATTTGGACCTTGAAGAAGTTCATCATTCAAAAAAGTTCCTTTAAACTTTGCTCCACAATCAAAAACAACACGTAGCTTTCCTTTACGTGGGTGATATACACCATGATGTGGAATGTAGTAGATATTTTTTTAGATAGTTTCAATTCACTTTTAGCGACTAGTTCTGCAAAACCATTATTCAATACTTCTTCCATGAATGCTGTGTATTCTTTGTGAAATTATTAATTTCTTTCAATTATTCTTTTTAGCCCGTTGAGGCGCTGTTGAGCAATACACCGGTTGTTCAGGAGATCGATGTTTGGATTTTTAAATGGCAACTTTAGACTGTAGTGCCCATTTTCAAACTTCACATATTCCTCCATAATCTGAAGAAACTTTTTGTCATCTTGAGAAAACTCTTCTTTATCATCTTTGTTAAAATCTTTGAAATCATATTCGTACTGTTTTTCCAAGAGACTTTCTAGAGTGAGTACTGAAGTGCGATTTACCATAGAACAATGACTGTTTACATCCAACTTGTCACAACAGCTTTCACTAAAACCACTTACAACCCATCCCAACAGGGTCCTTGTGGTGTAAGGTCCTTCATCTTGGCTATTCACAACCTCCCAGGGTTCGTGAAACTTCAAGGCATCCGTGCCTATTAGCAGATCCACTTCAGCATCAATCTCAGGTAAGTCAACTTGACACAGATAAGTCCATTGCTTTATGTCTTCTTTTGTAATGATGCTGGCTGTGTTTACAGGTATTTGCTTTTGTGTGTAAACAACAGGTAAGTCATAGAACTCAGTTCCATCAAGTCTTGTGATTTCCAAGTCGTTCAGAATGTGTGTAGAAGTTGTTTTGATCGGACTCATTGTTAGAAGACTGATCTTGGATTTCTTTCCAGTAAGATTGAGTTTTTTCATCAAATTCTCAGTGCAAAATGTAGAAGTTGAACCGTTGTCCAAAAACGCGTACGTTTTAACAAGTTTGTTTCCCTTTTTAGACTTGACTGTAACAGGGAGTCTGGAAAGTTTACTACAAACACCGGCCCCGGTATGGCTCACACATGACTGAGACAACACTGTGGTGTTTGCAGTTGTACATGGTTGAATGACATTTGTGCCTACAGCTTTGTCAACCTTTGTTACAGTGTGCAGAGCAGTAGGATGCCTCATCTTGCATTTGCTGCAAGACATGGGTTTATTGCATTGTTTGGCGAAATGACCCAGTCTTAGACATTTAAAACAAGCACCTTTTTCTTTGAGAAAACTTATTTTGTCACGATGTTGCTTTACATTGAACTGTTGACAGCTGTTGAACGTATGAGTTTGTGAACAAAACAAACATTTGAATGTATTTGCATTACTTTCTTTGGCTCTTTCACTTTTGTCTTTTACTTGAGAATTATTAGTTTGACACACACTGACTGCAAAGTTGTCATGCCATGGCTTTGGTTTGAACAGTTCCGTTGGTTTTAAAGGCTTAGTACGGTCCACATTTTGCGTTTGTATGTCACCAAAAATTGGATCCGAAATTATTCTTAGTTGTCATTCAACGAAGTTCACAATGTCATTAAAGTTTGGTCTGCGGTGGTGGGCTTCTTGTATTTCACACGCAACATTCCTGAATTGTTCCTTCATTTTATATGGGAGTTTCGAAATGACTGTTTCCATGTTTGATGACATGTTCAGTTCATTAAGGTTTGTGAGATCAAACATTGCATTGCTGCACCCACAAAGAAATAATGCGTAGTCTTGTAAAAGAGACATATTTTTAACTTTGATGACTGACCAGGTATTTTCGTATTTCTTTCGTATTTCCTCCTGTTGCGCTTCCCACTCCTGTTTTTGCTGCATTGCCATTTGTTGCAGTTTGTGTTTTTCTTGTAAGGCCGCTTCTTTGGCAATTAAGGCTGCTTTTTTGGCCTCTGCTTGGGCTCTTAACATTGATGATTTGGTGGAGTGATTTGACCTTGAGGATTTGAAAGACACATTCGATGCACTGTCACCTGGCTTTATGTCATCTGCAATTTTAAGCTCATGTTCATTTTGAGTAATTGTTGTACTCTTCAAATACTCTGTCACAGACTCAACATAGTCAGTAACACCTAGAAGTTTTGCTTTAAACCACACTTCATTTTTTTCTTTATCAGACCCAGGTAAAAACTCCAACAAACATTCATGTGCATCTTTGGCATCATTAACAAGAATTTCGTATTGTGAAAAAATACCTTTGACTTCATCACATGACCTATTGTCAGACATCAACTTGTACGTATGTTCTTTAAATTTAGCAGCTTTGGTCAACAGAGATTTCCTTCTTTTTTCCAGCTCATCAATTTTGGCAAGAAGTGCTTTTTCTGTTATTTTCACCACTCTTTTACCTTTCACAACCTCAGCTGTTTCCTTGACCACCGTAAGTGGCTTTCCGCACACGTCTTTACAATCGTCCAATAAACGTGGCAACCCAACGTCACTCATTTTGCAATCAAAACTCAATTACCTTATACACTTCAAAACAAAATGCAGGTATTAAAACAAAATGGAGATATACAGTACCTTTATAAACAGTCTTTACTTTATCCTTCTTTACTTTTAGTACAGTTCAGTTGTCTTCACCGATGCGCATTGGAATTATCCGTCTTTACTTAAGTGGTTTAGTTCGTGTGCACACATTTTATTTAATGACCATTTATTTTATAACCGTATCGCTACTAGTACCTCAAATCTGAAGAACTTTGCATAGGCTTATGCAGGCGGCAGGCCAGACGTACCCGCAGAATCTCCACAGCCGCTCCAAGAACGAAATGCCGACTTGGTTCGGCACCACGGTCAATACGCTCCGTGGCTCCGGTAAGACCCAGTCCGTCCCGGTGATTCCGCTGCACCACGCCCAGTAGCTTCCAGGTCCCGTAGGCTCTTTGCAGCCAATGCTTAGTCTGCTAGGTGGGCCTTAGCATTGGCAGCGGCAGGCGAATGCAGTTACTTCTCAAACATCACGATGAGAGTGGGTTTTGACTAATTGTTGTGGCGCATAAGTTGGATGAACGCGTGCCTTGGCTATGTGTAGGATGTTTTACAGTGAGTAGAAATAAAGTACCAGAGGATTGCAGATGTCCAGTCGGATATGCCAATCCTTTTATTTACTTTCTTGTTAAAAAAGCTTATGATGAGATTTACAGCTTTGTTGGTTATTGTTTTAACACACAAACGAGCACGGTCAAAACCAGTTGCCTCTGTAGCACCACACCAGGCACTAGATTGGCTCACCCTTTAACCGTTTTGGTAGAGCCACTCCCAGAGCGCCCTCTACCTGTATTGGCTCCGCCAATAACCTACACCAGACAAACAACGCATGCATGAGACATTAAAGATGACGGTTACCTTTAAAACCTGTTATTTTTAAATAGTTGTTTTTAAATCACATTGACCATACAATTTTACCATGTATTTTAAATTTATTTTAAACATATACGGAAGTTATGTAATTAATGAAATCAAGATTATTTTAAATATTTTAGAATATTTAAACAATGTTCAAATGTTTTAACTTAGCTCAACCAATATTTTAATGAATAATTAATCTGTACTAAATCAAACAATACTTTTAACCAACTCTTTTAAACTATATTCAGTGAAACTAAGATACTAAACAAACCATACAAATAAAGCATAATTATACCCTTAACCAAATAACTGAATCATCAAACAAACATTGTATCTGCTTACAATGATGTAGATGAATCATCTCTGCATGAGGTAATTAGTGATGTTATGATGCGAGCTGAGAGGGACCCAACTGCACTTACAGGGCGCCGCTATATATCCAATCCACACCGGAAGTCCAAAGCGGAAACCGCCGAAAAATTATTAGAAGTTTTTTTATTCGTGTAATGCGAAGGCTCTGGTGTCCATAACATGTTTTTGAGAGAGAGAGAACAGTAAGAGAAATAGTCTTTTAATTATCATTCCACAAGTGTAATATTATCTGAAGGATGTCCTTCATTCTTTTTACAATTGTGATGCCACGAAGAATTAGAGTGACATATTTCGTGATGGTTGTTTTTTGTCCTACCTCGCTTTCTGCTATAAATAATGCTAATATATTTTTGGTATGCTAATGCATTTGGTAAAGTCATACGGACTTCGCCAACAGACAGACATACAGGTGTGCATATTTTTCTCATACAAAATTTTCCTTTGTGTGTGTAGAACACACTTATTTACTCATTCATTCCTTCCTTCCAGATGCATATTTCTGTACTCTGAGAAGGCGACAGGCTGGTGTGCATCGTAACACCATCTGGTTTTGGGTGCCCTCTCTGCCCCTTAATAAAAATGAAAAATGAGAGTGTAACAACGTGTGCTTTTATTTATTTATTTGTACCGGATCGGTGTATAACGACTTCCGGTATGGATTGGATGGATATATGGCAGTGCCCTAGGCAGCCATTTTAACTGCAGCAAGGTACTCTTGTGTGAGCTGAGGCTACGGAGCGTGTCGAGCACTGGAGGGGGCGTTTCCACAAAGGTATATTTCATTTAGGGGAGGAGCTGAAAACGATGACGTCTGAAGCCCCACTGGCGGCTGTACCACGTAAACGGTTCGGGAAGCAGTTCGGTGTTAGCTGAGTGGTTTGATAGCAATAAAAACCCCTCAGGCTCCATTCAAAATGTGGGTTTGTGTTGGAAAGTTGCAGTCAGTTTGGAGTTTGGGCAGTTTTGATAGTTTGCATAGGAGAGTTTAGTTAGTGTTTATATAGTTCGGAGGTAGTTTTGTGAGTAAAGAAACTGATAGTTTGAAGGTGTAGGAGTGGGACACATCGAGCCTAAGGCCGCCTTAATGCACGGGCCAACCGGGGCGGTGCCCAGGGGCCTATGACGCTCAGGGGGCCTATCATTATCATTATTATTTGTTGTTATTATCTGGTTTAATGGGAGCATGTAAATGCTAAATAAGAGGGGCCCTAGGATAGAGCCCTGGGGGACCCCGCATGTGACTGACGAGGGCTGTCTCTGTACTGTGGTGCCTATGAAAACCAGACTGATAAATATCAGATAGATATACTATCGATCGATTGATAGTATATCTATACACACATATAGGAGGCGTATATATAACACATACATATATAAGACCGCGGGGGATCGTGGTCGGGCTGGGGTTGCCTACTTAGCCTCTTTACCCCGGGGCCTATCAGCTGGTTAAGGTGGCCATCTTCTGTGCCTTCTGAAAGAGTGTTTTCGAAGGCTGGTGAGGTGGTGTCCAAAAGCACCAAAAACTGTTGAGAAACTGCTTATTCTTAAAATTGAATAAAGTTTCCCATGTTCTGTATATCTTTGTCCAAGTTACACAAGCATTTTCAGTCCACTCCTCCAAGTTACACAATCATTTTCACTTTCCTCCACCTGCTTAAGCCCATTCTTTTTGCCTCAAGTGACAGATACACATTATTACACAACCTGCCATAACATTTGATATTACCATTTTTGGCATAATTTACAGACAGATTACATTAAAAATATTGTTATTATTCACATTTGTAATATTTTATGTGGAGAAATATTTTTTGGAACTCGTCATTCCCAAGAGCCATAGCAGAATCACAACTTTAATGCATCACACATTAAGTGTAGCTAAGCCTAGTTTATTTTTCTCTCACCACAAATTTGCACTCAGATGCAGACGTATTGACGGAGACGTTTTCCGTTTATAGCACTCCGCTTTTCCTCTCCATTCTCTATTGTTTTTTTAGCATTGCTCGACCAAGACAGCAGGGGGCGCTAAGTTTTCATGGCGTCTCTGCCTACTATCAAACAGCGTCGTTTCAGTTTTTTTCTTGGCTTGTGAACGACAGAAAGTAATTTTTGATTAAGCTGTAAAGCTTTTTATAAGAGGTGCAGCTCATAGAATCCTCTAGAAACACATGGAAACAAACACAGCAGCCTTTTTGTTGTTTTCCTACACCTCCTTGTTTTCAAAATCGCCAAAGGAACAGATTAGATAAGTTATCCTTTCAATATAAAGCATGCATTAACTACTGATTACAGCGACAATAGAGACCTGTTCTGGTGAAGCGATCTCTGGCTGTTACTGAAACTAACCAATTGCAGACGCCCTCTGTTGACGGAGAAAGATAGTTAAAAAATAGGGCTCTACTCCGTGCGCGCTTGCATAGGTGACGGAGAGCCCTTGCCACCAACTGTGGATATGGAAGACTTTCCTCCTCTCCCCGAGACTCCCAGCAAGTCCCCAGTGGCAAATAAAGCTCTTTTGGCAGCTGAGCAAGGTTCATCAGCTTCAAACGAAGTCATTGTTATCGAACTGATTAACAATCGAGCGGACTCTGAAAATGCGTGCAGATTCATTGGAGAACCTAACAAGAGACAACTCAAAGAGGATCGATGAAAATACTCTAAAGATCGAAGGGATAAAAATTTGCAGGCAAATTCGTAAAATATAAAGTACTCGTAGAATTTGCCTGCAACGAAATAAAGATACACAAAGTCAGCTAAAAATGTTGACCCACGTTTGAAGATAGAAGAAAAAACTGTGGCAGCTCTTCAGGCTCAGGTGCTGGAATTAGAATCTTATTCAAGGAGATGGAAATTAAGCTTTTTGGTGTCACTGAAAGCGCTGCTGAAGATCTGAAATCCACAGTCATTAAGGTGTTTTAGAGCATTGTTGGAAAAGACTTGCAGCAGACATCAGTCGCCTTGGGAAACCCAATCCATCCAGCACACGTCCCAGAGCGATCATCATCAGATTTTTCCAAAGATCCAACAGAGATGCCATCTGGAAGGCCGCTAAAACCAGCTCTTTCCTTCGAGAAAAAAAACTACGCTTTGCTGAGGATCTCTCCACAGCTACCAGTGAGGCCAGGCTGAGGTTGTGGCCCATCATTCAAAAAGCCAGATAGGAAGGAAAAGGAGCCGACTTTCTGGGCTGCAGAGCATTCATCAATGGGCAAGAAGTTAAGTAGCCAGGCCATGGTTGGTCATTTGATACTGTGACTTGTCTTGACACTGAAATAGGTGCTTTTTCATTGAAAGCAAAACAGAGAATCCTAATTAAAATCTTAGTGTGCAGTTGCCCATTTGGAAAACAATGAAAACCCGTTCACTGTGGGCTCGCTCAGTCTCCTTCTTCCAAAATGTTCTTTCTGATTACCTTTAAACCTCTCAAAATACTGTTGAGCCACTATGTTTGAAAAAAACAACAACTTATGTGCAGGTTAAGCTCTGAAAATATAAGTTCTTTCTTTTTAATTCTCTGTAGTGTTTTTATTTGTTCTCAAAAATGTAATTGTCTATTGTTTCTCTTAATGCCAGGGAGCTAAGAAATAACGTAAAACGTAAAGCTACATTTTTGTTTCTTAAACAGTGGAACACCGGCTTTTGTTTAGTCAGGAATCTCATTCTGTTTGTTCTGACCCAGTGGGGAAATGACTTATGGTTTTCTCATCACTCTGAAAAATCAGCAGGAGTATTAAACATGAAACATAAATTTAATGGGAATATTCTTTACACAGAAATTGATGCTAAAGGGCACTTTGTCGGTCAAAATATCAACTACAATAATAATATAGCCTAATAATTATCTTCAATATATATGGATACAATTCCAACGCAGAGAATAAACCACTATTTCTTGAAATTGAAAAAACATTAAAAAATGGCTTTTTAAACACCCAAACTCTGCCGTTATCTTAGGTTGAGATTTTAACATAGTTTTAAATTCTCAAATTGATCGATGGCCAACCTTTAAAGAAAATAGCAAAAACTTATTCCTCAAAACTTTTATGGAATAATTCAAATTAGTTGACATCTGGAGACTTAAACATCCAAATGTTTCCTCTTTTACATGGAATAATAAGTCCAGAACAGCTTTTTCTCACTTAGGCTTTTGGTTAATTTCCAGTGATTTAGAGGATAAAGATATTTCAGTAAACATTTTACCATCTCCGTTAAGTGATCTTCAAGCTGTCCGCATAGATATCGCTTTTTGTTCTTTACAAAATATCAGTAAATCTCATTACTGGAAATTAAATAATTCATTATTTAATAATAAAATAGTAACAGCTAAAATTTTATCCAGATTTTTCAATACAGCTAAATTGGATAACTCTTTTTCCATTAATTGGGAGTTATTCAAATATGAATCTGCTACGTTTTTAAGAAAATTTGGCAACAAGAGCAATACGTCATCATGGGCATTTTAACACTGTCTCAAAAATCTCCGGATAATCTGTCAGATAATGAAATTGTAGAAATGATTAAACTACAGGAAGAGAACAAAGAGAACAAAATTCTTCAAATTTCTCATTTTACAAGAAACTATATACATCGCAATATTCTGAAACAGACGCTGAAACATTCTTTAGCTCTTTAAAAATCACTCCGAACACTTCAAAACTCTGAAAAAGAACTATGTGATCATCCGGTGACTGTTGCAGAAGTATGTGACTGCAACAAACCTTTAAAACAAAACAAATCTCCAGGAACGGATGGTCTAATCTCTGCATTTTAATCCTTAATCTCCCAGCAGATGGCGCTGTTTCTTCTAGAAGTCTACAATGGTACATCCAATGATACTTTACCATGTAGTATGACCCAAGGCCTTATCGCCCTCATTCCAAAACCTCATAAAGATTTACTCTATAGCGATAACTAGCGGCCCATCTGTCTTCTTAATAATGATTATAAATTTAATTATTAATTTTCGCAAAGCGAATCAAATCTGTTCTTAACTCTATAATAGATTAATCACAATGTGTTTTTTTATCCAACAGACATATTTGTAATAATATTCCATTAGTTTTAGATATACTCGATTACTCTCATCTAATTGCAGAAAACTCATTCATGTTATTTCTGGACTTCTTTAAGGCCTTTGATACAGAATAACATGCTTTTTTGTATCGTTCCTTACAAAAATTTGGTTTTGGTATTTACTTCTTTAGGGTCATTAAAACTCTTTACAACAAAGCTACTTGCGCTATAAAACTTACATTTGGTTCATCCTCAAGATTTGATATTAAACATGGAATCAGACAGGGATGTCCTATATCTCCATTCTTCTTGTAGCTCAGCTTCTCTGTGATCATATTAAATCTAGTCCATTACAAGATATTTTCATTGCTAACAGATACATTGTCATTAGTCAGCTAGCTGATGACACAACTCTTTTTCTTAACGACAGCTCTTAAGTTCAGTTAGCAATAGATTCAATTAAGTCTTTCTCCAAAGTGTCTTGAATACTGTATGTGCTTTGTATTTTGAAAAAAGAAAAAGTTTAAATAAAAAAAAAAGGAACGAGAAAAAAAGAAGAAGCATAAACTAGGCATAAAACCTACACCTGCCTGTGATTATGTATCTGGCCAGTAGGGGGGTTTGTGTTCACAGTGATTTGGGATGTATTTGATTATCTCAAGGAAATTTCAATCAAACGCAACTGGACTTGTTAATTTGTCTTGGAAGACGTTTCACCTCTTATCCAAGAGGCTTCATCAGTTCATGCTCGCCGCTGACCAGGCTGGGACTGGTCCAACTAACTGGTGTGGAGACTCAGCTATTTAACCTCTTGGTTTATTGTAAGAAGTAATTTTGCTAACAGGAGCTAGCACTAGCTATAGCTAGCACTAGCTATAGCACATAAAACACCCACCTAGAGCTTGTAGAGCTTCTCCTCCATGCTGGCTCTCACTCCACCGACTGCTTTACCCCCGACATAGCTGCTACTTTCTACATGGTCAGATTTATAGAGGCTTTGTCTGTGTTTAATACTCCTTTCTTCGTCCTGGAGGTTACGGCCATCACTCTCCTTCTTCTTCTGTAGTTGTAGTCTGCTTAGCGTTTTTACACAAAACCTAAAGTAACTTTTACCTCTGGTCGAAAATCAGCATTTTCTCTGCATCAAAATTTGTTTTTAAAAATCACGAACATCATATGTTCGATCCACGGCACATTTCAAACTGCATCAGAAAATAATTTTAACTCCCGTTAGCAAAATTACGTCATATATTCGCATATATGACGTAATTTTGCTAACGGGAGTTAAAATTATTTTCTTCTGACTTCTGATTTGTAGGCATTTTAAATGCGAATTTTTAAAATCAAATACATCCCAAATCACTGGACAAACACAGTTGAAACGTACATCATTAGTTATTATTTATATCGAATTACAACATATGTGTGATTCAGAACGTAAGACAAAGTGGACCACAAAATAACTTTTATTGCTCCATTGACTTCCATTCATTATTTTTTCGGTTTGGGTACCCACGGGCCGACTGGAAGGGGAGGAGACTTAGGCTCCCCATTGGCTCAAGAGGTTCAATGCCTCATCGGGCTTCATCTCACCATCACTAGTGAACAGATCTGGCTCACTATTTGGCAGGACAAGATGTCAGTTTTTTCCTCTTTGTCTCCCTTATTTAATGCATAACAAACACATATGAATGATGTATAAAGTGTTTACAGATACATTTATTACATATCTATAAACTATTTATTAGCCATCTCTAAGGGGTGCCTTATTGTAAAGTGATACCCAACTATGAATCAAACAAAACATTAGATAGAAGCAGAAAATGGACATTGGAAAGTTGTGTCCTTTGGAGATTTACTGTCTTAGAACAGAAATAATTGTAAAATAAATACAGTAAGGCCTATACTTTGTAGAACACGGAAATAAAAACTTTATTGAGACTAAATGAAAGGTAAGCAGAATACATCAATGAGAAGAGTGGAGATTGAATACTAAGCCAGAATGATTCATTTAATTGGAGCAGTGCTCTTTTTGCTGAATGACTCTACAGTTCCTGAGTGTGTTGAAACCCAGGAGCTAATTTTGGCTAATGTGATTTGTGTTAGCTCTTATTAAGGATCGTGTCCCTGTGTAGGCCATGCTGCAGAGTAGACAGCTAAAGCTGCAGCTCTGTATTTATAGCAGGGGTTCTTAGTGGCTTTCTCTGTTGTTCACAGGGCACTGTGTTCATGCTGTTTTGAGGATGGATTAGGGTGGACTTGTTGGATTAAACCATTAACATTCTGTTAGAGTAGAGCTTCCTGTCCTTTTGCCCATTTTTTTTCAGTAAATCCAGCCATGTTAAGGTGAAGAACGGAAGATTGATCTATAATTTGAGACTCATGGATTGGTAATAATGGACAATGTATTTTGACATGATGGAAGAAATGCACTGGAAGAAAGCTCTTGCACATAGCCGTTGAAAGTAGAAGACTCTGTAGATGTTCATGTGAAGGACACCATGGGAGCAGCTCTGAGCTGGTTTGCTGCACGGATTTGTGATTTTCTTCTGATCACAACGGATGCACTAAGAATCTGGGGAGTAAGTATCAGCTCACGTTGCTCTTCCAAACATAGATTTGCTTTTTTATGAATTATTTTATCTAACCATCAACCCTAACACATGGTAGTCGGTTCACTTAAGGCACTTTGCAAAAGAGTCAAACTATGCAGACATTGAAATTCCATGTCAAGTACATCCAAGTTCAGTTAATTTTTCCAATCAGATTTAAAGTTTTCTATCAAAGGAAACCCAACAGATTGCATCGAGACAAGACACATTCTCTGCTTGGGAACATTACATTGTCGGTCAACTAACTGACCTGTGGTAGAGCTCTGCTAAGTTCACCCCTCCTTAGTTACTGTTGCTAACTAGGACAAGCAGTCACAGCCAACTGCATAATAAAAAAGACAGTGCTCTGTGCCCAAATAATTCCCAAATAAGCTCTCAACAACTTTTGAAGCGAACAACAATAAAGTAGAATTACATGAAAATAAACTGAAACTAGAGGCCTCATCTGGCATCAGTCGTCCTTCACAAGGGAAACGTTACCATTGTTCATCTACAGCAGGATAATCTGTTCAAACCACCAGTGACATCACTAAGAGACCCGCCCTTTTCAGACACTGCCTCCTGTAGATGTCTTGTATGGCAGGAAGTGGTGCTCTGGTGATGTACTGGTCAGCTTTCACCACCCTCTGCAACACCTTCCGGTCCAAGGCAGAGCAGCTCACGTACCAGACTATTATACAGTGGGTTAGGATGCTCTCTGTGGTGCAGTGGTAGTTGTTCACCAGGATGTCTGAGGACAGGTGATTCTTCCTCAGAGTCCTCAGGAAGAAGAGCCACTGGTTAGCCTTCTTAAACAGCTTCGAGCAGCTGGTCGTCCAGGTTAGATCCTCGGAGATGTGGACTCCCAGGAACTTGATAAGCATTATTTATAAGCATAACAATTAATCAGTTACCATGATTTATTCTTTGACTTGTTATTTTTATTAATGGGATAATAGACTATGCCTAAACCTACTGGCTTTAAAAAAACAACAACAAAATCCTCCATAATTCATCCAACAAAAATAAAATTGCACATGGACAAGACATCTTTGAAAGTTCATAATAAATGTAATCTGTTCAGAATATTTTAGCCTACTTGTCCCATAAGCCTCACAGACGTGTGCTTTCTGCGTTCTTGTGTGCCTGCTGTGCTGTGCAGCGAGTGTTCTCTGTGCATTGTCTTTACTGACCCTGTCCAGCCAAGGATGGAGCTTTTCCCACTCGTCTAGCCTATATCTTTGTAGCGTTTTTGGGACATTTTTAAAGGCGCTGCGTGGGAAACCCCAGTGTGTTGTGTGTGTCTACTTGATCAATACTGAGTGCGAAACACTCGCGAGCCGCAAACACAAACAATTTGCGATCCCGTTTGATCCTGCCGTCAGAATGTACGGCGATATTTATTTTATTTTTATACAGGCTATGAATAAAGCAGTATGAAGCCAGAAGTATGTGATCGACACACATAATAGACATTTATGAAAATACGGAACCAATGGAGTCCCTTATTATTTCAAAACGGGACGCCACATTTAATAGTCAAATACGGGACGATTCCGTATTTTAAAGGTATGCTTGGCAACCCTAGTGGAGATGAGAAAACGGAATACTATAAACAAAACACGTCTCTATCAATATGTCTGCGTCTGAGTGCAAATTCGCGGTCGGAGAAGCATAAACTCGGCTTTTGTTGTTGTTGGAGTCCCTTGCACAAATGAGCATAAAAGTTGTTGACCTTGGTGAGGAAGGAGACATCTGAGGATGCGGGGGAGGGTTTAATGGTACTGTAGTCTGTGATAGTCTGGAGTCCTTGCCACATACATCAGGGGCTGGAGTTGGAGAGGTGTTCTTCTACCTATTGTGGTGGTGTTTGGCATTTATGAACCTCCATTTTAGCTCAGCCCTGGCTGTATTGTAGGCCTGTGCATCCCCTGACCTGAAGGGGTTGTGGGCCTTCAGGAGGAGTCGAACATCCTAATTCATCCAAGGCTTCTGGTTGGGGTACATGGTGATCTGTTTCTGGGTGGTGACAAGGTCTGTAGTCATGAACATGTAGTCCAGTACAGATGAGGCATACTGGTCCGAGTCTGTGTAGATGAAAGTATTCCAGGCTGTGTTTTTGAATCGGTCCCGGAGCTCAGCGTCTGTCCCCTCTGGCCACTCTTCAATTGTGCTCACAGCAGGTTTCATGAGTGGTAATAAGGGAGGTGTGTTGCAGTGGGATGCTTGAACAGCGTTGTTTAGGTCTCTGTATGATTGTGTGGCAATTCTATAATTTTGGTCGGCAGTGTCGTCACTTCCGTCTGGAGCATGTCTATTGCCTTAGGTACGGCCAGGGTACAGCATGTGTTCACATGATCTGTATCCACTCGTACCTGGACTCTGATATTACCTCTAAGGCAGGTCTCTGGCTGTATCCTGGCAAGGTCCAGGCGGTGTTCACATGGTATGAAATAAGTAGATTTTGAGCAAATAAGGTACCCGAATATGCTCTCGAGTCCCATGTAACCTTTTAAGTTAGAGTGGTTGAAGTCCCCGGCAACAATAAAAGCAGCTTCACCATGTTTAGTCTGGTGTTTGCCAATGGCTGTATAAAGTTCTTTCATAGCCAGCCTAGCATTAGCATCCGGGGGGTACACATCATAGTGAGTACAACGGAAGTGAGTTCTCTGAGGAGATAAGGTCTACATTTGACCATTAAAACTTCACATTAGGTGAGCAGTGACTCTCAATAGTAGTAGAGTTTGTGCACCAAGTGTGAAAAACGGCTCAAAAGGAGGCGTTGCCTGGCGGACCAGGAAAAACGTGGGGGAAAGAAAGGCTGGGCATGGTCTGGGCTGTGACTGACATTTTAGCAGCAGCAGCGCAGAGTCACAGATGGCCAGAAAGATGGAGAGAGCCGTAGTAACGCAAGCTCCTTTGCCTGGAAATAATCTGGAGGTTGAGATTTTTTCCTCAACTTCGTTCTCCAAAGGGAACAGAGTACAGGGAGATCGAGGTTCTGCAGAGGAGGGGAGTGGCGCCATATTGTTACAAGCCGTTGTTTCATTCTCTGCCCGGAGCAGCAGCAGATACCGAGCCCGTAGCGACATTGCAGGATAGAATGAGCGCTGTCTCTGAGTGGTGCCTTGTTGTTGGCTAAATCTAATGCTAAATATAGATTAGCTCAAGTAATTCCGTGACTCTGCCTCAAAAGGAGCACCTGCGGCCACTGTACATCATTGTCAGCTACAGAAAATGTGTGTTGCAGACAGATGTATCAAAGCATGATAAGAAACATTCAGGAATGTGCAAAAAAAAAAAAAAAACACCATAAAAATTATTCCATTAAAAACTAACACTTAGCCCAGATTTTATTTTCCATCTACTGATATATCAATTATTTCCTTTATCATAGGTAATGAGCAAATGCTGGCAAGTAGGGGTAACCTCCTGCACCTGCACCCAGGTTTTGAGCCGATTGTGCTGCAGGCAGTTCATGGCACCTCGCTGCGGAGGTGTGGCCAAGACCACTCATGTTATATACTCCACCACAGCTGGACTGCTGTCGTAACTATTCCAAGCCTACGTACAGTAAATACTCCCGTCGTCCAGTCGAGACATCAGCTCCGTCCCCCGCATAAATATACACATTCTGTCTCAGTAGTAGGGATTTATAGTTTTCACCTCAACACTGACTCTAGGGAACATAATACCAGCTTGGCGGAGAAGGAATGGTTTGTTAAAATAGTTGCTACTCACTTAAAGGCCAATGATTTAAGTCAGGCTGACGGAGGAGGACCAGCTCTCTCTGAGCTCTCCTGATCTGTCCGATTTTTGCCTTATTCTCGCCTTAAAGATTTAGGGTTAGACTGTTCTTTTTAGTTTTCTGCAGTTTCCTCTAAATGTATGTGCTGAGTCTCTGGAAGTACACTATTAGATTAGGCTTTTTCTGGTGGATTGCTTCCAAAGGACCTCTTTAAGACTTTGGATCAACGTCTTGGCGTTTTACTCAGCTGAAGACTTGTGCCCAGCTACCTGCTAAACCGGATCACCTTTTCCGGACACCTTTGAAAGACTGTGATTAACAACATGGCAAACTGCTCAGCCGAAGACTTTGATAAGCTACTCCAAAGACAGAACGCCCTGGAGGAACAGCTCCGGAATAATGAAGAAAAACTATGTCGTTTGGAAATTAACTATGAAATCAATGCTGGATATAAAATTGAGACGACAATGCCGACAAAGGAACAACAACAACATAAATCCAACAGCCCGGTGCTTCGGTCCTGCCTCAATGAGAAAGCACCGAAAAACACCATTCCCTCACCGAGACGTCGAACGGAAACTCGAGGAGAACTGGCCGCCTCTTCAAAGAAACACTGGAAATACCTCCATGCCCGTTCCCAGGAGAAGGAAAAGGCAGAGGAGGAAGCTCCTGGCATCATTTCCCTCCCCCTGGAATTCCCCTAAAGAACAGATTTACAGCCTTAGACTCCCTGCAGGACAGAGCCCCTGCCAAATGTCAACGCCAGCAGGAGAAATCGAGGAATAGAGCTATGGATGGAAAAAAAGCAAAAAGAAACAAAGCTAAGGTTCTGATTATTCATGATGGCTCCATAAATGGGATTGAAAACTTATTTAGCCACAACACAAACATCCACTGTTTCCCAAGGTACACTATAAGAGAAATTATGGAACAGATCCCCTCTATTCTTGCTCTTCATCCTGGAATGCACACACTGATCATACATCCTGGCGCTTATGACATCAGCCTACGCCAGAGTGAGGTCTTAAGAGCTGATGTATCACAACTGCTCTTGGCCCTTAATCAGCTCAACATCTCAAACACCTGGTTGTCTGGCCCAGTTCCAGAAGGTAAGGATGAACGGTTTTCTAGAATTAGGTCTCTTCACAAATGGATGAAAACAAAATGCCTGGAAACTTCTATTGGATATGTGAGCAACTTCAAATTCTTTGGATCAGCATCTCTATTTAGGTCTATTGGACCTAAGGAGGAGCGATCCAGAGTCAGCACACAGCTTCAGCTAATACAACTAAAAACGACTCATCAGGCCTGTAATCTAGGTGTTATAATGGACTCAGACCTGAACCTGCATGCTCACATGAAGGCAATAACAAGGTCAGCCTTCTATCACCTGAAGAACATTTCTAGGATTAAAGGACTGATGTCACAGAAGGACCTTGAAAAACTGATCCATGCATTTATCTTTAGTCGGATTGATTACTGCAACAGCGTCCTCACAGGTCTACCTAAAAAAGCAATCAACAACTGCAGCTGATCCAGAACGCTGCTGCACGTGTTCTCACTAGAACCAGGAAAGCAGAACACATCACCCCAGTTCTTAAGTCCGTACACTAGCTCCCTGTAGCTCAGAGAATAGACTTTAAAATACTCCTACTACTTTATAAATCAATGAACGGTTTAGCACCAAAGTATGTTGGAGATCTGCTGTCACTATACCGCCCCAGCAGACTACTCAGGTCCTCAACTCTAATTTACTAAACATTCCTAGAGTTAGAACTAAACAGGGAGAAGCAGCTTTCAGCTTCTATGCTCCACAAATCTGGAACAAACTTCCAGAAGAATACAAAAATGCTGAATCATTAGGCTCTTTTAAATGAAAGATTAAAACTCTACTATTCAGTGCTGCCTTTGAGCCCTAAATTGCGCTGTCTGATTACTATTTGATTCGCATGGTTTAATTTTTATCCTTATTTTTTTATTTCATTTTTAATGTATTGTGTTTCATTTGTTTTTATTCTATATTGCATAAATTTGTGTTTTATCTGTTTTCAATCTATATTGCATACATTTGTTCCTTACATCATCTTTTCTTATTGATTGATTGTGTCTCTGTTAAACCTATATGTTTCTGTTTTTCTCTAATCATGCTTCTGTAACCATGCATTTGGTATCATTATCACTGAATCGTGCAAAGCACCTTAAATTGCCTTTTGTTGAAAGTGTGCTATATAAATACAATTGCCTTGCCTTGCCTTGCCTAAGTAGATAACCTGAGATTAGCCGTTAGCAAGGCAGGACTTGAATTCCAGTGAATTGCGTTAGAGTGTAATCATTTAACCACTTGGGGCACTAAACGGTTTTTGGTACAAAATTTATATTTTCACTAAAATGTTCTAAAATACATAAAATACTTACTGGAAATGTAGATAGTGCTATTATAGACTCAATTATACAGTTTATCAACAAAAAAAGTTAATTTTGGGGTGAGTTACTCTTTAAGCGGGTAAACTATGTGTGTATGTCAGTTGTACTGCCAGCTTTTTGTAAAAGTGAATTGTTACGCGTAACGTTACACTCACTGTGGAAACATTCGAGCCAAAGTCTAAGTGAAAAAAAACGTTTGCAAGGTGTTTTTCTTTTCAAATTTATCAATCATGTTCAGCAGCACATCTGCCAAAAGAAGGAGGGTCCGTGTCTCTCAGAAATTATTGTTTAAATTTTAATAAATTTTGTGGCCATGCTTGCGACTTTCTAAAGTTCCTCATCATGCATTTTTGCAAAGTGTGCAATTATGATTCGGACATAAGGCACCAGGGAGCTGCAGATAATTTATAAATCACCACCTGTGACATTGCAAATGTGCTGTAAATAGTGCTGTCAAAATTAATACATTAATTCCTAGAATAAACTGGATACATTTTTTAACGCAATTTGGTAAAGCCTAGTTTATACTATTTCTAGCAACAGCTAGAGATCGTTTCACCAGCACGGGGCTCTATAGCCACTGTAATCAGTAGTTACTGCGTTTGGGCACTACAAGCATTACATTTAAAGGACAGTTTATCTAATCTGGTCTTTTGGTGATTTTGAGCACAGGGATGTATAGAAAAAAAAACCAAAAGGCTGCTGTGTTTGTTTCCATTCATTTTTAGAGTATTCTATGAGCTGCACTTCTAGTAAAAGCTTTACAGCCTTGACAGGAGAGCCCAGAAAATCTTCCTATGAAGCTTGTTTTCCCATGTGAATTCCAAAGCACCTCTGTGTTCCCTAACAAAGATTACTGAGGCACCTGACTACCGGAGGAGGAGCAGCTCTCTCTGAGCTCTCCTGATCTGTCTGATTTTTATCTTATTTTCGTCCTATTCTCCCCTTTAAGATTTAGGTTTAGATTATGTGTTTTCAGTTTTCCTCTTAATTTATGTGCATAGCCTCTGGAAGTACACTATTAGACGGGAATTTTTCTTGTGGATTGCCTCTAAAGGACCTCTGTAAGACTGTGGATCAAAAACATGGTGTCTAACTTAGCTGAAGACTTGTGCCCAGCTACCTGCTAGACCGGATCACCTTCTCTGGGCACCTCTGAAAGACTGTGAAAAAATGTGTATTAAATACCTGGCACACTGCTCAGCTGAGAAGTTTGATAAGCTACCCCAAAGACAGAACGCCTTGTAGGAACAGCTCCCGAATATGGAACAAAACTATGCCTTCTGGAAATAAACTTTGAGATTAATGCTGAGATTAATGAGACGACATTACAGACAAAGGAACAACAACAAAAACTGATAGCCCCGTGCTTCGTACTAGCCTCAATCAGAAAGTACTGAAAAAGGGAGTGTCGATGCGCTGAGAGAAAATGGCGGAACACTCCAGTCCAGGTTTATTATGAGATATATAAAGAGAGACTGAACAAATATCAATTAACCTTAAAGGATGTAAGGGAATTATTCTTCTCTGACATTATTCACAGAAACAATAATTTAGCTAGAAGCCTAAATAAGGGTAACCTTCAATTGTTAACATTTGCACCCCAGCACCTCACCTTCCAAGGCACCTTAGTTTTTGTCTGTTGCTTGCAGGAGCCCTCCATATCAAGGACAAACCTGGTGATAAAGCAGCATAACTCTGACAGCGAGATTCCAGTAGCCGGGTAGCTCAACTCTGTCACAGTTAGACACAACTCCCTTCTTTGAATACACTTATGTAAATCTGTAAATAAACGTGATCTAGAAATGTGTAGATAAATGTGATCTAGGAATGTGTAAATAAATGTGATCTAGGAATGTGTAAATAAATGTGATCAATAATTTTTTTTTAAATGTGCAAATAAATGTGAACTAGAAATGTGTAACTAAATGTGATCTAGAAATTTGTAAATTAATGTGATCTAGGAATGTGTAAAAACATGTGATCTAGAAATGTGTAAATAAATATGATCTAGAAATGGGTAAATAAATGTGATCTAGAAATGGGTAAATAAATATCTAGGAATGTGTAAATAAATTTGACCTAGAAATTTGTAAATAAATGTGATCTAGAAATTGTTAAATACATGTGATCTAGAAATTTGTACATAAATGTGATCTAGAAATGTGTAATTAAATGTGATCTAGAAATGGTTAAATAAATATGATCTAGGAATGTGTAAAAAATGTGATCTAGAAATGTGTGAAAAAATGTGATCTAGAAATGGGTAAATAAATGTGATCTAGAAATTTGTAAATAAATGTAATCTAGAAATGTGGAAATAAATAAATAAATGTGGGAATAAATAAATAAATATGGAAATAAATAAATGTATGTGAAATTAAATATTTTTATTATTTGTTTTAAATTGTATTTATTTATTTATTTATATCCACATTTATGTATTGATCGTCACTTATGGCGAAATTGGTCCTCCATAGATACTATCATTGCCAATATTCTATTTTATTTTATTTATATATATGTATTTAGACTCTGCGTCCATTAAAAAACAAACAAGCAAACAGGAAAAAAACATACAAGAATTTAAAAGAGGCAGTCATTCCAGTGCTTTCACATGACTGAATGATACCTCACAGCAGACCAGGGTTGGACAACAATGATAAAACTAAGTTCTGAGTCATTGAGTTGATAGATTAACTTGTACACCATATTTTGCAACAAAGCATGAAATGAAGTCACTCACACTTGACAGAATTATTCACTTGCACTGTACCACCTGGGTTTCCCCATCAAAATTCACAGGCAATCATTATAGGCAACTTGTAACTTGTGAATACTTGCCTTTTCAAAGCTATAAAGCTATAAAGAGGGGTACAGTAAGCCCTGAATAGAGTAATATTGATATCATCTCAACACCAGAAACATTTTTGTCTCAGCACATTGGTTTGTCTATATAAAATATGGTGTTACCTGTACATATCATCATCATCAGTCAGATCGTCATGTAAGATGTGTCCCAGATACTGAATATATCTACAAAAAGGCAAAACTGAGCCTGACAAAAAAAAATTATGGGAATATCAGTTCCTTCCACACTTAGGTCGACAATCCATAACAGAGCTTTTTTTGCATTATAGCTGATATTAAATTCTACCCCATATTCTGAGCATACTGTATATTGAGCAGCTCCTGAAACCCAGCAGTGGAAGGAGAAAAGACTGCCAAATCATCAGCATACATAAGATGATTAACAACTGTATTTCCTACCACACACCCTGTTTTAAATCTTCCCAGTTGATCTGATAGGTCATCAATATAATTATTAAATAGGCAATGACGGACTCCATTTCTCACCCCGAATGGGGCAGAGACAACAGTTTTATTTGGAAACACTGATAAGCATACCAATAAACTAGAAGCATTAGGATACTGTCAGACACACCCCTATAACTCAAAAAAACAACTTATGATGGTTTATTTGATCAAATGCTTTAGATGCATCTATAAAACCATTTAAAACAGAGGAGTTCTGTCTTCTATATCTGTCAACAATTTCCTTTAAAGCATAAATGCAAAGATCAGCACCATGTTTAGCCTTAAAGCCAAACTGGTTATCAGAGATGCATGTGTAAGCAGACAACCTATCTAATAGGATGCGCTCTAGGACTTCTGACAGCACACTGGCTAAAGCACTTCGTTAGTAGTTATCCATGCTGGCGACTTTGCCTGCTTTGTTCTTAATAACAAGGAACCAGCGTTACAGACAGCATAGAGTCTGGTAACATTCCATGAGTCATAAAACTAGTAAAACAGATGGCTATAGGAAATGCTACGTTTGGGCTAGCATATTTAAGATGTTCTGCTGAGATTTTGTCTGAGCCACATGCCTTGTTATCAGCTAACCGTGCAATGGTTTGTAGTACTTTGGCTGTGATTTGCATAGCATCACTGCTGGAAATCGTACCTACAATGTAAGGGTCACTCTTGACAAAATTAAAAAGTTCAGAGTAGTACTGGCTCCATAATTCGGCTATATTGTCACTACCAGAAACTCCCCCTATGGTATATAGCAGAGATGTATTGCCACTATTTAAAGTTTTCACTTTTCAGAAACCAATAACATTTTTACCATGGAGCTTTTCAGCCATGGAATCTGCTCTCAATTCTTGCTCGTGTTTGTTAATATAACGAACTGCATATTTATATCTATCGGTAGTGGCTTTTTTGAGATCGAGAACAGGCCCCTCTCTTGGTCTGCTTCTCTGTACTGTTGAATTAAAAGTTATCAAATAATTCTGTGCATGTTCAAAACAGAGACAAGGAACCAATTTCCAGTTCTTAACATGTATTTTGAACAGATTAACAGATATGCGGGTTTTACAGAGAAAAACAAAAACAATTCTCTGGGGCAGATTAAAGAATCTGACCGTTGAATGATTTTCATGTCATCACTTTTATAGACACCAGACTTTTGCCAGGGTTGTAGGCGTTTCTTCTCCCTCGAATCTTACTCCAATCAGATCATTTCCAAACAGTGTCCCAGCCATGATCTGCTGTCAGAGAATTATGCAGTCCGAAGATGGGTCGTCTCTGTTCTGGGTCAAAGGTTCATTATAAAGAATTATGGTTAAATGGCTATCTGCTTCCCCCAAACTCTTCTCCCAGTTTTTATCTACACATCCTGCTTTTACAGCCTTGCAATAAAACTCACCCCAGAGTTTTATGACTTAAAAGCTTACCTGCATAAACAATAGTGACAAACCCATTTTTACAACCATGCAAACTATATAAACAGTCTTTTACCTTCTGAATAATAAAAGTTTAAACTCTCTGCAGAATATAGCAAGAGACACATTTTTGCTCCTTCCCGGCTTAATATTGCATCTCCTCTCAGAGTTGGCACAGGATGGTGTGGTGGCCTCAGATATAGATCCAACAATATTGTCAAACAAGGCACAGACCTCCTCCTGATGACTTTTTAGGTCACAATTTACATCAGTATACAGGACAGCTTCTTTGGGTAAACAAAGGCTACCCATAAGTACATTAGTGCTTTCAAAATATGAAAGCATATCGCTGTATTAATGAGACAGGTGGTTCCTCTGTGATCTTTCTCCGAGGTCGTCCATGCTTAAGCACCCGGCTCCACTCCGGTGTGTTGAATACAATACTGTTATTAAATCTTTTATCATAAATTGTTGTTTTTAATCAAATTTTAAGTGTTGTCTTTATTATTTCATTTATAAATGTTCTTTTATGCTTTCTCTTAGTGATTCTATGTTTTAATTTCCACATTTTTGTAATCATGTAAAGAACCTTCAATTGACTTGTGTTGAAAGTTTGCTATATAAAGAAAATTGCCTTGCCTTGCCTCACAGCTTAATCAAAACTGACTTTCTTTTGTCCGTTTTTCCTTAAATGGGGAATGTGTTCACAAGCTTAAGAAAAATACAGAAACTATGCTGCAGTGGTAGGCAGAGGCATTAAACCAATAAAAGTTGGCACCCCCTGCTGTCCTGGTTAAGAATTGCTTTGCAACGCTGAAAAATCAATGAAGAACAGAGAGAAAGAAACAGAGAACTATGAATGGAAAACGTCTCGGTCAATACGTCAGCGTCTGGGTGCAAAATTGCTGTTGGAGTAGTATAAACTAGGTTTTATACAGTGGGGAGAAAGAAGTGTTTGATCCACTGCTGATTTTTGCAGTTTTCCCACTCACAAACCATGTAGAGGTCTGTAATTTGTATCAAATAGAATAGAATGGAATTCTATTCCTTTAATATTCCAACCAGGGGAAATTTGGTCGTAAACAGCAGCCAAAGAAACAACAAATATACAACATATGTAACAGAAGAGAAATATATATACAAAAAAGTACAATAATACACAGAATATGTACATCAACACAGAATATGTATATCAGGTGGAAATAATGTGCAAATTATAGCGGTGTGGTTGTTTAGTGCAAAATGTAAGATACAGTGCAGGTATAAAATATTTACATTTGTTGGGAGCAGTTTTGGTTATAATCATCAACTGTGAGAGACAGAATCTAAAACAAAAATGCAGAAAATCACAGTGGATGATTTTTAAATAATTAATTTCCCATTTTATTGCATGACAAGTTTTTGATACATCAGACAAACAGAACTCGATATTTGCTACATAAACCTTTGCTTGCAATCACAGAGATCAGACATTTTCTGTAGTTCTTCACCAGGTTTGCACAAACTGCAGCAGGGATTTTGGCCCACTCCTCCATACAGATCTTCTCCAGAGCATTCAGGTTTCAGAGCTGTCGTTGGACAACATGGACTTTCAGCTGTCTCCAAAGATTTTTGTATTGGATTCAAGTCTGGAACCTGGCTAGGCCACTCCAGGACCTTGAGATGCTTCCTACAGAGCCACTCCCTAGTTTCCCTGGCTGTGTGCTTGGGGTCGTTGTCATGCTGGAAGACCCAACCACGACCCATCTTCAATGCTCTTACTGATTGTTGGTCAAGATCTAACCATGCATGGCCCCATCCATCCTCCCCTCAATAAGGTGCAGTCGTCCCGTCCCCTTTGCAGAAAAGCATCCCCAAAGAATGATGCTTCCACCTCCATGCTTCACAGTTGGTATGGTTTTCTTAGGGTTGTACTCATCATTCTACTTTTTCCAAAAAGTTTAGACCAAAACCTCAACTTTTGTCTCATCAGACCACATGACCATCTCCCATTCCTCCTCTGGATCATCCACATGGTCATTGGCAAACTTCAGACTTGACATGCGCTGGCTTCAGCAGGGGGGCCTTGCATGTGCTGCAAGATTTTATTCCATGACGGGGAGTGTGTTACAGATGGTTTCCTTTGAGACTTTGGTCCCAGCTCTACTCAGGTCATTGACCAGGTCCTGCTGTGCAGTTCTGGGCTCATCCATCACTGTCCTCATGATCACTGATGACCCACCAGGAGAGATCTTGCATGGCGCTCCAGACCGAGGGAGTTTGACCGTCATCTTGAACTTCTTCCATTTTCTAATTATTGCACCAACAGTTGTTTCCTTCTCAACAAGCTGTTTGCCTATAGGCTGGGATGGACTACAATTTTATCCCTGATGTCCTTGCATAGCTCTCTGGTTTGGCCATTGTGGAGAGTAACAAAATGACTGAACATGCCCACCTTAGTACTGATAAGTCCAGTGAAGTGATATATGTCACATGCCAACCTAGTAGTGATGGCCCACAGGCCCGGCCCTAGACAATTTGGTGCCCTAGGCAAGATTTTAAGTGGCGCCCCCTTGCATTGCAGTACAGTACTTGCACTGCTAGTGTAAATATACTCACAAGAAACTTTATAGCTTTGTTTTAGACATTCTTTTATTTAAATGAAACAATTGCACATTCAAAATAATAATTATAATAATAATAATTAAAGAAATAAATAAAAAAATGAACTCAACATATTAAATACAATATACATAGCTTACATAAAGTATTAAATTTAAATTATCCCGAAATGAAAAGTGTAAACAAGTGACATTAATTTAAATACAATAGAAATACGGCACTGAGCAAAATAAGACATTATTATCTTGTCTATCTATCTTATCTTATCTATCTTCTTATCCATCTTCTTTTATGTATCAATCTATCTTATCTATCTTATCTATTTATTTTATCTATCCTATCTTTTCTTATCTATCTATCTTATATATCTTATCTATTAGTATCTTTAAGTAGGCACAAAAATACAACAAGGATTTGAATAAAAAAAATGAAAAGATGATCTTTATAAGAGCTCTATTGGTTTTTTGGGTCCCGCCTTAAATTACTTCAGGAACTACACCAGCACCTCCTTAATCTTACATGACTTGCTACAGCTTGACTTTCCTGGATTTTCTTGAGGCAAAGTCATCAACGACATCATCATATGACAACCTCTGTACTTGGGCCGCGGTCCAAGGTACAGTTCGGTACATGTTTTGTGAAGAAAGAAACTGCTTTTTTAAATCCCAAAACAAATATTTAAGTATTTTGTGAAGTGGGAACAAAAGCAGAATGTCACAGTTAACTTAATCCGCCCATAGTTACAGGTTTGGGTGGGTCAAAGCCATGAGAATACAACATAAACGTGCTGTACGTCTCTCTGGGATTATGGTTCACACACAGGGCTGCAGTAACAGAATGCTTTCTGTATTTTATATGTTCTTTAAACAAGAGCGCATCTGACCACACTGACACAGGTGGCGAATATTCTACTTGTGCCCGCTGCTCAAAGGGCATTTGTGTGTGCATCAATAAATGGAGCGCAGCACATCTCTTCTTAGCTTTGCGCTCCGGCGCACCGCAAAGAGGAGATGAACACAGCGCAACCAGGCGCCCCTGAATGCTGGAGCCCGCCTGGGCAGAAAGCGCTCAAGTCGGGGAGAAATTTTAGCAGCACCTCACACCAGGGCTGATTTCCGAAAAAAGCTCAACCGACCCGTGTACATTTTTTCGCTGCTCACTGCTCCGTGATGCGCGCATTGTGGAGAGGAGGGCGTGTCTCTATGCCAACCAGCTGCTGGAGCGGGGAACAGCGAGCTGGTTGTTGCACCTGTGTCTGGGAGCGCGGCACAGTTTGGTAACGTCGGGCCGGCAGTAACTAATAACCATCAGAAAATCAATGGCAATCAAAGGACGGATTGTCCCGTGCAGGGCGTACCGAACGGTCCGGTACTTTACCATGTCCCGTTGCATCCATACTATTTATAGATTAGCTAACCATGTATGCTAATAGCTAATGGCATTATTGATCATCATCTTTCTGTAACTTCAAAATAATATCATCAACATCATCTTTACTGTAACATTACCTTTGTCTTTGTCACGTTTTCCTCCTCTTCTTTTCTTTTCTTCCTCCCCTGGGCACCAGATAATTTGGGACGCTTTGACATATTAACTTTTTTTGACGCAATAAAAATGAAAACCGAATGGCGCGTAAAAGAAGTCTGATTGGTGGAGGTGGTGGTTTCCCATCCTGCTTTGTGGCGCCTCATGTTTTGTTCTGAACCATGAGCTGAGTGTATGTGAGATCCCTTCAACTCCCCACTGGTCGTATTATAGCAGTACTTAACGGTTAATGTCAATGCCATGTAAAGCTGTAGACTGTAAACTGTAAATCATAACTTGTTGCAGTGTCAAGTACAATAACAGCGGAAAATTCTTAACGTGTCTCTGACGCCCCCTGGGTATTCAGCGCCCTTAGCATTTGCCTATACTGCCTATGCCTCGGGCCTTGATGGCCAAGAACCAAAATCAGAAATGTTCTTCATAAAATTAGAAATATTCAGTCTCAGAGAATGCATTATTTTTCTTTGCTTTATGTAGCTCCATATTTAGAAAACTGATGGCTGTATAAAGTGTTTTTATAGCGTTTAAAGAGGGTTGTTGTTCTTGAAAAGGCTGAAGCCTGATGCTTCAAACCTTCTACAAGTCTGTCGTGGACAGTGTCATCTCTTCGTCCATCATCTGTTGGGGTAGCAGCATCAGAGCCAGGGACTTAAAACGGCTCAACAACCTGATAAAGAACGCTGGTTCTGTTCTGGTTCTGTTCTCTGGACGACTGTGGAACAACTGGAGATAATGATGCAAAGAAGGATTCTTCATAAAATAATGTAGAAATTATGGCCAACCCTGAGCATCCTCTTCATCAGACTATCCTACAGCAACAGAGTATCTTCAGTCGCTAGCTTCTTCAGTTTCGCTACAACACAGACCGCTACAGGAAATCCTTTCTCCCCACAGCCATCATGGTCTACAGGAACTCCCTGAAAAATGAATTAGTAATGAGCTACAACAAAAATAAACTATATTTGAATTGAATTGATACGATGTTGTGCATGGAAAGATCAACTACTAATTAAAATATGGAAACACCTGACTGAATATGTTGGGTAGGACACAGCTAGGACTATTAATAAAGGCTTCATCTTTCTATAACATTCTGACTATAATTTGATTGTGTATGATTATGTGTATGTGTATCAGTGTTTATTGTATCACATTATTTTGAAGGGTGGTAGGCCAAATGGTAGGTAGTTTATTTACCATGCTGACCCAAATATAGGACAAGGTTCTTTTCCGCTGAAAACAATGTAAAAATACGGGGTCGTCTTATGATAATGGTCCACTGACATATACTGATAGTCAACCAGAAAAGCAGTGGGCGCCACAGTGGTTTCTGTCCGGTGATCATGCACTCACACAATCTGCAAAAATGACATAACTGGCTGTATGTTGGCTTTGTAAATGAATCTTCCAAGCATGGGGATGGGTAGTGAGGATTACGTTTCGTGAGAGGAGACAGGACTGCAGCAGTGGTGTAGTGGTCCCTGGAGAAGTGCGTATACTGAGTTTTCACCTTAAAAAAAAAGAAAAGTAAAAAAAGCCCTGTTTTAGAAACAGTACTTGCTCACCATTATAAAATGATCATGACTTGATTAGGAGCCGTTTGTAGTTACTACTGGTCACACAAGCAGCCTGGATGAATGTAAAATGTATGTATCATGAGGCAAACATGGTGTTTCAATTATTTTATAGACATTTATTTAAAGAAAATACTTCAAATCTGAAGTTGACAATGCATTCTTGTTCATATTTCATCTTAAATAAAATACACAAATCATTCTCTTCCAAACATCAAAACCATCAGATAAACTTAAAAGTGCACATAAAACTGAAGTAGATTATTTGGTTTTCAATAACTGAACACTATCATTATTGCATACTTTGTTAGATACATATAAATATCGTTACAAACATTGAATATTATCATTTTTTTAATTAAAGCTTTGTTTTGAACCTGTTAATTTACCGTTAAATCATTCAACAAAATATGTTACAAAACAACAATATTTAGTTAACAATTAACAAAAATATATGCATTACCAACATCAACAGTGATATACTCTCACCCCAGCACTGGGTTTCTGACCTTAACTCATACTACAGTACAGTATATTCCAGACAGATTTGCTTTCTGCAGGAGCTTTCACACTGCACTGTCTAGAACGCACAGAAGAGGCACTATGATGGCTAAAAACAAAAGCAACAACAACATTAAGAACAAGGGAAAGAAAAGACCCACCCCTCCCGCACATATCCACACCCCAAGACAAGCCCACATTCACACCAACACACACTCACACCAACATACACTCACACCAACACGCCGGAACATCAGTACTCACACACACACACATGCTCAACCCCACTTATACTAGCTGACACTAGAGAGACATGGCTGGGCACCGACATATTGGTGAGAGAAGGCCACGTTTGGGGGCCGACCACACCCAGGGTGACCCTGACCACCGGGAGCACCGCCGCTGAGGGCCAATCCGGCCACGGCAGACCAAAGGCCCCACACCAAGGGGAAGGGGCCCACCAGTCACCCAGGCCAGAGCCCTCCGCAATACAGCTCCCCCGCCGGCCAGCCAGACTTCGCACCCGGTGTGGCCTTCCCCAAGAGGAGAAACTGGAGCTAATGCTGGGTGACAATCATAAAACAAAATCATAAAACAGAACAAAACTTTGGTAAAATAAGGTAAGAAGTAAACTGAATCACTAAAATTAATAAGTAATAAATAAATAGTAAATAATAAAAAGATAAATAAAATAAAAGAGAATAATTACAAACTTGCTAAAATAGACTAAAATTGAATCAACTAAAATAGCAGATCATCAGTTAAAAGCTAGACTAAAAAGGTGAGTCTTGAGACGCTTTTTTAAAACATCAACATTCTCTGCGGCCCTGAGATCCTGCGGCAGGCTGTTCCACAGGCGGGGACCATAGTAACTAAAAGCCGCTTCCCCGTGTGTTCTAGATCTAATCCGTGGAATGGTTAAAAGGCCGGCGCCGGACGACCTCAGGGTCCGTGAGGGTTGATATAATAAAAGCAGGTCAGATAGATAAGAAGGCCCAAGACCGTTAAGACATTTAAAAACTAGTAAAATAATCTTAAAATCGATCCTGAAATGGACGGGGAACCAATGCAGCGAACATAAAACTGGTGTAATATGTTCCAGCCTCGTCAGCACTTGTGCTGCTGAGTTTTGTAATAACTGTAGATTGTATATACTCTTTTTTAATCATCATTAAGTTTCATAGGTTTGAGATCAGACGGGCAGCCCTCTTGTCTGAGCTTATATTGTTCATTAGGCTAAAGTTCCTCTCACACTCTGCTGTACTGACAGGGAATGTTTTCATACAGTTCATAAGTGGTTTTAGGTCTATGGGATCACTACTGGGCTCTTCCAGTAGGTCCCGCATCCCATTCAGTGCTTGGTCTGTGCACAAGTTAAATCGCTTGCACAATCGCTTGACTTGTTCTTCACCGTGGTGGATGCTGGGCTTTGATGGCCACTTACTCTGATCAAGGATGCTGAGGTCCATGATGGTCTCATCTTCAAAAGACAACCGTTTCTCCAGGCTTTGTAAGGACTGGCCTGGATTGATATACTTCAGCTTTGCATTTGTTTTCAGGGCATTAGACCAATACTCCCTAGTCTGTTTTGCTTCTAAAGCCTCACTACATTTCTCACCTGGACTCTCTTTTAATGACTGCATCACTCTGATTGAGCGTTTCAGCAGATGCTCTGCTCTGAGGAGATTTATAGAAGCTCCTGTGACAGGAGACTTAATTCATGGAGAGTGTCGTACATGAGCCCAAAGTCACAAATAAATGTTGGACTTTGGACGCGGTCTAAAAAACCCTCTGTACATCTGCCTCTCTTTGGTGGAACTCCTCTCATCACTGCAAGCATTTTTAAAGTGCTGCACAAGAGCTCCCAGGGATGTCCAAAAGCAGTCCGAAAGCTACTGGCCATCCAGTGTACATCCAAGGTTCTGCCAATGCGAAGAAGTTGTGAGCCTACTTTAGCTGCTGTTCACTTTCATTTTGTTTGACACACTATACAGAGAGTGTAGCTTCTGTATAAAAGTTTTAAAGTGATTGAGAGAGTTTACATCATCAACTGCATCTGACACAGCAAGTTCAAGTCTGTGGTTCATACAGTGACATACAAAAAGCTTTGGGCATCTCGAAGTCAGCCTGGTTGCTACTCCTGACTTCTTTCCCAGCATGACACTGGCTCCATCAGATACAAATGCTACCCAGTTTTCATGAAGCCACTCTTCTGTAAATCCAGCAAAGTAGTTAAACAGGTGAGTAACGCCTGCACTATACCATCTGCCCTCTGATTTTCCAGTTCAACAAGTTCCAGGACTATGAACTCAGGGCTTTCTTCTTGAATTGAGGCTTTAATAGAAACTGTCATGACAGCTTTGTAACTTAAAGAAGATGCCTCGTCAATTAAGACAGCTAACTTACTGGATGATGCTATAATGCTACTGACGATCTTCCTCTGCATCTCACTAGCAACATGTTTAATTATTTGTGTTGCACTGTAACGTGAATGATGAATCAAGCCCATTTTTACACCATTAAGTTCCTGCAGCTCAATGAGGCTCCTCTCATGGTCAGAAAAGGGTCAGTTCTTTTTGGCCAGATGGTAGGCTGTTTGAAACACAGCTTCAGTTTCCTTCATATAGGACTCAATCATAGTCTCCTTCACAGCCTTAGTGTGGGCCTTGGACAACGCATGTTTTCTCACATTATTTCTCAAGACTGACAGACTTGTTGTTCTACTTCACTGGCCAGACAGTTGAATTTCAAAGTTCATCCATTCTCTTGAGAGTGATACACCTTGCTCCTTGTTGATCCCAATAGAGTTCCCACTGCTACAGACCAGACATCCTGTGAAGCAGAAACAAACAATATAACTACTCATGTATCCACAGTTGTACATTTGCATGGTTATATGCAAGTTATCAGTGCCCACTGTTTCAGAAGTTACCCAAACTAGCAATCTACCTAAACTTACCCATATCTGTTGTTTTTGGATCCAAACCAGGGGTTCCTTGATTTGAAGTCCTCTGTTTGTTTTGCACTCCACATGTCTGGCCAGTCATTATTGATGTCTACAGAAAAAAAAAATATTAATCTCCCTTTATCTTCATCTCTCTCTCTCTCTCTCTCTCTCTCTCTCTCTCTCTCTCTCTCTCTCTCTCTCTCACACACACACACACACACACACACACACACACAACTGTGATCACAACACTCAGTAGCAAGACATGGGTACCCCTCTTTACATTAACAATCTGCATATAACAGTGGATTAGCATTAGGTTGGTTTAAATCATATCTGTCCAACAGATTCCAGTTTGTTCATGTCAATGATAAATCTTCTTCACACTCAAGGGTTACTTGTGGAGTACCACAGGGTTCTGTGCTTGGACCGATTCTCTTTACTATATATATGCTTCCATTTGGTAAAATAATTAGACAACTTGGTATGAATTTCCACATTTATGCTGATGATACACAATTATATTTATCCATAAAACCTGATGAAACCAATCAGTTAGGTAGATTACAAGCATGTCTCGAAGACATAAAAACCTGCATGACTCTGAATTTTCTACATTTAAATTCAGACAAAAGAGAAGTTGTTGTCTTTGGACCAGAACCTTTAAAAAGGAAACTGCTAAATCAATCACTTCATCTGGACGGAATTAATTTGGCCTCTGGTTATAATGTAAAGAACCTCGGTGTAATTTTTGACCAAGACATGACATTTAAATCCCATATTAAACAGGTATCTAGGATTTCTTTCTTTCACCTTCGGAATATTGCTAAAATTAGAAACATCCTGTCCAGGAGTGATACAGAGAAACTAGTCCATGCATTTGTGACTTCAATACTGGACTACTGTAATTGATTATTATCATGAAGTCCACAAAATGCAATCAAAAGCCTTCAGTTGATCCAAAATGCTGCAGCAAGAGTTCTGATGAATATAAAAAAGAGAGATCACATTTCTCCCATTTTGGCTTCTCTCCATTGGCTCCCTGTTAAATCCAGAACATAGTTTAAGATCCTCCTCCTTACGTATAAAGCCCTTAATAATCAGCTCCATCGTACATCAGAGATCTGATTATTCCATATGTTCCTAACAAAGCACTTTGTTCTCAGAAGGCAGGTCTACTGGTAGTTCCTAGGATTTCTAAAAGTAGAATGGAAGGCATATCTTTTAGTTATCAGGCTCCTCTCCTGTGGAACCAGCTCTTTTTCAGTTCTTTTTCAGAATCAAATGACCCTAACACAGCTTCTACTTTTCTTTTCTACTACTCTCCAGATATATCTTTTCTGATGTTAATGCAATGGTTAACCCAGTTTTCTCTCAGTGTTTTTTCTCCCTATAGAAGCTCCACCCGGTCTGGTACCCTGCTCAGCTATAATGCCCCCTGCTGGATGGGGAGCGTTGGTCCAGGTGACCGAGAATCCTCCATGCTGTCTCTTCTCTGTTTTCTCATACCCCCAGACGGTCGTGGGAGATGACCGCTTGTACTGAGCCAGGGTTCTACCAGAGGTTTCTTCCTGTTAAAGGGGAGTTTTTCCTCTCCACTGTTGCTACATGCTTGCTCAGTATGAGGGTTTGCTGGGAAATTGCTGTGGTTGGAATCTGCATTATCCGGGCACAACCTCACGCCGATGACTAGACGCAATCTGCTGGGATTCCTTGCATAGAAAACTTCCGTTTTTTATATATCTGTATAAGTGTACTGAGATTACTTTTGTTGTAAAGTGCGTTGAGATGACATTTGTTGTGAACTGGTACTATATAAATAAAAGTGAATTGAATTGAATAACCAAATGGAAATATTTTCAGCAAGTAAAGCTGAAGCATACAGGAGATCAGTGAGTGCAATACTTGTACAAAAAATGTACAAAACGTTATATAACAGTAGCTTTGATATCATTGATAGAGATAAAATGAATAGCATGGCAATAAAATAACATCACACAGAAGTTAATCTATTGTTACAAGCTAAATCAACATTCAAAATTAGGTTTAATCTATCAAAATCACTTTTTGCCACAGTGCGAGGTCTCACTTTTCAACAAACTGGAAATGCAATTTACTGCCTCTATGTTCTGACCTGGTCGTGGTAGACTGGCTCCTTGTCTATGCTCACACTGACTTGCCTGGCTAGCTCCTGGTTGAGAGCTGCCAGGGCTGCTGGTTTCAGGGATGGGGTCTGCATGGGCCTGGTCTGGGCCTAATTTGTTCCTCTTTACAAAAAAGTTAGCAATATCTCCATTCCTTTTCATTTTTCTCTGTCCCTATACAAAATTAGTTTTATATTGTTTTAGGCTGAATCTTAAACTATTTGTCCCCATTCTTGTGTTTTAAGTTACTTAACAATCAACTACCAGCCTAGCTACTATAAGATTAAACTCGATCATTTAGGTTAGTTAGGGCTAAGTAACTTAAATGTCAATGTCGAATTTTAAGGACAGTTGCGCCACGATGAGGACTGTCCAAATTCGAAGAGTCCTTACAATGCAGCCCACAAATCAATCCTTCTTTTCCCTTGATTCTAAGGACGGGTGCGATGTGTCATTCACTGCTCTCCATATCCCAAGATGCATTGCGGCCCGAACAGTAGAGTTTTCTTCCAGTAGCAATGATGGTAGAAGCAGCAGGTGAAGTTGGATGAGAGAACAGTTTTAGAATGTAAGTATATGAAGTAGAGTTTGGCAGTACAAACATTAAAAACCTAAGGCAGTTGTGTTGTATGGCATTTGTTGTTAGAATAGACATTTATTTTAATAGTAATTTGTTAACCATTGCTTGTAAATTAGCTCATATGGTGGTGTAATGGTTCTCAATGGATGTCCCGCTTATGTAAAGCCTATTCGCCTTTTTTTCAAATGAAGTAAAAATACATTATTATCTCTTTACTGGGGAAAATTTGCGTTATGCTGGAATGGAGATGGAAAAATAAATCCAGTTACACACCTTATGTTTATGGGAGTTTTATTAATCCCCAAACACCACATAACCTGTGATCTCATTATGGGATCTCTTGTGTTCTGTTATACAATCTTTAGGTGGGTCGGGTCAGTACGGCCTAGAACGGGATAGTTGTGCTTCCATAACCATCTCTAAAGAACGGTAGTTGGCAAGGACATGGGCGGACTTAGCTTAACAAAACCTCCAGTAAAAAGCAGTCACAAAGTCATCATGACAACACATCCTCTTAACAGTCAAAAGACTTTTGACTCACCTCACATCTCTCAGAGATTGATCCGTTAATGCCTCCAGCTCCTAATCTGTGATCCTCACACAAGTACTAATTAACCAGCGATAATCCAGTCTGTTAAGACTCCAACTCAGCAGCCTTCAAGGCGATCTAGCTGACTCCTGCTTTCTGACCACCGCGGAGACCTCCTGCTTCCCTGCTGCTATACCGGCTACAAGCCTTCTTCCTCCCCAACACCACAGGCTCACTGCGGCTTCTCTTTCCTGTTTGATTGCAGTCCCATTCCTCTTGGTGGCTAATAAAAATCAGCAATTCAGTTTACTGTTGTCCAAAATGCCAAAGCTGCATCTGCGGCCAGTGTATCGTCCGACTGCAGCATTTCACCCCGTTCTAGCCGACTCTTGCTCCAGCTCTCTGATCACTGTGGAGACCTCCTGCTTTTCTGCTGCTACCAACAGCTACCAGGCTTCCTCCCCAGCACTGCAGGCTCGCAACGGCTTCTCCTTTATGTTGTATGTCGACTTCACTACTCCACTGCGTGTGGAAGGCGAAAACAGCCCTGATCCCAGCTCCATTCCTCTTGGCGACCTGAGAAAAATCTGCCATCACTCACAGCTATTTAAAGTCCAAGATGCCGAAGCTGCAGCCGGTGTGATTGTAGATTCTCCTTGTCACCTTTTGGCTTCAGCTTTATCAAGAACCACAACCCTCCCTAAACGCTATAAAAACACTTTACAATTTAAAAAAAAATAAGGAGCTACTTAAATCCAAGAAAAATAAATCATTCTCTGAGACTTTGAATATTTCTAATTTTATAAAGAAATTTTCACTTTTTGGTGCTGAGCTACCACTACTAGGTAGGCGTATGGACATCAATTTACTGGACTAATCAGTCCATAGGTGGACGTATTGTTCACTTCGGCATTCTTCAGACCAAGGCAAAGGTAGTCCAAAAATAGGGGTTGGCTCGGACCGGACACAGATAATGGAAATACGCCAGAATGGTTCTGAAACTACCCATTCCAGACCATTGTGGCCCTAATGGAAAAGGGGCAATAATGTACAACTGATCACATTGACAAATATTAATTTATTGAACGTGTTTATGTTGCTCAATAGAAAAAAAAAACTCAGGAAGGGTTCTCGTGCCATTTTTTCCAGCGACTGTCCAAATTCACAGCCACTACCATCCAGTCTACCTGTGGAAGAAGGTCCAGACCTGCTTAGAGTGGTGAGAATGGTATTGGTAGTGGACAATGGTATTTTTTTGCTAAGTTGTTGTTCACTATTGCTAGTATCTTTCCTGACAGACCCCCACACACGTTACAACATGCACTACAGATCTTTGTGATTTTATTAATAGGTAAATATTAAAGCAGTCTGTTATTTTTATTTAAAAGACTCTCTCAGAATTTCAATTAAAAAGTTTCTTCAAAAAGTGAATATAGTATTTTTCTGCAGATTAGTCTTGGAAAGGTGGGGTGTCTTATATTTGGGGTCATCCTATATTCAGGACAATAGTGTACTTTTAATTTTGTCACTCTGTGTCACCTTAACATGTATTATAGTGCTGTAATACTGGTATTGTGTTTTTACACTATAATTATGGATCTCAAAAATCACTTGACTTGATCGTAATGTACATTAAAAGTAAAGAATAAAGAGAAAAAGCGCTTACCCCATATAGTAATGAATCAACCAATGTTTTGACTTCAAATCAGGTGCACACTACTAAGTGCAGCTACTAAAACATATCTGTGTTCAGAGCTGCAGAGTAGCTTCTGTATCTTTTTTTTCTATAAGAAAATAATTATGTTGCTACATCCACTGATTCCTGGCTGTTCATGAGATATTTATTACAACAGCTTGTTGTATACTGTATGTGTTGCTGTATCTGTGTATGACGTTTTTAAGACATGATTTACACCACAAAAAATACATAGCTGACTGATTCCTCTGAGTCTGACGGCTTGTGTTTGGGTGCACATACAGTTCCACCTGGTTCCTTTCTAATATGGCACTGTTATTAATGTGCAACCTTTTTCCATAGTTTTCTTCTCCCGATAACACACTACTGCCACACCTTTGTGCATATCAGGACATTGCACCATTCATTGTTTTTTGTGTTCGCTTGTTTGCTCTAATTATAATATTGTTTCTATTGTTTTTAGCAAATTTGTACTAAAATAGTTTTGATAAACCTTTGGAGTAAAACTTTTTAAGATTATGTGTAAATTCCCTTTAATGCTCTAGGACTGATATCTGTCTTTGACTCTCCTTCTCTGCAGCCCCACGAGACCCTTGGAACATCCCTGAAACTCGCTGATCAGGTAGCCCTACAGGAGGCCTGTTTTACAGCTAATTCCCTAGAGTGGTGTAAGAAAAACATCAAGGATGGTGACACATTTAGGGAAAATATTGACTCCTCCCAACAGCCACTGCCCCAGTTGAGACCAAACAGAGAAGACTCACTGCATGCTTTTTTGGAACCCAAGGACCCCTATATTGTTTCACAATCAACAGCTGGCCAATGCTTCTACACTGGGCAAACTATACCTCAAAGGAGAGAGTCCGTTTCAGTGAAAAATAGTTACACAGAGGCAACAGAAATTTATGCAAGGCGATTAGGTTGTAGCAGGAGAAATAGCCCAGAATGTCATGCAGACACTAACATTTCTCTGAAGTTCCTCCCTAAAAAGCTGAACCATAAAGTGGATTTTTATCAGGACTGCTGTGGTTTACTGGCTGCATTTACACCTCATGTCAGGAATGGAATAGGGGCAGACACACCCGATGCCGATGGGAATAATCTGCTAGAAGCTAGAAAGCTTACATTACATGAAGCTGGAGAAAGCAAACATGGTCCTATGGATGGAGCTGCTGACCTAGAGACATGCATCATACGAATAGATCCCATGAGGGACAACAAGAGAGAGACAAAGCAAAAGCAACTCACACCCAATTACAAAACATGGCCTCTCATCAGAAAGTGGGATATGAAACCTGAACTGATTGAAGGTAATGAGATGTTTAAAATTTTGGGTGATGAAACTACAAACATGGAGACTACTGAATTGAACAGTACTTCATACCAAGAGGAAAACCCTGCCTCGAAGAGATGCAACCGTTTAGAGATTGGGAAAAATGTTGGGCATATTAAATGGAAGGAGAGTTGTAAAGATAGTACAAATTTATTTTGTACTTCTTTCACTGATGTAACAGAATGTAATAGGACAAATAAATACATATATTTTAAGCCAATTAAAGAAAGTTGGAATGTAAGTCCAGAAATCCCTGAAGAACATGGCACAGGGATCATGAATTCAGAGCACAGAAATAGGCGACATGCACAAATCCAAGCCATGGCACTGCAGGAGGATATTTGTTGCTCACAGTCTGCTTGTGGAGAAATTAATGACAGAGGGATAAAGAGGACCATGCCACTGCCCTGCAGGTCAGATCCCTGTTTCCCAGATGAGGCACAACCCAGATGCCAGTTGAATGAAACATGCTTTCATATCACATCTAAAGAGAGAACGTTCTCGCATCCACATGATCCATATTCTCAGAGCGTTTCTAAAGATTCTCTACCAGTTCTGCTTGGAGATGGGGAGGAATTCACTCAGAAACATAGTTGTTCAGAGTCAAGCAATCCAAAGCTCCATCAACCATATTCCTCTAATCACTTAGACCAAGAAGAAGCTGCAGCAGAAGATGACCCCCATACCCAGCTCCTTTTAGAGGACAGGCCTTCAACCTGGCCAATATCTGGATCCTTAGACTTTCAGTTAAGTAAGGAGCCTGGGGTACAACAGAGCCTTTTCCATGATAAGCAAATCTTTTTCTCAAACACTGGAGATCTGGAGTCCTCTTCCTCCCTGTTTTCAGACAGTTTTAGACAAGAAAAAAAAGGTGTTGAGCAATCCTGTTTTCCTTTCCACTCAGGTGATGGCCCAACACAGCCAGTATACTACAGTGCAGATATTGGTGACCATGCTGATAATATGGTAGAGTCTGGGGTTGGTCTTACTTCAAATAGCATCAGACCTGTCTACAGGAAGGAACTGGTACCTCAGATAAGAAAAGACAGAGGTGGTCACAGTCACTGGAAGAGAAATCCAGCCGCTCAGCCTCAAAAGCAGAAGGATGTGGAAGCTGTGGTTGAAGTTCTAAGCTGTTATAACGGTGAGCCCCCGAAGTTGGATGACCAGCTGGATAAAACAGAGCGCTGTACAGTTCTGCTGGGTATTAACAGCCTTCACCAAAGAAGACCAGGTAACTGCTCAACGTCACCTGATGATGGTACTGTTGTGCTACGAGAGAACGCACTCATACCCTCGTCACAATCAGAAGTCAAAGTGGGGAAGAATTCATGCTCTAATCTGAGATTTGATCTGCCTGCTGTTAATAGCTTGGCACAAGTTTTCGAGATTGAGTATTCAGTGGAAAACTGGAAAAACTCTCAGAAGGATTTCAAAGCAAATAAAGAATATAGAACGCTGATATCATCTGAGGAAGTTGGAGACACTATAAACCCTTCAGGGCACAGCCACAGCCCTAAACCCCTGAACCACCTGACTGCAAAGGAACTGAAACGTTTAAGCACAATTGAGTTGGTATCAGTGATTAAGCCCAGTATCCATGGAGACCTTATCTCCTCTCCTTTCCTTCACAGAATAATGAGTGAAAATGGGAGGAGAACTTGGCACTGCAGCCAACCTATTTTGAATGAGTCATCCGGTCCACAGCCCAATCAAAAATGTCAAATTTTTCCTTTGAGCCCATCCTTATCGACCAGTCTTCAAAATTTGTCGACTCAGTCTAGATTCCACACAGGGTCATATAAGGGCATGGTTGGAAGCCCTTTAAGGCCAGACAGCCCCAAACCTCACGGCCAAAGGCTAATACTTCACCGTAAAAGTTTTCCATGCTCTCACTCCACTAGAACCGGTTCTATCTGTGTCAATCTGCTAACTCCTTCAGTCACTGTGGTGGGACTGACACACCTGCCTGACAGACCAAAGACCCTGAAATCCTTGGTTAGTCCTCTGCCTCCCAGTTTCAATCTTCTGAATGGAACCAGAAGCAGGACTGATGGTCAGTCACAAATCTGCCTCTTTGACACTGGCTCCAGCAACCACTTGGAGGTAAGATAAAAACAATATGCATAATAAACATTTGTTTATGTTGTGATTTTTAGAACGCATGTCAAACATTTAATCCTAATGATGAACAGCTGTTTCTTTAGAAGCCACATTCCTTGTCTCTACGTCTTAAATGCCCTTCAATATGCACAGGTTATAAGTATCAGTATAGCTGATTAAACTATTTTTGAACAGAATACAATTGAATGTGGTCTCACTGCTTATTGTTGCATGCAATACGTGCTCAAATGTATTTGATTACCAGTTAAATTATCCAGTCATAGTTCTTTATTGATATCCAGTTACTGCAACAGGTGGGGTTTCATTGAATTAATCGTATTTCTAAATACATACAGTACTTAAAACTAAAATTGACGGCCTTTTGAGTGGTGTAACCTTCCACCATCACTGTTGGTCTTCCTTTTCCTAGTGAATTTTGCTTTAAGAACTTGCCTAATCTTAGCTCCACGCCACATAGGGACAAAATACAGTGAAAGATGTTCTGCTGCTTAATAAACTAATCTCACCAGAGCAGGAAAATAAACTCAGGAGCAGTAACTAGATAAAACAAACAACTTTCTCATTGCACCATGATATCAATGTAGTTATTCAATTCAGTTCGAATGAGTTTATTTATATTTTTGATCTGTTTTCTATTTAAGAAATCCCAGCGGATTGTGTTAACTAGTAGTTGTATTCCATTGATGCAGACTCCAATGGCAATAATGCAATACTTCATACTGATAGAGCGATAGTGGAGAGGAAAAACTCACCTTTAACAGGAAGAAACCTCCAGCAGAACCAGAACCTGTGTCACTACAAGCGGTCATCTGCTACGGCCGTCTGGGGGTCTGAGGAGACAGAGAAGAGACACAGAAAGAATAAAATTAACTGATGTACTTTCTATATTAAAGAAAGTAAAATGTTAATAACAGGGCATGGAGGATCATTATCTGAATCATTGCTCCCCATCCAGCAGAGGGCGTTACAGCTGTACAGAATACCTGACCAGGTGAAGCTTCTATGGAGAGAAAAATACTGAAAGAAAACAAGGTTAATAGCCGAAATAACAGCAAAACATATAACTGGAGAGTAGTAGAAGAGAAAAGTAGAACAAAAAGTGGTCAGTCTGTCCTCCAACAGTCTAAACCTATAGCAGCATTACTACAAAAATAGCTCAGGATAACCTAAGCCACTCGAAGTATAAGCTTTATCAAAAAGGAAGGTTTCACTAGCAAGGACCACGCCACAGATTGCGAAACAGTTTATTGAAGGGGTGGAGAATTGGATGGTCTGAGGAGGGGCATCGTCGGAGACCCAGGGGAAACCTCAGTGTGGGGGTGCAGTCTTGGAGAAATCATCTTTCCGAGCCTGCTCAGGTCCCCCCTCAGACAAAGCCTATACGATGCACACGGCACAGAGAAATTTATCTCAAGGCCCTTTACGACAAAAGTCATTGCAATCCAATCAGTAAAAAGTTTGTCTAAGTAAGGAATCCCAGCAGATTGCCGAGTCGTCAACATGGAATTGAGCAATTCCTCAGCAATCCCTCGTACTGAGCAATAAGGATGGCTTATTGGGACTGAGGTCAGTACCCCCAAAAGCTGAGGCTGAGGTGCCAATGCAGACAGAATTAATGGAAATGAACTCGGACTGGCAGGAATCTGGTGAGAGTGACTAGTGAATCAGAACCTGATAGTGGGGCTATTCGATTCACCTTTCTGTATAGCGTCGATTCACGAAGTTTTCTATGAAAGGAACCCCAGTAGATTGCATGAAACCGTTGACATAGGGTCTGGTCGCATTGTTGCAGACTTGCAATCACGGCAGTCCATGTAGCAACACCTCATACTGAGCAAGCATGAAGCGATGTGGAGAGGAAAAACTCCCCTTTAACGGGAAGAAACCTCTGGCAGAACCTGGGTCAGGACAACGCTAACCAACAAGCGGTTGGAGCTTCTATGAATAGAAGAACGCTGAGAGAAACAAGGCCAGTAGTTGCAATGACAGCTCTGTTAGGAACAATCAGATTAGATCAAGAATATAGCTTGATTATTACCTTTATTATTAGCTTTATACTTACCCAGCTTTGTACTTACCTTATTCTGAAGCGAGAAGCGGGTCAAATGACGAGGTGTTAGCAGATAATCAGGAATGAACCCAGCAGGGATTGGTTTGTAAGGGGCTGAAGTTAGAACTGAGGTGGAATAGGCTGATTCGGACTGAAAAACAGAGCTGGTCTGTTTTGCTTCGGCATAAGAAGCAAATGAGGGCGTCCTGACTGAAATTGAGATGCCAGAGACTGGGATGAATGCATAGTCGTGTATAGTTGGAGAGGGGGCGAATTCGGAACAACGCAGGAAACTGAAGCAGGCGTATAGGAGCGTGGACTGAGGAGTGGGATAGATAGCAGGAGCGAAGCATAAGAATGCAAAGGGTGAAAAGGTTGGAGGTGAGCGTAAGCGATGTGTAGCTGAGGGAGGTTCTAGCTTTTAAAACCTTTCGATAGCATATGTGGCTATGATCGAGGGCTGGATGCTACCCCTCGCCAGCTTAATGAAGATGCTTATCTGAGTCATGAGATTTGATGGCGGCTACGCAGATTATTATTTATATAAATATATAGAGTATAAATATGATTGAACTGGAGTGTGACGAACTGGCAGGTTGGCGGGAGAATAAGAATGAACGACCGTACGTTACATGAGAGGCCTTGAAGACGGTCCAGCTGGACAGGTAGACAGAGAGGGTACCAGGTGAAAGACTGTTTAAGATGGACTTCAGAGATGGGGTGAGGTCGTGACGCTTAGGAGGCAATTGAAGATTGTGTCTGAAACTGTTAGGACTGGAGTTTAGTTGAGATCTGCAGTCGGAGCCTATGATCCGAATATCGGGTGAGAGACTGTTGAAGATGGACTTCTGAGATGCAGTGGTGAGATCGAGCCGAGGCTCTGAATTTCTGAAAAGAGAAAAGAGAGAATCAGAAATTTGGTTTAAGTGACCGGGGACAGAAGCTGCATAGAGTTTGATATGATGGGCTGATGGGGAGAGAGAGTGCGGATGAGCTGCCTGATGGTCGGTGGATGAGATCGACCTTTATAGATAATTTCCGTAGTGGCTGCATTATCTGAGTGGATGAGGATTGAGATTTGCAACCATTTGTGTCCCGAATAAGGACTGTGATTACGAGGAGGTAAAACCCAAGGAGAGCGGAGGAAGGGAGGGCAGACTGGGAGATGAACTCTGGGTCCAGCCTGAAGCGAAATAAGTCCTTTGGTAGTATCTCCGAAACAGCTGGGAGGAGCAGCATCGATAGGAGACGAAATGGTTAAAGCTCCGAACGGGAGAGGAATTCGCACCGGAGCCACATCCCTGTGCGACAGGGCTCGACTAAGTCGAACTGATCGTGGATGTATGGCACGCTTGTGGCAGAGGACTGAGGGAGACACAAAAGACCGTATCTAGGGAATGATACTAGCAGCAGAGTTAAGATAACCTGAGCGCAAGGCCCAGGGACTCCGGAGAAGTATACGAAGAGGTCGCCGGTGTTCTACGGAAATAGTGCATCGTTTCGAAGTGCTCGCTGCAGGACGAGTTACCCAACCTTTCTTAACCCACAAGTTCTATGTCCCGACCCCAAGGTCACAGAGCAACAAAGATACTTGCCTAATGAAAAAATGCCAAAACTTGGATGTAAAACATAATTTTAAGTTAATTCGAAAAGGTCTTTTTTCTTTGCAGTACGTGTGGATTAACCGAAAGTATGTCGCTATATTTACCTGTGCAAATGTCCTTAAACTGATAATAGATTGTGCATCTATCGAATTAAAAGGCGTTTAAGTGAGCTGTATTTCTGAAAAGCATGAATTGTGTAGACATGTGCAGAACTATCTAAAACACAGAAAAAGGGCGTAGAAGAAGAAACGGATCTCCGCTGCAAACCACCATGGCTGTGCCGATTTGAGGTTGAGGACTGATGTTATTTCATTTATGATGCGTTTTTTATTTACTCATTCATTTATTGTTATTTTTTTATGAACTAAATCCCTTTAATTAAGACAACGGATTTCAAGCATGACTTAAAAGACTTCTGTAGGAAAGACCTGAATTTGGAAGGGAAGTTTACTTGCACCGAGGGAACAAACTATCAGAATAAATAACCTCTCGAGCGCAAGGAAATTTTATCCGGATTAATTTGATTGAGTCAGAGTAATCTGATGGCATATTTATATTAACCATTCAGGCTTTTAATGCAAATTCTTGAGTCCCACCAGATTACACGGTGCAGGGCGACATGACAGCTCGCCCATGGTAGGAGGCGCCGTGGGTGCTTGGGGCGAAGCCACGGAGAAGGGAACAGTGTCACCGGAAGAACCGCCCGATGGGGAAGCTTGAACGGCAGAAGCGGCAAGCTATGAACGGAACAAGGGTTGCACTGGGCGGAGGAGACAAAAAGAGAAGCCTAAAAAGAGTGTTGTGAGTGGAGCGGGGATCCCCCTGAGCCATAAGGAACGCCGAGAGCCGCGCCGCTGTCCAGCCGAAAATGTTGGAGCGGCAACAAAGGAGCGCCGAGCGCGAGGGGATTCCCGGGCGTGAGGCGCTGAAGCCCGGCCTGGGGCGGGTAAGCCGAAGCGGCGGCAAAAAGTTACTGAGGAGATGGCTCGAGTCGGTGGATGAAGCTCCGAGGCGAGGCAGGTGAAACGGAATAATGAGGAGGGTTGCTCGAGCAGCCACCAGAGGTAGAAGCAAGCGGCGTGAGGTGAAGCCCCTGCAGGTATGAGGCCGGGGAGGTAAAGCTCCTTGGACGGATCGACACCCCAAGCGTGACGACATCTGTTGTATCTTCACCAAAAGAAAATAGACAAATACCCACACAGCAGGAACATGTTTCAACGGGTCTCCTTTATTAGACCAACAACCAGTAGATACAATGTCCTCTGCACAGCCTAGACCTCGGCTAATCTATGAACGCCCTCTGCAGGGGCTCCAACACGGTGTCTGGTTTGCTGGGAACAGTGTCTGCTAGTCCTGCTCGAACATGATCCACGTGCCGTTTGAAGGTCTGACCATTTCCAATGGTGACTGTGTATGACACTGGACCTGACGAGCTTGTGACGACAGCTGGGATCCACTTTGGACCGTAGGAGTAGTTCATGACAAACACGTTGTCTCCTGGTGCAAAACTTCTCAGTCTCTTCTTGGTGCCATGGTTTTCTTTCTGTTTCAGTTGTTTTTGCTGCACTTTTGTTTTCAACTCAAATCTTGACAGTCTGGTTTGTAGTGTGTCACCGTTTATTTTCTTCATCCCCTCCTTGAACGGTTGGACTGCCCTCTCTGCGAGACCATTGGAGGAAGGGTGGAAAGACGCTGACCTCACATGATCAATGCCATTTTGCTTCATGAAAGTCTCAAATTCAGCACTGGTGAAACATGTTCCATTATCTGAGACTAACATTTTAGGCAGACCGAACATACTGAAACTCTGTCGCAGTTTCTCAATGGTGACCTGTGATGCAGCTGATTTCACAGGGTAAATGTCCATCCACTTAAAATGAGCATCAATAATGAGCAGGAACATTTCCCCAAGGAAAGGCCCTGCATAATCCACATGGATCCTGGACCATGGCGACTCCGGCCAATCCCAGGGGTGTAATGGTGCAGTGGGTGGTGACTTGTGGTGTTTCTGACACTCCTCACATGACTGCACTTCTCTCTCAATGTTCTCATCCATGCCTGGCCACCATACATATGACCTTGCAAGGCCTTTCATTTTTGACATGCCTGTATGAGTTTTGTGCAACAGTTTCAGTATTTTGTCTCTGCCTTTGGTGGGGATAATTACTCTAGCTCCCCAGAGCACACATCCATCCCTCACACTCAGTTCCATCTTCCGTTGATGATATGGCTTGAAGTGAACATCTGTCTGAGCAGGCCAGCCTTTTAAGGTGTATTCGTGGACTTGGGACAAGATGATATCCTTAGCTGTCCAGCGCTTTATTTGTGTGGTGTCAGCCAGTGTGTCATCCAGTGCATCCATCATTAATACTTGTTCAGTCATTTCCTTGTCAGGTGCTGTTCCTGACAGCGGCAATCGGCTGAGCGCATCTGCATAGGCATGTTGTTTGCCTGGCTTGTACACGATGTTGTACTCATAAGCGCTCAGTGTCACAGCGCATCATTGAACTCTCGGTGAGCCCATCTGAGGTATAGGCTTTTTAACATTGAAAAGAGAAATCAGCGGTTTGTGAGCTGTCAAAATAGTGAAAACTCTGCCATACAGGTATTTGTGAAACTTCTGGATGCCAAAGATAACAGCTAAACCCTCCTTGTCAAGCTGTGAATACCTCTTCTCAGTTGGTGAGAGTGTGCGTGACATGAACCCCAAGGGTCTTTCCGTGCCATTATCCATTTTGTGTGATTATACGGCGCCCACACTGGATGGGGATGCATCACATGAGAGAACTAACGATCTGTCAGCAGAGTAATGAACTAACACATCTGCTGAGTTCAGCAGATTCTTTGATTTCTGGAACGCTTCCTCTTGTATCTTTTTCCACACCCAGCTCACGTCCTTTCTTAAAAGTTCATGCAGGGGAGCTAACAGGGTTGCCAGGTTGGGAAGAAATTTGTTGTAGTAGTTCAATAAACCCAAGTACGCTTTGAGTTCAGTAAGATTTGTGGGAGTGGGGCATCCATGATGGCTTTCACTTTCTTCTCCACAGAATGGAGTCCCTGTGCGTCCACTATGTGCCCTAAGTATTCCACTTCTTTTTGCATGAAGGCACACTTGCTTCTTTTCAACCGCAACCCAGCCTCCTCCAACCTCGACAACACCTCCAGATTCTGCAGGTGGTCTGCCTCGTCCACCCTGCTCACCAAAATATTGTCTAAGTACACCACTACCAGAGGCATCCCTTTTAACAGGCCTTCCATTGTCCTCTGAAACGTGGCAGCTGCGTATTTCACTAGCGAGATCATCTTTTCTTTTAACAGTCGGTCTATTTCCTCATCTACCTTTGCTCGCATGGCAAAAGGAATAGACCGTGGACGGAAGAACCGTGGGGGTGCATCCTGTTTCCATCCATGAATGGCTACCATCCATGAATGGTAGCTTTGGTGCCTTTCAGGGTGCCCAACTCGTCTTTGAATACATCCTCAAGTTTATTTAACATTTGCTGTAATAGATTTTCTATTGTCTTGACCCGGAGCACTTTTCTGGCTTCACGACAGTTTTTTTATTTCTCTCCAGTCCAGACATATTTCCTCTAACCAGCCTCATCCTAGCAAGCTGGGGCCTTCTCCTCCGGCTTGGCCGGGGGGGAGGCGCTGCCGTTGGTGCCGGCTGAGGGGGGGCTGTGGTCGGCCGGTGGTTGGCGGGCGCTGCTGCCCTTTCCATCTCCCTGGGCTGGTTCCTGTCGCTTGCTCCCCGGTGGCCGCTTGCCGCGTCCGGGCGTCGGCGAGAGGCCGTGGCGGGTGGCCGGCGTCTCCGGGCCCGATCGGCTATATTGACACTGGACATGGCTCCTGGGTCTTGGTCTTAGCCCTCGCGGGGGTGCTGAGGTGGGGGGCTCTGGCCGGTGTTGGTCGGCCTCCACGGTGACTGACCAGTTGGTGGGGTGTGGGCTGGTGGGTGGACGTGCTGGGTTCCGTTGCCGCCCAGCCATCGGGCGGTAGTAGCAAGGCTGGAGGATGTCGGCCTGGGGATTGGCCACCCGGGACTTCGGTCTACTCACGGGCCTGGCGCGACATGTCCGGGGTACCCGAGTCGGTGGTGCGCCGGGTTCCGGCCTCGGCCCGGGGGTCCTCGGACGCTGGCGGTGCCTGGGGCGTCTCTTATTGGCGGGGAGGCTTTTTACCATCTAGCACAGGCGCTCTTTTTAACGGGGTGCGCTTGGGACGGGAGGGGGGAGGGCGTTGAGGGTGAGGGGGGGCTAAACTCAACCTGGGTGTCTAGTGACATGTGTTTTGTTAGCAGTGTGAATGTTGGGAAGGATTTAGGTATGCCCCTGGCATGGGGGCTGGTGGATTGCCGGGGCCCCCATGGGGCTCGGCGGTACCGCTGCCGTGGGCCCCGACTGGACGTGCTGGGGCCTCCCACCCCTGGTGGATCGGGCCGAACGGGGGTGCCTATTGGAGTCAGCAGGGGAGCTGGCTCCCTGGGGTTGGCAATGGTCACCCCAGTTATTTTCTCCCCATCCCCATGCCTCTGTCCACCTGCTCCTTCATTCTACCATTCACAAGGCCTTGGGACGTGGGCACGTCACTGGGGTGCGGGATGGAGCTTCCGTCTTCGCTACCCGGTGGCGGCCTGGGTCCCGATTTTATTGAGCAACTTAGACACTACACTTGCAACATTTACAGGGAACGCACATGTAGGGACCTGGCGGTGTGGCGCCACAGGCGAGGCCCCCCCGTTGTGGGGGCCTCGCCTGTGGTGCCGGCACCCACTGGTTAAACGCATCTAGACACTGAGGGCCCGGGGGGGGAGATGGGGGTACCCGGCAGTATTCCCATGTCCCCCCCCTCTGTTTTAAGTGCACATTAGAACAACACGCAACAACACCACATTGAGCTGGGGGAGAGAGGCTGGGGGGTCTTTCCACACCCCTGTTCGTTGGACCATCAGGGGTCGGAGCCCGGATAGAACATCACGCCGTCTGGTCGGGGTCCTGGGCTGGTGGGCTGCTCTTGCCGGTGTGGGGGCCTTGGCGGTCTACTTGTCCCCGTCCTGGTGGGCAAAGGGGTCTGTCTCCTGGGTGCAGGGGCAGGGTTCTCTATTGGGGCGTCTGTCCCTGGGCCTGGGAGTATGGAGTATAGTGTACGTATGGGGGGTATGAATGAGTGTATAGCGTCCTTTTTTCGTATGTCCTGTATTTGTAAGAATGTGTACGCATGAGAGGGAGGGTACGTATGAGTGTCTCTGTCTGTCTATGTCTACCTGTCAGGTTGGGTGTTTGGCTGCTCTCTGGCCTGATGCATCTTCTTCCCTCCCCGTCACTCCCCGTCGGTGATGGTTGCTCCTGCCCGCTGGTTGATGATGACTCTCGATGCATGGGGCTGGGGGTCCCGGTTGCGGCCCGGCTCGGTCCTGGTGCATGTCGGGCGGGTCCTGGGTGGTCCGGTGTGTCGGGCGGCCGCTGTTTCGGGCCGATGTCCTCCTTGGATTGACTGGGGCACCTCTTATGGGGGTGCCGGGGTTGTAGAATAGGTTGGTGCCGTCCGGTGGATCGGTGGGGACCGTGCCTGGCGCCCAGTCCTCCTGCCGGTTCCAGGACTTCTGCTGGCTGGTCTGTTCACCTGGTGGGGCTGTCCGGCATTGGCTGGGCCCCTGATCTTGGCGCCCCACGTGGGGCGGGATCTGGACCCTGGAGCTGGAAGATCTGGATGTCCAGGTGCCGGCTGGGCGCGGCCTGGGGAGGGCGTACATCCGCTGTGGCTCCCTGGCGTGTGGATGTGTGGGGGCGGGCCGGGTTGTTGGCGGTGGGTATTGGTCCGGGGTGGCGGCGGCGTGTGTTGTCCGTCGGTTGGCTGCGGGTCCTCCTTGCCTGCGGCGGCGGCGGGGGGCCCTTGTCGGCTGGTCCCTGGTTGGGGCCCCGCTGGGGGGCGGGGTGCCCCTGGTCCCCGTGGCCTCCGGTTCCTGATCCGGGCCCGCCCTGGCGTAGCCGGTTACCGGCGGAGCCCGTGGGCTCGTCACTGCGATCTCTCGGGCCCCAGCATTGCGGCTGGTGGGTGCTCCCCTGGGACTTCCATCTGTTCCTCTCTTGGTGGGTGATCGACCCTGCGCTGATCCGCCTGTGGACTCTGTACTCTGTGGGACCCTGGATGCATACATCTCTTGCCTCCTCCATGTCTGTGCCGATTCCTGTAGGACGGATTGACGGTTCCTTACACCAGCTATCAATCACTTGCATGGGGAAACCTTATTCAGACCTGCATGCTCGCACACACATAGGTGTGGGGACATTGGTGTGGACGGACATATCTTAAGCTGAGGTTATCATCATTAGTTAGTTGTTCACAGGAGCTTACCAGAAACATTTGTATTATGTTCATTAATCACTTGTGTGTAGTGAATGTATATTCTTTGTTTATTCTACTAGATCCGAACTATTGGTTTGGTTCTGTACAGTTTGTTGTTTTTGTTTTGTATTACTGTTTCTCTGCCGTCCGGCAGAGGTGGAGGACTGGGATGTTTTCTTGTGTTCTTTATTTGCCTCCCTGTCTTGTGTCGTCGGTTCGCCCCTCTGTTGGTCCGGTTTCTTTTCTTCACCTTCTTCCTTTCTCCCTTCTTGTCTCAGTTTAATGTCCATGACGTCAGGAAATTGAACCCACAGTAATCACTAATAAAGATTTTTCATACATATACATCAAGTGGCGTACTACAGCGAAGCTGTAATACTCTGCTTGGGAAAGTAAAACTGTTGGGCTTGTACTTGGTACTCAGACACCAATTCTGAGTAGCATACTGCTAGACAGGACACGTAAAAAAAAAAAAAAAGTGAGCTCCACTTCTGAAAGGAGACGCCTCTGGATTCTGTCGTCGTTGATCCTACAGACGATCCGGTCTCTCAACATCTGTTGTAACGTGTTGCCGTAGTTACAATCCTGCGCCAGGCGACGCAGCTCCGCCACGTATTCCATGACTGTTTCATTGGGCTTGCGGCAGGGGGAGTCAAACTTGTACCTTTGCACAATTTCACTGGGTTTTGGATCAAAGTGATTTTTCATCAGGAGTACCAGCTCCTGGAAGGTTTTGTCTTTGGGCTTGGCCGGGCTGAGCAGGTTACGCATCAGGCTGTACGTTGCTGCTCCGACTACGCTTATCAGTATAGCTCTTTTTTTTCCGCCTCGTCAATTTCATTTGCCGCGGAAAACTGCTTGAGTATTTCAGTATACTTGTCCCACGTCTGATTCTTGGGATCAAACACTACTAGCGTGCCTATTGTAGACATCTTTACCTTCAGCTTTTTTCTTCTTTCTAAACATCCGTACGACGGCTTCATTCCCCCAAAACTTCAAAATCCTCGTCGCCAAAAAGATGTCATATCTTAACCAAAAGAAAATAGACGAATACCCACACAGCAGAAACATGTTTCAACGGGTCTCCTTTATAAGACCAACAACCAGTGGAGAAAATGTGCTTCTGGGTTACACCTCTTCTGCACAACCTAGACCTTGGCTAATCTATGAACGCCCTCTGTTGGGCTCTCCGGTACTACAGCATCACACAGGGTGACCACCCACATGCAATAGCAACCAACCTGGAGAGGAACAAACAATAACTTTCCTACTATACCACAACATCCATGCTGGGTACGATGAAGCGAAGACGTAGAGCGAGGTAAGCGAGCAAAACGCACGCAAAAGTCCGAAGTGATCGCGAAACGAATGAGGCAAATGGGGGATGAAGTGTATTGTGATGTGGTTAGAGATGTAGAGCAGGTGCGGGGTGCCGGATGAATTAGATTAAGGCTAACTAGGATGCATTAAGCGGATCTGAAACGTGGTCCCCGCTCCTGAACCTAACTCAACATGTTGACTCCATTTTAAGCCTATTCTTAAAAACAGACAGAGTATCTGTCTCATGGACTAAAACTGGGAGCTGGTTCCACAGGAGAAGAGCCTGATCACTAAAAGATCTGCCTCCCATTCTACTTTTAACAATCCTAGGAACTACCAGTAAACTGCATTCTGAGAACAAAGTGCTCTGTTAGGAACATATGGAACAATCAGATCTCTGATGTACGATGGAGCTTGATTATTAAGGGCTTTATACGTAAGGAGGAGGATCTTAAAGTCTATTCTTGATTTAACAAGGAGCCAGTGGAGAGAAGCCAAAAAAGGAGAAATGTGATCTCTCTTTTTAATATTCATCAGAACTCTTGCTGCAGCATTTTGGATGGACTGATTCTTTTAGAAAATGCTTTTAATTGCCTTTTTGGACTTTCTAGTAATAAGGAAATACAGTAGTCCAGCCTTGAAGTAACAAATGCATTGACTAGTTTCTCTATATCACTCCTAGACAGGATGTTTCTAATTTTAACAATATTCCGGAGGTGAAATAAATAAATCTGAGAAACCTGTTTGATATGAAATTTAAATGTCATGTCTAGATCAAAAATTACACCAAGGTTCTTTAGATTATTATCAGAGGCCAAATCAATGCCATCCAGATGAAGTGAATGACTTAGCAGCTTCCTTTTTAAATGTTCTGGTCCAAAGAAAACAACTTCTGTCTTAATTTAAACGAAGAAAATTCAGAGTCATACAGGTTTTTATGTATTACAGACATGCTTGTAATCTACCTAACTGATTGGTTTTATCAGGTTTTATGGATAAATATAATTGTGTATCATCAGCATAACTGTGGAAATTAATTCCATGTTGTCTAATTATTTTACCAATTGGAAGCACATATATAGTTAAGAGAATCGGTCCAAGCACAGAACCCTGTGGTACTCCACAAGTAACCAAAGAGTGTGAAGATTTATCATTGACATTAACAAACTGGAATCTGTTGGACAGATATGATTTAAACCAGCCTAGTGCTGTTCCCTTGATCCCTACAACATGTTCCAGCCTTTCTAAGAGAATATTATCAACGACTGTGTCAAAAGCAGCATTGAGATCTAACAAGACCAGAACAGTCACAAAACCATTATCTGAAGCCATTAGAATATCATTAGTAACTTTTACCAGTGCTGTTTCAGTGCTATAATGAGCTCTAAAACCTGACTGAAATTCTTCAAACAGGTTGTTGCTGTTTAGATGCTCACATACTTTATTAGCAACTATTTTCTCAAGAATTTTGGATAAGAAAGGAAGGTTAGATATAGGTCTGTAGTTAGCTAAGTCATCTGGATCCAGGGAGGATTTCTTAAGTAAAGGTATAATTACAGCAACCTTAAATTCCTGTGGCACATATCCATTTATTAAAGATTGATTCATCATGTCTAGAATAGGGCCAGTAACCAGAGGGAACACTTCCTTAAATAATTTGGTTGGGATTGGGTCTAACATACAAGTCGAGGGTTTAGATGAAACTAATATTTGTAATAATTCAGAAAGTTCAACAGGATCAAAACGGTACAGACATAGACATGGTTCTACAGTTCTCTCTGATACTGCCTCATTTACTGAAAGAGAGTTAATCAAGTTTGGGAGAATGCCAATGATTTTATCTTTGATAGAACTTTAATGCCCCCTGTTGGATGGGGGACATTGGCCCAGATGATGCTCAAAGTCACCGTGCATCCTCCATATTGTGTCTTCTCTGTCTTCTCAGACCCCCAGGCAGATGACGGCTTGTACTGAGCCAGGTTCTGGTTCTGCTGGAGGTTTCTTCCTGTTAAAGGATAGTTTTTCCTCTCCACTGTTGCTACATGCTAGCTCAGTATGAGGGATTGCTGAGGAATAGCTGTGGTTGGAGTCTACATGATCCGGGCACAACCTCACGTCGATGACTCATCGAAATCTGCTGGGATTCCTTACATAGAAAACTTTTAACTAATTGGAATGTTTGTATAATTGTATTGAAATGACTTTTGTTGTAAAGTGCCTTGAGATGGCATTTGTTGTGAATATGCGCTATATAAATAAAAGTGAATTGAATTGGAATTTTATTGTACTTATGAAGAATGCCATAAAGTCATCACTACTGAGAGAATGGGGAATAGTTGGCTTAACAGAGCTATGACTCTGTGTAAGTTTGGCAACTGTACTAAAAAGAAACCTAGGATTGTTTTTATTTACCTCTATGAATGACCAGAAATATGCTGTTCTAGCTTGTCGAAGAGCATTTTTATAAAGTAGTAGAATATTTTTCCAGGTTAGAAAGGAATCTTCTAAGTGTGTATAGCGTCATTTTCTCTCCTACTATTCTGCTTTAAGGAACGCAACTCTGCACTAAACCAGGGAGCCAGCCTCCTATGGCTGATTACCTTCTTTTTTAAGGGAGCTATACTGTCTAGCGCCAAACGCAGTGAGGAATTAATACTTTGAACCAGACAATCCATTTCTGAAGGCCAGTGTTGTGAGTAACGGCGTTTAAGTATAACATATTAACGGGTTAATTTTTAGGTAACGGAGTAATCTTATTAATTACTTTTCCCACCGTTACAACACCATTACCGTTACCGGGGATGTACAGTGGCACGTTACTACACTGTGTTTGAATGAAGTGCAGCACTGTCAGGCTTTCTGACAGTCACTGCAGCTGCAGGAAGAGAGCGCAGGTGTCTGTGATGATTACGCTGCTGCAATTATGATGATTCACTGGGTAAGTGGGCAAATACTGGGTGTTTCTCAATGCCGAGGAACCTTGCCTTGATGCCTTGGGCCCGCCCCGGTTGCCTAGGAGATACGTCATCAGGGACCGCCAAGGCGTGTTCCAATGTACACGTGCTACCAAGGAATCTCTCCTCCGTTTTTCAGCCGTTTAGCTAATTTACCAAGGATACATTAGACGTGCCTTGATGCCTTCTCTCGGTCAAAAATTTCCCCAAATACAGCGCGGTAGGAGCCGGCAGCAGTTACTACGGGGGCAAATTTCCATTTTAAATGTAGGTCAACTAATTCTAACCATCGCGCTTATATCTAAAATGTTTATTTATTTATTTATTTATTTTTTTAGATCCAAAGCAGTTATATATGGTTGGTTAGTTGCTTAGTAGTTGCAGATTCGGTGGCTACCAGCTACTAATTCGTTTGAACATTTGATTTAACTGACATTAAAAAAAAGGTAACTCTCGTTACACATTTCCAGTTCCAGGGTTGAAGTAATATTTCTACGCCACAATGCTACTACGATGGGCGGGACGTAAACAGAGCACGTAAGCCAACAGCCGCGGTCACGTAAGGCAAGCCTGTTCCAAACCGTTTTTTTGACCAAGGAAGGACAGTGTCCTTGTAAGCAAGGCGCCTTGGCACTGAGAAACACCCATTGAGTGCTATTGCCGACTGCATGCTGTAAGAATAGTTGTGAACTTAGTTCTAAGTTAAATATTAGGCGAACATTCTTTTGATTAAAATGGAGACTCCCTCCAACCGAGAACTGCGCTAATAAAGCGGCTGCTCGCCGCCCACTCCTGAAGGCGGTGGGTCTGATTATCAATACATCTCCACACATCCCAGAAAATACCTGTCAGATCTACCAACAGAGTAACCCAAAAATATTAATAAATTGTTGCTCAGCATCCAAGGAATATGACACACTGATATTTCTTATTAATATTGTGATGTGGGGGGTGGAGATTGACCTGGTGACTTGATTCAGCACAGGTGACAATGAATAAAGCAGGTGGCATTGGTGGAAAGGAGAGAGAGCACCTGTCTAGCAATTGCTTGCATTACCCAAAGAGACGTAAACGCCTCCCATGTCGGTTAGGAGGCCGCCGCCGCGGCTGAAACAGTCTGAAAAAGAGGTCTGGAGGCCTACCATTTTGTCTCACAGCATGCCAAAGAAGGCGTGGAAGTTGGTGGTGAATTATTCATCTAAGGAATCTACAAAGAGTCTGATGGGAACTCTGTTTTGAAATTCCAGTTTAAACCACGTAGAGTCAGTGCAAAGCTGAGACGACAAAGATATCGTAGAAGTAGAGTGGGCCGGGTCCCGCAAGGAATCCCACGAAGAAAAGCGGTGGGAGGACCAACAACAGCGGCGGCGGACAAAGGCCGGATGGAAACAGGAATTGCTTCAACAGCAGCCCCAGGGGTCTCGGAAGAATGCTGACGCCGAGGAGGATCTGCTTCACTTATCTCGACGGATGATGAGTACAGAAGCCGAGGAGGATCAGCCTCGTTCACCTTGGCGCATGATGGGCGCAGAACTGTCGCTGTAAATGCCATGAGGACCGCATCCATGGTTGCAACACCAGAAGTCTTGAGGTCAAGAGGAGTAGCACAGACCACCTCAGGTGACACAGGCTGACAGACTGAGGCCTCAAAACAACGGAGAGCCAGAACATGAACTTGAGAACGTCGCGGGAGTGGCACAGGAACGTGAGATTGTTGTGGGAGCGGCTCAGGAACTTGGGAACGTCAAGGGAACGGCTCAGAAACTTTAACGTCGAGGGAGTGGTTCTGGAACTTGAGAACGCCGAAGGATCGGCTCAGGACTTGACAACGCCGAGGGATCGGCTCTGGAACTTGAGAACGCAGAGGGATCGTCTCTGGAACTTGAGAACGCCGAGGGATCGGCTCTGGAACTTGAGAACACAGAGGGATCGTCTCTGGAACTTGAGAACACAGAGGGATCGTTTCTGGAACTTGAGAACGTCGAGGGATCGGCTTAGGAAATTTGAGAACGCTGAGGGATTGGCTCTGGAACTCGAGAACGACGTGGGGAAGGAACCGGAGAACGTCTACAGGAACCAGACAGTTATCAGTGATGCCCGGAGCAAGCTTCTGGGAATCAGGGAGGATGCTCACCAAGCCCACCTGGAGACCAATAGGAGCGGCTCGTGAGTGAGAGAGACCTTGGTGTTTTGAAGCCCTTCAAGAAACAAGAAAAACACCCTCCAGACCCTCCAGGAGAGGGGTAGGAGCAGTCCTTGAGCGATGTCGGCGGGTCAAGGACTTCCACGAGGAGGAGCTGAGTTTCTCAAACCCCCGAGGTCCAACGCCGGGTGGACAGAGGACCAACTGAGATCCCAGGAAAGTGAGTCCTTTGGTGGGGGGGCGTTCTTAGCTATCTCCCTTTACAGCCATTGTAATAGCGTGAGTTTTGGCGGTGTTGTTCTGTCATGATGTGGGTAGGATGCAGACTCAGAAGGCGACAGGATTAAATCAAACTCAGTTTTTACTGCTGGTCAGGAAACCAAAGCACGACGTTCAGGACCAGGAGACTTGAGTACAGATACGACTCCAGGACACTAGTAACACTAGTGAGACACGACAAAGACATGACTACAACTTCACGATGACACTAGGTGAGCAGGGAACATATATACAAGGGGAGAAATCAAAAGAACTAGGAATATCGAGTCCACAAAGTCTCATAATAAAAAACTAACGCAGGGTTTTTCACAAATGAATATGCTCATTCGGAAATGCGCATGGTCTGTTTCACAAATGCACACGTGGAGGTTCACAAATATAATTTTCAGAAACACTTGTAATATAAATTCACAAATGCACAAGATGAGGTTCACAAACGCATACGATCTGTTTCAAAAATTCACACAATCTCTTAAAAAAATACACAAAATCTGTTTCACAAATTCACACAAGCTGTTTCACAAATATAATTTTGATATATACTACTACCATTTGCGAGTTTCCTAATTTGTCTCAGAAGGTGGAGACTGCGTTGGTAAGACATATTGCATCATTTCCTGTTTGGTGACTCACTCGGTTGAAGCAAGTCGGTGTTTCTCTCTCTCTTGAACTGATCTAATTTTCTCTGTCCAGAAGTTTTTCTGAGTTGCTTTAACACACAAACACATTAAAACAGTTATTTTCTGTTGGTGTACTTTACGTTTTGGGACTCGTTAAGCGTTTCACTGGTTTTCCGGGCCGGTAAGGTACCGCTAGGTTAGCTTAGCTTCACGGCTAGCATGGCTTCGCAGCTTTGTCTCCTGTTCCTCCGTCTCTCTCTGAACCTCCTCCTCTTTCCTGCTCTCTCTTTCAGATGTTTAGCTACTCCTTCTCCTCATTTAGTGAAGTTGGTAGGTGTAATAAGTGCAGCACTTTTGTAGCCTTGGAGGCGGGGGTTTTTTGAGCCAGAAGCCCGGCTCCGCGCTGTAGAACAGCTAGGCCCAGCAGTAGCTAGCGCGGAATCAATTAGGACAGGACCCCTTAGCCGTCCTCCAACAGCTCCCGTGCAGCCGGGATCTGAGGCGAGCTTGGTGACGGTTCGTAGGAAGCCTAGCGCCAGACCCCAGCCCGCGGCCAACCTCCAGCCCCTTTCTCTGAACAATAGGTTCGCCCCGCTCAGCGACACACCCGCCGAGCAGGATTCTACAAGGCCGATTCTTGTAATTGGCAGCTCCGTAGTTAGGAACTTGGCTCCAGAGACACGAAAGACCACCGTCAAATGCCATCCAGGGGCCAGACCTGCGGACATTAGGTCCCATCTGAAGCTTTTGGCCAAGGACAAACGACGGTATAGCAGGATCGTTATCCATGCTGGTGGCAATGACACCCGGTTACGGCAATCGGAGGTTACTAAAATTAGCGTAGCTTCGGTGTGTGGGGCTGCCAAAAAGATTTCTGACTGTGTAAATTTTCTGGTCCCCTGTCTGATCATACTTGCGATGACATGTACAGCCGTATGCGGTCGTTTCACCTTTGGTTGTCAAACGATGAAAACGATGTGGGCTACATTTATAACTGGGGGACCTTCTGGGGAAAACTTGGACTGTTACGTAGAGACGACATCCATCCCACAGTGGACGGAGCTTCGCTTCTTTCCAGGAACATTGCTAGGGTTATCTTCAGTTCCCCAAAGCCCGGACAACCCAGAGTCCAGCTCAGGGAACAGGGACTGCCACCCACCCACCCACTACCCTATAGAGACAGTTTCCCATCCACTGCCCAAAACTAATGAATTAAAAGTTAATGCTACTGGAGCAAAGTATAAAAGTCTCATAAAGATAAATAGAACTCCGAGTGAACAGAAAAATAAATCAATTAAATGTGGTTTACTAAACATAAGATCTCTCCCCTCAAAAACACTCTTAGTAAATGACTTAATATGTGAAAATAATATTGATCTGTTTTGTCTTGCAGAGACATGGTTGCAGGAAGAGGACCATGTCACAATAAATGAGTCAACTCCCCCTAGCTACCTAAACTTTAGTGTCCCTCGAAGTACTGGTCGAGGAGGTGGAGTAGCCACCATCTTTCATTCAGATTTACTAATTAATCCCCCAAGAAATAATAGTTACAGTTCCTTTTAGCATTTAATCTCTAGCCTTCCTCATACACATAACAAAGCAGTAAAGCCACTTTTATTTGTGGTCTTATATCGTCCACCAGGCCCTTATTCTCAATTCTTAGATCAGATCTCAGATTTTCTATCTGACTTAGTTTTAAACACTGAAGAAGTCATTATAGTCGGAGACTTCAATATTCATGTTGATAGTGAAAATGATAGTCTAAATACAGCTTTTAACATTATCTTAGACTCAATAGGCTTTACTCAAAATGTGCAGGGACCAACCGATCGTGGTCACCACACCTTAGATCTTGTGCTGACTTATGGCATTGACTGTGGAGAAATAACAGTCTTTCCACATAACCTTATCCTGTCTGATTATTTTCTTATCACTTTTAAACTTACTCTAACGGATCATATCAAACCTAAAAGAAAACATCATTATACCAGAACGTTATCAGACAATGCTGTAGCAAATTTTAAAGAAGCTCTTCCAACTTTAATTTCCACAATACATAAAAGTACAATAGAAAACAGTGATTTAACTCGTGACCCCTCACAACTTGACGTTCTAGTTCATGGCGTTAATACCGCCCTGCGTCTGGCAATAGACAAAAGTTGCCCCACTGAAAAAGAAGGTGGCTAGCCATAGGAGATTATCTCCCTGGTTTAATTCAGAGATACGTACCGTGAAGAAGAACGTTAGAAGACTAGAGAGAAAATGGCACTCCACTTATTTGCAGGATTCCTATTTACTGTGGAAAAATAGTCTATTGCTATATAATAAGAGCCTTTGAACAGCTAGAACAGCATATTATTCATCTTTAATCGAGGAGAATAAAAATATTCCTAGATTTCTTTTTAATACAGTTGCCAAACTCACACAGGCTCATGGCTCTGTCGAGCCAACCATTCCCCAAGTTCTTAGTAGTGACGACTTTATGCAATTCTTTATAAATAAAATAGACTCTATAAAAAATAAGATAATTGGGAACCTTCCCAATATGCTTGCTTCTACCTTAGTTAATGAGGCAGCATTAAAAATGGTTGAACCTAATATATGCTTAAACTGGTTTAATGCAGCCGAACTTTCTGATGTACTAAAATTATAAGCTTCATCTAAAGCTTCAACTTGCGTTTTAGACCTAATCCCAACTAAACTCTTAAAATAAGTTTTCCCTTTGATTGCTGCTCCAATTTTAGATGCAATGAATCTATCCTTAGTCAATGGATACTGTATGTACCACAGGAGTTTAAGATTGCTGTGATTAAACCTCTACTTAAGAAACCATCTCTTGATCAAAACGACTTAATTAACTATAGACCGATATCTAATCTTCCCTTCTTATCTAAAATTCTTGAGAAAATAGTGGCACACCAGTTATGTGATCATTTAAACAATAATGAGCTGTTTGAGAAGTTTCAGTCAGGCTTTGGAGCTCATCATAGCACTGAAACAGCTCTGGTGAAGGTTACTTATGATATTCTCATGGCCTCAGACAATGGACTGGTGACCATTCTGGTCCTGTTAGATCTCACTGCTGCCTTTGACACTGTTGATCACAATATTCTCATAGAAAGGCTTCAAAGTGTTGGTATAAAAGGAACAGCACTAGTCTGGTTTAAATCTTATTTGTCTAACAGATTTCAGTTTGTTCAGGTAAATGATAAATCTTCCTCAACCTCAATGGTTACTTGCGGAGTACCACAGGGTTCAGTGCTTGGACCGATTCTTTTTACTATATATATGCTTCCTATTGGTTCTAAAATTAGGCAGCATGGGATACATTTCCATAGTTATGCAGATGATACACAGCTATATCTATCCATAAATCCTGATGAATCCAATCAGTTAGGTAGACTACAGGCATGTCTGGAAGACATCAAAATTTGGATGACTTTAAACTTCTTGCTTTTGAAGTATTTCAAGATAAAACAGAAGTTGTCGTCTTTGGACCAGAAGATCTGAAAAAGAAACTACTTAGTCAACCTCTTCACCTGGACGGCATTAAATTAGCCTCCAGTAAAAAAGCATAGAACCTTGGTGTTATTTTAAAAATGTCATTTAGATCTCACATTAAAGAAGTCTGTAGGATTTCCTTTTTTCACCTTAGGAATATTGCCAAAATTAGAACCATCCTGTCCAGGAGTGATGCTGAAAAACGAGTCCGTCCCTTTGTTACTTCAAGGCTGGATTACTGTAAGTCTTTATTATCAGGTAGTCCACAGAATACAATTAAAAGTCTTCAGTTAGTCCAAAATGCTGCTGCTAGGATTCTGATGAATATTAAAAGAAGAGATCACATTTCCCCTGTTTTAACTTCTCTTCACTGGCTCCAAGTGAGATCTAGAACAGAATTCAAGATCCTCCTTCTGACATATAAAGCTCTTAATAATCAGGCTCCATCATACATAAGAGACCTGATTGTTCCATATGTTCCTAACAGAGCACTTCGCTTTCAGACTGCAGGTTTACTGGTAGTTCCTAGGATTTCTAAAAGTAGAATGGGTGGTAGATCTTGCGGTTATCAGGCTCCCCTCCTATGGAACCAGCTTCCATGGTTGGTTCGTGAAGCAGACAAGTTTTCTATCTTTAAAACTAGGCTTAAAACTTTCCTCTTTGACAAAGCTTACAGTAAGAGACAGGTTAACAGGTAGTTAGAGAAAGGTTAGACAGAAAGCTAGGAAGAGACAGGTTAATGTTAGTAGTCAGGTAGTGTCAAAAGCTAGGAAGAGATAGGAAGAGGTAGAGTAGTTAGGTAAAGATATTTAATGTAAGCTAGGTAGAGAGTGTTAGTAGCTAGGTCTCCTAGTAGCTAGGGGACAGGTTGATGTTAGTAGCTATGCTGCTTTAGGCTAGGCTGTTGGAGTACATTATTAGAGTCAGGTCCTACTTTCTCTCCTATTTCTCCCCAACTGCATGATGTGTTGTCAGTTCAAGCGCTAAACTGTTTTCTCTTAGTCCTTTACTACAGTAGGTGCTCCTGACCCTGCTTGACAACCCTGACTAAGATGGCATTCCAGTAGAGGAACGTTCTCCACCTCCTGCTACCAACTTCTGCTTCTGCATCAGTTCTGCTGCTCTTTCTGTGTCTCTGCTGCCTTCTCCAAACCACAGACGGTCTCTGCAGATGACTGCTTGTGCCGAGCCTGGTTCTGCCGGATGTTTCTTCCTGTTAAAAGGGAGTTTTTCCTTTCCACTGTCGCTTCATGCTTGCTCAGTGTGAGGGATTGCTGGAGATTACACAACGCAATCTTCTGTGGTTCTCTAATTCCTAAAGTAAACATATTGTAATAACTCTTCTTGTAAAGTGCCTTGAGATGGTATCTGTTGTGAAACGGCGCTATATAAATAAACTGAATTGAAATATATATACTCACAGATCATACAAATTCCTGAATCTGCATGAACCCAGAATTCTGTGTGGTGAGTTCTGAGACTCACCTAACGTGCACGGACAACTAATGTCACCATTGGCTAAGGAACTTATCAATCAAATTAATTACTTAGCCAGCTGTTGGATTTCAGCCAATGGTATGGCTCCTACCATGTTCCATCGTCATTGTCGGCCGAACGTCCGGACCCCGGCGATTATTAGTCATCACTAATCCATTTACTCAGTTTATTAAACAGTGGGCATTAATTACTAACCCGTTTCCTTGTTTTATTAAACTTTGGGCACGGACTCGCAATGTATTCCCCTGATTTAATTAAATGTGTGACCATGTGGTTTTCTGTTTGCTTGATAAAAAGCCCTGATTGCCTGTGATATTCGGTTAGGTTGTAGGGTTATCAATTGTGATATTGTGGGTTTGAATCTAAGTATGTAGTTTTTTATGCACTTTGCGAAAAATACAAATTTTCCTGGTTAAAAATTTAAAGGACGGGGATATGTCCCCGTTTTAAACAACGATTTTGGCACCTGCTGGTCCCCCCCCCCCCCAAAAAAAAAACGTTTTGGTATAGTGCAAAAATGCTACCAGGGTTGGATTCAAACACAGTAGGCCACAGAAGAGCTAGCATACCTTGGCAGCCAGGGTCCTTTATCAAGTAGACAGAACACTACATGGCATTCATAACACAGTGCTTTTTCCACTTTGCCAAAAAGAACATTTTTCTGGGTTTAAAAATTCAACCTCAGGTTTTTAGGTGATGGGGACAAAACTATGATTTGTAAATAATGGCGGAGAAATGTCCCCGTTTTAAACAACGATTTTGGTACCTGCTGGTACCCCAAAAAAAGCTTTGTGGTAAAGTGCAAAGTTTTTAATATACTTGGCTTTGAACCAGATGAAACAGATCGTGTGCGTTTGTGAACCTCATCCTGTGTATTTGTGAAACAGACCATGTGCATTTTCTCAACTCCATATAGGAAAGCCTGGAAACAATTAGACACAGACACAGGGAGACCTAGACGATCCTGACAATATGGTGATTTATTTTTCGTCATTCAGTTATAAAAATGTTTCATATTATAGATATCATAGAACGTAACTGTGTTACAGAAATAATGCCACAGTTACTTTGCTAAGTGACGAATTACTTTTAAAGTGTAGTAACTGAGTTACTAGCTCAATTACTTTTTGGAAAAAGTAATTTGTAAAGTTAACTAATTACTTTTTTAATGTAAGACGCCCAACACCGCTGAAGGGTGAGTGTTTGAATTATTGCCGTCCACTGTGGTATTCTGAGACACATAGGGAAGCAAGAATGGAACAGATTCTTTAAAAGTTTTTAAAGCATTGTCTGATAAACTTCTACTGTAATGAAATTTTCTCTCATATTTTGAAACATCGGGTAAAGTAAATTCAAAGGTTATCAAAAAATGGTCAGATAAGACTGGGTTATGTGGGAGGACTGTTAGTTCATCACACTCAATGCAGTATGTCAGTACAATGTCTAAAGTGTGTTGACCAGAGTGTGTGGGTCCCTTCACTTTCTGAGTAAAGTCAATTGAGTCTAAGATAATATTAAAGGCTGCATTTAGGCTATCACTTTCAATGTCCATGTGAATATTGAAATCCCCTATTATAATTACCTGATCAGTGTTTAAAACTGGTTTGTGGATCTCATCCAAGAATTGAGAGTAAGGGCCTGGTGGATCATACAAAACCACAAACAAATGTGGTTTTAATGTTTTGCCGCTGGGATGAGGAAAACTAAGGATTAGATGTTCAAAAGAGCTGTAGTTAATAATTGGTCTAGGGTGAATTTGCAAATCTGAATGAAAGATGGTTGCAACTCCTCCTCCTCGCCCAGTACTTCTAGGAATGTGAAAATTTTGATAATTGGAAGGAGTTGACTCATAATTACAAAATCCTCCTGCTGACAACAGATCAATTTTATTATCACACATCAAGTCATTTACTAATAAAATCTTTGAGGAGAGGGATCTTATGTTTAGTAAACCACATCTAATTGCTCAATTTTCTTGTTTGGTCCGAGTCGTGATGAGATTTTCAGAGTTTGCTTTTGTCAGGTTAACTTTTAGTCTATTTGATTTTGGCTGTGGGCAAGACACTGTTTCAATGGGGTATTGAGTGGGTTACAGTACAGAAGCTGCAGAGAGGTGGGTTAAACTATGACTCTGCTTCCTGGTCTTCACCCTGGCTTGACAGTGTTTTGAAGGACAAATAAATCTGTTCAGATTCCTAGAAAGAAGAGCTGCTCCATCCAAAGTGGGATGGATGCCGTCTCTCCAGATCAGACCAGTTTTTCCCCCAACATTTTTTTCAATTATTAATGTAGCCCACGTTGTTTGCTGGACACCACTCAGAGAACCATTAATGGAATGACAGCATCCGGCTAAACATGCCGTCACTGGTCCGATTGGGCAGGGGACCAGAAAAGATTACACAGTCCAACATCTTTTTAGCAAAGTTACACACGTAACCAGTGGTCATTACCGGTAGCGTGAATAACAATCTTAATGTATTTACGCTTATCCTTAGCCAGCAGTTTCAGGTGGGATTTTATGTCTCCTTTTCTGGCCCCTGGAAAACATTTGACTATGGTCGATGGGGTCTCTTATGCCACATTTCGAACTATGGAACTGCCACTTATCAGAGTCCATCCATCCATCCATCCTCTTGTGCTTATTTGGGATTCTGTTCAGCCTGTCTTGGTAGATCTCATTGGGAAACCTGGAGTCAAGTTTTCTGCTATTTACCCTCGGCTCGTTGACACTCACAATATGGGGACTTGTTTCTACCTGAGACTATTTTAACTTCAGTTAGAGCAATGGTATCAAGAATATCAGATATTTTACAGAGACCAGATTGTTTACTAAGTTTGTTTTGGAAGATCAGGGGGGATGGTGGTGAGGTGGGAGACAAAGTTTTTTTTAAAGGTTTCAACTGAAAACCTTAAAAACCCTAAAAACCTTTTATTTTATTTTTTTACAGTGGTCTCACTGTGGCTAGATAGTTTAGCAGAGATGGTGATTTCAAAGAAAACACAGAAATGCTTAGATAGTGCAATATCAACTACCAAGATGTTGGCGCAACTAAGACCTTTGCTACTCATTAAGTCCAGAATATTTCTTCAATCATGTATTGGTTGTTCGACATGTTGTCTCACCCCGAAGTTATAGAGAGCCTCGCTTAATGTTTTTGCTTGTCTTGGAGGTTGTCAGTATGGACGTTGAAATCCCCCACAATGATTCCTTGTTCATAGTCAATACATAGGTAGGTTTGGCTATTAATAATGATGAATAATTGCTTAAGGTAATTATTAATATTTTTAATATCCATCCATCCATCCATTTTCTGAACCGCGTATTCCTCAAGGGGTCGCGGGGGGGCTGGTGCCTTTCTCCAGCTGTCAACGAGCGAGAGGCAGGGTACACCCTGGACAGGTTCCCAGTCCATCGCAGGGCAACACAGAGACATACAGGACAAACAACCGTGCACGCACACACTCACATCTAAGGGCAATTTAGAGAGACCAATTAACCTGACAGTCATGTTTTTGGACTGTGGGAGGAAGCCAGAGTACCCAGAGGGAACCCACGCATGCATAGGGAGAACATGCAGACTGCATGCAGAAAGACCCTGGGCACTGTAGCTAACCAATGCACCACCGTGCAGCCCACAGTTAATAATTTTATGTGAAATTTATTAAGGTTGGGGCACAATCCTGTTAACGGGAAAAATAATAATATGCAAATAGTTCAGCCTCAGTTGATGTTTGTGATTACCTGCCTAATAAGGTTGATATAATTTAACAAAGATAAAGGAAATAGTTTTGGACATTCATTAAACAGCAAACTACATTAACAATGACTTTCCAAAAGACAATAGTTTATTAACAAAATAAATTGAGTTAAAACACTTTCCTCAACAATCTAACTAAGCTAGTAACACTTAAATAAACCACTAACTAAAAGAAGATATAAAGATATAAAAAAGCTAATTACCAAAAGTAAAAGGTTAAAATGGACAATTATACAAAGTAGAAACAATAACCAATAAATAATTTGTGATGTCACTGTTTAGTATGAATATGTATGCTAAAAGATCAAGGCTTGCATGGAAATGTTTCAGAAGTGAAGACAAGTTTTTTATTTTATTTTTATTTTTTTTGTGGCCACAGTGACCTTTATTTGAAAGGGAATGGTGCAGAATGAGAAGAGACGCACGAAGTAGAGCCCCATTTTTTAACTATCTATCTCCGTCAATGGAGAGCGTATGCATCTGATTGGCCAGTTTTAGTAACATCCAGAGATTGCTTCACCAGAACGGGGCTCCATAGTCGGTGTAATCAGTAGTTAATGCAGTGTTTGGCCACTACATGCTTTATATTGAAAGGATAATTCATCTAATATGTTCTTTTGGCGATCTTGAACACAAGGAGGTATAGGAAAACAACAAAAAGGCTGCAGTTTGTTTCCATGTGTTTCTAGAGGATTCTATGAGCTGCACTTCTAGTAAAAAGCTTAATCAGAACTTACTTTCTTTCCTTCATTGCTCTTTAAGGAAGAAATGTGTTCACAAGACTAGAAAAAAACTGAAACAACAATGTGATAGTAGGCAGAGACGCCATGAGTTAGTGCTGCCTGCTGTCCTGGTCAAGCAATGCTGAAAAAACAATAGAGAATGGAGAGGAAAAAACGGAGTACTATAAACGAAAAACATCTCAGGCAATATGTCAATATGGGGTTAAGAGAAGAAACGAGCATAGAGGACCGTGGATTATAGCTTTCAATTTCAATGGAGGACTATCCGTACTCTTTGCCCCATGAGAGGGAGGAAACCATACCACAGAAAGGAAAAAGAAATACCCGGGAGAAAAAAAGAATCTACATGGGTGGAGCGTTTACCAGATGGAGAATATTCATGAGGGACAGAAACTTGAAGACGGATGCAGAGGTTGTAGGCTTTCTGCTGGACAGGTAAGTTAATTACATGAAACAATGAAGTTTATGTTAGGTTAGTCCAGCAAATACTTTATCTTCCGTTTAACTCGGACAATTTACTCTGCGGCTTCCATAGTAGTAATGACGTCTTATAACTCTGAGAAGCCCGAAAAAACTCCTCAGTTGCTTGGATTTACTGAGCGCACCACTAGTTGGAGGAAATTCTTACACACAGGGGCTTTAAAGCTACTCTGTTTAATTTAGCACCAAAGAACAAATGGAAAACAAACTCCAGGCGGGCAGAAGTACTCATGTTTCACAATTTAAAAATGACTCCATTGGTCATAAACCTTTGAAAATGTTGTTGATTATATTTAAACCCATACAATTGAAGAATGAATTCTTAGAAAACTAGCAAAACTCAGTGATAAAAATCTATTCTTAAAACTGTTTATCATAAACTAATTAATCTCTGCCCAGAGAAAATCTTAAGTGAATGTTCCTTAGATTTCCATGGAAGGGTGGTAAGGAAAATGTCAAGCCAAAGAGGAAAGCAGCTGGATAGCTGCTTAGGCGATCAGCAGCGTGGGATGTAGTCACAGAAAGCAGCGTGGCCTTGTGGGTGTGTGGAGCCGCACATAGCCACCGTTAGCTCGGACGTTAGGTTGTCCTCTCTGCTTGGTTCGGCTAAGCAGGGTCCAACTAAAACCTTCTACCATAGAATACCAGCTTTCAGCGCAGCGTCTCCTGGCTCAGCAGTTTGGCTGGTGGAGCTTCCCGCTCCTGTAGCATGCAACAGCGTGTCATTGGCTTGTTCTCTGATAGAATCTGCAATTCAAAGGTATCAGGTCAGATGATCGATCGACAGGTGGTGTCTTTTGATCCAAGAAGTTTCTTCAAGAAAACTAGACTCCTCAACCCCCCGGTTGTACGTGTACTAAGACCAGGAAGTTCTGGGCAGCAGCTAGTTTTGTTTGAGGTCCACAACTCCCTCTGTTCCCTGTTGATGTTGTAAGCGGGTCAGCACTCCTACGGGAAGGGATGTTTGTGTTTTGGTCCATTAATCATTGCTATGGCCTTACAACATTATACAGAAAGAAGGTAGCTGAAAACATTGACTATGTTTACATGCAGTCAATCAGGTTATGGTCAAGTTAAGTTCACTGTTCGAGTTTCTGAAACATTCAGATCAACCCGTTTACAAGCGTGAGCAGAGAGAGGTACAGAGAGAGAGAGAGAGAGAGAGAGAGAGAGAGAGAGAGAGAGAGAGAGAGAAGGTGACATGGAACAATGACATTCCATCCAGCCAGACAAAAGAAGCTGTGGGATGAGAACAAGGCCTCTGTGTTTCTCAGTGGGTGTGCTGGCTTCTGAGTGAATGTGTGGCATATTCCAACAACAAAGACCAATGTGTTAAGATGATCTCTGGACTGGGCAGCTAGGGACATAGAAATACAAAGGGGCGAGCAGTGTAAGAGGCAGCATGGCCATCTCAGCACTCTTACCTCTGACAACACTGAAAGCCTAAGATGTGGCTACAGTATTCTTCCAAAAGAGGCAACCATGGAGACGGGGATTGTTTGGAAACCTTGCTTCCATCCTCCTCACCTAATCATCGCTGTTCCTGCTACTCTACTGTGTCTGTACTCCTCTTCTCAGATGTGAGATTTTTATAGCTCTGTCTGTCCTTTAAATTGTGTTCTCTTCACTTCCTTCTAACCTGTTCAACTTTACAACTCATTCAACAAAAAACATGTTAAGGTTTTGTGTTCATAGTTCACAATGTACTGAAAAGAAGCCCTTTTCTCCAGACAGACACTGAAGTCTCCTTGGATCACAACAGGCCATTTTGGGGGATGTCACTGCAGAACCATGGTTTCTCTCAGAGCACCCCCTCTGGTCTCGACTACCTTGGCTGGACGGAACATATTTCCTCCCTCTGTAAGTACCCATGTTGGTTCATTATTCTACCTTTTACCTGCTGCACTGTTTTGTTAGGAGGCTTACCCATGACAATGAACGCAAGTTTAAGTGTTGTGTCAGAGTTCAGCCATGCTGTCTTGTTCATGTTGGGGCCATGTTTTTCCAAGTAGCTAATTTATTTCATTAGGACATTTTTCAACTAAATGAGGTTATTTACCAAACAGGGTCAGCGGGTGTGACCTGAACGAAGCCTATTGGCTAGTTCTTCCTGGATATGCCCACACTAACTTTGAGCAGCCTGCTGTACATCTAGCAACAACACGCTAATGGTGCGTTCACACACCGCCCCAAACGTCAACGTTAACAGTGGCAAGATTACATGTAAAGTCTACGGGTAAACACTTATAGTGGGGAGAAAAAGTATTTGAAACACTGCTGATGTTTTAAGTTTTCCCACTTACAAAGCATGTAGAGGTTTGTAATTTGTATCAAATGTACTCTTGCACTGTGAGGGACAGAATCTAAAACAAAATGCAGAAAACTGCAGTGGATGATTTTTAAATAATTCATTTTCATTTTATTGCATGGCATATGTACTTGATCGCATGTCAACCAGTAAGAATTTAGGCTCCCACAGACCTGCTAGTTCTTCTTTAAGAAGCCTTCTCGTTCTCCACTCATTACCTGTATTAAATGCATCTGTTTAAACCCGTTACCTGTACAAATGACACCTGTCCACACACTAAAACAAACTCCAACCTCTCCACAATGGCCAAGACCAGAGAGCAATGCATGGACATCAGGGATAGAATTGTAGAGCTGCACAAGGCTGGGATGGACTACAGGACAATAGGCAAACAGCTTGGTGAGAAGGCAACTACTGATGGTGCAATAATTAGAAAATGGAAAAAGTTCAAGATGATGGTCAATCTCCCTCGGTCTGGAGCGCCATGTAGGATCGCTCCTGGTGGGTCATCAGTGATCATGAGGACAGTCATGGATGAGCCCAGAACTACACAATAGGACCTGGTCAATGACCCCAGTAGAGCTGGGACCACAGTCTCAAAGGAAACCATCAGTAACACACTCCCCGTCATGGATTAAAATCCTGTAGCGCACGCAAGGCCCCCCTGCTCAATCCAGGTCTGATGTGGTCTGATGAGACAAAAGTTGAGGTTTTTGGTCTGAACTCCAATTGCTGTGTTTGGAGAAAGAAGAAGGTTGAGTACAACCCCGAGAACACCATCCCAGCTGTCATGCATGGAGGTGGAAACATCATTCTTTGGGGATGCTTTTCTGCAAAGGGGACGGGACGACTGTACTGTATTGAGGGGAGGATGGATGGGGCCATGTATGGTGAGATCTTGACCAACAATCAGTAAGAGCATTGAAGATGGGTCATGGTTCGGTCTTCCAGCATGACAACGACCCCAAACACACAGCCAGGGCAATTAGGGAGTGGCTCTGTAGGAAGCATATCAAGGTCCTGGAGTGGCCTAGCCAGGCTCCAGACTTGAATCCAATAGAAAATCTTTGAAGAGACCTGAAAGTCCATATTGTCCAGCGATAGGCCTGAAATCTGAATGCTCTGGAGAAGATCTGTATGGAGGAGTGGGCCAAAATCGCTGCTGCAGTGTGTGCAAACCTGGCCTGAAGGATTGTTCCTTTTTCTCAAGCAGACAACAATAATTTTCAAAATTATATTTCCTCTTTGCTTCAAATAGATTACTTCTGATTAATCACAAGATATTTATATACCAGTAGCACAAACCTAATTTTTGCTCAGTCGCTTTTCATTTAAGACTTAATAAACCACTTACATGGAGGGTTAATGTGTCCCTTCAACAGGATGCAGCACAATTACATTTTAGTATAGATTAATAACCAAATCAGTTGCATGTCTAACATTTTAGCTATTTTTGGGAAATATGGCAACATTTCTGGTTCAAAATAAATGGGCAAAAATCATCTTGATTATGGCTAAATCATGTTGCTCAGGTCCCTCCTCTGGTCGCAGTGGTTAAACTTTTTACATAGGTGCAGAGATCTTTACATCATTCCCTGATTTTATAAAATATAATTTTGATAAAGAATTTAGGTAATTTTGGACCTGGAAAATGTTCTAAATGTAAAAATTCAATTTGCAGCCTTATCTCTCAGTGATTAAAATGAATATACTGCCCAGGGTGAACTTTATTAGTCAATGACAGTGCTTTCTCCTCCCCGCCATTATTGGGCGAAGCTACATTTGGCTGTAATAAAATATGTATGGAATGTTAAACGACCTTGTATTAAATTTCACACAATACGAAAGGAATGATGGAGGTCTGTCCCTCCCTGGCGTTAAACTTTATAACTGACCGTTTACCCTTGGACCTCTGACTCTGTGGTTTCAACCATGGATGTCCCGATCCGATCACATGTTAGGAAATCAGACTTGACCTTGACCTCTCAATTAGAGGTCAAGGTCGAATATATGTATACATTGTTTTATTCAATGCAGGTGGGGACTACTGGCCATCTCTAGTTTCACAAGCTCAAAATGATGATTTTATATTTTATTCTGCTTTAAACTTCATGCTGTGTCTTCTATTTTTTAGTTTGTGCTGTATCTCCTATTATTGGTATGGTCCTACTTGGTGTTCAGGCTGATTGGATTTGGATTGGGTTATCAGGGTGAGGTGATAGAAAAGGAATGTGGTTGTCCCTCTGGACAAAGCTTTACTGGTCAGAGTGGATACACCCATTATGAAATCTCCCAGTGTTTAAGAGGTCTTAGAGCATTGGTAAGAACTTTTAAAAGCAAATAACTGGTTTGATAAGAACCTGCAGTCATGTGGAATTTTTCCATTGCTCTAACCAGTAAATCTATATTTTGGAGTTTTCCATTAGTTTAGTTTAGTTTATTGGTTTATTTAAGACAGGGACCATGTACAAGTTTCATTAGTTACAAAAAGTAAAAAGATGTTTTATAACAGATTATAGCTAAAAGCTAATTTCCATCTGAAGTCCCTAGGCAGGTGAAAATAAAGAAGATAGGATAAGATAACATAGAAATAACAGGAATGTACACATGTGCACACCCACAGACACACACTCAATTAAGGATATACAGAATAATCATTAGTGTGGGCGACACTGATTACTTAAAATCCATTTCTTCACTTAATGTTAGAAAATATGGAAATCTGCAACACTTTTTAGATTACTGGGAAGACTGTTCCAGGCTTTAGTTGCTCTAAAAGAAAAAGCTGATTGCGCAAATGCAGTCTTTCAATTTGGGAAGCTACAATCTCCCCTGTTCGCCTATTCGTTCAGAGCATGATTGGACATATTTTTTCAGAGGTGGTGGAGCAGCATTGTTAAGAATTATATGTATTTGGCACATGTCAGAATATAGTTTGATGTTTTCTGGCTAAGCATGTTATACTTGCCCAGTATGGGACAGTGATGGTACTGACTTCATCTTTTGTCTAATATTTTCAGAGTTTGTTTGTAAAGTGATCCAGTAGATTTCAATAGAGTCTTGTTAGCCTGGGACCAGCTTGACATACGGTAGGTTAATTGAGACATAATCATAGCATTTACATAGGTAAATAGGCATCATCAACAGTCAATGAATTATGAATGTGTCTGAAATTAGCAATGTTGTACTTCCCAAATCCCTGTATTCCCCAATCTAGTACAGTCAGGGACCACTGAAAGCTAGCGAACTTGGAGAAGAGTAATTGTTTAGTAAACTTCCATGCCTAATATGCATAAGAGGGATGTCTTATAATGTCATAGTAACAAGAGAGAACCTATCATAAATTATATGATATATATCTTTTTCTGATTGGTTGACTGTGAAATGAAGGGTTGTATTTCACTCTGAACTTTTTAATAAAAAGAGCATTACTACTTTACTTTACTTTACTACTTTACATTACTTGCTAAAATATTCAAATGAAACAGAATCACTGGTTGATGCTGTCTTAATTCCTGACATATGCTGAAACGGAGCTCTTTGTCTTGTCTGAAGTTTGTTTCTGGATTGTTTGACAGAGAATCAAAGGACCAGAGCGTTAGGATCTTGGATCTCTACGTTATAGTCTTGGACTATACTCCAGAGGGAGGTCAGGGACCTCCACTGGACTCTGGGACGTCCAGTACTAGTCAGGGTTTAGTCTGCAGCAGCTCGACAATACTCATTCGATATTATTGATCTTTTATTCACTTTAAAAAATATACGACCCAAACAAGCTAAACAGAAAACCATTTATTAAAGTGAAATTAAACAGTTGCACTTATAACAAACTGCTGTGGTGATTTATTGTAATTAAATAGTGGGATTGCTGCATTAGTCGTAATCATGAGGTTTAGGATTTTTGCCTCAGACAGATGACTTCTGGCTGCCACACTGGAGACTGGAATTATGTGTTCTTTATGCAAAAGTTTTAAAATGAGGAAACATTTTTCCAATTTAACTGATCAGAGCTCTAAAAGACTCTGAACGAACCGTTTCCTGAACCGTAACCTACGCTTCAGTGGCAGAAAAGCCTATGGGAGGAAAGCGGCAGCAGGCACTGTTTTTGGCACCGTGCTGTTTGGCACATATCATAGCGTGTCTAACCAGCCACAAAGGCAGTCGCGCTGCGAAGGTTCAGGAAGCTCCTTTTCAGCAACATGCCAGATCAAGGTGTCTGTGAATCTTTTCTTTAATTGATTTATTTAACTGGAATCCGTGCATAAAGTTGAAAGTATTATTAGTAGTAACTAGTCAGTTTCAGTCATTTTTACTCATCTGTAAAAATGACAGACAGCCTTCATATTTTGCCATAACCGGTCAATAAACCAAATACTGAAAATGTTCAGTTAAAGTTACCCCTGATATACATATACAATGTATACAATGTATATACATTCTCATTAAGTTTATTTAAGTTGAAGTCAAAGAAGTGCTCTGTTTAACAGAATTGTTAATCAATCAATCAATCAAATGACTCGAACTGGAGGCAAAAGTATCTGATCGGGACGTCCCTGTTTTTGACCTAGTTCTGAACTTTTCTGGCAGGCGTTGGAAGAGAGTTTGGTTTGTTCACACTCCCTTCATCAATTCCTAAATTTGTACTTCGTTTGGCTCTCAATTTGATATGCATGGCTGTATTGTCACATACTTACTCCACGTCTGGGGAAATGCTGGGATGCTCTGTGGTGGACTCTTCCCATGGGATCCCACTTTGTGGTAACAAAAGATTGCAAATAGATAAACAACCTCTAAAATCTACAGAAGAGAGAGGAATGTATGTTCTGGGGAATATATTTGGGAACAATAGTCTACTGTCTTTTGCTGACTTATATACCAAATTCATTCTACCTGGAACAACATTTTATCTTAACTTAAAGCTACTGTCTGTTCTCAAAGCATCAGTGCCTCCTTGTAGAGCCCATTATCTTCGTTACCGGTCAAGAAATTGTCGCCACCAACAAAGATTGGTGGCCACGTTTCTAAAATGTATAAACTTTTATTACAAATCTTTTATAAATCCCTGGCATTTGATTTTTTATGGCAGTCCACCTTTTGGATCTTAGTCATGATTTAGATTGGGACAGGGTATGGGATAATGTCAATATGTCCTCCAGGTATCCAGTTAATCAACAAATTCAGTACAATTTTATATATCAGATCTGTGTTACAAAAAATTACATGCAATGATAATTATTAGTGATCCTACTTGCAGATTGTGTGGTTTGAATGACAAGAGGACATTTGTAGGGGATATATGGGGGTGGGGGGTGCTGGGGCGACAAGCGTGCCACCAGATCTGGATGGAAAAAGGAGGCCGCGTGGTGATAACTAGACAGCCCTCTGGCTTGAACAAAGGTTTACAAACTGGCTAATGGCCACTGCCTCTTGTCGCACTCTATTGAAATGGTCACATGCAGAGTCCGGTAACACGGAACGGAAAACATAAAATTAAACATACTGATTCACTTACAAATCAAAAGAAAACAGTGTAACTTTAGCACAAACACAAAATCAATCAGTTCTTAGCAGAACAGGCATGCTCAATTATACTAAAGGGCTCCACCCAGCTGAAATAAAGGAAAAACGTTTCCTCCTTTCAGAAATTGCTCTTTCCACGATCAGAGGATGGGCTTCGAAGAAAGCTTATTATTGGAGGGGGGAAAGGATTTAAACCGTTCACCTGCGTTACATAGGAAAGGCGAACTGTACGCTGACAGCCGATCAGCGCTCGTAGAATACACAAAAGTCTGTGATCAGTGGTGCGTGGCAGAGAAAGAGGGATTTTACCAGTTTTAAAGAGATCAGAAGTTCCAGCCGTTAAGATCCCGAGGGGGGAGAGAGAGAGCTTGTTCACAGGGTAGGTCTTTCCTTAAACACGAGTAGCACTGGAAAGACCGATACGAGGTGCTGCTTGCAGGTTTGTAATTGTGGCGTGTTGCTACGTCATGCAGGGCGCTATGGTGGCCAATGAGCTCATCCTGAGAGAGACCATATGACATGTGGCCAATGAGCTTGGAAAGCATGGAGGGGGATGGTCGCTGTCCTGGTGCAAGGGATGCTGGGAGACTGAGTCCATTTTATTTAATATTTACTGACTGACCCAACACGCATTGCAAGTAATCTTTCTGATTTGTTGGATTTCACTGTGCTTGTTCGCTGGGCGCATTCATTTTAAAGCTGAAGGTTGTGACACAGAGTATTATGCTAGCCCGCAGCAAAGAAAATAGCAGTAACATGCTAGAAGCCACCACATTGCCTTTCTATTCTCGCCTGCTCATTGTTTTTGGACATACCATATTTAGACATTTCTATAGCAACAGAGGGCTTGGAGTGCTGCAACTGAGGCCTGGAAAACAGTGATTTTTCACCTCAGGGAGTCGCTTTTAAGTATAGTGTTTACCAGTGTTTGACATCTTATATTTAAAAAGTAATTAGTTATAGTTAAAAATTACTTTATTAAAAAAGTCAAGGCAAGGAAAGGCAATTTTATTTGTATAGCACACTTTCAAGACAAGGCAATTCAAGGTGCTTTACCTGATTAAAATTGGAATACAGCATAAATCAATTTGATGATCAAAATGCAAGAAAGCAATTACAATAAGACAATAGTCAAGACAATACAACAATGTACTGAAAAGCAGGTAAAACATTTTTTTATTCCATAACTGATCTTGCTGAAAAGATCACAATTCTTCCTTCCACTAACTGATCTTGCTGAAAAAGCTTACAGTTCTTAATTTAAAAAAAAACACAAGAAAGCATTTGCAGTAATCAAGACTTCCTGTAATTCCTGTGAAAATTAAAAACAAGCAAGTAAAAACAGTTACTCGTAGGCAAGTCTAAATTGGTAAGTCTTAATTTTAGACTTAAAAGAGTTCAGTGTCTCTGCAGTTTTGCATTCTTACAATAGTTTGGTCCGGATATGAGGAGCATAGAAACTGAAAATGGCTTCTCCTTGTTTGGTTCTGGTTCTGGGGATGATCAGTAAACTTGAGCTGGAGGACTGGACTGGATCTGGATGGTTTGTATCATGATAGCAGATCTCTAATGTACTCTGGTGCTAACAGTTTCAATGATTTATAGACTAATAAAAGCACTTTGAAGTCTATTCTCTGAACTACAGGGAGCCAGTGGAAGGACATTAGAACTTGGGTGATGTGTTCTACTTTCCTGGTTCCAGTGAGAACACGAGCAGCAGCATTCTGCTGTCTGATTGATTTTTTTAGGTAGACCTGTGAAGATACTGTTAAAGTAATCAAGGCGGCTAGAGATAAATGCATGGATGAGTTCTTCTAGGTCTCCTTCGTGTCATCAGTCCTTTAATCCTAGAAATGTTCCTCAGGTGATAGAAAGCTGACCTTGTTATTGCCTTTATGTGACCCTGGAGGTTCAGGTCTGAGTCCATTATTACACCTAGATTCCGGGCCTGGTCGGTAGTTTCTAGTTGGGCCTGTTTAAGCTGATTACTAATATGTAGTCAATCTTGCTTGGATCCAAGGATAAGTACTTCAGTTTTGTTTTTGTTCAATTGGAGGAAATTATGGGACATCCAGCTGCTAATTTGCTCAATGCATTTATTGAGGATTTGGATGGGTTCAACATCACTTGTAGACATTGGGTGTCAAAGCTGGGTGTCATCAGCATAGTTGTGGTAGTTAATGGGCGACTGTGGCTCAGTGGTAGAGTAGTTGGCTTGCAATCGGAGGGTCGTATGTTGATTCCAGCTTCCTCTAGTCACATGTCGATGTGCCCCTGGGCAAGGCACTTAACCCCCAAATTCTTCATTGTCCTACCGAGCCATGTTGGGTGTCGGTGTATGAATGCGAGTGTGAATGGGTGAATGTGGCTTCAATGTAAAGCGCTTTGAGTGGTCAGTAAGACTAGAAAAGCGCTATATAAGTTCAGTCCATTTACCATTCCATTTAATAGAATTGGTGGTTATAATTTAGCTTAATGGGAGCATGCAGATGCTAAATAGGAGGGGCCCTAGAATGGAGCCATGTGTTTTGTGATGTTGCCTAATCGACACAAATAAATTCCTTTTCTTAAGGTAAGATTTGAACCAGTCGAGTACTGTACCAGAGAGTCTGACCCAGCTCTCTAGAGATTCCAGTAATATATCATGATCAACGGTGTCAAATGCCGCATTGAGGTCATACCAGTACTGTTGTTTTACCACGGTCAGTATTTGTACGGATCTCATTGAAGACTTTGACGAGGGCTGTCTCTGTGCTGTGGTACCTATGGAAACCAGACTGATAAATATCAAAGCGGCTGTTCATTGTTAGGAAGCTATTTAATTGTTGGAACACAGCTTTTTCAATAATTTTACAGATAAATGGGAGATTAGAGATTGGTCTGTAGTAATGCATCAACGTGCTGTCTAGGTTCTTCTTCTTTAGTATTGGTTTGATAACTGCTGTTTTTCGTGCTTTGTGGAAGACACCTGATAGGAGGGATGTGTTAATTATTTTGATCAGATCCACTTCAATGGCTGGTAGGACCTTTCTTAGAAAACTTGTTGGTAAGATATACAAGCAGCACGTGGCAGAGCTTACTTTGTCAATAAAAAATGTCATCACAGCTACTCACTGGAGGTGTAGTTAGTCTCTCCACTGTAGCAAATAATGTCCTAGCATTATTGTTGTTTCTGTGAATAATCTCAGAGAAGAATGATTCCCTTGCACCCTTTAAGGTTAATAGATATTTGTTCAGATGTCTGACTCTGTAATTTTTTCTGGTCCCCTGCCTGATCGTACTAGCGATGACATGTACAGCCGTATGCTTTCGTTCCACCTTTGGTTGTCAAGGTGGTGTCCAGAAAACGATGTGGGCTACATTGATAACTGGGGGGCCTTCTGGGGAAAACCTGGACTGTTACGTAGAGACGGCATCCATCCCACCGAGGACGGAGCTTCGCTTCTTTCCAGGAACATTGATAGGGTTATCTCTAGTTCCCCAAAGCCGTGACAACCCAGAGTCCAGCTCAGGGAACCCAGAGTCCAGGTCAAGGAACAGGGACTGCCACCCACCCACTACCCTATAGAGATAGTTTCCCGTCCACTACCCAAAACTAATGAATTAAAAGTTAATGCTACTAGAGCAAAGTATAAAAATCTCATAAAGATAAATAAAACTCGGACTGAACATAAAAACAAATCAATTAAATGTGGTTTACTAAACATAAGATCTCTCCCCTCAAAAACACTCTTGGTAAATGACTTAATTTGTGAAAATAATATTGATTTGTTTTGTCTTGCAGAGACATGGTTGCAGGAAGAGGACCATGTCACAATAAATGAGTCAACTCCCCCTAGCTACTTAAACTTTAGTGTCCCTCGAAGTACTGGTCGAGGAGGTGGAGTAGCAACTATCTTTCATTCCGATTTACTAATTAATCTCCAAAAAAATAATAGTTACAGTTCCTTTGAGCATCTAGTTTTTAGCTTTCCTCATACACATAACAAAGCAGTAAAGCCACTTTTGTTTGTGGTCTTATATCGTCCACCAGGACCTTATTCTCAATTTTTAGATCAGATTTCAGATTTTCTATCTGACTTAGTTTTAAACACTGATAAAGTCATTATAGTCGGAGACTTCAATATTCATGTTGATAATGAAAGTGATAGTCTAAATACAGCTTTTCACACTATCCTAGACTCAATAGGCTTTACTCAAAATGTGCAGGGACCAACACATTCTTGTCACCACACTTTAGATCTTGTGCTGACTTATGGCATTGACTGTGAAGAAATAACAGTCTTTCCACATAACCCTATCCTGTCTGATAATTTCCTTATCACTTTTAAACTTACTCTAATGGATCATATCAAACCTGAAAGAAAACTTCATTATACCAGAACGTTATCAGACAACGCTGTAGCAAATTTTAAAGAAGCTCTTCCAACTTTAATTTCCTCAGTTTATAAATGCAGAACAGAAAACAGTGATTTAACTCGTGACCCCTCACAACTTGACATTTTAGTTCATAGCGTTAATTCCTCCCTGCGTCGGGCAATAGACAAAGTTGCCCCCTTGAAAAGGAAGGTGGCTAGCCATAGAAGATTAACTCCCTGGTTTAATTTAGAGCTACGTACCCTAAAGCAGAATGTTAGAAAACTAGAGAGAAAATGGCGCTCCACGCATTTACATGATTCCTTTTTAATATGGAAAAATAGTTTATTGCTATATAAAAAGAGCCTTCACACAGCTAGAACAGCATATTATTCATCTTTAATCGAGGAGAATAAAAATAATCCTAGGTTTCTTTTTAATACAGTTGCCAAACTCACACAGGATCATAGCTCTATCGAGCCAACCATTCCCCAAGCTCTAAGCAGTGACGACTTCATGCAATTCTTTATAAATAAAATAGACTCCATAAAGAATAAGATAATTGGGAACCTTCCCAATATGCTTGCTTCCTCCTTAGTTAATGAGGCAGCCTCAAAAATGGTGGAACCTAATATATGCTTAAACTGCTTTAATGCAGCCGAACTTTGTGATGTACTAAAATTATTAGCTTCATCTAAACCTTCAACTTGCGTTTTAGACCCAATCCCAACTAAACTCTTAAAAGAAGTTTTCCCTCTGATCGCTGCTCCAATTTTAAATATAATGAATCTATCCTTAGTCAATGGATATGTACCACAGGAGTTTAAGATTGCTGTAATTAAACCTCTACTTAAGAAACCCTCTCTTGATCAAAACGACTTAATTAACTATAGACCGATATCTAATCTTCCCTTCTTATCTAAAATTCTTGAGAAAATAGTTGCACACCAGATATGTGAGCATTTAAACAATAATGAGCTGTTTGAGAAGTTTCAGTCAGGCTTTAGAGCTCATCACAGCACTGAAACAGCTCTGGTGAAGGTTACTAATGATATTCTCATAGCCTCAGACAATGGACTGGTGACCATTCTGGTCCTGTTAGATCTCAGTGCTGCCTTTGACACTGTTGACCACAATATTCTCATAGAAAGGCTTCAAAGTGTCGGTATAATAGGAACAGCACTAGGTTGGTTTAAATCTTATTTGTCTAACAGATTTCAGTTTGTTCAGGTAAACAATAGATCTTCCTCAACCTCAATAGTTACTTGCGGAGTACCACAGGGTTCAGTGCTTGGGCCGATTCTCTTTACTATATATATGCTTCCTATTGGTAAAATAATTAGGCAGCATGGGATAAAATTCCATAGTTACGCAGATGATACACAGCTATATCTATCCATTAATCCTGATGAATCCAATCAGTTAGGTAGACTACAGGCATGTCTGGAAGACATAAAAACTTGGATGACTCTAAACTTCTTGCTTCTAAATTCTGATAAAACAGAAGTTGTCGTCTTTGGACCAGAAGCTCTGAAAAAGAAACTACTTAGTCAGCCCCTTCACCTGGACGGCATTAAATTAGCCTCCAGTAATAAAGCAAAAAACCTCGGTGTCATTTTTGACCAAGATATGTCATTTAGAACTCACATTAAAGAAGTCTGTAGGATTTCCTTTTTTCACCTTAGGAATATTGCAAAAATTAGAACCATCCTGTCCAGGACTGATGCTGAAAAACTAGTCCATGCCTTTGTTACTTCAAGGCTGGATTACTGTAACTGTCTATTATCAGGTAGTCCACAGAATACAATTAAAAGTCTTCAGTTAGTTCAAAATGCTGCTGCTAGGATTCTGATGAATATTAAAAGAAGAGATCACATTTCCCCTGTTTTAGCTTCTCTTCACTGGCTCCCAGTAAAATCTAGAATAGAATTCAAGATCCTCCTTCTGACATATAAAGCCCTTAATAATCTAGCTCCATCATACATATGTTCCTAACAGAGACCTTCGCTCTCAGACTGCAGGTTTACTGGTAGTTCCTAGGATTTCTAAAAGTAGAATGGGTGGCAGATCTTTCAGCTATCAGGCTCCCCTCCTATGGAACCGGCTCCCAGGGTTGGTTCGTGAAGCAGACAATTTGTCTATCTTTAAAACTAGGCTAAAAACTTTCCTCTTTGACAAAGCTTACAGTTAGAGATATGTTTATAGGTAGTTAGAGTCAGGTCAGACAGGTAGATAGGAAGAGACAGGTTAATGTTAGTAGTCAGGCAGAGTGTCAAAAGTTAGGAAGAGATAGGAAGAGGTAGAGTAGCTAGGTAGAGATAGATTAATGTAAGCCAGGTAAAGATCCGGAGCCGGTCGCGGCTTACCGCCGCGGAAGAAATGTGCCCCACAGGGGCCAGCCAGCGCCGGAGAGAGGTCCCTCAAGGGGATCCTCCCGCACAGTGCGGCCGCCCATTACCTGCCGGGTTGAATCCCCCGGGCAGACTGTGCGGACCCCACCCGTTTATCTCTTAAACGTTTCTCGCCCTCTTCAACTCTGTCCTCTCAGTTCTGTCTATTTTTCCTTAAGATAGTTGTCGACTATCGGTCTCGTGCCGGTATTTAGCCTTAGATGGAGTTTACCACCCACTTTGGGCTGCATTCTCAAACAACCCGACTCCGAGAAGACCCCGGCATGACGGGGGCCGTTACCGGCCCTACACCGTCCACGGGTCAGGAGGACTCAGACAGAGTGTTGGTAGCCAGGTCTCCTAGTAGCTAGGAGACAGGTTAATGTTAGTAGCTATGCTGCTTTAGGCTAGGCTGTTGGAGGACATTATTAGGGTCTGTTCCTACTTTCTCTCCTACTTCTCCCCAACTGCATGATGTGCTGTCAATTCAAGCACTAACCTGTTTTCTATTATAGTAGGTGCTCCGGATTAGCCCTGCTTGACGACCCTGACTAAGATGGCATTGCAGTGACGGAAAATTCTCCACGTCCTGCAACAAACTTCTGCATCAGTTCTATTGCTCTTTCTGTGTCTCTGTTATGTATTCTCCAAGCCACAGACGGTCGCGGCAGATAACCGCTTGTGCTGAGCCTGGTTCTGCCGGAGGTTTCTTCCTGTTAAAAGGGAGTTTTTTCTCCCACTGTCGCTGCATGCTTGCTCAGTATGAGGGATTGCTGAGAATTCCACGACGCAATCTTCTGTGGTTCTGTAATTTCTACACTAAACATTGTATTGTAATAACTCTTTTTGTAAAGTGCCTTGAGATGACATCTGTTGTGAAATGGCGCTATATAAATAAACTGAATTGAATTGAATTGAATGCATTTCTTCATCAAGGAGCAATGAACAATAGAAAGTAAGTTTCGATTAGGCTGTAAAGCTTTTTACTAGAAGTGCGGATTATAGAATACTCTAGAAACACATGGAAACAAATACAGCAGCCGTTTTTTGTCATTTTCCTACACCTCCTTGTGTTCAAAATTGCCAAAGGAACAGATTAGATAAAATATCCTTTCAATATAAAGCATTTAGTCAAAAATGCAGAAGCATAAACTAGGCTTAATGAGCCAATGCACACTCTGGACATACTTATTAGCAAAGACCTAAATATTTCTAGTATTACCATAACTGATATTGCTTTATCTGATAATTTCTGCATCTCATTTGAAGCACCATCCAAGCCAACATACCTAATCAGAGTAAAACCACTTTAACAAAATGACTCCTTAAAGAAAACTCAGCTGAAAACTTTAAACTGATGTACAACCTTATCTAAATCACCAACATCCAGTCAGTATACAAAGTGACAGATGATTTTCTATCCAAAATCTCAGACATGATGGATACGATTGCCCCACTTCAGGTTAAAACTGTCTCTAGTAAAAGAATGGAGAAGCGATCCACTGGGATGTAATAAAAAAGGGAGTGCCGGTGCGCTGAGAGGAAATGGCGGTAAACTCTACTTCATGTTCATTACAAGATATACAAAAAGAGACTGAATTTCAATTCAATTCAATTCAGTTTATTTATATAGCGCCATTTCACAACAGATGTCATCTCAAGGCACTTTACAAAAAGAGTTATTACAATACAATGTTTAGTGTAGAAATTACAGAACCACAGAAGATTGCGTCGTGGAATTCTCAGCAATCCCTCATACTGAGCAAGCATGCAGCGACAGTGGGAAGGAAAAACTCCCTTTTAACAGGAAGAAACCTCCGGCAGAACCAGGCTCAGCACAAGCGGTTATCTGCCGCGACCGTCTGTGGCTTGGAGAATACATAACAGAGACACAGAAAGAGCAATAGAACTGATCAGAATCAGAATCAGAATCAGAATCAGTTTATTGGCCAAGTATGTCACATACAAGGAATTTGACTCCGGCAAACTTTTTCCTCCAGTACAGAACTTGAATAAGTGAAATAAAAAAAAAAAAGAAAAAAAAAGAAAAATATGAACAAAAATAAGTAAAAATACAAATAAATATCAGATCGTAAATAATAAAGGATAATATATACACCAAGCCGGGGTTATTTTACAGTGAGTATGTACAGAAGTGCAGAGTTATAGTTTATTGTTATGTGAGTGCACTCACACACTGTGACTAGACAGAGTTCGTCAGAGCGACAGCCTGGGGGAAAAAACTGTTTTTGTGTCGGGTGGTTTTGGCGTACAACGCTCTGTAACGCCGACCTGAGGGGAGGAGCCTAAACAGATTGTGGCCAGGGTGTGAGGGGTCAGTGGTGATTTTCCTGGCCCGCTTCCTGACCCTGGCCCGGAATAGGTCCTGAATGGAGGGAAGATCGGTTCCTATGATCCTCTCTGCAGTCCTGACTGTTCTCTGCAGTCTGTCCTTGTCTTGCCTGGTGGCGGATCCGAACCAGACAGAGATGGATGAGGTCAGGACAGACTGGACTATTGCTGTGTAGAAGATGATCAGCAGCTCCTGGGGCAGGTTGAACTTCCTGAGCTGACGCAGAAAGTACAGCCTTTGCTGGGCCTTTTTCCTTATTATGTTGATGTGTGAGGTCCACTTCAGGTCCCGTGTGATGGTGGATCCTAGGAACCTGAAAGACTCCACTGTGGGGACTGGCTTGTTGAGGATCATGAGAGGAGATGTTGATGGTGGTCTCTTCCTGAAGTCCACTGTCATCTCCACAGTTTTGAGCGGGTTTAGCTCCAGGTGGTTCTGACTGCACCAGAGAACCAGCTGTTCCACTTCCTTTCTGTACACAGACTCGTCGCCGTCGCGGATGAGTCCAATGACGGTGGTGTCATCTGCAAACTTCAGGAGTTTCACAGAAGGGTCCCTCGACGTGCAGTCAGTGGTGTAAAGGGAGAAGAGCAGTGGGGAGAGAACACATCCCTGGGGGGCGCCGATGCTGAGGGAACGGGAGCTGGATGTGAACTTACCCAGTTTCACCTGCTGCCTCCTGTCAGTCAGGAAACTGGTAATCCACTGACAGGTGGATGGAGGCACGGTGAGCTGGGACAGTTTTTGGTGGAGGAGCTCTGGGACAATGGTGTTAAACGCAGAGCTGAAGTCCACAAACAGGACCCGAGCGTAGGTACCTGCAGAGTCTAGATGGTGCAGGATGTAGTGTAGAGCCATGTTGACGGCATCATCCACTGACCTGTTTGATCTGTAGGCGAACTGCAGGGGGTCTAGCAGGGGATCTGTGATGTCCTTCAGGTGGGTCAGTACCAGACGCTCAAAGGATTTCATGACCACAGATGTTAGGGCAACTGGTCTGTAGTCATTTAATCCAGTGACTGGGGACTTCTTGGGAACCGGTATGATGGTGGAGCGTTTGAGGCAGGAGGGGACCTCACACAGCTCCAGGGAGTTATTGAAGATCTGGGTGAAGATGGGAGCCAGCTGGTCAGCACAGAATTTCAGAGAGGCTGGGGACACTCCGTCTGGTCCCTGAGCCTTTTTAATTTTCTGTCTCTGAAATAGCTGGCGCACGTCCTGTTCGCAGATCGTCAAGGCAGGTACGTGGGTGGTTTGGGGTGAAGCTGGGTCTTTTGTGATGGAGATGGTGGGGGAGGTGGGAGGTGTGAAAGTCCTTTCAAACCTGGAAAAGAAGTCGTTGAGGTCCTCAGCCAGGCGGGGGCTCTCCACAGGGTGGGGGGATGGTCTCCTACAGTTAGTAATGGTCTGCAGGTAGCTCCAAACTGCAGAGGGGTCGTTAGCAGAAAAACGGTCCTTAAGCTTAGCACTGTAGTTCCTCTTTGCTGCTTTGATCCCTCTTGTCAGCTGGTTCCTGGCCTGTTTGTACAGGTCCCGATCCCCACTCCTGTAGGCCTCCTCCTTGTCCTGGCGTAGCCGTCTCAGTTCTGCAGTGAACCACGGTTTATTGTTTTTGAATGAGCAGAAGGTTTTGGTCTGCACACACATGTCCTCACAAAAGCTGATGTAGGATGTCACAGTGTCGGTCAGTTCATCCAGGGATGAAGCCGCTGCTTCAAAGACGCTCCAATCAGTGCAGTCAAAGCAGGCCTGTAGCTGCATCTTTGACTCATCAGTCCATCTCCTCACAGTTCTTACTACAGGCTTAGCAGATTTCAGCTTCTGCCTGTAAGATGGGATGAGGTGGACCAGGCAGTGGTCGGAAAGTCCCAAAGCAGCACGGGGGACAGAGCGATATGCATTTTTTATTGTGGTGTAGCAGTGATCTAAAGTGTTCATGTCCCTGGTGGGACACGTCACATGTTGTTTATATTTAGGCAGTTCAAGTTTGAGATTAGCTCTGTTAAAATCCCCGAGAACGATTAGCAGAGAGTCCGGGTGATTTTTCTCCACGTCTGTGATCTGATCGGCGAGGTGATGTAATGCCTCCGTCACACACGCCTGCGGTGGAATGTATACAGCGACCAGCACAAACGAGGCGAACTCCCGCGGTGAATAAAATGGTCTACAGTTTATGAAGAACGACTCAAGGTGAGGGCTGCATGTCTTCTTTAACACTGTGACATCTGTGCACCAACCTTCGTTAATGTAGAAGCACGTTCCACCTCCCTTTGATTTCCCAGTCAGCTCCGCGCAGCGGTCCGCTCTGAACAGCTGGAAGCCTGGCAGCTTTAGAGCGCTGTCCGGGATGAGTTCACTGGACCAGGTTTCAGTGAAGCAAAAGGCGGCAGAACGACTAAAGTCTGAGTTCTTGGATAGGAGAAGGAGCAATTCATCCATTTTGTTAGGCAGAGAGCGGACGTTCCCCAGGTGTATGGATGGGAGAGCGGTGCGTAATCCCCGCTGTCGCAGCTTGACGAGCACACCAGCCCGTTTCCCGCGTCGTCGTCTCCGTCTAAATCCACAGAACGCTGCTGCTCCTCCGATCAGAATCTCCATAAAGCAGTCAGGTTGTGTAAAGACCGGTGAAAAAAGTCCGGCACTGGATAGCCCAATTTTTAAAAGTTCCTCTCTGCTAATTTTAATAGCAGAGGGAGTGCAGAAAACTACGCAAAAGAGTAAAACAGTAACTAGTACCAGAGAGCGAAGTGCCGAGGCGTCCATACGCGGCGCCATCTTGCATGTAATGCATGTAATGCATGTAATGCAGAAGTTTGTTGCAGGACGTGGAGAATTTTCTGTCACTGCAATGCCATCTTAGTCAGGGTCGTCAAGCAGGGCTAATCCGGAGCACCTACTATAATCGAAAACAGGTTAGTGCTTGAATTGACAGCACATCATGCAGTTGGGGAGAAGTAGGAGAGAAAGTAGGAACAGACCCTAATAATGTCCTCCAACAGCCTAGCCTAAAGCAGCATAGCTACTAACATTAATCCTGTCTCCTAGCTACTATGAGACCTGGCTACAAACACTCTGTCTGAGTCCTCCTGACCCGGACGGTGTAGGGCCGGTAACGGCCCCCGTCATGCCGGGGTCTTCTCGGAGTCGGGTTGTTTGAGAATGCAGCCCAAAGTGGGTGGTAAACTCCATCTAAGGCTAAATACCGGCACGAGACCGATAGTCGACAACTATCTTAAGGAAAAATAGACAGAACTGAGAGGACAGAGTTGAAGAGGGCGAGAAACGTTTAAGAGATAAACGGGTGGGGTCCGCACAGTCTGCCCGGGGGATTCAACCCGGCAGGTAATGGGCGGCCGCACTGTGCGGGAGGATCCCCTTGAGGATCATTGATCCCCTTGCTTTCATTGTTTCCTGTGGGGCACATTTCTTCCGGGGGGGTAAGCCGCGACCGGCTCCGGATCTTTACCTGGCTTACATTAATCTATCTCTACCTAGCTACTCTACCTCTTCCTATCTCTTCCTAACTTTTGACACTCTGCCTGACTACTAACATTAACCTGTCTCTTCCTATCTACCTGTCTGACCTGACTCTAACTACCTATAAACATATCTCTAACTGTAAGCTTTGTCAAAGAGGAAAGTTTTTAGCCTAGTTTTAAAGATAGACAAATTGTCTGCTTCACGAACCAACCCTGGGAGCCGGTTCCATAGGAGGGGAGCCTGATAGCTGAAAGATCTGCCACCCATTCTACTTTTAGAAATCCTAGGAACTACCAGTAAACCTGCAGTCTGAGAGCGAAGGTCTCTTATTAAGGGCTTTATATGTCAGAAGGAGGATCTTGAATTCTATTCTAGATTTTACTGGGAGCCAGTGAAGAGAAGCTAAAACAGGGGAAATGTGATCTCTTCTTTTAATATTCATCAGAATCCTAGCAGCAGCATTTTGAACTAACTGTAGACTTTTAATTGTTCTGTGGACTACCTGATAATAGACAGTTACAGTAATCCAGCCTTGAAGTAACAAAGGCATGGACTAGTTTTTCAGCATCACTCCTGGACAGGATGGTTCTAATTTTTGCAATATTCCTAAGGTGAAAAAAGGAAATCCTACAGACTTCTTTAATGTGAGTTCTAAATGACATATCTTGGTCAAAAATGACACCGAGGTTTTTTGCTTTATTACTGGAGGCTAATTTAATGCCGTCCAGGTGAAGGGGCTGACTAAGTAGTTTCTTTTTCAGAGCTTCTGGTCCAAAGACGACGCAAGAAGTTTAGAGTCATCCAAGTTTTTATGTCTTCCAGACATGCCTGTAGTCTACCTAACTGATTGGATTCATCAGGATTTATGGATAGATATAGCTGTGTATCATCTGCGTAACTATGGAATTTTATCCCATGCTGCCTAATTATTTTACCAATAGGAAGCATATATATAGTAAAGAGAATCGGCCCAAGCACTGAACCCTGTGGTACTCCGCAAGTAACTATTGAGGTTGAGGAAGATCTATTGTTTACCTGAACAAACTGAAATCTGTTAGACAAATAAGATTTAAACCAACCTAGTGCTGTTCCTATTATACCGACACTTTGAAGCCTTTCTATGAGAATATTGTGATCAACAGTGTCAAAGGCAGCACTGAGATCTAACAGGACCAGAATGGTCACCAGTCCATTGTCTGAGGCTATGAGAATATCATTAGTAACCTTCACCAGAGCTGTTTCAGTGCTGTGATGAGCTCTAAAGCCTGACTGAAACTTCTCAAACAGCTCATTATTGTTTAAATGCTCACATATCTGGTGTGCAACTATTTTCTCAAGAATTTTAGATAAGAAGGGAAGATTAGATATCGGTCCATAGTTAATTAAATTAATTAAATAGTTAATTAAGTCGTTTTGATCAAGAGAGGGTTTCTTAAGTAGAGGTTTAATTACAGTAATCTTAAACTCCTGTGGTACATATCCATTGACTAAGGATAGATTCATTATATTTAAAATTGGAGCAGCGATCAGAGGGAAAACTTCTTTTAAGAGTTTAGTTGGGATTGGGTCTAAAACGCAAGTTGAAGGTTTAGATGAAGCTAATAATTTTAGTACATCACAAAGTTCGGCTGCATTAAAGCAGTTTAAGCATATATTAGGTTCCACCATTTTTGAGGCTGCCTCATTAACTAAGGAGGAAGCAAGCATATTGGGAAGGTTCCCAATTATCTTATTCTTTATGGAGTCTATTTTATTTATAAAGAATTGCATGAAGTCGTCACTGCTTAGAGCTTGGGGAATGGTTGGCTCGATAGAGCTATGATCCTGTGTGAAAAATTAAAATCTCTAGGCTTTTTTCACAAGCCTAGAAAAAAACAAGCGGCGCTGTGTGATAGGTATAGGCGCCATTAGCATCCCTTGCCGTCCTGGTCAAGCAACGCTGAGAAAACAATAGAGAATGGAGTGGAAGAGCGGAGTACTATAAACAGAACATGTCTCCGTCAATACGTCTGCGTCGCAAATTTGCGGTCGGAGAAGCATAAACTAGGCTTTAATGTGTTGGGTTAGGTCAAAGTTATGAAGGGCGTCATTTAGTGCTGTTGTTCCGCTGTCTTGGGGTTTTTCAGTTTGAATGTTGAAATCTCCCACAATTGCTATCTGGTCATAGTCTAGACATATTGTAAAGCCAAGGTCTTTGTTAAAGAAGTTTGTGTTAGGTTTTGGTGGTCTATATATGTTTACAAATATGGCTTTGTTTGGTTCATTTGTTTTAGTAGCAGGGTCCTGAATTTGGCTGCCGATACCTTTTTGAGGTTTAGTGAATTGTGAAAGATAGTGGCAAGCCACAATGTTTATAACTCCTTTTTGTGCATGGCATTAAAAGCAGGATTCCTTTTTTGTCCTAAGTCTGAAGGGCATCAGAAAACTCCCGGGACGGTGAGCCTGCTATAGAGTTAGATGTTGACGATGAGTTGGATCAGGTACTGGTCTTTCTGTTAGCTGGTGTGTTGATTGGTTCTGCTGTCTTAGGGAGCATTTCCTGTAGAGTAGAATCTGCATGTTCAGCTGATGGTGGTGAAGTTGTTGAGGGGTGATGTACGTCAGCTGACTGAGTTGATGTGTTTCCAGAACTCTTTGTTTCTTTTGAAGGTTATCTGATGGCGTTGTTGCACAGTCAGGTGGTATGACTCTGGCGTGCTTATCACTGACTGGTGCAAGGATGTCATGGTATCTGTGTGCTACAGCAGGTTGGCATCCACCATGCGTCTCAGTTCAAGAACAGGGCGGTGAGTTCACATGACTTAGTAAATTCCAGAGATAAAGCTTCTGACCTTTCTTATTGATATTACTTCCATCTTTTGTGAATAGATGTCTCCTTTCACAGAAAATCTTAAAATTATTTAGAAATCAAATAGACCTTTCAGCACAGACATCTTTAACAAACCTGCTAAAAGACCTGATCCTGCTAAATTGTTCGTCTGCGAGTATTGCTGGAATTGGTCCAGATGTGTGAAGTTCTACCTTGTTGTTGTTAAAATTCTGGAGTAAATCCAAGAGGTCTTTCTTTAGAATTTCAGATTTCTTAAGAGAGATGTCAGCAGCTTCCGTGTGGACAACAAGTTTTTCTAGCTCTGGGTTGTTCTCAATAATCGATGGAATCCTCTCAGAAAGTTCTTTAACTGACATCTGTGAGTAATTAAAGACACTTGTATTGATTACTAAGCTGTTCAATATCTTGGATCGATCCATCATGAATAATGGCAAGCGTTTTCCCTTTCTTGCTGTTTTCTGTTCTCATTGGTTTCTTGGCAGTATTGGCTTCTTGTTGCTGCTTCTTGTTGCTGTCTGTTCGATTTATCTTTGTTTTTTGTTTCGCTGGCCTTGCTGTGAGTCTGCCAGACTCAGGGAGCTGGGAGAGCTCAGCGCTGTGAATCTATATTTTAAAGGGATAATCAAAATTGTTGGTTTTTGGAGTTTCTTTTGACGTTCCTTATTTTTCTTCCTGGGTGTTTCTCCTCTGAGTGCTAGTGATTTGTCGTTCGTGAACGATTCATTCAAAATGAACTAATCTTTTATATGACCCGAGAGTAACGAGTCCTCTCAGTGAGCGATTCGTTCATTGTCATACAGTACCTTCTCTTGCCACATGTCAGCAGCTGCATGAGCTCAGTCAGCAGCAAGACAGGAAACAGAAATGATTCGTTCATGACTCACTCAGCTGCTGCGTCCGTTTTCAGGTCCCAGTTCTTTTGTCATGTGACAGCCAGACCGCTCAGTCTGTGTGTGGCGAGCAGCAAGTACTACAGTTCGCTCACGATTCGTTCATGTACGGATCGTGACGGATCATTCTTACTCATTCGTCACGTGAAAACTGTGGCTCAGCTTGCTACGGGCTGTGGAGCGGACTGAGAGATGAACAAGGAAATGAATGATGTCTGATATCTAATGTTCCTTTATTTGTCATTCGACACCCGATATATATTATTTATTCATTAAATCATAATTATTTAGAGGACTTCAATTCTTGTAGATGTTTTATTGTGTGTATAATTTAAAATGTTTTAGTAAATAAATACTTTCGAAAATTATATCAGCATATTGATTAAATAATAAATATATAATGATGATAATAACAACAAACATAATCAATAATAGTAGTAATAATAATAATAATAATAATGTAAAATTTTGTACACAATAAACGCACCATGTAAACATAGGGAACTTATTAATTATTCCTTTTTGTTTTAATTGTATCACTAATTGTCAAAATTAGTTTAGACTCACTCTTCCTCTACCCAGCTGTAATGTGACCGACAGTTCGGACTGAACGGATCTTCTCGTTCATCGTTCACAGCTCAGGGTGTACTGTGTGTGGAGTAGTAGATTCGTTCATTTGTCACGTGACACCTACCTAGTCACTGTCGCGTTGTTAAACAATGATCGCAGCGTGGACACAAATAACTTTATTGTGGTGTGTATATGATTTCCTAGGTTTTCGAATTGCTTGTGGCATTTTGTTTTTTATTGTCAGGTAAAACAAAACATGTTGCCTTCTGTATTGTAGTGGAGAATTGAGCTGTGAGCCGGGAAGGAGGAGGGGTGAATGAGTCATGCAGCTCGTTTGAGCTGTGAGCCGGCAGTGAGCGATTTATTCACGCTAGCAATTCAGCACCAGACATTGCAAGCTAGCTTCGGTTAGCTCTCGAAAGGAACGGGTGAGTAACTCAATGTGCTGTTAGCATGTTAGCAGAGCTATACTACTGTGAACTAATGAGCTATTCTCGTGATGTGAGTTTTGTACTCAGGGTTTTTCTTCCAGTCCAGAGAAGAAATGTTTTTTTACTGGGTGTTTTCCCCCCCACAAATTTAATTATAAACTATAAATATTTCTACTAATTAAATTAGTTGCTAAGAGTAACAGGAATGAGTCGGTAAATGGGTCACTTGGGGTTGTGAATTATGATTCGTTGGAGAACCGCTGCCTTGTTTACTACGACGCCCACAAGAGGGCAACAGCGCCACCTGCTGTTAAAATGAACTAAATGATTCGTTCAAGATTCGTTCAATTTAATGTTCGAGAGTAAATGATCCGAGTCGGTAAAAAGAGTCGGTCTTCCCATCACTACTGAGTGCTGGCCACTCTTCTGATGAGTGGGGGGTTCCTCCCGATAGATGCCGTCTTTTCGGAGGGGTACTGTGTGTTGCTGTCATCGACTTACCAGGTTCTTGAAAATCGCATGCCATGAAACGTTGGAGCGGGTCTCTGCTTTAAGGAAACTAATGTCCATCCGATATCAAACTTAAAACTAAGTTCAACACATTCTTTGTGGTAACGCGCCACTACATTCCCAGTAACAGTAACTGCATTGAAACGTTGGGAAAAGTAATTAATTAGATTACTCCGTTACCAAAAAAAGGAACACAGTTAGTAATGCCATTATACTTAAACTGCATTACTCCCAAACCAAGGCTCTGGACTGATTGGGTGTTGCAGGGTTGTGGTTTTAGTTATTGTTTCTTTGGTACATTTTCTACGTGTGCATGTCCTGTACGCTCACTAAATAAGCTGTCACAGTTTTCTGTGAGTTCCCATATATGCGGGATTTAATATGTTATTATTTATAATTTTTCTGAAACCATAAAAGACAATAAAAAGTTAAACACAAAAAAATAAATTTAAAACATGAATTATACTGTACAATTTCCTAATAATAACGCCTTGCTAAGTGAAGGTTCAGAGTTGCAAGAACTTTCTTCAGCTCTGGTTACTCTTACAGATAAAATTGAGAGGAATAATTTATCAAAAGATGCCATCTTGAATGGTTTGGATATGTTTGAAATGTTCCCAGACCCACCACTGAGACTGAGAGGAGCAGAGGATACATTAGACCCATCTTCTACTTCAGTCCCCAAAAAAGATACAAGAAGAATCTGGAAGCATGAGGACATTGAAGAATTTCAAGTTCCAGATGCAAGTTTTGAACCTCCTGACGCTCTACAGTCCCCATTCCAGTACTTCAAAATGCTCTTCACTGATAAAATGATTGATAATCTTGCCTATCATACCAATCTGTATTCTGCTCAAGAGTTGGTGGACACGATTAAGACTAGCCCTAATGAAATTGAATGTTTTCTGGCAATTCTCCTATTCATGGGTGTTTTCAACTTTCCATTGCTAGAGGATTACTGGCACCATGAGTCAAATTTCAGTGTGATAGCAGATATCATGCCAAAGAAGAGATTCCACCTTTTGCGCTGGTTCATTCATTTCAATGATAATCAGCAGTGCAATGAGAGTCAAGACCGATTTAAAAAAAATCAGACCTCTCTTTGATATGCTTCGTGAGCAATGCCTCCAGATACCATCAACAAATGAGCACAGCGTGGATGTGGTCATGGTAGCATATAAAGGCACAAGGGCTGGCAATCTCAGTCAATATATTGCCAACAAGCCAGACAAATGGGGCTTTACGTTGTTTTGCCGAGCCAGTTCATCTGGCATCATTCATGACCTGCTGCTTTATCAGGGAGCTTCCACATTCTTCAACGTTACCCTCAGTGACGAGGAGCAGATGTTACCTTTGGAAGCCAAAGTGGTGACAACACTTTGCAAAACCATAACACAGCCAATGCTTTCTGTTGTGTTCTGTAACAACTATTTTATCAGTTTTAAACTGGTCCAGCACCTAGACACCTCATTGGGTGTCAAGTGCATTGGCACTGTTCAACCATATCGCACAGGTGGAGCCACTTTGATGACAGACAAAGAGCTGACGAATAGAGGGCGTGGAGCTTTCGACTATAGGTCTGCTGAAGGGGTGATCACAGTTAAATGGTTCGACAACAAATGTGTGAATCTGCTAAGTAATGCCTCTGGGATCATGCCACTTTCAACTGTCAAACACTAGAGCAAAGAGTCCAAGGCCAAAATAACGATCCCATGCCCATGACTCATCCCTGCATACAATGAGCATATGGGAGGAATAGATCTGTCTGACATGCTGGTACACCTGTACAAGACCCCAGCCATGTCTACAAGATGGTACCTGCCGCTCTTTGGTTACATGCTTGATATGTGCATTGCAAATTCCTGGCTGGTCTACAAGAGGGAATGTGGACAACTAAATCAGAAACCAATCACACACAAAAGATTCCGCCTGGCAGTTGCGCATAGCTTGAAACAAGTCAACAAGCCAGCATCCAAAGTTGGCCAATCATCATCCAGCTCTCCACCACCACCAAAGAAATGATACACCCCAAGACACTCACAACCACAGCCAGATGTGTGATATGACTGCTTTCGGCATTGGCCACTTACTGTCCAAAGGGCGTCTCAAGATAGAAATGCCAGAAATGCAATGTTTTCTTGTGCTTGAATGCCAGTCAGGAAAGCTTTGCAGTGTACCACCAGAAGATCTAATGATCAAGGGGTATTAGTGAAGTTGCATGAATGGGAAAAGAAAAGAGCCAGAACTGTTTCGTTGTATTCTCTAATGTTTCTGTGCAAATTGGCAATGGTATATAAGACACCACCAGAATTTTCTAGAAAATAAAACAAAAAATGTTAATGCTGTTCCAACACTACAATTCAAATTCAAAATTGAATTTGTATGTTTATGAATTTTCAGTATTTGTAGGTCATGTTTTTGATCTAATTTACAATTTTTGTGTTTTATACACTTTGTGGTTTGTTGTTATTACTGTTGAAATGGAATCCAACAATGTTTGATGTTTTAATACCACAATAAAGTGGGTCAAACACAAAATTGGATGGTTATTGTTTTGCAAAATCAGTATAAACTTGTACCATAGAGACACCTCTCAACCATTTGGTAGAGGGTAATATTTAAAAAACTATAAGGTGTGTATACATAACCCTAACCCTTAAAAAAAAATGGTGATCATTATTGAACCAAAGGAATAGAAGATATGGACAAATAATTTTTTCATTGTATTTTTCTTGGTGAGGCAGTAAAGGCCACTGTTGTTAAGCTTCGTGTAAATGTTATTTGGCAACCTTTCAAAGTGACATCATGTTTGGATTATGTACATGCAAGTAGATAATAGAGTAATCTAATCTACTACACGTAAGATGCTATCAGCACTAAGTTCTCCACACAACGCCACCATAAAATCCATTACTTACTGTTACAGATGGCTTGTACCGTCCATTCATCAGGATGACTTCATTTCTTTCTTCAACATTTCCAGTCAGTATTTGTGAAATGAATGATGATGGTGTCATACAGTAAACCATGTGTTATTTACCTCACATAAAAGCTGCTGGCTAGAATGTCATGTTATGTCTGAGAAGGGAGGACAGTGATGATGCTGCCTCTGTTTAGTCTGCACTTCAACAGACAGACAGTAGGGTCAGTATAGAGCCAGCCTGTCACTAGCAGCCACACAGCTCTGTTGAACCACAAACCCCCCCTGTAGGACCCCCACTGATGTCAGCCTGAGAGAGAGAGAGGGAGAGAGAGAGTGCTTTGTGAGGAAATGAAGGCATGCGGATCCATTTGCACAGGGAGAGCAGGAGATGCAGCAGCAGAGGGTGAGAGCGCAGCAAAAAGGGAGGAGAGGGGCGCTGCTACCACTCTCCTGTTTTGTAGATGGGAGGAGACACCAGCAGGTTGACAGCTGAAGCTTAGCACACCGAATAGCGTGGCAGATCTCACACCGGCCACCTCCCCCTCCTCTTCCTCCTCCTCTGCTGTAACCTCTCTCCACTGGGAAAGGAAAACCACCTGCGCCTCTTTATTTCCCTTAAATCGTCACTGCAAACTTCTGTCCCCCCCTCCCTGTTGTGCATCCACACAGGGATGCGGACACAGCAGGGCTTGGAGGGGGACGACCCCCTTCCTGGGGATAGCTGTGGAAGCATCGGCAGCGGCAGCTCTGGTCTGTCACCAGGGTCCGAATCTGACGAAGGGAGCCCAGTAAACGTTGTAATGGATGGCATGGTGGACGGAGGTCTTGGTGTGGGTGGATGTATGGGAGGAGGCGGAGGAGTAGGCAGCCTGGGCGGCACTCTGAGGGGGGTCCTGTCTCGCTATTGGAGCTTGGAGAGTCTTCACTCCACCACAGGTAAGGCTCTTGTGCTCATGGTGTGGTTATAAGCCCCCTGTGCTGCAGATCAGCAGTTTGCTCCTAAATCTTTGCTTCTGATGGAGGTTCTCCACTGAATCATACCTCTATGTTAGACTAACAACCTGCTGAGAGGCGGCCTTCGACATTTCCTTGAGACTGAAGCAGCCTGTATGCAAAGTGCCAACACATGTTTAGGCTGGGCCACCTCTGGAAAGAGCCAGAAAGTATCTCCAGCTTCTGCTGTAAACACAGGGCTAATCTCTGGCTGTTGTCACTTATTGCATTTTAGCTAATTCCTTGTGCTGGTTTTGTGATAACATCACAGTAAAGATTAACAAACAGACTGTTCTATGTTGTTGTCCAAACTATGAAAAACCTTTCATAAAGAAGATCAAATTCAATTTTTAACTTAATGATAAAAATATGCTTTTACATGATATTTGTTTCACTTCTCTGTTTTGTAATAAACTAAAAGCTTTGTGTCCAGTTCAACAACCCAGACTGTTTTTACTTAGATTATCTCTCTTACAGCACATTTTCATGTGATCACAGAGCTGATCACAGCCAAGTTTTTCCTTATATATATATATATATATATATATATATATATATATATATATATATATATATATATACACATGGCAAACATCTCCAAAGGTGGTGGAGAATGACTACTGTTGTAGAGGATGTGGCAATACCAAGTGTTATTAACATTAAGAAGAAAGAACATGAGAAACTTGAGAAATACCAAGGGCTCAGAGAGGAGCTAGAGAAGGCTTGGAAGGTGAAGGTGACAGTAGTACCCGTGGTAATTGGAGCACTTGGGGCAGTGACCCCCAAACAGGAGGAATGGCTCCTGCAGATCCCTGGAAGTAGCTCAGACATCTCAGTCCAGAAAAGTGCTTGGAACAGGAAAGATCCTGTGCAGGACCCTCAACCTCCCAGGCCTCTGGTAGAGGACCCGAGCTTGGAATAGATGGGAATTTATAAATTACTTTTTTTATATTAGGCCTGTCACAATTCTCCAAATCCTCAATTCGATTTGATTTTTTATTTTTATTTATTTATTTATTTTTCCTTTTACAGTACAGAGCCCTATGTCCTTTAAGAGTAGTCTATGATCATTGGTTTTATTAATACATTTCGTACAGTAAATCTTATTTTAAAAGACAAAAGTGGTGCAATTTTTAATATTCTTGTGTAATTTATCACATTAGGTATTAATGGTTGAATTGAAATAATTTATTTACAAAAAAGGTGTAACGGTATTGTTTAAATGAGAGTAGAAGGAGCGGCTTTAGCTCCACTCCCACTCCTTATCTATCCTAGCTGTGGTCGAGCTTTAGCTTAGCTATTAGCTACTTGCTAGCATCAGGTAATGTGCTCTGTATACGTGTGCTCTGATGTGATGCAGGCAATTAAAATGTTATCAGGTGTTGTTCTGAGTTCTATGAAAACTGGTGAGAGTTACTTCTTAGGGAAAATGCAACCTGTGGTTCCTTGTGATGAGATGGTTGTCTGCTAACTGTTGCTACGGAATCCTGAGTGGGACACAAAGAGTGTAAACATGACGAGAGGTGATCGCAATTATCTTTTGGATTTCGATCTACAAGGTCGTAATGTAATTTCGACCGATTTCGATACAAAATCGAGATCGTGACAGGCCCTAATAAATAAATACATATGGTGATTATTGACTTGAGATCATATTGACCTGCCCTAATTTAACATGACAGTGTAAATACCACCGGAAAATCAATATTGATATAGGGCAAGACTGGATTATAAAAGTAGTCAATAGGTAACAATTATTTTCCTTTTAACTTTTTTTCCTGACACGTCCATCTATCCATTATCTATACTGCTTATCCTTGTATGGTCATGGGGAGGGCTGGTCATCAGATAAAATGCATCCTGGACAGGTCACAAGTCCATCACAGAACCACACAGGACAAACACCATGCACATACACACCTAAAGACAATTTAGAGAGACCGAGGAAGCCAGAGTACCTAGAGGGAACCCACACAGACACAGGGAGAACATTTCAACTCAATGCAGAAAGACCCCAGGCAAAACCAGTCTTTTGGTTGCAAGGCAACAGTGCTACTAACTGTGCCACTGCAACCAAGACAAGCACAAAGGTTAATTCTCTGTAAGGTTCCATGGTGGACCTGTGTGTCTGCTGCTCAATTGTCCTCATTATTTGTCCTGTCGAGGTCATCTGTAAACTAAAAATAAAATGTTACTCAAAGGTTAAAATTGATCAAATTTCTCCTGTCTGAATATATGGATTTTATGCCTGCATGCAAGTATTTCTGCATAGTTTCCTTTTTGTTTGCAAGAATATTGGAACTATACCAACCAAAATGGCAAATTTGAGTGTCTTGGGTAGAATATTTTTGAAACATATTAGATAACGTAGTTGTGTGTTACAGATCTGTATGACTTTTATAGTGGGAATATGCTAGTATATAATGTTTTACATCTATACTGTGTTTATTACTAAATATATTGGTCATTAAATTTTAGCTTCTTATGTTTAGTTCAAATAATACTCTTTAAATGCAGATGTACACTATTTATTAAATTCTAGAGCTGCAGTGAATAATTATAAATTTTCACTAATGATTAATTTTCAGAATGTTAAATGAGTTGATAATTAGTCAGATATTTTGATCCTGGCCTGCTTTCTTTCTTTCTTTGACTTGGGTGTTTTGAATAAAGTCTCTCACTAAGTGTAGGCCAGTATTTGTCTGGATATCATTAAAAGCTTTGAAGAGGCTGTCTCTGTGCTGTGGTGCCTACAAAAACCAGACTGATAAATATCAAAGTGGTTGTTCATTGCTAGGAAGCTATTTAATTGTTGGAACACAGATTTTTCTATAATTTTACCTATAAATGGGAGATTAGAGATTGGTTTGTAGTTTTGCATTAACGTGCTGTCTAGGTTCTTCTTAATTAGGATTTGTTTGATAACTTCTGTTTTTAAGGCTTTGGGGAAAACACCTGATAGGAGGGATCCGTCAACTAGTTTGATCAGATCCGCTCTGATGGCTGGGAGGACCTTTTTAGAAAATTTGTTGGTAAGATATCTAAGCAGCAGGTGGCAGGACTTAGTTTGTCATTAATTTCATCACAGTTCGATTGATTTATTGTTCGGAAGTGAGTCATTTTCTCTGCATGGGTGTTAATAGAGCTCATAGTTGGTATTGGGGTTGGAGCTGATGTACTGATTGACCTTCTGATGTTGCCTCTGAGCCCTCGCTGATGATCTTTTCAGTAAAGAAGCTGGCAAATTCATTACAGGCCCTGGTGGAGTTTAGTTCAGGGGCTACTGTCACTGGAGGAGTAGTTAGTGTCTCCACTGTAGCAAATAATGTCCTAGCATTATTGTTGTTTCCGTGAATAATCTCAGAGAAGAATGATTCCCTTGCACCCTTGAAGCTTACTTCTTACTTCTTCAGTCTCTCTTTATATATCTCATAATGAACCTGGAGTCGAGTTTTCCGCCATTTTCTCTCGGCGCCCTGGCACTCCCTTTTTTTATTACATACCAGTGGATTGTTTCTCCACTGAGACTTCTTTTTACTAGAGATGGTTTTAACCTCAAGTGATGCAATCTTATCCATCATGTCTGAGATTTTGGAAAGAAAATAATTTGTCAGTTTGTTTACTGTGTGTGTGTTGGTCATTAGTAGAGAACCTTGCGCTCAGATGACTTCATGACCACAGATGTGAGATCCACAATCTGTAGACATTGAGTCCAGTGATCCTTGGCTTGGGGACAGAAACTATGGTGGAGGTCTTGAAGCAGGCAGGAACATGATGAGCTTCCAATGGGGAAAATGCCGGAAAGCACTGGGGCCAGCTCATTTGCACAGTGCTCGAGAGAACTCCATCCATCCATCCATCCATTTTCTTAACCGCTTAATCCTTAATGGGTCGCGGGGGTGCTGGTGCCTATCTCCAGCTGTCAACGGGCGAGAGGCAGGGTAGGACACCCTGGACAGGTCGCCAGTCAATCACAGCGAGAGAACTCCAGTGGAGAATAAAACGGTTTGCAGTAAATTAAAATATATTTCCGAGAGCGAGAGCAGTGCTGAGCAATCACTCACATCTGTACACCAGCCACTACTGAAGAAGACTCAGATGCCTCCACCTGTAGTCTTATTGAAGAGAATGACCTGTCTGTCCCTTCATCTGGAGCGTGCATTCCCGGATGTTCTCACAGAGCCACAACTCCTTAAACTACAAGCGCAAGATGAGGCAAAGTCTCAATGTAACAATACCCAGAAGAGTGTCCAAAAAAACAACAACTAAGGAACAAAAACAAGACAAAGTTAGCACACTGAAGTACCAGGGCATCGATTTGTAGCGCCATCTTGGTATGCTTCTCCTGTTTCTTTGTCATTTTATCAGAATTGTTCTTCTATGATTTGCTGCTTAAAAAATCTCTTCATAGTTGAAATTCATGAAGCTGCTGTGTCTCTGTGTCTCACAGTTTAATGGGCGTTTAAGGCTTTCCCTCCGGATTTCCATAAAGCTGGTCCCTTTCATTTATATAGCGCTAATTCCCAACAGATGTCATCTCAAGGCACTTTGCAACTAAAGTCATTTTAGCAGAATTCAAACATTCCAATCAGTTAAAAGTTTTTTGTGTAAGGAATCCCAGCAGATTGCATTGAGGTGTTTAATCTTTTTTTATAAAATAATATATTTTGTTTTAAAATGGGTTGTAAATTCCAACTGAGTAAAACCCAGTCTGTGACGTTCCTTTCATTAGATTCATTTCTGCCATTATGGTGTCTATGCTCTGAGAGTCACGTGACGTCACACTGGACCTCTATAGTGCAGATTCACAACAGATATAATCTCAAGGTACTTTACAAGAAAAGTAATTTCAATACAATCATACAAAAATTCCAATCAGTTAAATATTTTCTATGTAAGGAATCCCAGCAGATTGCGTCGAGTCACCGACGTGAGGTTGTACCCGGATCATGCAGACTGCAATCACAGCTATTCCTCAGCAATCCCTCATACTGAGCAAGCATTTAGCAACAGTGGAGAGGAAAAACTACCTTTTAACATGAAGAAACCACCAGCAGAACCAGAAGCTGGCTCAGTACAAGCGGTCATCTGCCACGACCGTCTGGGGGTCTGAGAAGACAGAGAAGAGACACAAAAAGAATAAAATTAACTGATGTAGGAGTACTTTATATATTAAAGAAAGTAAAAAGTTGACAATAGGACATGGAGGATGTTCGGTCACTGTGAGCATCATCTGAACCAATGCTCCCCATCCAGCAGGGGGCATTGTAGTTGAGCAGAATACCAGACCAGGTGGACCTTCTATGGAGAGAAAAACCCTGACAGAAATCAAGATTAACAATAGCAATAACAGCAGAAAAAATATATCTGGAGAGTAGTGGGAGAGAAAAGTGGAAGAGATAATATAGGTAATCAGTCTGTCCCCCAAACAGTCTAAGCCTTTAGCAGCATAACTGCAAAAATAGGTCAGGATAACCTAAGCCACTCTAACTATCAGCCAGGGTTATTAACGTTGACGTAAACGGACAAAATAATGAAAATAAGAAGTAAAAAAACATTTTCGTTAACTGAAATAAAAATAAAAACCAGAATTGGAAACAAAACGAAAACAACTGAAACTGTAATGAGTATTCACAAAACTTACTAAAACGAAAGAAATATATTGAGAAAATGTGGTTAGCTTTTGTTTCATTAATTTCTCATAAAATCTAGAAGCCATATTTCTATGTTTCTCTCGTGTTGTCAACAGAAACAGATGTGATCATCTGTGTTGTGCCTTTTTAGTTGTAGAACGGGAATGTTGAATACAATCCCATTGACTTGCTCCCTTTCAAGAAAATAAAAGACGTCTTTTGATTTCAAGCTATCAGACGAAGCAATTAAAACGATGATTAAACAGTCTGCAACAAAAACTTCATAACAGGTGAGCTATGGCTAACAAACAAGCTAACACTGCCACTGCAAACTGCAAGCAATAGCAATGGGAGCCGTTGTTAACACTGGTGTTACAGCGGAGTTGTGTAGCTGGTGTAGGTTGTTTGTGTATCCGCTGTGTTGATGGACAAATACTCCCTCCCTAGTTTCTGGTTATTGGTGGTTTTTACTGGTTGTACGGCATTATCCTACATGTCAGTCAAGTCGTCTGTGTTGCTGTGGTCCGCCTAGCATCATGTCGACAAAGGTTGAGAGAAAGCTCAAATGTGCAAAATTGATCAAAAGGATCATAGTACCTAAAATGGCTTGGCTTTTGTTTTGTTGTGTCACCACTCAGTGTTTTTATAGAACTGTACCATCTGCATTAATTGTTGGGCCTGTTGTGTTTACAGTACTTTGAATGTTACTCTGCATTTATCTTTTGTACTTGCCTGATTTATATGGTTGTTAATCTGGCCCATGTCAATACATAAAAAAAAAAGCATAATCATTTTCTGAGATTTTGTTATACATTTTTTCTTCTTTTTTGTCTTGCCCTGGTACACAACTTGTTTAACGAAAAGACTAAAACTGAAACTAATAAAAACTAGATTGAAACTAAGCATTTTCAAAAAACTACCTAACAAATGCTAAAAACTATTTAAAACTAAAATAGAATCTAAAATCTGAAGTAAAAAGTAAAACGAAAACTAATGAAACTTTTAAAACTATTATAACCCTGCTATAAGCTTTTTAAAATGTAGGTTTTAAACCCAGTCTTGAAAACAGAGTATCTGCCTCATGGACTAAAACTGGGAGCTGGTTCCACAGGAGAGGAGCCTGATAACTAAAAGATCTGCCTCCTATTCTACTTTTAGAAATCCTAGGAACTACCAGTAGAATTCCTAGAACGAAGTGCTCTGTTAAAAACATATTGAACAATCCGATGTTTTTTTCTGGGATTGGGTCTAATGTACAAGTTGAATGTTTAGATGAAGCTAAAATCTTTGATAATTTTGAAAGTTCAAATGAATCAAAACAATACAGACACAAATATGGTTCTATACTCTGTCTGATAGTGCCTTATTTAGTGAGAGAATGTTAGGGAGACTGTGATGGACTGGCGACCTGTCCAGGGTGTACCCCGCTTCTCACCCATTGACAGCTGGAGATAGGCACCAGCCCCCAAGCGACCCCTTGAGGAATAAGCAGTTCAGAAACTGGATGGATGGATGTTAGGGAGAATGCCAATAATTTTATTTTTAATAGAATTTATTTTACTTATGAAGAATCCCATAAAGTCATCACTACTGAGAGGAAGGGGAATAGCTGGCTCAACAGAAATATTACTCTGCATAAGCCGGGCAACTAACTAGATTAATCAAATCTAAAATAGGGCCAGTATGGAACCACGAAGTGCTCCAAAATGTCCCGGTAGATGGCTGCTTTGACTCAGGATTTAATAAAGCCCAGTGGAACAACTCCAGCAGATGACATGGTTCCCTAACTCAGAACTAACTGAGGAAACTTTACTCTGGACTTCAAGCATCTTGGATTGTTTGCCTCTTCATTCTTCCTCCAGTGTCCTGGACTTTTGATTTCAACATGAGATGCAAAATTTGCCATTCTCCCATCAGTAAAGAGGACTTTGGACCACTGAGCTACAGACCAGCAACAGCTGTAGAAGAGGAATAACATATTTGAAGCCCATGTCCAGTATCCATTTGCTTTTGGTGGATCTTGATGCACCAAGTCCAACCTCTGTCCACTCCTTGTGAAGGTTCATAAGATGTCTGATTGACTTTTCCTGACAGTCCTCTTCAGGCAGCACTCATCCCTGCTGCTTCTGCCGCTTTTTCTTCCTTTTTTTCCCTAGTAGTTAGTGATGGGTAGAGCAACACTAATGCGTCAGCATATGTATCTAGCTCATAGAACAAAACCCCATGTCGGTGCGCGTATCACTTTAAGAAATAATCACATGACCAAAACAGTTGCTGTTTCATCTGTCACTGAAGCGCTGAACTGTGTTTAAATGTAGGAGCACCTTCATTTGTCAACATGTTGCATCTCTGCCAAAACCTGCAAAGCCTACATCACGGAGCCATCAAGAACACACAAGGTTTCAGTCATGTGGGATCATTTTGATTTTATGTTTTTTTTTTCTTTTTTTAACGTGTCCTGTCTAGCAGTTTGCTACTCAGAATTGGTGTCTGAGTACCAAGTACAAGCCCAGCAGATTTACTTTCCCAAGTAGAGCATTACAGCTTTGCTATAGTACTCCACTTGATATATAATGTGTGATAAATCTTTATTAGTGATTACTGTGGGTTTAATTACTTGAAGTTATGGACTCGAAATTGAGATAAGAAGGAAGAAGATAAAGAAGAGAAACAGGACCGGTAGAAGTGTGAACTGACGATACAAGATAAGGAGGTAAACAAAGAACACAAGAAAACATCCAATCCTCCATCTCTGATGGACGGCAGAGAAGTGGCAAAATTTTTTTTTTTTTAAATAAAACACTAATACAACAGAACAACATTAACAAAACGGATCTAGTAATATAGACTAAGAATTACACATTCACTACACACAAACATGGATTAATGAACACAACTCTAATGTTTCTGGTAAACTCCTGGTACCAACTAACTAAAGACGATAACCTCAGCTCAAGATTATGTCCGTACTCACCAATATACCCACACCTTTGTGACTGTGTGAGCATGCAGGTGTGAAAAAGGTTTCCCCATGGAAGTTATTGATTGCTAGTGTAAGGAGCCGTCAATCCGTCCTACAGGAATTGACGCAGACATGAAGGAGGTAGGAGACGCACGTGTCCAGAGCCCCAACGGGGCGCAGGAACCACAGGCAGACCGCTCCAGGGAAACACCCATCAGCCCCAATGCTGGGGCCCGGGAGACCACAAGGACGAGCCCTTGGGCTCCAGCGGAAACTGGCTTTGCCAGGGCAGGCCCGTAACAGGACCCGGAGGCCACGGGGATCAGGGGCACCTTGCCCCCCAGCAGGGCCCCGACCAGGGATCGGCCGACAGGGGTTCCCCGGTGCCGCCGCAAGGCAGGAGGGACCCGCAGCCGGCGGACGGATGACACACGCCACCTCCACCCCGGACCAACCCCAACCGCCAACAACCCATTTTATTTCTTCATTTAATCCTACTCCTCCCTGTTTCTGCTTAATCTACCTGCCTTTCAGTGCATTTCAAATTTACTTAGTTATTATTTAGTTATTATTATTTTAGTTATTATTATAATATTTTTTATTTTTTTTGCAGTCTAAACTTGCATTTGCAGATATACTGGCAATATTCAACTTATTAATGGTCACGTTATTCACAGTGAATAAATGTTATTTTGTAATTTCTTTTTGACCATTGAGCTACCAGGAAGCATGAGTTGGACCTGTGTGTCGTGGTCCTGCTGCTTCTTAAAAATAAATTTTCCCTTTAGCAAACCCGGCGGCTTTACTTCATCCATGTCAGCGCGTCACATTTGTTGTGGCATTTTCACTGTTGACATACAGGCAGGTCCGAAGACTTGTTCTCCCCCACTACAGTGTGATTCAGCTAGGTATACATCCGCTCCAAAATATCAGGGTAAAAGTCATCAAAGCTTGCATAATATAGGCCCAGCTCTCAACGTAACTTTGGGAATAGAGCATCACGTTAATGCCGCATGTTAATGCCGATAACGGCCCTCCTGAAGTTTCAACGCAGTGTCAATACAGTTTGGGCAATGTGCTGCAACACTTCATGAGGCCTCATCTACCCATCACTACCTTCCACATAACTTTCTATGAATGTGCTGTGATACAGCACTTTAGAACACCCAGCTTCTTTTACAATGACCTCTTAAGGCTTCCCGCCCTTGTGGAGGGGGTCTATGATGTTTTTTTCTGCACAAATGTCAGGTCAGCAGTCTTCTCCATGATTGGGATTCCTACTGAGCCAAACTGAGAGAAAATGTAAGGCTCAGGAACCTTTTGTAGGTTTTTTAAATTAGTTGACTAGAGTGTGACACTTTGAGGCTAAAATATTGAACCTTTTAACAATATTTTTTATATTTTGAGATCTCTAATTTGGGGTGTTCCTAAGCTGAAAGCCATAAACATAACAAAAAAAAGCTTGAAATATCTTGCTTTTCATGTTATTCCAATTCAAAAATACTTTATTGATCCCACAGGGAAATAAGGTGCTGTTGTAGCTCATAACTAATTAATTTTTCAAGGAGTTGGTCCAGACCATGATGGCTGTGGGGAGAAAGGATTTCTTGTAGCGGTCTGTGTTGCAGCAAAACTGAAGAAGTCTTTGACTGAAGATACTCTGTTGCTGTAGGATAGTCTGATGAAAGACTCAGGGTTGTCCATAATTTTTATTTTATTTGATGAAAAATCCTTCTCTGCATCATTATCTCCAGTTGTTCCACAGTCGTCCCCAGAACAGAACCAGCCTTCTGTATCAGGTTGTTAAGCCGTTTTAAGTCCCTGGCTCTGATGCTGCTACCCCAACAGATGATGGACGAAGAGATAACACTCTCCACTACAGACTGTAAGATTTGCAGCATCTCGATGTTACACATCATAACAAATGATCAAATATTAAAAAATAAACAGCAAAAATCCTTCTAACTTCCTAGCACAAAAAGCTAGAAAGAATACAGGCCCAAAATATGCTGTCTTCCCTTGGAAAAAACAGAGGAACTAACATCATAAAAAACAAAACTATATGTAGCCAACAGAGCCACTCCAACATGCAGCCACCATCCATCCATCCATCCAAAAAATAAGGTAGAGAGTAAATAGAAGGTCAGCTAAGCCAATCGTTCCTGACAGTTGACAATGACGAGCGCAAAAAGACAAAAAACGAACATTTGAAACCGTATCTCAATGGATTTGTCTTGTGTAGTGATCGTTTCATTTCAGGTAACTTCACCTGAACACAATTTAAAGTTAACTTTTCCATTAATGTTTCCACTGATTGTAATCAGAATGTGTCCACAGTTTTAATGATAATGGCTTATAAACGCTGAAAAGTTATCCCTGGTGGTGTAATAGAAAAGGCGGAAAAGTAAACAAAATGGATAGTTTGCTTTTATTATGATTCTTAGCATGCTTTTACACTTTAATTTTGATTCTTAGCTGACTTCCAACAGTTATTTTGCCGTGGATTTTTAATTCTTTAATTTTAAAGATGCTTCCTTCAGTGTGAGAGAGGACCCTATCTAAAGCAACAGAGACAACATCCTAGTAGCCCCTAACTTTTTCAGCTGTTGTTATTACTTATTTATTCTTGTATTCTCTTTCACTCTCAAGGTTCTGTTGGGTAGTAGGGCTGCATATATCTGCTTTAACATGCTATACCAAAAATCTCCCTGTCTTCTCTGACTTTGTCTCCTTTTACTTTCTGAACATAACTTGTATGTCTGTAAACTCTGTATATTAACACACTCATTTTAGTTGAAACATTAAGGTAAGGCTAGCTAGTAATAGGTTAGAATGCTGCACTACCACACACACTCACCCCCCCCACCCCCACACACACACAAGTATGCCAACAATTCCCTTCTCCGAGGCAGAAAGCAGTGATGGGAAGAGGGATGAGTGTCTAAAAGCATCTATCATAAAACACTACAGACACAGGGCTCTGTAGAAAATGGGTCACCTTCCAATGGCTACTCAGTCTCAGGCCTCTGTTTTCCTACTTAAGTTGTAGTTGAAGTTCAAATGACAAATACAAAGGCTGCACTAACTTGCATTAGACTGTTTGATAAAAAATATATCTGCACAGTTTTGCTGTTCCACAAAAACATTGTCAGGTAATATTTTTAATATTTTGTTCAGATTCAGATCAAACTGCATCAATCCTGATCAGTTTCACAGATAAACAATACTTCATGATTTCTAACAATAATGAACAGTTGTAATGTTCATTGTTATGCAGTGTCATTTTGTATTGTAATAATATTAAATATTTTAATAAGCCAGATTTTTCTCTTTCCTGCCTGTCTTCCATTATCATGATGTTCTAGCCAATAATCCTGATCAATAAGCACTGGACCAAGCGTGGACAATAGATCTCCATCTGACATACAGTATTGTGCAAAAGTTGTTCAGAGGGCTAAAAAAATTTGGTAAACAAAATCCTTCAGAAACCTAATTTTTTAAAATATTTTTGAAATATAAAGTGAGCAAACAAAATAAAAACCTAAGCCAAATTAATATTTGGTGTTATAACCTTTTTCCTTTAAAGCAGCATCGATTCTCTAGATAAACATGCACTAAATAATTGTGTAGGATAATAGTCAGCTGTATGATGAACCAGGTATACCATACAGATGCTAATAACCATCAATGTCCCACATAGGTTGAAACAAAGTCATTAACTGGAACCAAAATAGCAGTGTAGTGGTCTTAACACTGGGAGGGAACAGCCAAACTCCGCTACCAAGGTGAGGTTATTGTAGATAGCTTCATGTTATGGACAGATTGAGCACAGCAACAAAACATATGGTATTGCATCAGTAAGGTCTCTCCCAGACAAAGATTTTAAAGCAGACCGGTGTTTCTAGATGAGCCGTTCAAGCTCTTTAGAAGAAGCACAAAGAAACAGCGAAATTGAGGATTGTCGACTCAGTGAACAACCAAGGAACTTAGAAATCAGAAGATGTTCAGCAGGGCCATCAGCTCAGAACTGGCAGAAACCAGTGGGACCCAGGAACATGCATTTACTTTCCGGAGAGATCAGGTCAGAATTGGTCTTCATGGAACAATTGCAGCCAAAAAGCCAAAACCCCGATGTGGAAACAAGGCCAAGTGACTCAAGTATGCACAAAGACATAGAAACTGGGGTGCAGAAAAAACACAGCCGGTATTCTGGAGTTATAAGTCAAAATGTGAAACATCTAGCTTTAGCAGAAGGCAGTTTGTTCATCTAGGGGATGGAGAGCGGTAAAATAATGAGTGTCTGCGGGCAAAAATGAAGCATGGTGGAGATTCCTTCAACATTTGGGGCTGCATTTCTACAAATAGAGTATCCCCATTGCCTTCTGAGGTTGTGGTGACTGAAAGTGCTGGATGACATAAGGTGGTTGCTGGGCGGCACAGTATCTCCAAGAACCTTGAGTAGTTGTCAGATATGACTAAGACATTTTGGTGATTAAACTCACAGAGGTTCATCGTGACTCTTTTCCAGGGTCAACCTGGGAGAGGTGTTAAAATGAGATGTTCTCTAGGTTGCATTCTCTTGTCCTCACTCCTGGGAAGTCGACAGGAACCTGTTCAGCTCTGTAGCGAGCCAGGCCACCACACTGTCAAAAATACCCCCTCTCCGTACTTTAGGAGTCCCGGTGCCCTCGTTTTCCACTCCAGATCCACTCCACAGTCCCACCGATAAGTCAATGTTTCCTGTTCGAGCTGTGAGCTTGGAGAGATTGTGGGGCCTATAACATTAACAACCTTGGCACTATAATCTGGTGGCCACGGAGCAACATTGTGCTCTGACAGTTCATTTCTGATTTGGAAGTACTCTTTAGCTTCAAGGGGCACTCTCTACGTGTGCTCTGGCCATCCTGACAGGATGAGCTTCATGACGGCACCGAGTATGTGGTCTCAGTCCAACTTGCTCATTGATGCAGGGATTGCTTCAACCTTGTTAGCTACAAAATCCACTTCAGTTTTTCCACTAAACATATCAGCCAAAAAGATTAGCTACCATACCATTAAGAGTCCAGAAAAAAATAGTGTGTAAAAAAGCAGTGAGGAAGACTACAACCACCCAGGTAAATATGTGGTTAACACGTAAAAAACTATTTCTTACAATTCCTGCCATCATGGTGGCTAGGCTCTAAAAGTCACGTGATGTCACATTGGGGTTCTATGGTGATCTGTGGCTGCATGTTTTGGACACTTGGGTGAAGAGAGGGGCGAAGCCAACCAGTCTACATGTGTTTTGTGGACTTGGAGAAGGTGTTTGACTTAATCCCTTGGGATGTCCTGTGGGAGGTTCTCTGAGAGTATGGGGTAGCAGTCCCTTTGATACGGGCTGTTGTGCTCTATGTAAGACTGGTGTCAGAGCTTGGTTGGCATTGCTGGTAGTAAGTCAGGGTCATTTTCAGTGAGAGTTCGACTCTGCCAAGGCTGCCCTTTGTCACGATTCTGTTCATAACAGTTTTTTGTTGTTGAACTTTTTAATTTATATTTTTCACAGAACAAAACAACACAAAAAGAGCTTCTTAGACAAGTGAAACACCAAAATATTAATAATAATAAATAAAAGTATTCTGTACACATACAATGTACATAACATGACCATTCACATCTCAACAACTATGGTACAATAATACTTAGAAATATAATAATCATATAATGTAAATTTTTTAAATAAAAAATAAAAAATCAAACCAAATAAAAATTATTAAAAACAACAACTTTTTTTCCCCTTCCTTTTCATCATTTAATTTATAGATTTAAATATTGTTTAACCATGTGCCATCGCTGATTGAAAAGATCCGTTTTTATTTGTAATGATACAGTCATTTTTTCCATCACATAAATTTGTTTAAGTCTCTGTTTCCATTCAATTATCGTTGGTGATTTCAGAGCCTTCCAATTGACAGTAATAATTTATTTGGCAATTAATAGTAATACCTGTAAAATATATTTTTGGTCACTATTGAAATCATCTGAAATAACACCCAATAAGTAAAATTGTATATTTGAGAGGACTTCTCTTTTTACAATTGTTTTCCATCTCTTCTTTAATACTTTTCCAATATGCAAGGATTACAGGACAGTCCCAAAGTATATGCGTATGGTCACCTATTTTACCACATTGTCTCCAACATAAAGCTGAAGAAGGATCTTTCACAAAATTTGAAATAACTAGAGGAGTATGAAAATAACGTATTTTAAGTTTCCAGTCAAATTCCTTCCATTGTTTATTAATTCCTTTATGGCACTTATAACAGAGTTTGTCCCATAACTCATCTTCTATCACTATATTGGCTTCTAGTTCCCATTTTCCCTTAATATTGTAAGTATTTTCAACAATGCCTGTTGACAATCTTTTATAAAGATGAGAAACATGTTTACCAACAGGGAGGTGTTTTTCTGAAATTGAGATAAAATATTGTTCTATGTCATGTGGGATTTTGCTAATTCTTTCTTTTTCCGTATGGTTTGTAATGTAGTGCCTCATTTGCAAATATCTATAAAAATCACTTGAGGGAAGATCAAATTGTTCCTGAAGTTGTGTGAAGGATTTTAAATTTGTTTCTTCAAAGAGTTGGTTAATAATAATGAGGCCTTTAGCTGCCCATTTCCTAAAACCATGGTCACAAATTCAAGGTGGAAAATCTACATTACCAACAATGGGCTTAGCTTGAGAAATTGTTCCAACATCCTTGAGCCATTTTTTACTTCTGCCCATACCTTTATTGTATGTTTTATCCATTCATTTCCAATCTTCATTCTATTGACATATTTTAGATCCATAAAGGGTATGGCAGACAGTTGAGCGTCCTTAACTTCCCCTCGTTCTATTTGAGTCCATTTTGCATCCCTATCTCCACCAGTCCATGTCACAATTGCTGCTAGTTGAGCTGCCCAATAATACAATTTTATATTTGGCAAAGCCAAACCTCCTTTGTTTTTAGCCAGATGAAGTGTTTTAATTCTAATTCTTGGTGTTTTGTGTTGCCATATAAATTGAGGAATAAATTTGTTTAACATATTAAAAGTAGAGCTTGGAACTCTTATGGGTAACGACTGGAATAGAAATAAGAGACGTGGGAGTAGATTCATCCTTACGATCTCAACTCTGCCAAACAAAGACAAAGGAATAACTTCCCAGCCAGCTAGATCACTATTTATTTGTTTAATTAGCTTATAATAGTTTGCGTCAAAAAGTCTTGTCGTTTCAGGTGTTATAATAATTCACAAGTACCTAAATCCTTGTTTAGACCAGTGAAATGACACAATCTCGTTAAGTTGTTTAGGCCATGTTCCTGATATAATCATTGCCTCTTATTTGTTTTGATTCATTTTAAATCCAGATATGTCTCCATAATCTTTTAAACATTGCAATAGTTGAAGTATTCAAGTAAGGGGATGCTTTATAAAGAGCAGAATGTCGTCAGCAAAAAGGGAAATTTTATGACCCCCCCCCCAATCCCCTCAATCTGAACATCCTGTCGTATTGCCTCCGCCAGAGGCTCGATACTGAGAGCGAAAAGAACGGGTGAGAGGGAATCACCTTGTCTCACTCCTCTCTCTACATCAAAAAAGTCAGAACAATGTCCATTAACTCTAATTTTTCATTTGGGGTTCTTATACAACAGTCGGAACCAACTAGAAAATTTTTTACCAAAGCCCATCTCCATTAATGTTCGTTCTAAAAATTGCCAATCTACCCTATCAAACGCTTTCTCAGCATCTAAGCTGAGAACCATTGACGTTTGAGTACCCTTTGCCATGAGTGACTGCAGGTTTAATGCTGTCCTTATATTATTTGTCCCATGGCGACCTGAAATGAACCCCGTCTGATCCGGTTTTACCAATTTCTTAATGTATTTTTGTACTCTCATTGCTAAAATAGATGTTAATATTCTATAATCCACACACAGGAGACTGATAGGATGATAACTTAAACATAGCAAATAATATTTTCCTTCCTTATGCAGGACTGTAATGATAGCCTCAGACCATGACTCTGGGGGGTTCCCTGAATTTAACACATAATTATATAATTCACATAATACCGGAGAGAGGTCAACAATGAACACTTTATAATATTCTCCTGCAAACCCGTCCATTCCTGGCGACTTATTATTTTTTTATTTCATAATTGTTTCTTTCACTTCTTTTTCTCTAATTGGCTCTACTAACACGGAGGCTTCATCTGTCGTCAATTTGTCTAATTTAAGATTATTAAAGAAATCATGTATTTTGTCTTCTTTCAATTCTTGAAGTTGGCCCTTATATAATTGTTCATAATATTTGGCAAAGGTATTTGCTACAGTTTTTAGGCTAGTTTCGATATCGTTGGAGTGAGGTTGTTTAATTTTAGAAATTATTCGACTTGCTTGTGCCTTCTTAAGTTGAAATGATATTAACCTGCTAGCCTTATTTCCCAGTTCATAGTATTTTCTATCGGGGCAAATTTGAAGCGCGACACACGCCTAGCTGTTCACGTGCACATTCGCACCTTGGAGCGTGTAAAACACGAACTGGTCGCGCTTCAAATATGGTATTTTCACGCGCGACCTGGCCTTCAGCAGAGCTGGGGCCAGAGTGCATCTGCGGTGGATTATGGACCGAGCTGATGGAGGACAGTGTTTTCGGCCCGGGCTTCAGCGGACCTGGGGCTACAGTGCAGCTGGAGGTGGATTATGAACCGAGTTGACAGAGGACAGAGTGGATTACGTGTTCGGCCTGGCCTCCAGTAGAGCTGGGACCGCTGCACTGGGTGTGTGGTGAGCTACAGATACAGTCTAGCTACGGCGGAGGGATCCATAAACAGCAGCAAGCCTCTCATAAACACCGGCTCCTAACCGCCTGCCGAAATACCAACTACATTTCTGAGCAGCTGTCCATCTGTCTGCGGTTCATAAAAGTTTATAATATTTGAGCAGCATGGGACGTGGTGCGGGAGCTGCTACCAGTAAACCAGGTGAGGAGGCCGTTTCAAGGCTCACTTCAAGGCCGAGAGGTGCTTTTACAGCAACAGCGGCTCTTTTAAGAGCCACCCACAAACCTCTTAAGAGCATTCCTGTCTAAATATTTTCTTTTTTATTTCTGTCTCTGTATAGCAAACTCCTTGTGACATGTAGCTCGGGGTGATTAGCAACGATGTTTATCAGTATTTCCTCCATGTCCTGCTGAGGCTGTGACTCCATGACAGTCACAGAATCATTGAAACTCTGTCCCCTGATTGGTTGTCGCGGCGTAATTTGACGCTGGAGTTCAGATTTTTCTAAATCGAGCGATAGACGCCATGAGCGCGAATGCACAAAATGCACCACAAAAAATGCAGCGCGAATTTTCCATCGCATCTGTAGCGCGAATTGTTCGCGAAAATCAGGCAGAAAAACTTTTTCGCGACGCAAATCTGCTTCTGAAGTGTCGCGGGACACCAAGTCGTGCTTCATCGCGCTCCTCCATTGATTTTACATGTAAACCTGAAGGTCTAGTCGCTCCTATCGCGTTTGGTCTGGACACAGCGTAAGGGCACTTTCTGCCTTATACGTCAGAATCTCATCCAATTTGGTTCTGTTCTCTTTTAGTTTATTAAATACTTCTTGTTTTCCACTTTGTTTATGTCCATTTTCTAATCTCTTGATTTCAGTTTCTAATTCCAATTGTTTTTTAATTCTTTCTTTCTTTAACTTTGATCCTATAGATATTATTTTCCCCCTAATTGTGGCTTTTCCTGCATCCCATAAAACCGAAGGTGAGACCATTCAATTATCATTCAAAGCAAAATATTCCAGTATTACTGACCTTATTTCCTCTCTTACATTAACATTTTAACAGAAACATTAATCCTCCAATACTTTCTACATGGCTCCAATCCCAAATTAAGTGTCATTTGTTCTGGACTATGATCTTAAATAGTTATTGGGTTGATAATACAGTTTGTAACTCTGTATGTGTCTTTTTTAGACACCAGAAAGTGATCCAACCGCGAGTAGCATCCATGCACTTTTGACATAAAGGTAAAGTCTTTTTCTTTTGGGTGAAGATGGCGCCATGCATCTATCAACCCTAATTCTTTCATCATATTCAGTAGACTTTTAGACATTCTGCTTTGAGGTTTTGAGGATGATGGTAATTTATCTATTCTATAATTCAGTACACAATTTAAGTCCCCACCCATTAACAATACACCTTCCCCATGATCTGCTACCAAATTTGCAAGCTTTTTAAAAAATTGTGGACAATCTTCATCTGGTGCATAAGCATTCAAACAAGTTCATTTACAACCAGCAATCATTCCTATGACCATAAAAACCATCTGCATCCTGGAAAACTTTTTCACACTGAAAATACACAGATCTATTAAATATTTTAGCTACAGACGTGGACAAAATTGTTGGTACCCTTCATTAAATCCAAGAAAAAACTCATAATGGTCACAGAAATAACTTTAATCTGACAAAAGTAATAATAAACAAAAATTGTTTAATGACTGTTTTCTTCGCGAAGTTTTCTCATTTCTTGTAGCAAAGACATTTCAGCCTCGTGTGTTACCTGCTCCTCGCGGCTAGTAGCATCTAAGCTAGCGGTGTTCATGCTCCGTGGTTTATTGTCGGTTTCTTTCAATTGTCCTGGTTTTGCTTGTCCTCTCGTTTTTGTAGCGGTAGCCATCCTGTTCACGGGCTGTTTTCCACCCTGAAAGATTTACATATCTGCAGTTGTCACAGTTTTCTAAGTTTTTTTCTGACGGAGCCTCGTCTCTATCATGTTGTTCCGACTATGACGTCACCGGAAGCCCCCTGTTCATAACTTTTATGGACCAGATTTCTAGGTGCAGCCAAGGTGTTGAGATGGTCTCAGTATCTGCTTTTCATTGATTATGTGGTCCAGTTTGCTTCATCTGAACAAGATCTACAGCTTTTTCTGGAGTGGTTCACAGCCGAGTGTGAAGCGGCTGGTATGAGAATCAGCACCTCCAAATCAAGAGACCATGCTCCTTAGCTGGAAAAGGGTAGGGTGCCTTCTCCTGGTCAGGCATGAGGTCCTTCCTCAAGTGGAAGAGTTCAAGTATTTGGGGTCTTGCTCATGAATTTAATAAAATGGATGGGTAAAAGTAGATAATGACAGGATTTTTTTACCGTCGGTCAAAAAAAACCCATGTACAGTGCGGCCTATGGTTGGGACTTAAAAATTTGAAAGAGACATATTATGACTAAATGTTACTATTTAAAATAGGTCTATGAGTTCCAAAAGCTGTTTTCTGGAAATAACTTGTAGGAAACAATAGTTACCAACCTGTATTTCCCTCTGTTTCAGCCCCTTGCAGATTGTGCTGATTCTACAGCTCATTATATATTACATGAGCTGCTGTTACTTTGGCCACGCCCAACGCTTCCACAATTTTTAATCACACTCACCACTCACATAGTGACTGTTACCACTATGTGTGAAAGTTACAGACATGGCTGCAGTAGTTCAACCATACAAAAAAAAGTTCAGTCATGCAAAAAAATAATTCAACCATACAAAAAAAAATTTCAGTCATACAAAAAAAATACAAAAAAAATAATTAAACCACACATACTTGAACCACAATCTGCTCCCATAGGAGCGGAATCTCCTGAGAACCCGATACTCAGAGAATTCAGCAGGATACTTCTGAATGGTTGTTGAAGAAATGACTTCAAGTTAAAAGAACGTATTTAACGGCTTACCTGGCACTCTAATATCTTCCTGAGACGCCGACTCTAAAGCCTTCTAGCTCGAACTTGCAGACTCCAGCTCTCTAGCACTGCAGAGACCCCGGTCTTTTAGGTCCGTGCGGCTGAAAGTCCTCAGTCTTTCCCCGGGTTGAAGTAGCTCAGATCGGCGGCTCGTTTGCCGTCTTCCACCTGGGGTTTGAGTGGCCCTTTGCGGCGGCAGGTCCTCAGTCTTCCCCACCCTTACTGCCAGCATCTTACCGTAAAAAATAAAATTAAACCCATGCAGCTCTTCTGTCCTCTTCGACTGGGACATGATGAAGTGTTTTGAAGTCTTTTGAGCAGCCAAAAACGGAGCATTTTGCGTGGAGCTTCAACATGGTGTTTCCTAATCTGAATGGTAACTGTTGTTTACTGCTCTACCTGGTGGGTGGAGACAGCGCTCTGAGGAGGTGGAGACAGCGCTGAGGAGGTGGAGACAGCGCTCTGAGGAGGTGTTTTAATATTTCAATATTCTGGCTTGTGACGTAGAAAACCGGACAGATTTTAAACAGCTCAATCAGAGACTGAATGCAGGATCAATTAAGAAGCCCCTATCTCACTGAAAACAGCATGGCTGGGTTTTTTTCCCAGATTTGTATGCATGTATATGCACCAGAGACACACAATAACAACCCAAATCCCAGGAAAAGGGATTTTTTTCATAATATGTCTCCTTTGAGGAGGGGTGTGTCTTAGTGGTCTGCAGCTCCTATGATGTATTATTGTAGCTTTGCAACTTAATGAACAGACATGGGTTGTATAGCAACGAATGTGATCTGTGCAACATCTCCCCTAAACAGTTAGGCCAAAATGATTCTCTGTGTCAGATTTACTGTACGTTTAAAGCAGCACAGCATCCAAAATCAGAGGATGCAACGCTTTAACCGAAAGCATTTGTTGAACCAGGAGAAATGAAATAAAAAAAATGTACAACAGCTACATGAGTTCAACATATTTACCCATTCTGACCATTCCATTACTCCCCCTGCTGTGCTTCCTACAGTGACCTCACTTCAAGCATTTCTCTCATCAGACCTTTGCCCTGACTTCTGGTGGACCACTGATTCCAGAGCTGCTATTTATAAAACTGGTGATAGCTTCATACAAGAGGGACTGCTTTCTCTTCCCCATCAAACATCTGCCCTAAATGCTCTTTACATACCATTGTTTGGGTCGGTCTGTCCGTGGGAACATTCTTGTATTTAGTCAACTATTATCACACAAAAGAGCTGCCGATGCTCAGTCAGTAAATAAGTAGTAAGTACATTTTATTTATATAGCACTCTTCACAGGATAAAAACAAAAAGTGCTGCACCTTTATTTATCCCGGTAAAAACTGTTTGAGAACTACTTCTCATTTACAAACATGACCAAGATAAAAACACCAAAATAATCAGCTGTTCTGCTTACTCCAATAAACACACAGTTTACCTCTGAAACCTTACTGCCAGCAGAAAAATATTAAATAAGCATTGTTTTAATAATATTTAGCAGATCTTTGGACTTCAGCCTTTTAGTTAAGGTTTGCAATGACTTGAAGAGGCACCATTAAAAACTTGAAAAACACATCACCATATAGTGGCACATGCACTTTGATAGGAAACCAGAAAAAAAAATATGAACAGGAAGCCCTGGTTGTTTGACTGCACAAAAAATAATTTGATCCAATATGATAAATTCCAGTGACACATGGGAGTGCTGGATGCTTTGCAACCAAATTAGAATATGTATTATAAAAAAAGGAAAAATAGTTTTTTTCAATGATGTAATAATAAATCATTTAAATGAATATTGATTAAATAATGAGGTTAAAAGCAAGATGAGACATATGCCAGGCTAATACTATGATTGAAACATTTTTTTTTAGATTAATTATAGAAAAAATTAGTTGTGTGATACTTTATTATAAAAAGGAAAATAATCTGATGCGTTAGTTTCAATTCATTGTGATCTAATTCTTAATTTGTGTTGAAAAGAATGTGATATTATTTGATATATTATAAAGTATGACCTAAAGAAAGATATAAAGGAAACTTTCCAACAGCATTGGAGTTAGAATCGTATTTGTGAGACAGTCCACAGCGCTCACTGCAATGCCTCCAGCAGAATGCGACACCCTGCTGTGAACATTCCTGGTCAGCCTTTTAGGGCTCCTGAAAGGATTTTTAAAGGGAGATGTTGAAATTAAAAACAGTTTAGGAAGACTACCAAGAAGTTTCTAATAAGCAGAGAAGACTTTTTTAGAATTTAAGACTAATTTAGAATTGATCATTGGGTTTACGTATTATTGCAAAAAAGCACTATCATAGCCATGTACATGTGGATCCAAGTTTGTTTAACTAGTCAAATACTGAAGGCTTAAGCTGAATGAAAGACAACAAGCACTGATCTCAAACCATACACAATCTAAAAGCTCGAAGATGAAGCCTTTCCCACCCAGGTATATGCGGTTAATATGCAATAACTGTTTCTGATATCTTATTAGCTTGTAATGACCTAATACGGTTTGAGTCTTACCTCAAGAGCAGGATATTATTTGTGTCAGTAGGCAAACAAAAATCCCTTCTGTTTAATATTTACATGCTCCCACTAACCCAGATTATAACAGCCAATAAAATGATCACTATAACTATGCACATGACACTCAGCTTTACATTACAAATAGGGATACAATGATACCAGTTATTTCACACCGATACCATACCATTACTTGGATTTAACTACTTGGCGATACAAACTCCCAAAACTGATACCTCAACCAAACAAAACAAAAAATTGACTGAACTGGAAAATATATTTTTTTATTCTTTGCTTGTTACAACAAATGGTGATGAATAAGAAAAAATAAATAGAATATTTATAAAAAATACCACAAAACTAAAATTTTAAGTGAACATTTTTTCTCTCTCAATTGAATAATTTTAAGTATGAGTTCATGGTATCAGTTAACTAATCAATACCGATACAGGCACATTAGGTCGGTATCAGCCCCGATACCAGTATCGGTATTGGTGCATCCCTAATTACGATGTCAACAGGTGACTTTGATCCCATTCAGATCCTAAATAAATGTTTTTTGGACTTGAAGAATGCAGCTATTTGGCTATGAATAGTTGAAGGATTGCCTATGGCAATCCATAAGATTAATAATTTATGAAAATTATAAACACCACTTGACAAGTCAGGAACTATATTCATAGCCAAGTATTTAAGTCTCTAATAGTTTAGCATTTTAATGCTAAACTGTTTACAAAAGAAGAAAAAGGAAAACATTTGAATTCCCCAAACTAGAAAACAAACACACTACTGATTAAAATAAATAAATAACCACCAGAATAAAAGAACAATGAATGGATAAATATGCAATAAAAATAAAAACCATAAATTCTGATGTCACAGTTCTGGAGGAATCTGGATGCTTTTTAGACATTTGGGCTTAAATTAGCATGTAGCTCACATGTAACCCACGTGGTGCTATTTGGAGCAACACTAATATAATTATTAAACATTAAAAAGAAAAAAAGGAAACTCCTGTCGGATTGATTGAAATTACAGGATTAACAAGGACTCTGATTCAGGAATATATTTTAAACACTGGTTGAACCCTCATGCTAAATGGACTGGTTTTACCCAAACAAATAGCAGATGAAAATGTATACAAGTTAAAAGTGAAAAACACATACCCTTAACTCTTAGTATTGGAGATATCACCAATAATGTTGTCATCTGGCTATTAATAGTCAAGGAACTGCTTATGGTAGTCAATAAGATAAATGATTTATGAAAAATTATTAATATTTTCGGAGCACCACCTTTATCAGGAACTTTTTTAATAGCCAAATGTCTATGTCAGTCTCATAACCTGAAGGAATGAATTCTTTACTGTCTTTACTTTACTATTGACCATAAACTTTGCCTCGTGTGTGCTGAATCAAGAATGACAACAGTTACTTTCCAAAAATACAAGATTTATTTACGAAAAGAAAGATAAAAAAAACATTTTACTTCACCAAGCTAGAAAAAGAGCACACTCCTAATTAAATCAAACGAATAGTTAAAAATAAAAGAACACAAAAAGATGGATATGTAACAAAATGAGAAACCATGGATTCTGGTGTCACAGTTCTGGATTAATTTGGATGTTGTAAGAACCAAAGACTTGATCTGCAGATGCTGGAATGAAACTGAATTAATTTCAGTAATTTTAATTAGTTTTACTAGTTCAGCACAACTGGTCTTCCTCTAAACCAATAAGCAGTGTAAGAGAACACAAAAAATGATTTGGATTAAAAAATGTTAGGTATAAAAATTATCTGGATAAGATAAATCTTTAGGAAATTACTTCTATTTGGATTGATCGCGAACGTAATCAACCACTTCCAGTATTTTGATACAGAAGTGGTCTCAAACACAGGTAATAACATTAGTTTTTGTTCTTAATCTTCTCTGAACCAATCTTTATTTGAACTCCTTTGATGGCTTATGGATTGAATGAAGACCTGGGGCAAACACGTGGTCTTGTCCTAGCATGGGGCTAGCGGCAGCCACAGGATGCTGTTTGGACCAGTTCTAGCATATTCATTAAACATTAAACAAAGAAAATGAGGGTCTTGTTCGATCGAGCAGCTCAAATTGCAGGATTTAAAGCAGCTCTTTGTCCGGAACGGTCTATAAAACACTGATTAAAGTTTCAGGACAAGGCCTGGTTTACCCAAAGATAGCAGAATGAAAACTTATACAAAGTCAACAATAAAAAGGAAACACCTTTAAATTTGGTTAATCCTAAACTAATGTGCCTCTGGCCAAACAGACCTTATGAATGTTTAAAGTCCTCCGAGTTGTTGCACATTGATGAAAAGGGGGGATCTGTCCAGGGAGTGTTAGCCAGCAGACGGCTCGGTGGCAGCGGCTAAATGCGGATTCTGGTTGGTTCGTGTCTCGGCACACGTGTCTCGGCTCCCCTTTCTAGGCAGTCGGCAGCTTGAAACTCAGAGGGGTTTCATCGAGCTCTGTGGATAAACAACGTCTTTGTTTATCAATGTTCAAGATACACCTGGAGTGGTCTTTGGGTTCCTTTGGAGCAAATTTCTGTCACAAACTCGGGCCTCCCTCCGCCAGCGAAGGAAGATGGTTGGAGATGATCTTCTGTTGCTCCCTGGCCGGCAGCAGCATGCAGAAGGCCGAGCGGGTGGAAACGGGCTGTATTTATAGACTTCTGCCCCCCCCACCGGGGCTAGAGCAGAGTAGCGCCACCTGATGGATGTGTGTGACCCAATTTAGTTATCCTAAACTAATTTTGCCTCTGCCCAGACAGACCTGATCGAACAATTAAGTTCTCAAAGCTTTCCGTGGTCGGTGAGGGGGCTCAGACGACGTTAGCCTAGCAGGCTAACAAAGGGTTGCTAAGCTAGTTAGCAGACCAGTGGCACCAGAAGCTTCTGACCGGGACGTCCTTTCCCTCCTTTTTGGCTCAGCTACGTAGCGATTGGCTCCAGCCCTCAATGAAACCGTACCTCTGCAGTTCTCCAGCCCAGCAATTCTTATTGGCTCTGGGGCAGCAAAGGAATGCAACTTCTGGTTGGTTCAAGTCAGTCCACTGCACTTCACTGCAACGGGCGATTAAGGCAGGGGAGCATGGTGGCGCAGCTGGTAGCACGGCTCACCTCACAGGGGACGCTGTGGGTGCTGATGGTGTTTGTGTTCCCCCATATCATCAGCACCCACAACTTGGGTGGGGTTGGCAAAAGGGCCTTTCTGTTTGGAGTTTGCATGTTCTCCCCGTGTTCCCTTGAGCAGCAAATGTGAGCTACTCCCACAAAAACATGCACCAGTCCTGGGGTGTATACTGCCTCCTCCTGGCTGACCGGGGTGCCTGAAGGGTTGGTGAGGATCTGGCTGGAATAATGTGATCCTTCCACACGCTTTGTCCAGCTGGGGAAAGCCTGCCCCTTCAGGGGAAAAGAAGGGCCTGCTCACTCCTCAGGCAAGAAGGAGGCTTGAGCTCAGTACAGGGCCCTCCAGATGGCAGAGGGAGAGCAAGGTGGAGCGGACAAAAAAAAAAGGCAGCTTCTGGGTTTGTTTTGTCAGTGTTTTCAAATCACCTAGTCTTGTGTCCCTTGAAGTGAGTTTCTCCAAGAAACCAGCAAAGTAAGGTGTTTGATGAGGTGTCTCCCCTTTGAGCAAGCCTGGCCAGGGGCTGGGCAGGGATCCTTATATAGATTCTGCCCCTCCTCCTTTTCTGTGGGAGTGAGGGTTCTTCTTCTGTGGAGTGTGGATTAGTGCAACTCGATGGCTCAAATACATTGAGCAAATAATTAGCTGGATGTCCCATAACTTTCTTTAGCTGAACAGAACAAAATTGAAGTAATTAGTTTTGAACCTAAAGAGGAACGATTAACAGTCAGCACACAACTTCAGTCAATTCCAGCTAGAAACCACTGATCAGGCCTGAAATCTAGGTGTAATAATGGACTCAGACCTGAACTTCAAGGGTCACATAAAGGCCATAACAAGGTCAGCCTTCTACCACCACATTTCTAGAATGGAAAAGTGTCCAGCAGCCTCACCTCTGTCAGTGCACCCCAGGGCAGCTGTGGCTACAACGTAGCTTGCATTCATCATTATGTGAATGGGTGAATGACTCAATGCAGTGTGAAGCGGTTTGGCGTTTGTAGGGATTAAGTCAAGCGCTATACAAATACATTTACAGTTTAAAAAAATTCAAACCAAATCATATAAAGTATCTTGAATTACCTTGTTGATGAAAATGTGCTATACAAATAAAAATGTCTTGCCTTGCCTTACTAGAAAGCGAGGCCATATGGAGAACAATTAAAGCGGTAAAGGCTTTGCTCGGCTTCACTAATGGATGGTGGTTTTCCACTTCCTCATGTTTCTCTATAATGTTTTCCACTGCTAACAATGAACTCATTTTATAGGGGTGTCTGCTCATTTTGAGGTGAGCATGTTGATGTTGCAATTAAAATAAAGATATGAAAGAGAGCCAAGCAAAGATATAATATAATCTATATGTCAATATCTTATTTTTCTAGATTAGAAGGATAATAGAAATATATGATCAGAAACTACATGACAGGTCATCAGAATCCTTATTTTTTAATGACTTATTAAATGGTGTAACAGTAGCTATAAAAGGTTATCTCATTTTATGAAGTATCTGTGTCTTTTTCTAGATCTTAAACCTTCATTTGGCTCTTGAGATCAATGAGAAAAAAAAAGTTTGTAGGAGTAGAGTCCATGAATTTAGAGCTCAGACTAGCACTCAGCAGATGGCTGAATGGAACAGACCCTGGTTATTAACATAATCTCTTTTATATTAACTCTGCTCCCAACATCTAAGATAATGATCACTGGGCGTTGGCATCATGTGGAACACCCTCTTGAATAGGAGTGTCAAACTCCAGTCCTGAAAGGCCGAAGTCTTGCAACCTGTTGATGTGTTCCTGGTCCAACATACCTGAATCAAATTTTTTGAATTGCCTCTTCAGCAGGCAGTAAGGTTTTATCGGTGACCTAATTATTTGATTTAGGTGTGTTGAAATAGAGACTTGTCTAAAAACTGCAGGACTCTGGCCCTTGAGGACTGGAGTTCAACACACAACACAAAAACAAAACTGAAGTAGTTACCTTTGGATCCAAAAAAGATAGACTACATATCAGTAATCAGCTTAAACTGGTCCAACTAGAAACTACCAACCAGGCCAGAAATCCAGATGTAATAATGGACTCTGACCTGAACCTCCAGGGTCACATAAAGGCAATAACAAGGTCAGCTTTCTATCAGATGAGGAACATTTCTAGGATTAAAGGACTGATGACACAAGGACTGATGACACAAGGAGACCTAGAAAAACTCATCCATGCATTTCTGATTACTGTAACAGTATCTTCACAGGTCTACCTAAAAAAATCAGTCAGACAGCTGCAGCTGATCCAGAACGCTGCTGCTCGTGTTCTCACTAGAACCAGGAAAGTAGAACACATCACCCCAGTTCTACAGTCCTTCCACTGGCTCCCTGTAGCTCAGAGAATAGACCCCAAAGTACTTTTATTAGTTTATAAATCATTGAATGGGTTACCAGCAGAGTACAATTAAAATCTGCTATGACAGTACAAACCATCCAGATCAATTAGATCCTCTGGTTCTAGTTTACTGATCATCCCTAGAACCAGAACCAAACACAGAGAAGCAGCTTTCAGTTTCTATGCTCCTCATATCTGGAACAAACTACCGGGAGAATACAAAGCTGCAGAGACACTGAACCCTTTTAAGTCTAAAATTAAAACGTACCTATTTAGAACTGGCTATGAGTAACTGATCCTATTATTGGTTTTTACTTGCTTGTTTTTAATTATCATACAAATTATTATCTAGATAACTGTTTTATTGTAAATGCTTTCTTGTATTTTAATCTTCAAAGTTATTATGCTCTCTTTTCTGTGTTCTAATTTTAATCATGTAAAGCACCTTGAATTGCCTTGTGTTGAAAGTGTGCTACACAAATAAAACTGCTTTGCCTTGACTGTTCTCTAGAATGACCCAGTTTACCTTCTGGTTGAACACACAGTGAATCCAAAACCAGACAGCCTGACTATAGTTTTACAGCTGTTTATGTCAATGCATGGAAAGATGCACTGATGAATGTTCACAGAGAAATTGGCGTTTGTCCTGATGTTCCTATGGATTATCTATGTGTGATCAGGAACTTGCCAGACAGCTTTCATACATGACTGAGTGCTCAGAAAATCCCAGTAGCATTATACATTTTTTGTGTTCTGGTTAAATATGTATGTGTTTTTATATGCTTATGCAGGGGCACATTTAGGATTGAACTGGGGCTTAGAAGATCTGGCGCTTAGCCCAGTTCAGTAATGTTGTTTTTGCACATGCAATAAAATTGGTGCGATTTTTGAAATGATACAGCATCTTTGCTTTTTTTAATTCCAACCACTTTAAAACACAAAATAAGCACTGGCTTACACGTATAGATTAATATGCTTTAGTAGAGCAAAATTACTCGTATCAATCAATAATATCAATCCCAGTCAACTGCTTAGGTCCAAGTTCCATGGAAGACTACAGTATACATTTCAGGACATCCTCAGGTATCAGAATTACTTCTGTCAGAACTCAGAAAAAAAACAGCCTCAGAATCTGACCTTAGATAGAAAGGCACCAGGTCTCAGGAAAACATTTGTCAACCTTCACACCAAACGGCATTAGCCAAAACACACTCAGAACACACAGTATCAGACCTAACAGCTCCAGGAAAAAGCCCTCATAATGTCAACGAGACTTCCTTGATTGTTTAAAAGTCTTTATTTTAGAGGACAACTCACACACTGAGACAGACAATCACATTGAACAAACCATTAGGGAAGAGGTTGCAGATCAGGCTGGCTGAGAGCTCTGAAGGTTCCTGGAAACAAGGCTTTTGTGGAGACGAGCAGGCTGAAGTGACTGGCTCAAGGGTTCTGGGACTGGAAACCAGATGACAGAATGGTGACGTAGTGAGTGAAGCTGTCTTTTCACTTTGGTAAGAACCAATGAGGTGGAGGTTGGTTAGTACTCTCCTGAATTGAGCTAGTTTTCTCTGTGCAGAGGCCTTCCTAAGTTTGGGAACTTACTTATTAACATTACAGCTATGGCTAATCCTCTCTCCAGTCACTCTTTTTTTGGTATAAATCTCTTGCATTCTGTGTCAGAGTGTTTAGTCCCTGCCTCCCTGGGTGAAAATGGTATGTGTAATAAATGTAGCATTTTTTTAGCTTTAATGAAAAGGTTGTAGTAATGGAATGCTGGTTCTTCACTGGTAAAACGAGCCAAGGCCCAGTAGTTAGCGCAAAGCCAACAAGAGCAGAAACATGTATTGGTTCTCCAAAAGAACCTGGGTAGGTAGGAACTCAGGCCCACCCCATCTGTCAGAGGTTTTAACTGTACACGCTCCTACAAGAACTTTGAGATCCTCCTCACAGCTCCGCCCTCCAAGCTAAAGTCTAGGGGTGATGGAGAATTTTCTGTAGCTGTTCCAAAATTATGGAACAGTCTACCATTACAGGTCGAGTCTGCAAGCTGTGTTTATGGTTTTAAATCTCTCTCTTATAAACTTGTTTACACTTTTTACTCTTGCTTTTAAGTGGTCCTGATCCTCACTATTATCGCCTTTTTTAGATATTTTATGCATTTATGCAATTTACTGGACAAATGTTTGAAATTTTGGTCAAATAGGCCTGTTATCTGAAGCTTAAAATGATAAATGAATAAGAATAATTTCAACGCATGTTGATTTATAATCTTTTTTTTAGTCTACAGCTCTATGAAGCTTTAACCGCTTTTGTTGTGTAAAAGTCTGTCTCACCTGGATGCCTTTTCTGCGTGCTCTCTTGACCGCTTGCTCTAGATTTAGGTAGATTTTATCTGACTTGTGCAACTTGAGATTTCTGCTAATAGTGCACTTACACTTCAGTCTGAACCTGGCCCAACTTGTCGCTTTCAGGCAAAGATGTTCAGCTTCAGTCAGTAGTTTGTGATTCACCTGATTCATCAGCAGTATTTTCCTTTTTTGGAGTGGGTTTCTCCTAGAAACTCGCGTCCTTTCCTTCGCCAGTGAAGGAAGGAATCTGGATGCGGCAGTTTCTCTCCTATGTTAGCCATTTCCAGCTCAAGGACGAAGAGCTAGGAGGGGGTCACAAAGGGAGACTTTTGTTCCAGCAAAACTCCTACCTTTCATGTGAAAGAGAGCTAGAATGTGAATTAGGACCACCCATTGGCTATGTGTGTACCCCAACAGAAAGTACCCTTACATCAGCTCATTTTGTTCTTTTTGTGTCTTTTCTCTGTCTTCTCAAACCCCCAGACGGTTGTGGCAGATGACCGCTTGTACTGATCCAGGTTCTGGTTCTGTTGGAGGCTTCTTCCTGTTAAAGGGGAGTTTTTCCTCTCTGCTGTCGCTACATGCTTGCTCCATAGGGATTACTGAGCAACTGCTGGGGTTGGAGTCTGCGTGTTCAGGGCACAACCTCATATCAATGACTCAACACAATCTGCTGGGATTCCTTACATAGAAAACTTTTAACTGATTGGAATGTTTGTATAATTGTATTGAAATAACTTTTCTTGTAAAGTGCCTTGAGATGACATTTGTTGTGAATTGGTGCTATATAGATAAACAGAATTGAATTGAATTCAGCTGAATTGAATTGAATAACCGGTGGTCAAAGAAGCAAACAGATCCATCATGGAATAGGCAAAACACAGGTCATACACAAAGCGACAAAATGTGAACCTTGGAGAGATTCTGGACTTCTACTGACAAAGTGGCTTTCAATGTTCGCAAAGTTTGAGATAAACATAAATGCATCAATAATTCCAACTAAATAAAGCACGTTCTCTGTTTTAATTTATGATTTATTAAAAACATATACATAGGAATAAAATTCAAATCAATTATTACAAAATCATTCAATGAGATTTCCTGTTTTTGAAGGCTACTCTCACAGTGGAAATGCAAATACAATTTGAATTTTAGAGCCCTCCATAATTTTAAAATGGGAGAAATTACAACATTTCTGGGTTTTCAAATATCTATGTTCCTCACTGTAGACAGAACAGATAATGAGGACAAGAGAGCAGCTGACAAACAGGTCCACCATGCAATATGACACAGATCTAACTTTTTGGCTTGTTAGGGGGGAAAAAATTAAAAAAAGGAAATGACTGTAACGTAATGACTAATTTTATCATCTTGTCTCACGTCATATCAGTACTGATTTTAGGAGTCCTGTTTACATTGTCATGTTTAAGTTCAAAAATAGAGTACATATTACAGTTTTTGACCTTAAACAAAGCTTTCATTTCATTTCCTTAGTTCACTATCACTGCAGTGGCTGCTCTGTCTACATTGTTACATTTTTGTCACTCTGGTAAACATAATGATTGTAGGCTACTTCACCGCTCTTTAATCTCTATAAGGTTTAATCTCCTTCAGCTTGGAGGAACCTGCTACATCTACTGTAAACTGGGAGATGTTCAGAAAAATCCTAATTTCAAATATTTATAATAGTTTGGGGTAGTTGGGGTGTTGTGTGTGGCAGTGGCTATGTGGGGTGCCCCGTGTTCAGAGGCCTTAGCTCTAAAAGCGGTTGTCCTGGTCCTCGACTCCCTGCCCAGGACATTTGTCAAATGTCTCTCCTCATTTCTGTGTTGTCCACTTTAATGAAGGCCACTGTGGCCACAAAAAACAACAAAACGTTTGGGTAGTCATGGTATTTGATGATTATAGGAACAAGCTGGGCTGTTTCCATGGTTTGATTATAAGGTGTGGACAAAAATGACACACACACACACACACACAAGGCTGTTCATCCATCCATCCCGGTGGGCAGGCTGAGCGGTTCAGAGCACTCGCTAGCTTACAGAAACATGACATTAATGAAAACACAACCATTACGCTTGAATTGGCCAAACACACACAAATCCATATCAGTCACTCCAGAATGCTCTCTATGATGACAAGCCAGATTCACTAACATGACTAACCCACATTCAGAGACTCTGAGTGATTAATGGCTAGTGTTCCAGCTCATGCTCACAGTTGAGTTATTTGCAGTTCACAAAGTCCCTTTAAATCAGTCTTGGTTTTGTTACATCAGCATCTCAGTCTAAAAACGCAGATTTCTCGAGGACAGGATAACCTTTTAAGTAAGATGGAAAAAGTTAACAAGACAATAATGTTTTCTCTTAAAGCTCGATGTGACCAGCAGCAACATGGGACCTTGTGTAGACTTAAACTTTCGCAAACTAAATTTCACTAAAACAGAAGCAGTTTTGTTTAGCAGTTCATGTACCAAGGACACACGTGAGACTTCTCTTGGCCCTCTCTCCTCTTACTACAGGTCAGTTGCTAAAAATCTTGGAGTTTATATCAACGGCACATTAAAGTTATCCAGGCGAATTCATGCAGTGTTTCAGTCAGGTTTTTTCTACCTTAGGCAAAAGCTTTTCTCCCACCTAATGTGTTTGATCAAGTTAGCCACTTGTTCATCTGTTCCAGATTGGACAATTGTAATTCTTTATATGTCGGCTTGGATCAGTCTTCTGTTCACCGTCTTTAATTACTACGTCATGCCGCTGCCCGTCTGCTTACCAGAACTAACAATGAGAGCACATTACACCAGTCTTGACGTCTCTTCACTGGCTTAAGGTCTTCTACATGGTCCAGTTTAAAGTTCTGCTGTTTGTTTTTAAGGCTCTTAGGGGCTGATTTATCAAGATTCCAGATAATGACCGCAAAATTGCATGCAGTAGTAAAAAAATTGCGCGAGGGGGTTGTCCTTAATTTGTGGTTGATTTACTAAGATTGCGTGAGCAATTCTTAACGCAAGCAGTAGTATTCAAATGAGGAGTTTGCGGCCACTAATGCGAGCTGCACCACAGCTCAAGAAAGGAGAAATAATGTGTCTTTGGCACAAAAAATAGGCTATACTGCAGTGAATTCTGTTTTTTGTCAGTAATAAATGTAATTCATGTGGTGTACATGTACTGCTCTCTGCTGCATGCACACATTGTACTGCAGGATTAGACTGATTAAAACTGCAGCATGTCTGAAGTTTGTTTTTAAAATGTCATCTAATGCCAATTATCATTGTGGGATTGTATATGATTACTACATTTTATTAACTGGACTCCTGGAAGGTTAACCACTACGTGAGAAACTAATGAGGATCCACTAGGATCATGTGATCTCAGCGCGTCTTCACCAGGTAGAGACGTGATGAGAGCGCATTGAATTATGATGCGTCTTTGGGGGAAAAAAAGGGGTAAATATTTATATAACTGTCAGTGTTATGGCCACTAGAGTGTTAATTACTCTTAGGATATAATGTGTGTGAATGACATTTTTTGTTTGTCAATAATAAACTTATGTAGAATGTGGTAGCGCAAAATTAAGACAAGCTTTTCAGAAGTGCTAAAAATAGATGCTAACATGTTTATGCTTAGTAAATCACACTGCACCTGGACTGCTACTTATTAGCCCAGATTGCATATTCATCAAGGGTAAAAGAGCTAAATGTACTACGTGCATCTTGCTGTGGGTGTAACAGGCGCAATACGTTCAACGCCGTGTTGATAGATCAGCCTTAGCCTGTTTTTGCGACGCTGTGCTGTTTGCGCGGGTTTTAACAAGCGCAAACTGTTGATAAATCAGCCCCTAATCAGAAACCTTTTTTTTTCTGTGAGTGCTTGACTTTTATTTGGACACACAAACGTCATACCACAATCAAAATGATGATTGTTCGGTCAGTTAGTGTCGGATGTACCTGGCTGTTACCTATTGACTACTTGGATAAGCTCCAGCCACCTCATATCTTGCTGTAAATCTGCATTTACAGAATGCTGTGATTGTGATCCTGTAATTCTCCTCCAGCAGAGGTGGACATCCAGAGTTAAAGCTAACTGAAACATCTTACTATATGGACCCATTTTTAAAAAAATTCTTTCCTATAATATACAACAAAAACAAGAATTATGTTGCAAGCCTTTTATTTTGCTGCTGTGTTGTGTAAACCTCCAGGGATGAGGACCAGCAGTGTCTTTCCCTTTTAGTCTGTGATCTATGTTGTTATAAGCCGGAGTGGAGAAGTCCTCTGCACATGGATGGAGCTTCTCCCTCTCTGAAGACCATCACACACCATCAGTTAACCTGGGTGTTGCACCACCCTCATCGGGGGGGTTCCTGTACAACCCTAGCCCTGATGATATCTCTGATAGAGCAGTAACATAACGAGGTGCTCCTCTATATATTAATGCTGTAGCAGTTTTTTGTGAGCCAGATAATAAATGGTGTCCATTTTTGGAAATTGGAGGTAAGATCAAGCCTGTCTCTGGTTCACTTGCATTCCTTATTTGTCACCAAAGACTTGCTCCATGGAAACAGCTGTTGGTAAGACAGTGATGCCTCTGACGAAGTGTAGCAGCAGGAGTATTTTTAGCCCATCAGACAGGTAGCTACAAACACATTCAATAACTGTTCTGGGATTACAGGAAATATAAAGCCTGCTTTGTGTGCAAGCAGCAAGACTAATTTTTTTTGTATACTGCAATAAAACACCCCAAATCTGTAAAATAGATGTATATTTCCAGAAAAGTATTGTTGTAATATTTTCATTCATTACTTTCTATGGGCCTTGAGTGAATCATAAGAGAGGCAGTAACAACATTGTTGGATCATGTAACATTCAAATTCAGTTTGGAAATCCTTTATTTATCCCAGAGGAAAATCAAGTTTTGCTGTATCTTAAACTGTTTCTTCAAGGAGTTGTTGTATGGCTGTGGGCAAGACGGCTCTCCTGTAGCAGTCTGTGGTACAGCACATCTTTTGAAGCCTCCTACTGAAGACACTCTGCTCTAGTAAGCAAGTCAAGGGAAGGCAATTTTAATTGTTTAACGCACTTTCAATACAATCTAATTCAAGGTGCTTTACATCAAAATCAAATTTATTTATAAAGAACTTTTCAAACTACAAACCTTCTCAAAGTGCTTTACAGATTAAAGGGACCCCACAACCCCTCCCCTTCCGAAACCCAAAATAACATCATCATTACAACAATCAAATAAAACATGCAGAGCGATTAAACAGATATTAATAAATAATAATCATAAGAGCTTGGCTAAAAAGGTGAGTCTTGATCCTGCTCTTAAAAACATGAACGTTCTCTGCGGCCCTGACATCCTCTGGCAGCCTGTTCCAGAGGTGAGGGCCATAATAATGGAAAGACGCCTCACCGTGAGTCCGTGTCCTGACTTTGGGGATGACAAGGAGACGGCTGCCAGAGGAGCGCAGAGACTGCGAGGATAAAAGCATTTTTGAGAGATAAGAAGGCCCAAGACCATTAAGACACATAAAACCATTAATAAAGCCTGAAAATGGATCCTAAAACATACGGGGAGCCAATGCAGTGATTCTATCCATTGGCCGTGTGTCATCAGGAGACATGGAGATGTATAACTGTGTATCATCAGCATAACTGTGAAAGTTAACTCCATGTCTTCTGATAACACTGGCAAGAGGGAGCATATACAGGTTAAAAAGCACTGGGCCTAAAACTGAACCCTGGGGAACACCACATGTGATCTTATGGACCTTAGAGGAACAGGTATCTAAACTCACCATAAAAGTCCTGTCTGTGAGATATAATGTGAACCATTTATGAACAGCACCATAGAGGCCCATCTGTTTTAAACGAGTTAAAAGAATAATTTGGTCTACTGAAGCGCTTAGATCCAGGAAAACCAACACTGTCACCTTTTTAGCATCATAGTTTAGTCTAAAATCATTTAAAATCTTTAAAGGCGCCGTCTCTGTGCTGTAGTTCATCCTAAAACCAGACTGAAATTTCTCTAGGACATTATGAGCATAAATAAAATCATTAAGTTGAATAAAAAACAGTTTTTCTAAAACTTTGCTTAAAAACGGTAAGTTAGATACCGGTCGGTAGTTGTTTAAATCATTAAAATCTAAATTGCTCTTCTTCAGCAGGGGCCTCACTACCGCCACTTTAAAGGCAGCAGAAAAAAAAAACCCGTCTGAAGGGAGCAATTCATAAAGTTTAATATCCCGTCTTTAACAGAACCATAAAATTGATTAAAACCTGGTGTGAATCGGGTCCAGATAACATGTGGTGGGCCTCACTGAGGAGAAAACTTTTTCTACCAGGACAAAACTGTCCAATGTTTCCTCTGGTAAAGGCAGACACTCAGATTTGTCTAAAACCATGTTAGTTAGAGAGGATAAAATATTACATCTGATGGTGTATTTTGGTGATGGTGATATTACATCTACCTTCCCTCCGAAGTGGTCTACAACTCCTCACATAGTGTCAATGGTGAATGTTGTCAATGGTGGAAAACAGAATATTGGGGTTATTTTTATGTTCTGAGATAATTCTGGAAAAGTATGTATTTCTGGAATTTCCTAAAGCACTATTGTACGATTTGAGATGTTCTATGTATATCTGATGATTTATTGTGATTATATTTTTTCTCCATTTCCTTTCTGCCGCCCTGAAACTCCTGTTTAGGTCTTTAAGCCAGCAGGTGGAGACCAGATTGAAGCCTACTGTTAAAATCATTCATGATAAAATCAAAGAGGGCAGGTAAAGGTACAGGAGGGAACGTTTTAAAAAAGAAAACTTGCAGCCACTTCAGGGGTTAGATGGCACTTCCTGACAGTTCTCACAGAGGTTTCTGATTGGATTAAACGGTGATTTTGAAAAACACACAGTAGTGGTCAGAGACGGCGAAGTCAACAACAGAGGACACACCGGTGGACAGGCCATACATGATGACCAAGCCCAGGTTTTGTCCTCTGTTTTGAGTTGGCTGCATGATATGCAGGCTAAAATCCATACAATTCAAAATATTTTATAAAATCTGTTGATAACGGATCTAAAAGGTTATCTATATGTAGATTTAAATCACCAGCTAAAATTATCCTTTCATAAGAGTTGTGTAAAACCGATAAAAATTCTTGAATTCCTTTTCGGAGGCCTATAAACTGTGACACATAAAAGGAGAGGCCTCTCTGCTGATAACAACAGGAATGAATGAAGTAGTGCAAGGTCCAAGTCCGATATGTGAGTTACTGTTAAAATCAGAACTGAATTTCTTAGGAACAGGGACCAGCTGCACATCAGGATGTGGTGGAAGAGGCATGATTTGGTGGTAAAGAAAACAAACATATGATAAAAGCATTACAAATAAAAACAGCAATTAGCAATAACACAAAAAAGCTTGAAAGTATGAAAATTAAAAACAGCAATTAAGCATAAAACATGAGAATCAATAAAAGAAAACATTTGAGAGCAGTTTTAAGTTTTGCTTTAAAGCAGCTCAGTGTTTCAGCAGCTTTGCAGTCATCAGGAAGTTTGTTCCAGATAAGGAGGGCATAGAAACTAAAAGCTGCTTCTTCATGTTTGGTTCTGATTCTAGAGATTATTAGTAAACTAGAGTTGGGGGTCCTGATTGGTCTGGAGGGTTGCTATGGTGACAGCAGGTCTTCAACATACTTTGGTGCTAAACCATTCAGTGATTTATAAACTAGTAGGACTATTTTAAAGTCTAATCTCTGAGCTACAGGGAGCCAGTGTAAGGACTTTAGAACTGGGGTGATGTGTTCTACTTTCTTGGTTCTAGTGAGAACGCCAGAAGCAGCGTTCTGGATCAGCTGCAGCTGTCTGAGTGACTTTTAGGTAGACCTGTGAAGATACTGTTGCAGTAATCAATCCGACTAAAGATAAACGCATGGATCAGTTTTTTAAGGTCCTTTTGGGACATCAGTCCTTTAATCCTTTAAAATGTTCCTGAGGTGATAGAAAGCTGACCTCATCATGGCCTTTATGTGACCCTGGAGGTTCAAGTCCATTGGTTTCATGAAGGGAATGGTCAGGGCTGTCCATCATTTTCTTAATTTTATGAACAATCCTTTTTATTATCTAATTCAGATGTCCCACCATACCAGAACCAGAACAAAAAGCAATTTAGAGAGACCTGTTAACCTCATGTTTTTGGACTGTAGGAGGAAACCAGAGTACCCAGGGGAAATCCAGACATGAACACAGTGAGAGAACATGGAAACTCCATGCGGAAAACCCAGGTCAGGACTACAACCTAGAACCTTCTTGCTGCAAGGCAGCAGTGCTCCAAATAGTTCTACTGTGCAGCCCCCAATCAAATCAATAAAAGTTTCTTTATAGACCATTTCCAGAACACTGGAAGCTGTCCAAAGTGCTTTACAGAAGGAAAAAAAGGAAATACATAAGAGATAAAAACCAGAATGAAACAACAATTAAACATTGGTAATAATAACACATATAATATCAGAGCATCACATGAGAATAAAAACAAGATAACAGGTATTCAATAAAACCCACTGTAGTTTTACTCTAGGTTAACAGCTTGGTGAAAAAGAAGTGTTTTCAGTATACTTTTAAACAGAGTCAGGTTTGGAGTCAAACACAAAACAGCAGCTTGCTTGTTCCAGAGCCACTACCAAGGAGTGATCACTCCAGTGCTTTTATCTAGACCAACAAAGTTCCAGAAAAAGCTGATTCCATGCTATGGCTAATAGAAACTATGCAGAATCTGAATGAAAACCCTGAAGGACTTCAGCTTTCTCAAGAAATACAGTCTGCTCTGTCCCTTCTTGTAGACGGTTTCACTGTTCAGTCTCCTGTCCAGTCTGTTGTCCAGGTGAGCTCTGAGGTATTTATACTCCTCACCCACCGCTGCTTCTTCTCCTATGTATGATCCAGCCATCACACCCACCCCCTGCTTCTGAGGACTCCAACGTACATCTGCTTCCCCCGAACGCCATCTTGTCCTGTCAACACTTCATGCCCCTTATAGTTGGTTATATTTCAATTTTTAACCTAATTTATGATATTTCAAATATAATTTGGACTACATGATCCCAATATACATACACTTGGGCTATTTCTCTAAAGTGGAATCAGCAATAGTAAAATGCTCACATACATTGAATTGAAAGTCTAAGCAAACTAGATTTTTCTGTGTTGTACTGGACATCCCCTAGTGGGTTAAAGTAATCTTATGTACCGCTGACCAGACAAAGAAAATCCAAATCTTCAGCCATAGTATCATTGCAATCATTTAATATGGATTCTATGAGAGCCACAGTTAAATGCCTGCTATAGCTGCATATGCATACGTTCAATTTGACCTCCTGTGTAGCCTACAGACAGAAGGCTGCAATCCGCTCACAGAGGCTGAAGAGTTGATTCCAAGTTTTATCAGTGGGCAACCTGTTGCTGACCGGGGGCTCATCAGACCTAGCACCAACTCAGGACACAAGGGCCTAAATAAGAGTCAAAGTCAAGTTATTCAAATGAATGGCATGTGTTAGATGTAATGGCCGTCCTGTCTTCTATAGGCTATAGTTCTCTGTAATTGGCTGTTATTGCTCTCATATATCAATCTATTCTAAGGTGACTCAAAATTGTGATGGGGCATGCACCGTATTAAAAAAAGAACCTTAGCATAATAATCTTCTACCAGTTACTGACCATGTAATCTATCTTGTGGAGCCCTCTACTAGAACAGACTCCCCTGCTGCTGTAAGTAGCTACACATGATATTTAGTAGAGTTTTTATAATGTGTAGAATATAACATGATAATCCTCTCCTGACAGAGAATTCTGCAGCGTTTCTGTGCTTCTGCATCAACAGGCTCTTAAAGAAACAGACACATCTTGTCTACCGCTGCTTTCAGACTGCAGGGTCAACTTAAGAGCAGGAGAAACTCAGAGTGAGTTGAAGCAAACCTCCCAGCAAGCAGGTTAGGTTCATGGAGTATTTAACCCTAGTAATTGATTTAGAGTTACAATGTGTGGGCTTTATGAAACTGAAAAACCAGAGTTTTCCTCACCTCAGGGTTTTCACTAAACCTGCTTTGTAAAACAGGCCCTTGGTGGGAATTATGTTGTCCACACCGAGGTTTATATAGTCAGTCACACACTCAGTCATAGTATTGATGTCTCCTTCATGTGCTTGGCAGAAAAACGTTATTAGCTTATAGTTAGAGTGGCTTAGGTTATTCTGAGCTGTTTTTGTTGTTATGCTGCTACAGGCTTAGACTGTTGGAGGACAGACTGACCACTTTTCTTCACTCTTCATCTTTCCTGTCCTACTACTTGTCAGATGTATTTTTTCTGCTATTATTGCGATTGTTAACCTTGTATTCTCTGTGTTTTACGCTACATAGAAGCTCCACTCGGTCGGGTATCCTGCTCAGCTACAATGCCCCCTGTTGGATGGGGAGCACTGGTTCAGATGATGCTACCAAGCATCCTCCATGTTTTGTTATCAACTTTTTACTTTCTGTAATATAGAAAGTTTATTTTTAAATATATTTCTATCTGGCCTTGAACACAAACAGATTTGTGGAAATGGTCCAACAATCACACAGTGCCTTGCGCATGGGATCTGTGTAGAGATGCATGGAGTTGGTGGTGAAGCTTAATTAGAACATGTTGCATTAAAGCGATATGAGGTAATCAGTTACCTGTTGATAATGTATGCACTTTTGAATGCAAGTCTTTATTGAACATATCAAGGCTGCAGGATTCACACATAAAGAAACTGTAGAAGATAGAATCCCTGTCAGTTTGGATACTGGTTATATGAAAATTCCACTTCATGTTTTTCAGTGGTGGGAACATTTCCCTGGCTAATATGACTCATATGTCTATACTTGCCTGCAGGATCCTAAATTTCCATCCTGTCAATTCATTTAATGTACTCCATATAATTTTTATCATCCAGTTTTGGGTCCTTAAATCTTTTTTCATAATAAACCCTCTTTTTGGTTCCATTTACTTTGTAACATAGTTTCTCAGCTGCTTATACCTTTCCAATAAACAATTGTCCCCAGATGACATAAATCCAGATTTTAACTAATCTCTCTGTTTTATATATCCTTTAAATTCAACCTCATACCACGTAGAGACATTATTTCTTCTTCTCAATGGGGCTTGTTTACCAATTATAGGCATTAATACATTTGAAAAAACCTCCAGAGCTTTATCAAGATCAACTTCTCACAATACTGGAGACCAGTCAACATCCCTAATATTAGCACAAAAGCTTTTTTGACCAAAATGTTTAAAGGCACACGTCATAATTATCTTCTGACCTTGTTTTGGTGCTTTGCTTTTTCTTTTGATTGCAATTAAATTATGATCACTGAAGCCAATAAAAAACTGAAATGGCTTTAGAATACATTTCAGTTGCATTACTAAAAATTAAACCTATACATGTTGCAGTTTTTGTTCCATCTGTTTTGAAAATGACTCCTGTTGGTACTGCAACAACTTGTGACAGATTGCAAGTGTCAGTTAAAGAACACAACTTTTTTCTTAAAGGACAACCATTCAAATTCCAATTAATATTAAGGCAGCTGGTTAACTGCACCTTTGCGTTTAGATGCACCTGCTTTCATTTGAGTTTCTGCCATCATATAAGATCATTAACTTCCTCAGTTCCCTTGTATGTTGTCAGTCTTGAGTGTTGCTGCCCCATGAAAGACATTGCCTCACCTTCGAATCCGCTTCTGCGTCTGGGCCCTTCATCCTCCCTGCAGCGTATCCCTGACAGTAGCTTAGAAAATAGACTTCACTATTAAAATCACATACTTTATCCAACATGTAACAGATCCAGTCTGAGTAAACTATTGGTGCATTCGGTGGCCAACAACCATATTAAACAGATTTAATGTGTGGAAGCTGTTCTACTAACAACAGATCTTCGACACCAATGCAACCAAGGTCATGTCGAGTTTTTACAGGTATTTGATCCTGGACATAAAAAATAACTCTTTTCCCATTTTTATTACTGTCGCATCGATTAAATATGTACTCATTGACATACAGATGTTAGTTGTCTATATTTGCATCCAGATGCGTTTCAGACAATGCCAACATTTTCAAATTATACTTTCCTTGGATTGTAGAAATATCCAGAATTTTATTTTTCAAACAGCAAGTATTAAGATAAGCTCTATCTAATCCTTTATTTGAGAATATTTTATCCAGAGCCATAATGCATCATACTCAGAAAGTAACTTTTAGACAATCATATTGCAATTGAAGTGCTGAAAAATGAATAAAAAAAACTAAATAAGCATGCTCAGTATGAGGGATTGCTGAGGAATAGCTGTGGTTGAAGTCTGAATGATCAGGACACAACCTCAAATCAATGACTCAGGACAATCTGCTGGGATTCCTTACATAAAAAACTTTAAACTGATTGGAATGTTTGTATAATTGTACTGAAATGATTTTAGTAGTTACTGTTCTTATCAGAACCGAGAACTAAACAACATATTATTTCATTTATTCTTTAACGATCAGACCTTTAAGATACTGTAGGTAATGATTGCCGTTCCTACTTAATGTAAACTGAAAAGAAATCAGAATCAGAAAGGGTTTATTGCCAAATGTTGGGCAGGTTTACAAAATTAGGAAATTGCTGCGGGACTTTGTGCAAATATACGGGCAAAAACTAACACTTAAATAAGAATTAAAGTAAAATGTGCTAAACAGATTGATATATACATAGTGAAGATAATGTTCAGTGCAAATCAGACGGGTGCAGAAAAACACAATATGGGTCACGTGACTGATACAGAGCAGGTGGTGGGAACGGTTTTATGGTTATTGTTTATAAGTCCAACAGCAGAGGGGAAGAAACTGTTCTTATGGTGAGAGGTTCTGTTCCAAATAGACCGGAGCCTCCTGCCTGAGGGCAGCAGTCTAAACAGTCTGTGTACAGGGTGAGAAGGGTCAGCTGTGATCCCACCTGCACGCCCCCTAGTGTCCTTTAGGTGTAAAGGTCCTGTAGAGATGGGAGTCTGCAGCCAATCACTATCTCAGCAGAGCGCATAAGACGCTGCAATTCAATTCAATTCAGTTTATTTATATAGCCCCGTTTCACAACAGATATCATCTCAAGGTTCTTTACAAGAAGAGTTATTGCAATACAATGTTTAATTTAGGAATTAGAGAACCACAGAAGATTGCGTTGTGACTTCTCAGCAATCCCTCACACACAGCAAGCATGAAGCGACAGTGGAGAGGAAAAACTCCCTTTTAACAGGAAGAAACCTCCAGCAGAACCAGGCTCAGCATAAGCGGTCATCTGCAGAGACCGTCTGGGGTTTGGAGAATACAGAACAGAGACACAGAAAGAGCAACAGAACTGATGCAGAAGTTGGTAGCAGGACGTGGAGAACGTTCCTCCACTGGAACGCCATCTTAGTCAGGGTCGTCAAGCAGCGCGGGTCAGGAGCACCTACTGTAGGAAGAGACTAAGAGAAAACAGGTTAGCGCTTGAATTGACAGCACATCATGCAGTTGGGGAGAAGTAGGAGAGAAAGTAGGAACTGTCTCTAATAATGTCCTCAAACAGCCTAGCCTAAAGCAGCATAGCTACTAACATTAACCTGTCTCCTAGCTACTAGGAGACCTAGCTACTAACACTTCTACCTGGCTTACATTAATCTATCTCTACCTAGCTACTCTACCTCTTACTATCTCTTCCTAGCTTTTGACACTCTACCTGACTACTAACATTAACCTGTCTCTTCCAAGCTACCTGTCTAACCTGTCTCTAACTGTAAGCTTTGTCAAAGAGGAAGGAATTGTATTCTGTGGACTACCTGATAATAAAGAGTTACAGTAATCCAGCCTTGAAGTAACAAAGGCATTGACTAGTTTTTCAGCATTACTCCTGGACAAGATGGTTCTAATTTTTGCAATATTCCTAAGGTGAAAAAAGAAAATTCTAGAGACTTCTTTAATGTGAGATCTAAATGACATATCTTGGTCAAAAATAACACCGAGGTTTTTTGCTTTATTACTGGAGGCTAATTTAATGCCGTCCAGGTGAAGGGGCTGACTAAGTAGTTTCTTTTTCAGAGCTTCTGGTCCAAAGACGACAACTTCTGTTTTATCAGAATTCAGAAGCAAGACGTTTAGAGTCATCCAAGTTTTTATGTCTTCCAGACATGCTTGTAGTCTACCTAACTGATTGGATTCATCAGGATTTATGGATAGATATAGCTGTGTACAGGGGCGGAAATCCCATTTCAATGTTGGGGGGGACAATAAACAGTAAAATTTCAGAGAGTAATTTTTGGGAGGGACATGAAAAAAAATGCTCTCTCCTGCTTCTTTGCAACTTGTTTTGCACAGTTTGCCTTCAGCATGTTAAATAATGTTATGAATTGATGCCTTTATGACCACATTCAACAAAATGTCTTAATTTCCACAACAGTCAAAGTAGATTTACAAAAATGTAAGCATGAAGAAGTTCCAACATTATTACGGAAACACTTTCAAGGCTAATAACATCAAACTACTTCAAAAATCAAGTCAAGCATCAAAATGACCTAAATCTCTTTAATAAATCATAGAAATTTTTGTAGGCTATTAGAGAATAACTCTGTAATATTTAATAACTTTATCTAAGTCCTACTGAATGAAAAGATATGCAAAATCTAAAAATATATTCTTTAAATATTTGTTTCATTTAACATTAAACATATACATACTCTATAGTTTATCTTTTAATTTAATCGATTTCACACTTTTCTCAGTTTTCTTCATTTTCACATTTTCATCGATCTATAAATGCTGCGCAGATTCCGGGGCAGACCGTGAAAGCGTACGTGTCCGGGAAAAGGAACTTTTGGTCACCTTAGTGAATGGAAAAATAATAGTGGAATAACCCTGGAATGACCAGTGAACATGAAGTGACAACTTTTTTTTTACTGTGGTGGTGGTCTGTCATAAAGGGATCTCCGACCGTTGATCAAAGTCTAAAGATATCGCCCAGTAATTGGTGTCTATGTTCGACATAATCTGACCACATTTGACATATTTAAGTTTGTAGAACCAGCATATGATAATTAAATGACTTACTGCTGGAAACCGCTGGCTTTTGATTCCCGCCTCCTGTAAGCCTGCAGGCTGCTGTGAAGCTGTTAGCGGGTGAAAGCCGGCAGCCCCGCCCGTTGGAAACAGCATGTGTGGACCGACCGTACCAACTTGAGGAATAAGGGGGGTGGACGATAATTTCTCAACAATTAAAAAAACACATTGTTTTGTATTTGCAGACTAACTTTTTCGTTGTGGTTTTAGAAGACAATACAGTTTTACTGATAGCATGTATGTGTTTACAATAACTTCTTTTGTGGGGGGGACAACTTTGTGTGAGGGGGGGACGGGTCCCCCCCCGTCCCCCCTGGGATCTCCGCCTATGGCTGTGTATCATTTGCATAACTATGGAAATTCATCCCATGCAGCCTAATTATTTTACCAACAGGAAGCATACAGTATATATATAGTAAAAAGAATCGGCCCAAGCAATGAACCCTGTGGTACTCCGTAAGTAACCACTGAGGCAGAGGAAGATCTATTGTTTACCTGAAAACCTGAAATTTGTTGGACAAATAAGATTTAAACCAGCCTAGTGCTGTTCCTATTATACCGACACTTCAGAAGCCTTTCTATGAGAATATCATTAGTAACCTTCACCAGAGCTGTTACAGTGCTATGATGAGCTCTAAAGCCTCACTGAAACTTCTCAAACAGCTGCTTTGTTATGTGTATGAGGAAGGCTAAAGATTAAATGCTCAAAGGAACTATAATTATTATTTTTTGGGGGGATTAATTAGTAAATCTGAATGAAAGATGGTGGCTACTCCACCTCCTCAACCAGTACTTCGAGGGACACTAATGTTTAAGTAGCTAGGGGGAGTTGACTCATTTATTGTGACATGGTCCTCTTCCTGCAACCATGTCTCTGTAAGACGAAACAAATCAATATTATTTTCACAAATTAAGTCATTTACCAGGAGTGTTTTTGAGGGGAGAGATCTTATGTTTAGTAAACCACATTTAATTGATTTATTTGTCTGTTCACTCGGAGTTGCATTTATCTTTATGAGATTTTTATACTTTGCTCTAGTAGCATTAACTTTTAATTCATTAGTTTTAGGCAGTGGACGGGAAACTGTCTCTATAGGGTAGTGGGTGGGTGGCAGTCCCTGTTCCCTGACCTGGACTCTGGGTTGTCACGGCAATGGGGAACTAGAGATAACCCTATCAATGTTCCTGGAAAGAAGCGAAGCTCCATCCACGGTGGGATGGATGCCGTCTCTACGTAACAGTCCAGGTTTTCCCCAGAAGGCCCCCCAGTTATCAATGTAGCCCACATCGTTTTCTGGACACCACCTTGACAACCAAAGGTGAAACGACAGCATACGGCTGTACATGTCATCGCTAGTACAATCAGGCAGGGGACCAGAAACAATGACAGAGTCAGACATCTTTTTGGCAGCCCTACAGTCTCTGTTTGTCCCTGATGGTGGCGCCAGTGTACCACACAATGATGGAGGTGGTGAGGATGGACTCCATGATTGAGGAGTAGAACTGCATCATCATCAATGTTGACAGGTTGAATTTCTTCAGCTGCCCCAGGAAGTACATCCTCTGTTGGGCCTTCTTTATGACTGAGGTGATGATGGGCTCCCACTGAAGATCGTGGGGGATGGTGGTATCCAGGAAGTGGATGTCTACAATGTTGTGTTGGATTGCAAACAGGGAACTGCTACTTTTACTTTCCCCGATGTTTTTATTTCACTCATCACTTCTTTTCACTTCTGTCCTTCCTTATGTCAGCGTTGGTTGTTCCTGATGGGCCATGTGAAAAGGCTGGGCACGGAGATGAATTGGGCAGTGAGGAAGATTTCTTGTACGAAGAGTTTCGTTCCTCTGGACATCGATTTGGACACCCAGGAGGAGGTGGAGGAGAGCAGCTCGCCATCAATGAGGTACCTATTTTGGAGATAGTAACTCCCTGACATAATATGGATATTTTCCCATCCATCCATCCATTTTCTTAACCGCTTAATCCTTAATGGGTCACGGGGGGACTGGTGCCTATCTCCAGCTGTCAACGGGCGAGACGCGGGGTACACCCTGGACAGGTCGCCAGTCCATCACCGAAACATTTTTGCATGTTGTTTTCTATTGTGCAAAACTAGGTCTGTTTTCGCGATGAAGAACTATGAATAAATGCATAATTATGGGGTGACTTCTGCCAGTCTGCCCCAGGGCAGCTGTGGCTGCAATCGTAGCTTGTTTCCACCAGTGAGTGAATGTGAGAGTGAATAAGTAGTGGAATTGTAAAGTGCTTTGACTGTCTTAAAAAGTGCTATACAAATCCAATCCTTTATTTTTTTTTATTATTATTATTTTAGTTCAGTTTCACTTTTTGTTTATGATTACCTGCATGATTAGTCTGAAGTATTTAAATAATACAGTGGGGAGAAAAAGTATTTGAAACACTGCTGATTTTTTAACTTTTCCCACTCACAAAACATGTACAGGTCTGTAATTTGTATCAAAAGTACTCTTCAACTGTGAGGGACAGAATCTAAAACAAAAGTGCAGAAAACCCCAGTGGATCATTTTTAAGTTAATTTCCATTTTATTGCATGGCATACGTTTTTGATTGCCTATCAACCAGTAAGAATTTAGGATTCCACAGACCTGTAAGTTCTTCTTTAAGAAGCCTTCTCGTTCTCCACTCATTACCTATATTAACTGCATCTGTTTAAACCCGTTACCTGTATAAAAGACACCTGTCCACACACTCAAACAAACTCCAACCTCTCCACAATGGCCAAGACCAGAGAGCTATGCATGGACATCAGGGATAAAATTGTAGTCCATCCCAGCCTATAGGCAAACAGCTTGGTGAGAAGGAAACAACTGTTGGTGCAATAATTAGAAAATGGAAGAAGTTCAAGATGACGGTCAATCTCCCTCGGTCTGGAGCGCCATGCAAAATCTCTCCTGGTGGGTCATCAGTGATCATGAGGACAGTGAGCGATGAGCCCAGAACTACACAGCAGGACCTGGTCAATGACCTGAGTAGAGCTGGGACCACAGTCTCAAAGGAAACCATCTGTAACACACTCCCCGTCATGGAATAAAATCTTGCAGCACATGCAAGCCCCCCCGCTCAAGCCAGTGCATGTCAAGTCTGAAGTTTGCCAATGACCATGTGGATGATCCAGAGGAGGAATGGGAGATGGTCATGTGGTCTGATGAGACAAAAGTTGAGCTTTTTGGTCTAAACTTTTTGGAAAAAGTAGAATGATGAGTACAACCCTAAGAAAACCATACCAACGGTGAAGCATGGAGGTGGAAGCATCATTCTTTGGGGATGCTTTTCTGCAAAGGGGACGGGACGACTGCACCTTATTGAGGGGAGGATGGATGGGGCCGTGCATGGTTAGATCTTGACCAACAATCAGTAAGAGCATTGAAGATGGGTCGTGGTTGGGTCTTCCAGCATGACAACGACCCCAAACACACAGCCAGGGAAACTAGGGAGTGGCTCTGTAGGAAGCATATCAAGGTCCTGGAGTGGCCTAGCCAGTCTCCAGACTTGAATCCAATACAAAAATCTTTGAAGAGAGCTGAAAGTCCATGTTGTCCAACGACAGCTCCGAAACCTGAATGCTCTGGAGAAGATCTGTATGGAGGAGTGGGCCAAAATCCCAGCTGCAGTTTGTACAAACCTAGTGAAGAACTACAGAAAATGTCTGATCTCTGTGATTGCAAGCAAAGGTTTATGTAGCAAATTTTGAGTTCTGTTTGTCTGATGTATCAAAAACTTGTCATGCAATAAAATGGGAAATTAATTATTTAAAAATCATCCACTGTCATTTTGTGCATTGTTGTTTTAGATAATGTCCCTCACAGTCGACGAGTACCTTTGATTAAACATACAGACCTTTACATGGTTTGTTGATGGGAGAACTGCAAAAATCAGCAGCGTATCAAACACTTTCTACCCACTATAACTGATGAAGTAGGTTCAGCAGTGGCATTTTTTGACCAGCAAGCAAGTAACTTTTTTTTTTAGATTGGTGATGAACAAATGTGAAGGCTGTCATTTTGACAGATTACAGTTCACATCAGTCTTCTGGAGTACATGTAAGTAAATCAAATTTTTTTTTTATCACATGAGATCATCTGAGCATCATCTCAGACCAAAACCCTGGAGTCAAGAATTCATGCTGAGCTGCGACTGGCTGCAGCTGGTTATAGACAAAGAGTCCAGTGTCATGCCAAGCAGTGGTGCAAAATAAGTGCATGCTCTGGGATTTCTCCCTGCTGAAGCAATGCTTATAATTCCAGTCTCCAGTGTGGTAGCAGAGTGCAGATTCAGCCTGGAGAAGAACATCTAAACTCTCATGGAAAGTCATCTGGGTGAGGCAAACGTCCTAAACCACAATACAAAAAAGCTCTGCAGAAATTCCACTTGGAACATTTGATTAAGCACAAATTTCAGTTCCATACTGACCAGGAGAAAATTGTACCTTGTGCCTTCGGCCACAGCAGGTGAACTGTTTGTATTTTAAATGCAATCATTTGATAACATTTGTATATTTAAGTTCTCTTTTCTGCCAGTTGAAATTAATTCAATTCGAATTAAAAATATCAATTCTATAGAATATGCTGTCATTTTAAAAATTGCAAACAGATTATGGCCACAAAAGGCTTAGCGGGAGCTCTGCTAGACAAACACAGACACACACATACCCACACTCACACAAGTTTGTTTTGCTAGCCATATTAGTACCATCCATCGACTTCCATTGATTTTAGTAACTGGATTTATGCCTAACCCAGACACTTTTCCTAACCCTAACCATTACTGATCTATAACTAACCCTAATGGTTCATTCACACCACAGACTTTGTCAGCATCAGTGACGTCAAGATTACATGTTAAGTCTATGGCGGAGGCCGTTGGAAGAGCCTCACGGTCTCTGCAGCGCTTTGTGAGCTTTGGCTCCGTCAACTTTTCAAGCTTTTCCTGCTTTTCATGCTTCAAAGCTCATAAAGCCAGCAGCGCAGAAGTTCAGCTAGTTGAACTTTTAATGTTGCTGACGGCCCAGAAGTGGCGCGTTAACCAATCAGAGCTTATAATTGTAGCGATTTCACTACACGTATTTTGAATGTAGCAGGAGCAGGAAAAACCTAAATTTTAGAAAACGCAGATTTAAAAAATCATAAATAACACTTACTGAAGACCGATGGACAGGCGCTCTTCGGTTGGAATAGAGAACCTGTAGTTGGTGTCCTGGTAGGAGATTTGAGCTCCGATGCGGCGCAGGAGGTCGTAAAATTAGGCGCGGGACAGACAGAAGTACCGCTGAAAGCGAACCTCATCCATACGTAGCTCCTGGAGCAAATGGTTAAACTCCCCAAACTCAGAACGCATCCATAGAATAGGGTGTATCCACAAACGGTGCTTATGTTGCCGAAGTCGACGCTGTCTAGCTTTATTTAGCAAATAAAGCCAAGCCACTCTGTCAATACTATCTGCCATAGTTCAGAATGTACAGCAACAGAAGAAGCCCCGCCCACGCGTTGTTTTTTGCTCAGAAGTGCCAGACTTTGCAGATTTTGCAAGCTTCAACATAGAAGTGTCAAACTAGATGTGTTGTGAGCTTTGCCTGACACTGATGAAGCCTGCGGTCTGAATTAACCATAAGCCTGACTAACACTCAATTCACACTATACCTCTAAATCGAACCCCTAAACCCTAAAAAGGAAAGTCTGCCGTATTACGACCGGGCTTTGGTCCTAACAAGGTCCATCGGTCCTCAGAAGGTTAGTGAATATCCCAAAACTGGTCCTAAGAAGGGTAGTAATACAAGACCACACACACACACAGAACACACAATGGATCGGGTACCATCTCACTGTCAGTACTTAGAGTCTTATTACAGAATTCTATAAAGAATTCTGGAATATTCTGGCACCAACATTTTACAAAATGTTACAGGAAACAAAGGAAAATGGTCGAATACCACCAAACATGAATTCTGCCTACATCAATATTCTATTAAAACCAGGAAAAGACCCTATGTATCCTACCAGTTATCGTCCGATTTCTCTTATCAATGTGGATCTGAAAATAATTTGCAAAGCTCTTGCAAGAAGGATAGAGAAAATAACACCTCTAATAATCCACCCGGATCAAACAGGTTTTATAAAAGGTAGGCTCTCTTCCACAAATTCACGTAGATTAATAGATTTAATAGATTATTCCCACTGTAAAAACGTCCAAACCAATATATTATCTTTAGATGCAGAAAAAGCATTTGATAGAGTTAACTGGAAATTTTTATTTGCAGCCTTAAATAAATTCGGATTCAGTAATTCTTTTGTAAACTGGTTAAAAATATTATACAGCTCACCAACAGCATGTATTAGGACCAATAATCAAACATCATCAAGGTTCTTTCTTCAGAGAGGTACCAGGCAGGGATGTCCACTTTCTCCCTCCCTCTTTGCTATTTTTATTGAACCATTAGCAGCAGCAATCAGGCAAAATAATAATGTTAAAGGTATACAATGCAACAAAATAGAACATAAAATCAGTTTATACGCAGATGATGTACTACTTTTTCTACAGCATTCACAAACTTCCTTGTATCAGGTAATTGAGTTAATAAAATCTTACTCAAGAGTTTCAGACTATTCCATAAATTGGTTAAAATCTACAGTCCTTCCAATCAACTGTTCTTA